>JAVHZZ010000001.1:502187718-502824737 GCA_036250195.1 Mixophyes australis
AGCACCACCCTGTATAGTGATAATAGTGCTCTGTATAACACATTATATCACCTCTGACTGCTGCACCCAGATCCTAGCACCCTAATGTATAGTGATAATAGTGCTCTGTATAACACATTATATCACCTCTGACTGCTGCACCCAGGTCCTAGCACCCTTCCTGTATAGTGATAATAGTGCTCTGTATAACACATTATATCACCTCTGACTGCTGCACCCAGGTCCTAGCACCCTCCTGTATAGTGATAATAGTGCTCTGTATAACACATTATATCACCTCTGACTGCTGCACCCAGGTCCTAGCACCCTCCTGTATAGTGATAATAGTGCTCTGTATAACACATTATATCACCTCTGACTGCTGCACCCAGGTCCTAGCACCCTCCTGTATAGTGATAATAGTGCTCTGTATAACACATTATATCACCTCTGACTGCTGCACCCAGGTCCTAGCACCTTCCTGTATAGTGATAATAGTGCTCTGTATAACACATTATATCACCTCTGACTGCTGCACCCAGGTCCTAGCACCTTCCTGTATAGTGATAATAGTGCTCTGTATAACACATTATATCACCTCTGACTGCTGCACCCAGGTCCTAGCACCTTCCTGTATAGTGATAATAGTGCTCTGTATAACACATTATATCACCTCTGACTGCTGCACCCAGGTCCTAGCACCCTCCTGTATAGTGATAATAGTGCTCTGTATAACACATTATATCACCTCTGACTGCTGCACCCAGGTCCTAGCACCTTCCTGTATAGTGATAATAGTGCTCTGTATAACACATATATCACCTCTTACTGCTGCACCCAGGTCCTAGCACCCTCCTGTATAGTGATAATAGTGCTCTGTATAACACATTATATCACCTCTGACTGCTGCACCCAGGTCCTAGCACCCTCCTGTATAGTGATAATAGTGCTCTGTATAACACATTATATCACCTCTGACTGCTGCACCCAGGTCCTAGCACCTCCTGTATAGTGATAATAGTGCTCTGTATAACACATTATATCACCTCTGACTGCTGCACCCAGGTCCTAGCACCTTCCTGTATAGTGATAATAGTGCTCTGTATAACACATTATATCACCTCTGACTGCTGCACCCAGGTCCTAGCACCTTCCTGTATAGTGATAATAGTGCTCTGTATAACACATTATATCACCTCTTACTGCTGCACCCAGGTCCTAGCACCTTCCTGTATAGTGATAATAGTGCTCTGTATAACACATTATATCACCTCTTACTGCTGCACCCAGGTCCTAGCACCTTCCTGTATAGTGATAATAGTGCTCTGTATAACACATTATATCACCTCTGACTGCTGCACCCAGGTCCTAGCACCTTCCTGTATAGTGATAATAGTACTCTGTATAACACATTATATCACCTCTTACTGCTGCACCCAGGTCCTAGCACCTTCCTGTATAGTGATAATAGTACTCTGTATAACACATTATATCACCTCTGACTGCTGCACCCAGGTCCTAGCACCTTCCTGTATAGTGATAATAGTGCTCTGTATAACACATTATATCACCTCTTACTGCTGCACCCAGGTCCTAGCACCCTCCTGTATAGTGATAATAGTGCTCTGTATAACACATTATATCACCTCTTACTGCTGCACCCAGGTCCTAGCACCTTCCTGTATAGTGATAATAGTGCTCTGTATAACACATTATATCACCTCTGACTGCTGCACCCAGGTCCTAGCACCTTCCTGTATAGTGATAATAGTGCTCTATATAACACATTATATCACCTCTGACTGCTGCACCCAGGTCCTAGCACCCTCCTGTATAGTGATAATAGTGCTCTGTATAACACATTATATCACCTCTGACTGCTGCACCCAGGTCCTAGCACCTTCCTATATAGTGATAATAGTGCTCTGTATAACACATTATATCACCTCTTACTGCTGCACCCAGGTCCTAGCACCTTCCTGTATAGTGATAATAGTGCTCTGTATAACACATTATATCACCTCTGACTGCTGCACCCAGGTCCTAGCACCTTCCTGTATAGTGATAATAGTGCTCTATATAACACATTATATCACCTCTGACTGCTGCACCCAGGTCCTAGCACCCTCCTGTATAGTGATAATAGTGCTCTGTATAACACATTATATCACCTCTGACTGCTGCACCCAGGTCCTAGCACCTTCCTGTATAGTGATAATAGTGCTCTGTATAACACATTATATCACCTCTGACTGCTGCACACAGGTCCTAGCACCCTCCTGTATAGTGATAATAGTGCTCTGTATAACACATTATATCACCTCTGACTGCTGCACCCAGGTCCTAGCACCCTCCTGTATAGTGATAATAGTGCTCTGTATAACACATTATATCACCTCTTACTGCTGCACCCAGGTCCTAGCACCTTCCTGTATAGTGATAATAGTACTCTGTATAACACATTATATCACCTCTTACTGCTGCACCCAGGTCCTAGCACCCTCCTGTATAGTGATAATAGTGCTCTGTATAACACATTATATCACCTCTTACTGCTGCACCCAGGTCCTAGCACCTTCCTGTATAGTGATAATAGTGCTCTGTATAACACATTATATCACCTCTTACTGCTGCACCCAGGTCCTAGCACCTTCCTGTATAGTGATAATAGTGCTCTGTATAACACATTATATCACCTCTGACTGCTGCACCCAGGTCCTAGTACCCTCCTGTATAGTGATAATAGTGCTCTGTATAACACATTATATCACCTCTGACTGCTGCACCCAGGTCCTAGCACCTTCCTGTATAGTGATAATAGTGCTCTGTATAACACATTATATCACCTCTTACTGCTGCACCCAGGTCCTAGCACCTTCCTGTATAGTGATAATAGTGCTCTGTATAACACATTATATCACCTCTGACTGCTGCACCCAGGTCCTAGCACCCTCCTGTATAGTGATAATAGTGCTCTGTATAACACATTATATCACCTCTGACTGCTGCACTCCAGGTCCTAGCACCCTCCTGTATAGTGATGATAGTACTCTGTATAACACATTATATCACCTCTGACTGCTGCACCCAGGTCCTAGCACCCTCCTGTATAGTGATAATAGTGCTCTGTATAACACATTATATCACCTCTGACTGCTGCACCCAGGTCCTAGCACCTTCCTGTATAGTGATAATAGTGCTCTGTATAACACATTATATCACCTCTGACTGCCTGCACCCAGGTCCTAGCACCTTCCTGTATAGTGATAATAGTGCTCTGTATAACACATTATATCACCTCTTACTGCTGCACCCAGGTCCTAGCACCTTCCTGTATAGTGATAATAGTGCTCTGTATAACACATTATATCACCTCTGACTGCTGCACCCAGGTCCTAGCACCTTCCTGTATAGTGATAATAGTGCTCTGTATAACACATTATATCACCTCTGACTGCTGCACCCAGGTCCTAGCACCCTCCTGTATAGTGATAATAGTGCTCTGTATAACACATTATATCACCTCTGACTGCTGCACCCAGGTCCTAGCACCCTCCTGTATAGTGATAATAGTACTCTGTATAACACATTATATCACCTCTGACTGCCTGCACCCAGGTCCTAGCACCTTCCTGTATAGTGATAATAGTGCTCTGTATAACACATTATATCACCTCTGACTGCTGCACCCAGGTCCTAGCACCTTCCTGTATAGTGATGATAGTACTCTGTATAACACATTATATCACCTCTGACTGCCTGCACCCAGGTCCTAGCACCACCCTGTATAGTGATAATAGTGCTCTGTATAACACATTATATCACCTCTGACTGCTGCACCCAGGTCCTAGCACCTTCCTGTATAGTGATAATAGTGCTCTGTATAACACATTATATCACCTCTGACTGCTGCACCCAGGTCCTAGCACCTTCCTGTATAGTGATAATAGTGCTCTGTATAACACATTATATCACCTCTTACTGCTGCACCCAGGTCCTAGCACCTTCCTGTATAGTGATAATAGTGCTCTGTATAACACATTATATCACCTCTGACTGCTGCACCCAGGTCCTAGCACCTTCCTGTATAGTGATAATAGTGCTCTGTATAACACATTATATCACCTCTGACTGCTGCACCCAGGTCCTAGCACCTTCCTGTATAGTGATAATAGTACTCTGTATAACACATTATATCACCTCTGACTGCTGCACCCAGGTCCTAGCACCTTCCTGTTATAGTGATAATAGTGCTCTGTATAACACATTATATCACCTCTGTCTGCTGCACCCAGGTCCTAGCACCTTCCTGTATAGTGATAATAGTGCTCTGTATAACACATTATATCACCTCTGACTGCTGCACCCAGGTCCTAGCACCCTCCTGTATAGTGATAATAGTGCTCTGTATAACACATTATATCACCTCTGACTGCCTGCACCCAGGTCCTAGCACCCTCCTGTATAGTGATAATAGTGCTCTGTATAACACATTATATCACCTCTGTCTGCCTGCACCCAGGTCCTAGCACCCTCCTGTATAGTGATAATAGTGCTCTGTATAACACATTATATCACCTCTTACTGCTGCACCCAGGTCCTAGCACCCTCCTGTATAGTGATAATAGTGCTCTGTATAACACATTATATCACCTCTTACTGCTGCACCCAGGTCCTAGCACCTTCCTGTATAGTGATAATAGTGCTCTGTATAACACATTATATCACCTCTTACTGCTGCACCCCAGGTCCTAGCACCACCCTGTATAGTGATAATAGTGCTCTGTATAACACATTATATCACCTCTGACTGCTGCACCCAGGTCCTAGCACCTTCCTGTATAGTGATAATAGTGCTCTGTATAACACATTATATCACCTCTGACTGCTGCACCCAGGTCCTAGCACCTTCCTGTATAGTGATAATAGTGCTCTGTATAACACATTATATCACCTCTGACTGCTGCACCCAGGTCCTAGCACCTTCCTGTATAGTGATAATAGTGCTCTGTATAACACATTATATCACCTCTGACTGCTGCACCCAGGTCCTAGCACCTCCTGTATAGTGATAATAGTACTCTGTATAACACATTATATCACCTCTGACTGCTGCACCCAGGTCCTAGCACCTTCCTGTATAGTGATAATAGTGCTCTGTATAACACATTATATCACCTCTGACTGCTGCACCCAGGTCCTAGCACCTTCCTGTATAGTGATAATAGTGCTCTGTATAACACATTATATCACCTCTGACTGCTGCACCCAGGTCCTAGCACCTTCCTGTATAGTGATAATAGTGCTCTGTATAACACATTATATCACCTCTGACTGCTGCACCCAGGTCCTAGCACCCTCCTGTATAGTGATAATAGTGCTCTGTATAACACATTATATCACCTCTGACTGCTGCACCCAGGTCCTAGCACCTTCCTGTATAGTGATAATAGTGCTCTGTATAACACATTATATCACCTCTGACTGCCTGCACCCAGGTCCTAGCACCTTCCTGTATAGTGATAATAGTGCTCTGTATAACACATTATATCACCTCTGACTGCCTGCACCCAGGTCCTAGCACCTTCCTGTATAGTGATAATAGTGCTCTGTATAACACATTATATCACCTCTGACTGCTGCACCCAGGTCCTAGCACCTTCCTGTATAGTGATGATAGTACTCTGTATAACACATTATATCACCTCTGACTGCCTGCACCCAGGTCCTAGCACCACCCTGTATAGTGATAATAGTGCTCTGTATAACACATTATATCACCTCTGACTGCTGCACCCAGGTCCTAGCACCCTTCCTGTATAGTGATAATAGTGCTCTGTATAACACATTATATCACCTCTGACTGCTGCACCCAGGTCCTAGCACCTTCCTGTATAGTGATAATAGTGCTCTGTATAACACATTATATCACCTCTTACTGCTGCACCCAGGTCCTAGCACCCTTCCTGTATAGTGATAATAGTGCTCTGTATAACACATTATATCACCTCTGACTGCTGCACCCAGGTCCTAGCACCTTCCTGTATAGTGATAATAGTGCTCTGTATAACACATTATATCACCTCTGACTGCTGCACCCAGGTCCTAGCACCTTCCTGTATAGTGATAATAGTACTCTGTATAACACATTATATCACCTCTGACTGCTGCACCCAGGTCCTAGCACCTTCCTGTATAGTGATAATAGTGCTCTGTATAACACATTATATCACCTCTGTCTGCCTGCACCCAGGTCCTAGCACCCTCCTGTATAGTGATAATAGTGCTCTGTATAACACATTATATCACCTCTGTCTGCCTGCACCCAGGTCCTAGCACCCTCCTGTATAGTGATAATAGTGCTCTGTATAACACATTATATCACCTCTTACTGCTGCACCCAGGTCCTAGCACCCTCCTGTATAGTGATAATAGTGCTCTGTATAACACATTATATCACCTCTTACTGCTGCACCCAGGTCCTAGCACCTTCCTGTATAGTGATAATAGTGCTCTGTATAACACATTATATCACCTCTTACTGCTGCACCCAGGTCCTAGCACCACCCTGTATAGTGATAATAGTGCTCTGTATAACACATTATATCACCTCTGACTGCTGCACCCAGGTCCTAGCACCTTCCTGTATAGTGATAATAGTGCTCTGTATAACACATTATATCACCTCTGACTGCTGCACCCAGGTCCTAGCACCTTCCTGTATAGTGATAATAGTGCTCTGTATAACACATTATATCACCTCTGACTGCTGCACCCAGGTCCTAGCACCTTCCTGTATAGTGATAATAGTGCTCTGTATAACACATTATATCACCTCTGACTGCTGCACCCAGGTCCTAGCACCCTCCTGTATAGTGATAATAGTACTCTGTATAACACATTATATCACCTCTGACTGCTGCACCCAGGTCCTAGCACCTTCCTGTATAGTGATAATAGTGCTCTGTATAACACATTATATCACCTCTGACTGCTGCACCCAGGTCCTAGCACCTTCCTGTATAGTGATAATAGTGCTCTGTATAACACATTATATCACCTCTGACTGCTGCACCCAGGTCCTAGCACCTTCCTGTATAGTGATAATAGTGCTCTGTATAACACATTATATCACCTCTGACTGCTGCACCCAGGTCCTAGCACCCTCCTGTATAGTGATAATAGTACTCTGTATAACACATTATATCACCTCTGACTGCTGCACCCAGGTCCTAGCACCTTCCTGTATAGTGATAATAGTGCTCTATATAACACATTATATCACCTCTGACTGCTGCACCCAGGTCCTAGCACCCTTCCTGTATAGTGATAATAGTGCTCTGTATAACACATTATATCACCTCTGACTGCTGCACCCAGGTCCTAGCACCCTCCTGTATAGTGATAATAGTACTCTGTATAACACATTATATCACCTCTGACTGCTGCACCCAGGTCCTAGCACCTTCCTGTATAGTGATAATAGTGCTCTATATAACACATTATATCACCTCTGACTGCTGCACCCAGGTCCTAGCACCTTCCTGTATAGTGATAATAGTACTCTGTATAACACATTATATCACCTCTGACTGCTGCACCCAGGTCCTAGCACCTTCCTGTATAGTGATAATAGTGCTCTGTATAACACATTATATCACCTCTTACTGCTGCACCCAGGTCCTAGCACCCTCCTGTATAGTGATAATAGTGCTCTGTATAACACATTATATCACCTCTGACTGCTGCACCCAGGTCCTAGCACCTTCCTGTATAGTGATAATAGTGCTCTGTATAACACATTATATCACCTCTGACTGCCTGCACCCAGGTCCTAGCACCCTCCTGTATAGTGATAATAGTGCTCTGTATAACACATTATATCACCTCTGTCTGCCTGCACCCAGGTCCTAGCACCCTCCTGTATAGTGATAATAGTGCTCTGTATAACACATTATATCACCTCTGACTGCTGCACCCAGGTCCTAGCACCTTCCTGTATAGTGATAATAGTGCTCTGTATAACACATTATATCACCTCTGACTGCTGCACCCAGGTCCTAGCACCCTCCTGTATAGTGATAATAGTGCTCTGTATAACACATTATATCACCTCTGACTGCCTGCACCCAGGTCCTAGCACCTTCCTGTATAGTGATAATAGTGCTCTGTATAACACATTATATCACCTCTTACTGCTGCACCCAGGTCCTAGCACCTTCCTGTATAGTGATAATAGTGCTCTGTATAACACATTATATCACCTCTTACTGCTGCACCCAGGTCCTAGCACCCTCCTGTATAGTGATAATAGTGCTCTGTATAACACATTATATCACCTCTGACTGCTGCACCCAGGTCCTAGCACCTTCCTGTATAGTGATAACAGTACTCTGTATAACACATTATATCACCTCTTACTGCTGCACCCAGGTCCTAGCACCCTCCTGTATAGTGATAATAGTACTCTGTATAACACATTATATCACCTCTGACTGCTGCACCCAGGTCCTAGCACCCTCCTGTATAGTGATAATAGTGCTCTGTATAACACATTATATCACCTCTGACTGCTGCACCCAGGTCCTAGCACCTTCCTGTATAGTGATAATAGTGCTCTGTATAACACATTATATCACCTCTGACTGCTGCACCCAGGTCCTAGCACCCTCCTGTATAGTGATAATAGTACTCTGTATAACACATTATATCACCTCTGACTGCTGCACCCAGGTCCTAGCACCTTCCTGTATAGTGATAATAGTGCTCTGTATAACACATTATATCACCTCTGACTGCTGCACCCAGGTCCTAGCACACTCCTGTATAGTGATAATAGTGCTCTGTATAACACAATATATCACCTCTGACTGCCTGCACCCAGGTCCTAGCACCCTCCTGTATAGTGATAATAGTGCTCTGTATAACACATTATATCACCTCTTACTGCTGCACCCAGGTCCTAGCACCTTCCTGTATAGTGATAATAGTGCTCTGTATAACACATTATATCACCTCTGACTGCTGCACCCAGGTCCTAGCACCCTCCTGTATAGTGATAATAGTGCTCTGTATAACACATTATATCACCTCTTACTGCTGCACCCAGGTCCTAGCACCTTCCTGTATAGTGATAATAGTGCTCTGTATAACACATTATATCACCTCTGACTGCTGCACCCAGGTCCTAGCACCTTCCTGTATAGTGATAATAGTGCTCTGTATAACACATGATATCACCTCTGACTGCTGCACCCAGGTCCTAGCACCTTCCTGTATAGTGATAATAGTGCTCTGTATAACACATTATATCACCTCTGACTGCTGCACCCAGGTCCTAGCACCTTCCTGTATAGTGATGATAGTACTCTGTATAACACATTATATCACCTCTGACTGCTGCACCCAGGTCCTAGCACCTTCCTGTATAGTGATAATAGTGCTCTGTATAACACATTATATCACCTCTGACTGCTGCACCCAGGTCCTAGCACCTTCCTGTATAGTGATAATAGTGCTCTGTATAACACATTATATCACCTCTGACTGCCTGCACCCAGGTCCTAGCACCCTCCTGTATAGTGATAATAGTGCTCTGTATAACACATTATATCACCTCTGACTGCTGCACCCAGGTCCTAGCACCTTCCTGTATAGTGATAATAGTGCTCTGTATAACACATTATATCACCTCTGACTGCTGCACCCAGGTCCTAGCACCTTCCTGTATAGTGATAATAGTGCTCTGTATAACACATTATATCACCTCTTACTGCTGCACCCAGGTCCTAGCACCTTCCTGTATAGTGATAATAGTGCTCTGTATAACACATTATATCACCTCTGACTGCTGCACCCAGGTCCTAGCACCTTCCTGTATAGTGATAATAGTGCTCTATATAACACATTATATCACCTCTGACTGCTGCACCCAGGTCCTAGCACCTTCCTGTATAGTGATGATAGTGCTCTGTATAACACATTATATCACCTCTTACTGCTGCACCCAGGTCCTAGCACCCTCCTGTATAGTGATAATAGTGCTCTGTATAACACATTATATCACCTCTGACTGCCTGCACCCAGGTCCTAGCACCTTCCTGTATAGTGATAATAGTGCTCTGTATAACACATTATATCACCTCTGACTGCTGCACCCAGGTCCTAGCACCTTCCTGTATAGTGATAATAGTGCTCTGTATAACACATTATATCACCTCTTACTGCTGCACCCAGGTCCTAGCACCTTCCTGTATAGTGATAATAGTGCTCTGTATAACACATTATATCACCTCTGACTGCTGCACCCAGGTCCTAGCACCTTCCTGTATAGTGATAATAGTGTTCTGTATAACACATTATATCACCTCTGACTGCTGCACCCAGGTCCTAGCACCTTCCTGTATAGTGATAATAGTACTCTGTATAACACATTATATCACCTCTGACTGCTGCACCCAGGTCCTAGCACCTTCCTGTATAGTGATAATAGTGCTCTGTATAACACATTATATCACCTCTGACTGCTGCACCCAGGTCCTAGCACCTTCCTGTATAGTGATAATAGTGCTCTGTATAACACATTATATCACCTCTTACTGCTGCACCCAGGTCCTAGCACCTTCCTGTATAGTGATAATAGTGCTCTGTATAACACATTATATCACCTCTGACTGCTGCACCCAGGTCCTAGCACCCTCCTGTATAGTGATAATAGTGCTCTGTATAACACATTATATCACCTCTGACTGCTGCACCCAGGTCCTAGCACCACCCTGTATAGTGATAATAGTGCTCTGTATAACACATTATATCACCTCTTACTGCCTGCACCCAGGTCCTAGCACCTTCCTGTATAGTGATAATAGTGCTCTGTATAACACATTATATCACCTCTGTCTGCTGCACCCAGGTCCTAGCACCTTCCTGTATAGTGATAATAGTGCTCTGTATAACACATTATATCACCTCTGACTGCCTGCACCCAGGTCCTAGCACCTTCCTGTATAGTGATAATAGTGCTCTGTATAACACATTATATCACCTCTGACTGCTGCACCCAGGTCCTAGCACCTTCCTGTATAGTGATAATAGTGCTCTGTATAACACATTATATCACCTCTTACTGCTGCACCCAGGTCCTAGCACCCTCCTGTATAGTGATAATAGTACTGTGTATAACACATTATATCACCTCTGTCTGCCTGCACCCAGGTCCTAGCACCTTCCTGTATAGTGATAATAGTGCTCTGTATAACACATGATATCACCTCTGACTGCTGCACCCAGGTCCTAGCACCTTCCTGTATAGTGATAATAGTGCTCTGTATAACACATTATATCACCTCTGACTGCTGCACCCAGGTCCTAGCACCTTCCTGTATAGTGATGATAGTACTCTGTATAACACATTATATCACCTCTGACTGCTGCACCCAGGTCCTAGCACCTTCCTGTATAGTGATAATAGTGCTCTGTATAACACATTATATCACCTCTGACTGCTGCACCCAGGTCCTAGCACCTTCCTGTATAGTGATAATAGTGCTCTGTATAACACATTATATCACCTCTGACTGCCTGCACCCAGGTCCTAGCACCCTCCTGTATAGTGATAATAGTGCTCTGTATAACACATTATATCACCTCTGACTGCTGCACCCAGGTCCTAGCACCTTCCTGTATAGTGATAATAGTGCTCTGTATAACACATTATATCACCTCTGACTGCTGCACCCAGGTCCTAGCACCTTCCTGTATAGTGATAATAGTGCTCTGTATAACACATTATATCACCTCTTACTGCTGCACCCAGGTCCTAGCACCTTCCTGTATAGTGATAATAGTGCTCTGTATAACACATTATATCACCTCTGACTGCTGCACCCAGGTCCTAGCACCTTCCTGTATAGTGATAATAGTGCTCTATATAACACATTATATCACCTCTGACTGCTGCACCCAGGTCCTAGCACCTTCCTGTATAGTGATGATAGTGCTCTGTATAACACATTATATCACCTCTTACTGCTGCACCCAGGTCCTAGCACCCTCCTGTATAGTGATAATAGTGCTCTGTATAACACATTATATCACCTCTGACTGCCTGCACCCAGGTCCTAGCACCTTCCTGTATAGTGATAATAGTGCTCTGTATAACACATTATATCACCTCTGACTGCTGCACCCAGGTCCTAGCACCTTCCTGTATAGTGATAATAGTGCTCTGTATAACACATTATATCACCTCTTACTGCTGCACCCAGGTCCTAGCACCTTCCTGTATAGTGATAATAGTGCTCTGTATAACACATTATATCACCTCTGACTGCTGCACCCAGGTCCTAGCACCTTCCTGTATAGTGATAATAGTGTTCTGTATAACACATTATATCACCTCTGACTGCTGCACCCAGGTCCTAGCACCTTCCTGTATAGTGATAATAGTACTCTGTATAACACATTATATCACCTCTGACTGCTGCACCCAGGTCCTAGCACCTTCCTGTATAGTGATAATAGTGCTCTGTATAACACATTATATCACCTCTGACTGCTGCACCCAGGTCCTAGCACCTTCCTGTATAGTGATAATAGTGCTCTGTATAACACATTATATCACCTCTTACTGCTGCACCCAGGTCCTAGCACCCTCCTGTATAGTGATAATAGTGCTCTGTATAACACATTATATCACCTCTGACTGCTGCACCCAGGTCCTAGCACCTTCCTGTATAGTGATAATAGTGCTCTGTATAACACATTATATCACCTCTTACTGCTGCACCCAGGTCCTAGCACCTTCCTGTATAGTGATAATAGTGCTCTGTATAACACATTATATCACCTCTGACTGCTGCACCCAGGTCCTAGCACCCTCCTGTATAGTGATAATAGTGCTCTGTATAACACATTATATCACCTCTGACTGCTGCACCCAGGTCCTAGCACCACCCTGTATAGTGATAATAGTGCTCTGTATAACACATTATATCACCTCTTACTGCCTGCACCCAGGTCCTAGCACCTTCCTGTATAGTGATAATAGTGCTCTGTATAACACATTATATCACCTCTGTCTGCTGCACCCAGGTCCTAGCACCTTCCTGTATAGTGATAATAGTGCTCTGTATAACACATTATATCACCTCTGACTGCCTGCACCCAGGTCCTAGCACCTTCCTGTATAGTGATAATAGTGCTCTGTATAACACATTATATCACCTCTGACTGCTGCACCCAGGTCCTAGCACCTTCCTGTATAGTGATAATAGTGCTCTGTATAACACATTATATCACCTCTTACTGCTGCACCCAGGTCCTAGCACCCTCCTGTATAGTGATAATAGTACTGTGTATAACACATTATATCACCTCTGTCTGCCTGCACCCAGGTCCTAGCACCCTCCTGTATAGTGATAATAGTGCTCTGTATAACACAATATATCACCTCTTACTGCTGCACCCAGGTCCTAGCACCTTCCTGTATAGTGATAATAGTGCTCTGTATAACACATTATATCACCTCTGACTGCTGCACCCAGGTCCTAGCACCCTCCTGTATAGTGATAATAGTGCTCTGTATAACACAATATATCACCTCTGACTGCCTGCACCCAGGTCCTAGCACCCTCCTGTATAGTGATAATAGTGCTCTGTATAACACAATATATCACCTCTGACTGCTGCACCCAGGTCCTAGCACCTTCCTGTATAGTGATAATAGTGCTCTGTATAACACATTATATCACCTCTGACTGCCTGCACCCAGGTCCTAACACCTTCCTGTATAGTGATAATAGTGCTCTGTATAACACATTATATCACCTCTGACTGCCTGCACCCAGGTCCTAGCACCCTCCTGTATAGTGATAATAGTGCTCTGTATAACACATTATATCACCTCTGACTGCTGCACCCAGGTCCTAGCACCCTCCTGTATAGTGATAATAGTGCTCTGTATAACACAATATATCACCTCTGACTGCCTGCACCCAGGTCCTAGCACCCTCCTGTATAGTGATAATAGTGCTCTGTATAACACATTATATCACCTCTGACTGCTGCACCCAGGTCCTAGCACCTTCCTGTATAGTGATAATAGTGCTCTGTATAACACATTATATCACCTCTGACTGCTGCACCCAGGTCCTAGCACCTTCCTGTATAGTGATAATAGTGCTCTGTATAACACATTATATCACCTCTGACTGCTGCACCCAGGTCCTAGCACCTTCCTGTATAGTGATAATAGTGCTCTGTATAACACATTATATCACCTCTGACTGCTGCACCCAGGTCCTAGCACCCTCCTGTATAGTGATAATAGTGCTCTGTATAACACATTATATCACCTCTGACTGCTGCACCCAGGTCCTAGCACCTTCCTGTATAGTGATAATAGTACTGTGTATAACACATTATATCACCTCTTACTGCTGCACCCAGGTCCTAGCACCTTCCTGTATAGTGATAATAGTGCTCTGTATAACACATTATATCACCTCTTACTGCTGCACCCAGGTCCTAGCACCTTCCTGTATAGTGATAATAGTGCTCTGTATAACACATTATATCACCTCTTACTGCTGCACCCAGGTCCTAGCACCCTCCTGTATAGTGATAATAGTGCTCTGTATAACACATTATATCACCTCTTACTGCTGCACCCAGATCCTAGCACCCTCCTGTATAGTGATAATAGTGCTCTGTATAACACATTATATCACCTCTGACTGCTGCACCCAGGTCCTAGCACCTTCCTGTATAGTGATAATAGTGCTCTGTATAACACATTATATCACCTCTGACTGCTGCACCCAGGTCCTAGCACCTTCCTGTATAGTGATGATAGTACTCTGTATAACACATTATATCACCTCTGACTGCTGCACCCAGGTCCTAGCACCCTCCTGTATAGTGATAATAGTGCTCTGTATAACACATTATATCACCTCTTACTGCTGCACCCAGATCCTAGCACCCTCCTGTATAGTGATAATAGTGCTCTGTATAACACATTATATCACCTCTGACTGCTGCACCCAGGTCCTAGCACCCTCCTGTATAGTGATAATAGTGCTCTGTATAACACATTATATCACCTCTTACTGCTGCACCCAGGTCCTAGCACCTTCCTGTATAGTGATAATAGTGCTCTGTATAACACATTATATCACCTCTGACTGCTGCACCCAGGTCCTAGCACCTTCCTGTATAGTGATAATAGTGCTCTATATAACACATTATATCACCTCTGACTGCTGCACCCAGGTCCTAGCACCTCCCTGTATAGTGATAATAGTGCTCTGTATAACACATTATATCACCTCTGACTGCTGCACCCAGGTCCTAGCACCTTCCTGTATAGTGATAATAGTGCTCTGTATAACACATTATATCACCTCTGACTGCTGCACCCAGGTCCTAGCACCTTCCTGTATAGTGATAATAGTACTGTGTATAACACATTATATCACCTGTGACTGCTGCCCCCAGGTCCTAGCACCCTCCTGTATAGTGATAATAGTGCTCTGTATAACACATTATATCACCTCTGACTGCTGCACCCAGGTCCTAGCACCCTCCTGTATAGTGATAATAGTACTGTGTATAACACATTATATCACCTGTGACTGCTGCCCCCAGGTCCTAGCACCACCCTGTATAGTGATAATAGTGCTCTGTATAACACATTATATCACCCAAGTACAAATATTGTTTCCTAGACCCAGTTCTCTTATTTAGTAAACCAACCTTTTGTGTGGCACTGTATCAAAGGCCTTTGCAAAATCTGAGTAGACCACATCTACTGTGCTGCCCTGGTCTAAGGTCCCACTAACTTCCTCGTAGAGACTAATTAGATTAGTTTGACATGACCTATCCCTCACAGATCCATGCTGATTCCCACTAATAATCTTATTGCGCACCAAGTAATCCTGAATACTGTCCCTTAAAATACCTTCCAGTAGTTTCCCCACTATTGATGTCAGGCTTACAGGTCTATAATTCCCTGGTTTTGATTCCGTCCCCTTTTTAAACAACGGCACCCTTTTCTGCTATTCGCCAATCCCTTGGTACTGAGCCTGATGAGATTGAATCCCAGAAAATTAAGACTAGCGGTCTAGATATTTCTGAGTTTAGCTCCATAAGAACCCTTGGGTGTATGCCATCTGAAACTTTATCTTAATTTTATTCAGTCGCCTTTGGACTTCTTCCTCTGTCAGCCAAGTATTAATTAATGGCATGGTTTCATTTCCATTTTTATGTATTACTCCTGCCATTTGTTCCTCTCTAGTAAATACTGAAGAAAAGAAAGTGTTTAATACTTCTGCTTTTTCCTTAGTATCATTTATCAATTCACCCATCTCACTTCCTTGGGGTCCTATATTATCTTTTTTAATCCTTTTTCCATTTATATACTTAAAACACGTTGTGGGCTTTGTCTTACTTTCTTATGCAACTTGCCTTTCATTTTCTAATTTAGCCAATATAATTTCCTTTTTGCATGTTTTATTACATTCCTTGTACCTACGGAAGGACTCATCTGCGCCTCTTCCTTTGCATTCCTTTCCTTACCTTTTTATATAGACACATTGGTTTAGACTTCTTTTCCATTTAATAAACTAATTATCTATTATTCATGTTGTTGTGTACAGGAGTGGAGGTTGGTCTGGCCTCAGCGATGTACATTCTGTTGTTATTTCTGTGAATTGTTTGCAATCTCACGTATTTCCTGTACAGCATCCGGACAGTCTACTATTAATGGTTTGGATTTATCTACTGTGCACCATCAGGAGTTTTTCTTTTGTTTATTATGTTAGGAGCGGGCCCCATATTCTAGCAATCCTCTCATATTACACGAAGCAAGTAAGCTGGACAGCAACAAATCCGGTCCTGCAGGTTTATAAATTGATATATCTGGAGGGTACATTCCTAACATAGCGGCAAACCTTAATGACAGAGGCTCGTGTAGAAAAAGTCACATACACTAATTAGCAGCTTATCACATATGCTTCAATCCAATGGTTTCCCCAGAACTGGGAGCCAGGAGCAGGAAATAGGGGGCTCAGCGGGGAAGTGTAAGGGGACATCCTGAACAGGGACCTTACATTCCTCTCTTTATGAACATGTTCCTGCTAATTCTGTGCTGCTTTGGGCACTTACCACAGAGTAAAGAGTGTAAGTGGTTTGTTATGGCTCAGGGTGCTCTCGCCACACGGGGGGCCCTGGAGTGTATGCTCAGAAGGGGCCCCTATATGAATGGCATTGCAAGGCCTTTTTCCAAGCTCAGCAATGGGGCCCAGCTGATCCGCCCATGCTCTTACACCAATGTATATATAAAACCAGCAGACACCAAAAGGTGTATCTTATCCCGCAGGGGGCGGCTGGTGGGAGAAGCCAGTCTGTATACTGGGTGTGACAGGATGGACCGCCTATACCACCCTGTCTATTGTTGCTGGGAACCTGCTGGGCTTACTTTGCCACCGTTCCCTTTCGTTATCCCAAATGCGCCCTCTTGCCGCCGCAGTAGGAGGGGCTTATAATGCTGCCACCACTGAGCTCCTTTATGGCGCTCAGAACCACGTTCCTTCTGGGTAACTGTCACTGCTAGTGTACTCCTGTGCTGGTACACTGGAGCTGGTAACTCTGGACCTCTTACCATGGATCTGGGTTGCTGTGGATGGATCCTCCCTGGCCTATCACACTGACCAGGCTGGGTAGCAGGCAGAGCGGTGGTACTGGGAAAGCTGGGTCCAAACCTCAGAATCAGCTGGAGAACGGATTAGATTTTAGGGTCTAATCGGCAGGTCACAGGATTACAGTAATATTGAAGAAGTTGTCAGGCAGGTCTTTGAAGCAGAGTGATGTTTATTGCTCAGGTGTCCTGACAAGGACAGCCCTACTGATTTAAGGTATCAGTGGTCAGGTCAGATGGAACATCAGAATGATACATTTCAGTGTACAAGTCAGAGCATTTATACCTTTCAGACACATGCTATTTTTAGCACCAGGATATACTCTATTTACACAAACATAGATTTACATGCATTGCAAAGCCACTAATATTTATACTTAGCTATGAAATTCTTAAAAACCTTGCTGTGATTTCCTGCATCTTTGTTTGAGACGCAGGAAATGTAGCAGCACGTTTTAAATTAAACCTTCCTGTCTCCATTTTAAACCTCACACATCAAAAAGCCTGATTAGCATTAGACCTTTTTGTTCCAACAGTTGCAGAATATACATCCCAAAAACAGGTTTAAACTTCTAACAAGTCATTTTCCCACATCACAATACACAGCAGACTTTCTAAACAAAGGCTCATTGTATCAGCTATATACATCAGAAATAAGGTGTTTGCTTTTGAAAGGTTACAACAGCAAAACCAAATTTTCTACCTTAGTCTCAGAAATAACGATTTCCTATCTCATAATATACACAACATCAAAAATAAATGCACGTGTAATTACATAAATAAGTGCCCTGCGCTATTTGCTTTAAATAAATTTTTACCAAAAGTTATTTAATAGTGATCCAGTCACACTGGGACATGGCTGTAGGAGACTGTCTGATGTCACATACATGTGTAGAATCAGCCACGTTGTGTGCTCTGTGCTGATCTGTCTTTACTGGCCTGTCTTATAGGACAATGACCCAGTGGGTTAATTATTACCAGAACTACCAATGTTTATTTTCAAGAGAGCACTTAATCTCTGTTTACAGCAGCCCTGAATGGTAGTACAGATAACCCTAGAAAGATTGTTGTACTCAGACTTTACAAGGCCGTTGTCTAGGAATGCTACAAATCAAAATAAATACTGAGATATTATAGCACGACAGGTGTGGACTCTTTCTGAGGTCCCCGGTGTGATATGAAGATCTCTTACAGACGTTTGGCTTCATGTAGAGTCGGATGCAGTTTACGTAAAAAACTCAGCCGTAAAATGCGCCCAAACAAAGCCGCAGTTACGAGCGTAGGCTGAGCGGCGCCTGTCTGATGACATGTACGGCTCAGAATACTATGTAAAGTAGGACGTTTAAAGCGTTTCATGCAGTAAAGAGACCACCAGGTGTCATCTTCAGCCTGTTGATGGAGACTGGTCTCCGCACGAGTGCAGTAGTCATTTTGAAATGGATGGGAGGGTTAATTCCCGGCGCTGGAGGGGTTAACTCACCGTCGCTAGGCCCTGCATAAATGTTTTTCATAAAAATGTTTTAAATGTCAATAAAAATGTATTTCAAAATGTGCGCTGCAGCGATGGGTGAGTAGCACCCAGCACTGCAGCAGAGAATGGGTTAAACACCGGCGCTAGGTGCCCGGGAGTGTAAAAGTGTAATCACAATAAGAATGAATGACAATGTGTATGTGTAGGTGCTGCAACGGCGGTAAAGAACTGGCGCACAGCAATGAACTGGTTAACTCCCGCCGCTAGGCGCCAGGAGTATAACTGTGTATAATGTGTATTTTAAATGTACAGTGTTGAAAGAAATAAAATGTATATGTGTAAAGTAAAGAGAGTACTTACCCTGTGTTGGGGCTGCAGGAGCAGCCCTGGACCCTTCACCCCCCGGCAGCCAGCTTCAGTGGCTGCCTCCTGGAATCCAATGGGTCCAGAAGGTGCAGCGTCTCCTGGGGGTCCTGGGAAACTAAGTCCATAGCTGGAGCTCAGAGAGCTTCAACTAGCGACAGGGCCGGGACTGCTGCCCCGGGCTCTGGCTGCTCTCCCCTGATACTATTTTCGGCCAGGGAGCAGAGCCAGACGCCAGAGCAGGGTCTTTGGAAATAACTATGGGCGGGAGATTTAAAAGATGAATCTCCCACCCCAGACAGAGAGGTACCAGGGGAGGAGATTGTGCTGAGCCCCCCTCTCCCTGGCAGCTCATGGACAGGGGGTGAAGTATACCTCCCTGACGCTAGCAGCAGTCTTACAGGTGGTAAACCTCTGTGGGGTGATTGACGTGCAGACTGCATGAATCAGCACAGACCCGACTCTAATCTGTTCCCGGCTGTCCTGAGGTTTGGACCCAGCACCCAGTACCACCGCTCTGCCCGCTACCTGCAGCTCTGGTCAGTGTGATAGGCCAGGGGGGATCCATTCACAACATCCCTGATCCATAGTAAGAGGTCAGGAGTACCAGCCCAGGTGCTCAGCAAGGGGGTACCCCAGCAGTGACAGTTATCCAGAAGGAGCCCGGTTCTGGATGCCGGTAAGGATCCAGTGGTGGCAGCATTTATAAGCTCCTCCTACTGCGGTTAGAGGGCGCATTTGGGATAACGAAAGAGAACGGTGACAAAGTAATCCCAGCCGGTTCCCAGCAGTAACAGACAGGGTAACATAGGAGATCCATCCTGTCACATTGTCTCTTTATTAAATTGTAAAATAAATTGTGTCATCCTCCAAAATGTGTTGCCAGCATTAGCGGTCATAGCTAGGCTGGGAGACACAATTGTGGGGGAACCAACGACGTGCCCCCCCTCTCAATAAAATCTGCACTGAGCACTAGGCTATGGCAGGCTGGTGACACTATTACGCTCACACGGAACCAGCTAAACACGTGAACTTAATAGGCTAGAAAGATGTTTATGTGGTGCCCCCCAGCACCCTGGGGTGTTCTATATGTTTTTAATTTGTTAATTGTTAAAAGTGTTTATAAAGATTTAAAAAAAGAAAAAAAAAATCCTTGAGGGAGAAGTGACAGTTGGGAGTGGTTGGTGGTTGCCGGGAGTAACAGGAAGGAGGAGTGTGTGGCATAGCAACAAGTCCACTGACTTTGGTAATAACTGTGAACTCCCAGAAGGCAGTGGGGAGAGGAAAGTTCTAGACTTCTGAGGGAGAGAGATCCCTGTGTCTACACAGACTGAGAGAGATCCCCGCGTCTGCGCAGACTGAGAGAGATCCCCGCGTCCGCGCAGACTGAGGGAGATCCCCGCGTCCGTGCAGACTGAGGGAGATCCCCGCGTCTGCGCAGACTGAGAGAGATCCCCGCGTCCGCGCAGACTGAGGGAGATCCCCGCGTCCGTGCAGACTGAGGGAGATCCCCGCGTCCGCGCAGACTGAGGGAGATCCCCGCGTCCGCGCAGACTGAGAGAGAGATCCCCGCGTCCGCGCAGACTGAGGGAGATCCCCGCGTCCGCGCAGACTGAGAGAGATCCCCGTGTCTGCATAGACTGAGGGAGAGGAAGATAAGAAGTGAGCCAAAGAGAGGTGTGAGTAAAAAGGAAAGTACTGAAAACAAATAAGCAATATAGAGATCTGTGACATCACACTAAACAGACTGAGCTATGTACTGAGAACAGTGTGAGAGGAGAGAGAATAGAGAGATCTGTGAATACACAAAAGAGACTGTAATACAAAAGATCATCAGTTTATTTGGCGTGAAATAGTAATTTATGGGCCCCAACCACGTGCAGCACTTCTACTAAATTCCTGTGCACAGTTCAACCCAGGACTGAGTGTAAAATATGGTAACGTTACCAGGGATAATATTGGTGCACCAAATGTTTTAGTTGAATGTTAATGTTAAGTGATTTACCTGAAAATTGATTTATTGTTATTATATGTTAAATGCTATTGTGCTCTATGTTGATCAAATGAGTGTTTTGTCATTGCCATTGAGTTGAAGGGGTCAGTGGCGCGGTGGCTTACCAAAATTATCTTTACCGCATTATTAATAAACCCAAGTTATTTGACCAATCCTTGTCCCTCTCATTGAAGTATTTATCTCCTGACCACCGGATGTCCGAATAAAAAAGAACCCATCAGTACTCGGCCACCATATTTATAACTGGATCGGTCTCGGTTCCTCGCTGTGGAGAACGTCTCACTAACAAATGGTTTCCAGAATGTTAGGAGGGAGATTCATCTATAACTCGCAGGTTTTCTCCTGCCTTACAACGACGATTCTGACCGGGGTGGGCACAGGATCACAGCTGCCTCCTTGCAGTAGGGATGAAAACCTTCCAATAACACCGAGGCTGAGATGTGTTTATAAGTTGTAGTAAGACCGGGACCAGGGGCTGAGGCGGACGCATTATTACCACATGCAGGATTTCCTCAACTGTGATTTCTCAATGAAGAAAAGTAGATTGCAATGAGGAAACCTTGTATAGATTTATTTCATATATTGAGGCCAGTTGGGAGGGGGGTGATGAACTTATTTATTTAATGGAATGCTATTAATTTAATACCAGGTCTGGCTGGGGGAGGGGGCGGCTTATTTAGAAAAACGTGGGTTTTAATAATTTGATGTTGGGGCTGGTCGGGGGGAGCAAGGCCTAACGTGGGCACTCTTTCCAGGAGGTGAATTGTACCAAACAGGCCCCAACATTCCGGGATCCTGCCGAGCGGCAACAGAGTTAAACAACCACATCAGGTAGTTAAAGCTGCCAGAACAGGAGAGAGCGCTGCCACACACACAGACGGGTCCCTTGGGGCCACAGAAAGAAAATCATTTATCCACATAAATCTTCACCTCCTGCATGCACCCAGCAAGTGAACGCACTCTGGATGGACTGGAGGCAATAAATTGTGGACTCTACGTCCGTTAATATTACCTGATCTAGGCATCGAAACCTTTATTAGTGTCCACACCCAGCAGAGAGCCCTCCAAAGGTGGCAGCTCAGAGGGGCCTCAATCTGCCCCAATTCAACTTCTTTCATTAACTTGTCCCTGACCAGGGTAATCCCATGTATCATACAAGGGATCCGAGAGCACGTGGAGAACATACAAACATGGGGAAATCATGCAAACACGAGAACAAACAGACTCCACAAAGATAGTAGAATTGAATCCATGGCCCCAGCAATGCTAACCACTGTGCCATCCACAGTCACACAGCTGTAGTGTGCGCCCCCATAAGGAGGTGGCTGGAACTGTGTGTGTACAGCGCGGCGTAGAGTGTCAGCTCTTGATGTAATCTGCCTATAGCTGTCCCCAGCATTGTATATCATCTTAGTGCTTCACTGTATACCTTATCTGAGCAGCTTATCCAGAAGTTCAAGGACCACGTTTACTTATCACAGTGTATTGTAAAAGTCTTCACGCGGCCTTGTACATTATTCATGCTACACAGATAATACAATGTTATAAAGATGGACTTTCTATTCCTCCCTGGTACCAGGGTAGTGGTTAAAATTAAAGAATAAATACTATTGTCGAACTACAAGTTCCAGCTTGCCCTGGCAGCCAAGCTCCATAGTTTCACAATAGTGTGTAATAAATAAACACATCGACACAAGTTTCCTTTTTATAATAACTCCACAGGGAATGATTATAACACAATATAACGGACACAACTTACACCTAGCGGAGCCGCAACCGGAATGAACTGTCAATAGGTTACTATATGAGCGGTCTGCATCTGATTGGCTGGAGTGTGGGAAAACCTCACTGATTGGCTGATCCATCCAGATTATGTAACTTCATCCATTCTGTGAACGTGCCACCGGTACTCAGTTGCCCCCAGGATGTGTAGTTCTAGACGTTTATCTGTAGGATGGGCACTGGCATAGGTAAGACACAGCTGATGTCCACCCAGTGGGGGTAAGACGAATGACAATGATGGGCCAGGCGAAGGTCGGGACAGAGGGCTGTGACAGATACAAGTTTGGGCAGAGGTAAGGGTAGTCGGTTATCAGTAGTTGTCAAAGTCCAGGAAGAGGTCAGGGCAGCCAGAATAGTCCAAAAGGCAAACCCACACCGTAACACGCGTAAAACTCAGCCATGACATGTACTACAGGCTGTAGTCTGGGCCTACTCTCTGGCCTATCTACCACCGGCTCTGCAGTCTCCGAATCCCTCTGCCTAATTGCCTCCTACCCGATGCCTTACCTGTACTGCTGCTCCTTACCTGTTCCTGTGGACACTTACCTCCTGTACTCACCTGAGCTGCGGCTTCTTACCTGTTCCTTACCTGTTCCTGTGGACACCTACCTGGGTTCACCTGTACCAGAAGCCTCTGCCTGGCTTTACTTAGTTATTATTGCACTGCAATTTATTTTTACTTAGTCTTTCATTAGCTTCATTTTAGTCTGATTCACTACCGGTTGCCTATTGTTGCTCATTGTCATTCCTGCCCCTGTATCTCTTTCTCCTTTCCCAGTCTCTCATTATGTCTCTTTGTTTGTGTCCTATACCCATCCTCTCCCCATGCTCAGCTCCCTGCCCATCGCTCCTGCAACCCGGCCAATCTCATCCACATCTCCCCACTTCCCTTCCACCCCTTCACTTGTGCTCTCTGGAACTACAGATCAATCTGTAATAAACTGCCGTCTATCCACAACCTCTTCATCTCCACCTCTCTTAACCTTCTTGCTATTACTGAGACCTGGCTCTCTTCTACTGACAGTGCTTCCCCCGCCGCACACTCCTATGGGACCTCTCCTCCCACTCCACTGCCCCTCACATCTCCAACCTCCTCTCCATTCACACTCCAACCCGCTCTCTGCGATCGTCCAATGACCGTCGCCTCTCTTTTACTCTGATCACCTTATCCCACTCCAGAATCCAAGACTTCTCCCGCCCCCCCCCCCCCCTCCACTTGTACGACCTCCCACGCTCCATCCGACTGTCCCCTAACTTGTGCACCTTCAACTGGGCACTTAAAACTCATCTGTTCCTCAAAGACTACCAGTCATCTTCCTAACCAGCTCTCCATGTCTGGCTACCTCACCCTCTCTCATGCCTCTTTACTCGCTCCCCACGCGCCTGATCCCCTCTTCTGACTCCCTTTGTGCCTCCTGTCTGTCTGCCCTTCCTCTACGATGTAAGCTCCTATGAGCAGGGCCCTCCTGTCTTTCCTTTCTTCTGCTCCAACCTCACTATCCAGCTATGTTTGGAGCGTTTGAAGTCCTGGCATTTTTTGCTTAATGTTCGTTACTGTTTTACCCTGTATGGTCCACTGTCTGTTTTCTGTACGGCGCTGCGGAAATTTTGTGTTGAACTATAAATAAAGGTTAATAATAATAATAATAATAATAATAATAATAACTCAAAGACCACATCTAAAAATGCACCTATTTTCCTGCATTATGCATATATGTTACAGTTTCATTTTTACATTATTACTCTAAACATGGAATTAATTTGCCTGTGATGTGTTTTGGAGCAGCTCCGGTTCGGTCGCAGTAGCATTCCACGGTGATGCAATGTTGCAGATTTCCCTCACACCCCAGATGCGCAGAAAAATGTACAATTTTGAGGTACCGTGTAACCTGGAAGTGTGCGTAGTCCAACATTGCGCTGATGTTTGGTGTCACATCGAAGAGGCAATTGAATTCCCCCCTAAATCTATTCATCATTCACCAACACCAACATGTTGCATCAGGCTTCTCTGAGCATAGGGAAACCGAGGGGGGGGGGGGGGTGTCTAGTGCCAGGAAACCCCCTTCAAGCCTGGGGCACTGTATAATTGAGGTGGCTGGACTCTGCCCCGCTTCACACGGCTCCGCTTGAAAAGGAAGAGCTGCGTGCACCTAACAGTAGTACACGCAGCATTGCCCATGTATATTATAGGGATAGGAAGAGTCGGAGAGCAGCCAAACACTGTCTAATATTATAGCCACGCCCCCATGCATGCTGGTCACGCCCACTGGTGGCGTGGTGTGGAAACCCCTCCTCTACAAATCCTGTATTTGCCCCTGCTGAGGGCGTGCTATTCAGTGAATAGTGTCTATTTCTTTAATATAGGATGTATATAGGTCCGATAGAAAGTGATTTCCATTTCAGAAAACACTGAATCCGCGCAGCACATTGTAACAATGAAATGTTTTATGCAGGAATGTTTCCAGAAAATACTTCTCAGAGTAGTATATGATAGAGATCCCCTGGAGGACATAGGTATGACCCCGAGGCCTGGCTATTATACCTGTTCTCTGTGTAGTATATGATAGAGATCCCATGGAAGACTATGGTATGACCCTGAGGCCTGGCTATTATACCTGTTCTCTGTGTAGTATATGATAGAGATCCCCTGGAGGACAATGGTATGGCCCCGAGGCCTGGCTATTATACCTGTTCTCAGAGTTGTATATGATAGAGATCCCATGGAGGACCATGGTATGACCCAGAGAATTGGCTATTATACCAGTTCTCAGAGTTGTATATGATAGAGGTCCCCTGGAGGACAATGGCATGACCTTAAGGCCTGGCTATTATACTTGTTTTCTGTGTAGTATATGATAGAGATCCCCTGGAGGACAATGGTATGACCCTGAGGCCTGGCTATTATACCTGTTCTCAGAGTTGTATATGATAGAGCTCTCCTGGAGGACCATGGTATGACCCTGAGGCCTGGCTATTATACCTGTTCTCAGTTATATATGATAGAGATCCCATGGAGGACCATGGTATGCGCCTAAGGTCTAGCTATTATACCTATTCTCTGAGTTATATATGATAGAGATCCCATGGAGGACCATGGTATGACCCCGAGGCCTGGCTATTATATCTATTCCCAGAGTCCCTGCCTCATTGAAGATTATAGTCTATGGGCAGCACGGTGGCTCAGTGGTTAGCACTTCTGCCTCACAGCGCTGTGGTCCTGAGTTTGATTCCCGACCATGGCCTTATCTGTGTGGAGTTTCTATGTCCTCCCTGTGTTTGCGTGGGTTTCCTCCGGGTGCTCCGGCTTCCTCTCACACTCCAAAAACATACTGGTAGGTTAATTAGCTGCTAACAAATTGACCCAAGTCTCTCTCGGTCTGTGTGTGTGTGTGTGTGTGTGTGTTAGGGAATTTAGACTGTAAGCTCCAATGGGGCAGGGACTGATGTGAATGAGTTCTCTGTACAGCGCTGCGGAATTAGTGGCGCTATATAAATAAATGATGATGATGATGATGATGTTCTCTGATTTGGAAACATGTTTTTTGTAGCCGAAAATCACACCATAATTGACCATAATATAGTATAACTTTGGGTAGGATAGCTTATGCTGTGTAAGTGACAACAGAATGGTGCCTTCAAATAGAGATACCTTGAAGTTAGAGACCCCCTCCTCCACCCTGTGTACATCAAGTGAGGATCTGAATACTGTTGGAAGGTCTCTATCACCAGGAGAAAATTAGGGAAGACAATGGACATCCCTGTCTGGTGTCGTTGCTGATTGAGACTTTTTCCGAGGGGGTGACGTTGTTCGGCTCTTTGCTGATGGAGAAGAGTATATGGCTTGTACTGTACACCTCTAAGAAAGTCTCTGGTCATGACAAAGGCTTTCAAAGCTTGGTTCATAAGCTAGCAGGAAATCTGATCAGACACTGGAAAGATAGACAGGGTTTTCCTGGTATTTATGGCTTAGATCAGGTCAATGTGTTGCCCCTGGCCTGACATCGCAAAATAAACCCCACCTAATCCCAGTGAATCAGTGCAGAGGACACCTGGTTCAGGCTCTGAGAGGTGGGTCTGACCCTCACACAGTTATAGAAACTTCTTTGGGAATTACAACAATCCAAGGTATAAAACGGCATTAGATATTGAGCGGAGGTGAGGGATCAAAAGTCTGGACAATATTTTTGTAATAGCCCACTGGATTTTGGTCTTTATTGGCCTGGGCTATCTTCTCTGTGATATGATTTCTGCTGAGCTGTTCTGTCGTCTGGTGAGAGTGTTTAGGAATATTCATTAGATGATCATTCAAATTGGATTGGGCCTGTGGATGTTGTAGTAGAATATTTCTGGAATCCACGGAAATGGATTTGTGGTTATAAGTGAGATGTCTTGAGAGAGAGTTTGTGGCTCTACGTCTGTTAGGTATAATGTAACCTACTTTGTCATTTTGTTGAAACGTTATCTTGACCATATGAGGTTTTTGGCCTCCTGATCAAAAAATAGGTTCAGTTCCCCTCTAACTTATCTGAATTGTCTGAGCAGGATCTGGATCATGTCTGTGTCTGCATATTAATTCTTGGACTTGTCTAGTAAGTTCTGAGGGTAAATGTATCAAACTGAGAGTTTTCCGGTGGGTTTGAAAAGGGGAGATGTTGCCTATAGCAACCAATCAGATTCTACCTGTCATTTTGTAGAATGTACTAAATAAATAATAACTAGAATCTGATTGGTTTTTCAATCCGCCAGAAAACTCTCAGCTTGATACATTTACCCTCTGGTGTTAGTTTTGTAGAGACCATACTAAGGTGATTCCTCAGGGCTGCTTTAAGGGCATCCCAGAAGATAATAGGGGGGTTCTCTGCAGGGTATTGCAGGCAAAGTATTCATGAAGGAGTTCTAGCAGAGAACTGAGATATCAGCTGAAATAGGGACTTGATCGGATCATACAATTGGGCGGATCTGGGTTTGGTGTTACAGATAAGTTATGGCTGAGCAGAACCAAATCATTTGTGGAGTAACCAAGAGTACGGTCACTGTGGAAATGTCTGCCATTAGGACTGTGATTGGCATTACAGGGGCACGTGGGCCCTAATTGGAAAACAATGTTGTTTCTATATTTTGTTACTAGAGATAGTCGCTGAACACATGACAACAGAACAGACCCTGCATCATAGATAAATCATGGACTTTGTTTAGCTAGTTAGGAGCTCTAAGGAAACAGATATTATATGAGGTCTTGGTATATGTTTATTTTATCATGGATTTCTTTCTCATGTTTATTAAATGTTGTCTTCTGAAATATCCAGAGATTCTGTACTATTTAATATTATACAAAGAAAGCAAATTGAAACTATGTACTTTGATATAAAGAATACAAATGAAGACAGTGATACATCTGTGGGTGCTCTTATAAGTATTAACATTACTCATGTTTAAGACTGAAAGGCTCAAAAGATGGGAGGTGGAGCTAGGCCTTAGTAACCAGACCCCCACAAGATAAATGTGTATGTGTGTGTAATAACATTGGAATTTGTTTCTGTAAGAAATGATGTGCTAAACAAGTGTGTTTAATCCCCTCCACACAGTGGTATAACTCTGTCAGTGCAGGGCACAATAATTGTAACCTCTACTTTAAAAACAACAAACAATTGAGGCAAATAATTAACTTATTACTATAGTAATCACCAAAACAATGGGTGTATCATATACCTAAAAGGCAATTATGGCGTCTTAAGAGAAATTGTTCTTCAATAGAAACATTTGAAGAACAGACGAAATCTGAATGGTTCCTGAAACTTTGCACCCATTAGGTTTATATTGAGACAAATTCCCTACAGAAAGCGTATTAAGAAGTAAATCTCCTAAGTCACTAGGAGGAGGATTGTAGAAGTCTATATATTTCTAAGCGTAATAGTAGCTTGTATGAAATTTGAAAATAAAAAAATAATTATTTAATTTTAAAACATATTATTCTTGATAGAAGCTATTTATAAAAAGATAATCTAAAACATTTGTTAGCACCAAATTATGTTACGAGACTAAAATATCTTCACAGTTGGTTGTCACTAAAACCGAGGGGATCGATAGATGTAATAACTAATATGTATTATCTGTACGTTTATTGCTAATAAACATCTGAGATAATGTCAAGAGTTACAAAATAAACAATTATGATAAAATGTTTTACTGGCTGTAATTGATGGTAATATATGTAATATATAATGTATATATATATATATGTATATATGTAATATATAATGTAATGCAAGCGCCTGAGGTCAGACAACATTATATGATGATATCATCCATTTTACCCTATTATATTTAGCACATTTTTCATCATAACAGAAGACATATTTTCCCTCTTTTTTCTAATTGTGCCAGATTAAGAGATTTCTGTGTATAAAATGACATCATTAAGAATGGAATAAATATTTATTTTCAGTTATTTATGATTGACATTAGTCTTAACAACTGTGCCACCTAGTGGTGACAAACCTTAGTGTCTTGGGGCCTGATTCATTAAGAACTTAGGCAAGAATTTGAGTAAGTTTTCTGGACAAAACCATGTTACAATGCCAGGGGTGCAAATGAGTCTTTTATTTTGTACATAAGTTAAATACTGGCTGTTTTCTCATGTAGCACACAAATACTTGATAGCTCATTAGTACACTGAAATTTAAAGCTGATCTAGGAAAAACAGCCAATATTTAACTTATGTGCAAAATAATAAACTATTTTGCACCCCTTTCATTCATTACTCAATTTGTTTACTTAACTTTCCTTAATGAATCAGGCCCTTTGTGATTATTTCTAGCACATACTTAGACATAAAGGCCCTGAACCATCAAGGAATGTAAATGCCATATTTTGCGTAAAATCATTCTGTGTGTGACAGGATGGACCGACTATGCCACCCGGTCCTGTGTTGCTGAGGACCGACTGGTCTTACTTTTCCACTGTCCCCTTTCTTTATACCAATTGCGCCCTCTAATCGCAGTAGGAGGAGCTTATGCTACTGCCACCACTCGACTCCTTAGAAGCACCTACAACCTTCCTTCTGGGTAACTGGCGCTGCTAGTGTACCCCCAACCTCTTCTTATAGATCAAAATTGCTGTGGATGGTTCCCCCTGGTTTATCACACTGGCCAGAGCCACAGGGTAGTGGGCAGAGCGTTGGTACTAGATGCTTGGTCCAAACCTCAGAACAGCCGGATAACGGATTAGATTGGGTCTAATCTGTATGTCACAGGAATTACAGCAGGTAAGCAGCCGTCAAAGCAGGGTCTTGAAGCAGTGATGTTTATTAGCTCAGGAAGTCCTGAAAAGGACAGTTACACACTAGTTTGTGGTACTAGTGATCTTTCAAGAGTTACAGATAGAATAATACTAATACATGGTCAAACAGTGTGCTTTTTATACACATATCCTGGCAGAAGGTAATCCAGCCTTCTGCCCCTCTGACCAATCCAGGTGCTTCATGCAGCCTGCACATAACTCAGCCTGAAGGGGTTTAACACCTTCTTACATTGCTGCTAGCGGCACCACTATGTCTGAGGTTTTATATTGAATGTTTACCATCAGGATGTAACATTATACTATAATCTTGATTTGAACGCAATTTAACTTGCAAAATTCACATTCATCTGTGATCGCTTGCATAGGGAGTCAAGTATAATTACCTCCTCCTGTCTTTCAGGCTCAACAGACGTTTTAGTCACTGAGAACAGCTAGAACATGTATTTGTAATCAGTAGCAACTGTAACAATGTATTTTATGTATAGTAGACATTAATAAGTTCCAGATAAATGTATTTAATGGGAAAAAAATGTTTTGTCATTAATGACTATGGGCCTGATTCATTAAGGATCTTAAATGAAGAGGTATCTTATTTTAGTCTCCTGGACAAAACCATGTTACATACAATGCAAGGGGTGCAAACTAGTCTTCTGTTTTGCACATAAGTTAAATACTGACTATTTTTTCATGTAGGACAGAAATATCAATTTTAAAATTCAGTGTACAAATAAGCTATCAAGTATGTGTGTGCTACATGAAAAAACAGTCAGTGTTTACCTTATGTGCAAAACAGGAAACTAGTTTGCACCCCTTGCATTGTATGTAACATGGTTTTGTCCAGGAGACTGAAATAAGATACCTCTTTATTTAAGATTGTTAATTAATCAGGCCCTATGTTATTAACAGGTGACATTAATTGAACAGTTTTTTTTTCTGTGCTTTCTTTTCGGACTTTATATTCCACTTATGTATTGGACGTATCCTGCAGTGTATTGTCTGTTAGAGCAGAGCGCACCTAGACCCATATTCAGCAACAGATGTATACAGACGTCCATATGCCTGATGTACAGAAGTATTTTTTAAAAAAAACGCATATTAGGTTTTTTTTTGCATCCATTGACGAATCAGTCCCATTATCGTTTTACAGCATTCACATGAATGTATTTCAATTATTGAACCTCCTCTCTCAGGGGACTGACTCTTCTACTCATTGTGATGGCCACTGCCTCATCCTCTCTCAGGGGCCTGACTCTTCTACTCATTGTGATGGCCACTACCTCGTCCTCTCTCAGGGGCCTGACTCTTCTACTAATTGTGATGTCCGCTGCCTCGTCCTCTCTCAGGGGCCTGACTCTTCTACTCATTGTGATGGCCACTGCCTCATCCTCTCTCAGGGGACTGACTCTTTTACTCATTGTGATGTCCACTGCCTAGTCCTCTCTCAGGGGACTGACTCTTCTACTAATTGTGATGTCCACTGCCTAGTCCTCTCTCAGGGGCCTGACTCTTCTACTCATTGTGATGGCCACTACCTCCTTCTCTCTCAGATGACTGACTCTTCTACTCATTGTGATGTCCACTGCCTAGTCCTCTCTCAGGGGACTGACTCTTCTACTAATTGTGATGTCCACTGCCTCGTCCTCTCTCAGGTGATTGACTCTTCTACTCATTGTGATGTCCACTACCTCGTCCTCTCTCAGGGGCCTGACTCTTCTACTCATTGTGATGGCCACTGCCTCATCCTCTCTCAGGGGCCTGACTCTTCTACACATTGTGATGTCCACTGCCTTGTCCTCTCTCAGGGGACTGACTCTTCTACTCATTGTGATGTCCACTGCCTCGTCCTTTCTCAGGGGACTGACTCTTCTACTCATTGTGATGTCCACTGCCTAGTCCTTTCTCAGGGGACTGACTCTTCTACTCATTGTGATGTCCCCTGCCTCGTCCTCTCTCAGGGGATTGACTCTTCTACACATTGTGATGGCAACTGCCTTGTCCTCTCTCAGGGGCCTGACTCTTCTACTTATTGTGATGTCCACTGCCTTGTCCTCTCTAAGGGGACTGACTTTTCTACTCATAGTGATGTCCGCTGCCTCGTCCTCTCTCAGGGGACTGCCTCTTCTACTCATTGTGATGTCCGCTGCCTCGTCCTCTCTCAGGGGACTGACTCTTCTACTCATTGTGATGTCCGCTGCCTTGTCCTCTCTCAGAGGACTGACTCTTCTACTCATTGTGATGTCCACTGCCTCATCCTCCCTCAGGGGACTGACTTTCTACTCATTGTGATGTCCACTGCCTCGGCCTCTCTCAGGGGACTGACTCTTCTACTCATTGTGATGGCCACTGCCTCATCCTCTCTCAGGGGACTGACTCTTTTACTCATTGTGATGGCCACTACCTCCTTCTCTCTCAGGTGACTGACTCTTCTACTAATTGTGATGTCCACTGCCTCGTCCTCTCTCAGGTGATTGACTCTTCTACTCATTGTGATGTCCACTACCTCGTCCTCTCTCAGGGGCCTGACTCTTCTACACATTGTGATGTCCACTGCCTCGTCCTCTCTCAGGGGACTGACTCTTCTACTCATTGTGATGTCCACTGCCTCGTCCTCTCTCAGGTGATTGACTCTTCTACTTATTGTGATGTCCACTGCCTCGTCCTCTCTCAGGGGATTGACTCTTCTACACATTGTGATGTCCACTGCCTTGTCCTCTCTCAGGGGCCTGACTCTTCTACTTATTGTGATGTCCACTGCCTTGTCCTCTCTCAGGGGACTGACTTTTCTACTCATAGTGATGTCCGCTGCCTCGTCCTCTCTCCGGGGACTGACTCTTCTACACATTGTGATGGCAACTGCCTTGTCCTCTCTCAGGGGCCTGACTCTTCTACTTATTGTGATGTCCGCTGCCTTGTCCTCTCTCAGAGGACTGACTCTTCTACTCATTGTGATGTCCACTGCCTCATCCTCCCTCAGGGGACTGACTTTTCTACTCATTGTGATGTCCACTGCCTCGGCCTCTCTCAGGGGACTGACTCTTCTACTCATTGTGATGTCCGCTGCCTTGTCCTCTCTCAGAGGACTGACTCTTCTACTCATTGTGATGTCCACTGCCTCATCCTCCCTCAGGGGACTGACTTTTCTACTCATTGTGATGTCCACTGCCTCGGCCTCTCTCAGGGGACTGACTCTTCTACTCATTGTGATGGCCACTGCCTCATCCTCTCTCAGGGGACTGACTCTTTTACTCATTGTGATGGCCACTACCTCCTTCTCTCTCAGGTGACTGACTCTTCTACTAATTGTGATGTCCACTGCCTCGTCCTCTCTCAGGTGATTGACTCTTCTACTCATTGTGATGTCCACTACCTCGTCCTCTCTCAGGGGCCTGACTCTTCTACACATTGTGATGTCCACTGCCTCGTCCTCTCTCAGGGGACTGACTCTTCTACTCATTGTGATGTCCACTGCCTCGTCCTCTCTCAGGTGATTGACTCTTCTACTTATTGTGATGTCCACTGCCTCGTCCTCTCTCAGGGGATTGACTCTTCTACACATTGTGATGGCAACTGCCTTGTCCTCTCTCAGGGGCCTGACTCTTCTACTTATTGTGATGTCCACTGCCTTGTCCTCTCTCAGGGGACTGACTTTTCTACTCATAGTGATGTCCGCTGCCTCGTCCTCTCTCCGGGGACTGACTCTTCTACTCATTGTGATGTCCGCTGCCTTGTCCTCTCTCAGGGGACTGACTCTTCTACTCATTGTGATGTCCGCTGCCTTGTCCTCTCTCAGGGGACTGACTCTTCTACTCATTGTGATGTCAACTGCCTCATCCTCCCTCAGGGGACTGACTTTTCTACTCATTGTGATGTCCACTGCCTCGGCCTCTCTCAGGGGACTGACTCTTCTACTTATTGTGATGTCCACTGCCTCGTCCTCTCTCAGGTGATTGACTCTTCTACTCATTGTGATGTCCACTGCCTCGTCCTCTCTCAGGGGACTGACTTTTCTACTCATTGTGATGTCCACTGCCTCGGCCTCTCTCAGGGGACTGACTCTTCTACTCACTGTGATGTCCACTGCCTCGTCCTTTCTCAGGGAACTGTCTCTTCTACACATTGTGATGTCCACTGCCTTGTCCTCTCTCCGGGAACTGACTCTTCTACTCACTGTGATGTCCACTGCCTTGTCCTCTCTCAGGGAATTGACTCTTCTACTCATTGTGATGTCCACTGCCTCATCCTCTCTCAGGGGACCGACTCTTCTACTCATTGTGATGTCCACTGCCTCGTCCTCTCTCAGGGGCCTGACTCTTCTATTCACTGAGATGTCTACTGCCTCGTCTTCTCTCAGAGGCCTGACTCTTTTACTCAATGTGATGTCTACTGCCTCGTCCTCTCTCAGGGGATTGACTCTTCTACTCAATGTGATGGCCACTGCCTCGTCTTCTCTCAGGGGACTGACTCTTCTACTCATTGTGATGTCTACTGCCTCGTACTCTCTCAGGGGATTGACTCTTCAGTGGTGGCCACTGCCTTGTCCTCTCTCAGGGGTCTGACTCTTCTACTCACTTTGATGTCTACTGCCTCGCCCTCTCTCAGGGGATTGACTCTTCTACCCATTGTGATGGCCACTGCCTCGTTCACTCTCAGGGAACTGACTCTTCTACTCATTGGGATGTCCACTGCCTCGTCCTCTAAGGGGACTGACTCTTCCACTCATTGTGATGGCCACTGCCTCGTCCTTTCTCAGAGGACTGACTCTTCTATTCTTTGTGATGTCTACTGCCTCATCCTCTCTCAGGGGACTACTCTTCCACTCATTGTGATGGCCACTGCCTTGTCCTCTCTCAGGGGACTGACTCTTCCACTCATTGTGATGGCCACTGCCTCGTCCTCTCTCAGGGGACTGACTCTTCTACACATTGTGATGTCCACTGCCTCATCCTCTTTCAGGGGACTGACTTTTTTACTCATTGTGATGTCCACTGCCTCGTCCTCTCTCCGGGAACTGACTCTTCTACTCATTGTGATGTCCACTGCCTCGTCCTCTCTCAGGGGCCTGACTCTTCTACACACTGTGATGTCCACTGCCTCGTCCTGGATCATACAGCGCCACTAAGCAGCGTTCCCATTGGACTAATATACCCTCATGTATCTAACGCCTATAGATTGTAAGCTTGTGAGCAGCGCCCTCTTACTGATTCTTCTATTATTACTCAGTCTCTTTTTATTACCGAGTTTGTCCCCAATTGAAAAGCACTGTGGAGTATGCTGGGGGTACATAAATACATGTAAATAATACAATGTGTGATGTTATGTATAGAAAACACAGACTAGGGGTCTGATGCAGAGTTGAACGCACACCTATTTGTGTAGCACAAATTGCATGTTTAAAAGTTAAAACAATATACCGAATAAAAGGAAGAGACACATTGTTACAAACTACAACAGACACAACTGACAATACAGAAGGAAGGAGCTGTGGATGCAGGTGAAGGCTGGGGGCTGTCAATGAGCTGCCCACCTCTAGACTGGCTGCATTTCTAGGCCATACATTATGCCCAGGTTACGTTCATTTCTGCATCATGCCCTAGGTCTCAATATTCACCATCCACCTTGAGTCAGACTCACCAGGACTCGTAACGTGTTGGGTGAAGGGCGTTACATGATGTTTGTTTGGGGTATCCTGCCAAGATTGTTTACATCTGAATAAGAGCTATCTCTGTGCTATCACAATTGATTGCAACGTGAGTTTTTTTTAAAATACTAAAATATATGTGAATTTAAAACAATATTGCACCAGATATTTTTACATTATCTTCATATCTCCTATACATCTATGATGAGGATCTAAGACGTGTGTATTACACGCGGGGAAGATTGCTGTATCATAAAGACATTAACTGAAGGCTACATACAAAGAATAGTTCCTGTAAGTTTATTACCACTGAGGGGCTTCACGTTTGGAAGATAAGTTGCACCGTATATCAATATAAAGACCTAATATATTAATGAACACTTAGGAGTATATTTACTAAACTGCCAGTTTGAAAAAGTGGTGCTGTTGCCTATAACAACCAATCAGATTGTAGCTGTCATTTATTTAGTACATTCTACAAAATGACAGCTGGAATCTGATTGGTTGCTATAGGCAACATCTCCACTTTTTCAAACCTGCAGTTTAGTAAATATACCCCTTAGAGTAAGAAAATATCTTGCGCGCTGATTACCATTGGCGGTGCCTATTTTAAGCAATTGTGAATATAAATACTTAGTTTACTTTATTTATCATTTATGTCACAGAATTACACTATTCACTATTCCATGTTTATTTGGTTGGATTGACTATATGGAAAATAAGAATATATAGAGATCTTGCCACCGCATTTGAAATAAGTATACTATATATATATTTTTCAAATTGTCACTAAGAGTTTAGACAACACTTTATTTTTCCCATTATTTACTGGTTGTAAGTTTATGTATAGTTTAGGTTAAAGTACACAAGGCAGTAGTGACGAGCTGTAGGAATGAGCATTATTAGGACGTACATTTTGCCCAGGTTACGTTCAACTCTGCATCGGTCTCATTACTCAAGATATATAGAGAAGTAGTGTGTAATTACCAAGGAGAAAGCAATGTGTACAGAGAACGGTCTCATTGTGCACTGTGTCGCATGTTACCCTGTTTTCATTGTATGAAGCTGACAGTGTAATCCCCAGATAGTAGAGCTGTGTTCTCTGCTATGTACCTGATCACTGAATAAACAGACTCTGGTCATTCTTACTTTATAGAAGCCTCATCTGAAGTACTTTGTGCTGCTGTGAGCATTCTGATTAACCAAAAATTGTGCTTCCTCCTGTTGATTAGATTAGATATTTAGATCATTCAATTAGATTATTTTTCACTACACAAACCCTAACCGTCCCAGATCCCTATCCAGCCCCTGTGCGCCTATTTCCCATCTGATTTGACTGTACTTTAGGCTAGCCTGCATAGTACACGATTTTCCTGCAAAATAATTTATTTCCAAAACATATGCATATTTCTCTCATTCAATAAGAAGCAGCTTCTGCCACCATAGAGAATAAGCATCACCACGTAAGCCAATACATAAAATGCAGACTGAAGTCATCCAATTTCTGCTGGAATGTAACAATATTTTTTCTACTTTCAGCAAAAATTACTACTAACAAAACTCAAACAATTGTCCCTCAGTTGAACATGATAGAAAATTATCAAACAGAAGATGTGCTGGACAGTCCTCAGGCAAGAAGTGTAATGTAGAGCCCTTCGGTTGGAGGCAATATTGGCACACAAAGGTAGTAGAGTTCTCAAGTCGGAGATGTGGTGGAAGGACCTCAGGTCGGAGATTTAGGGCACAGTTCTCAGGTCGGAGATGTAGTGGAGAGACCTCAGGTCGGAGATGTGGTGGAGAGACCTCAGGTCGGAGATGTGGTGGAGAGACCTCAGGTCGGAGATTTAGGCCACAGTTCTCAGGTCGGAGATGTAGTGGAGAGACCTCAGGTCGGAGATGTAGTGGAGAGACCTCAGGTCAGAGATGTGGTGGAGAGACCTCAGGTCGGAGATGTGGTGGAGAGACCTCAGGTCAGAGATGTGGTGGAGAGACCTCAGGTCGGAGATGTGGTGGAGAGACCTCAGGTCGGAGATGTGGTGGAGAGACCTCAGGTCGGAGATTTAGGGGATAGTTCTCAGGTAGGGGATGTAGTGGATGAGTATCAGGTAGGGGATGTAATGGAGACTCCATAGCTTCTAGATTTTGGCACACAAAATTTAGGATCAAATGAAGGACACGAGCGGCTGTACCTGTGGGATGTTGTTCTTAATAAGTTGTTCCACAGATAGGCTTGGTAATGTTATGGACGCTTTGATAGGCTGGAGTGTTCTTCTGTCTTCCCTCCAGCCCTGCTCCCTCTGCTGAAGGCTGTATACAGATCCTCGCTTTGTTGTGTTGCCGTCTCTCAGTATAACCCCATGGGAAAGCTGTATGGTGTCTAGAAGGATGCCTGCTGACACAGGGTTAAGACCTTGCATATCCTCTGCTCTGCTGGACATGGTTAGTGCTTGAGATTTAAGTGTCTTATCATCAAGTACCAGCATCTGAGAGGCAAATGACGAAGGGTCTAACTGTAAACCATTATTGTGAGAGTATTTAATGGCTTCTTTCCCACTGGGTCTTCTGCTTCTTTTAGGTGGAAGACTTGGTGCTTGTACACCTACATTCATTACTTTCCTACCCCTAACCTCAGCTTTTTTACTGACATCCAAAACTTCCACCTGGGGGTTTACATGGTATTGCGGAAGTTTAGAGAGATCCATTTTTGGCACTGAGAGAATATTTCCTGCATCATCATAGATGAGATCTTTCTTCTGAGTTGGCCTCATGAGCTGGATCTTCAGGATGTTGTGCAAAGACGTTGGCAAAATGTTAAAGCTTTCATCTACTTTATTATCTTCCTTTTCCCTCAGATATTGATCCAACAATATCTCCTTTTCTGTCTCTTCGAGGGACTTGGTAATGTTCTTTAGCCCAGCTGAACGTAGAGGCCCACGATGAGGACGGTATCGGTTCTTGGTCTTTTTTGGTTCAAGGGGAGGTATAGGCTGGATATGTAGTTGAGAACTTTGGACTGCAGTAGTCCCATTTGGGATCTCTTCTGCTTGACCAGGGTCTGGTAGAGGGGGGTCTTCACAATTATTTGGAGGTTTTGGGAGGTTCATTGTCTGGGTTTTATCATCTGCTTCCTGTTCGGGGATATCTGCAATGAGGTGCTCGGACCACACCTGTTGTGGAGCAGATGGACAGAGGATTAATAAAGAGCTGCTGCGCTTAACGTTCGGAGAAAAAGAAATCCCAACAAAAAGTGTCTGTTTTTGCCAATATTTGTACTCAGAAGCTTTTATTTTTATATAAATGTCACGATCTGATGGGAAGTGGATTAGACCTAGCCCAATACTAATATGCAGCATAAAAATACAGCAAGCCTGGCAGTGTGGTCAGCAGCATCTCTGTCCTGCACTAACCTGGTCTTATCCGCAACTTTCACAGTGCAACATGATTTATGTATCTAACGCTAAATCAGTCCCAAAGGGTCTATTATATAATATAATACAGAAAGCCTGTGTTATTACCCAGCTAGTAACATAATACAAGGAATCTTCATTATCAGTATTAATTGTCAGATTGTACAGCATGGTCAGTATTGTCAGATTGTACAGCATGGTCAGTATTGTCAGATTGTACAGCATGGTCAGTATTGTCAGATTGTACAGCATGGTCAGTATTGTCAGATTGTACAGCATGGTCAGTATTGTCAGACAGGGAAAATGTTGGCTCATGTTCCATATTATCAGTAAGGAGTTTGCTGCAGAGTACAATGTGTTCAGGACAATGGAGACCTCAGAGGTTTAACAATTCCTTCACTGTCCATCAAACAATGTTGAGTGTGTCAGTCAAAGGAGCCAATACTGTACGAACATGGGGCATAGGACAAGCTCATACCGAGGGGTCAGAAGGGTAGTATAGTAACTTAGAGGGTTGGGGCGAGTGCTGGCTGTGTCAGGGATGGAGTACATTATCGGGGTGACTGCTGCCTATGTATGGATCTCCATACCTGGACAATGTGACCTGTTACGTATGAACCTCCCTACCTGGACAATGTGAACCGTTACGTATGGACCTCCCTACTTGGACAATGTGAACTGTTACGTATGGACCTCTCTACCTGGACAATGTGACCCGTTACGTATGGACCTCCCTACTTGGACAATGTGAACTGTTACGTATGGACCTCTCTACCTGGACAATGTGAACTGTTACGTATGGACCTCCCTACTTGGACAATAAGACCTCCTAATCGTATCAGTACCCGCTAAAATAGCGCTTAAGGCTGCATTTGAAGATATAAAGTTGGTATATAATAAAGCAACCCTATATTGCATAAATTGCAGAGATCAGTTAGCGATGTATCCCAACACTGACAGCCCGAGGTTACTGATCAATTACCCTTGAAAATGCTAACCTGCATCGGGCTGAACCTATCATGAAGGCATCAGAGGTGGAAAAACTGATCGGCAAGAATCGCGGGGTTTTGTGATAAATACCCTGCCTAAAATAAAACTGGGGAGCGATTCCTGCTTGAATTAGAGCAATCTAAACAAGGGAGAGCAAGTGAGACAAAACGCCAACGCGCGTTTCGCTCCGTTGCTTTGTCAAGGCGCTATTTTAGCGGGTACTGATACGATTAGGAGGTCAAGTGGGACATTGCAAATTATTTTGCATTTTAATCACATATCACGTTTTTACTCTATTTTCTTTTAACTATTTCGCTCAAATCTTTCCTTTAATAAAACCTAATAAAAGTTATATTTTAACGAGCTTCTTGGTAGTGCCTCATAGCACACTGACTTTTTTTTCCCCTCTTCCCCTTTCCTTCCTTGGTATACCATACTAGTTAATACAGTGTTGGGTGCACCCCCCCGATTTAATTTGTCTTTAATCGGGCAACAATTGTTATTCATTGAATGCTCGTATTTTTTTGCCTTGTGCTGCTCTCCATCTTTGTGTTTTTTGTTAATAGTCTATGCACATGTATACTGCCTGTTCTCATGTATGTCTTATCTTACAGTCTCTTACTGTTAGCCTGTAAACTGTGGTTAAATAGCAACGTAAATAACAGGACAGAATATTTACCATCTATATAATGGTTACAGTATAATGTAATAGTGACTATTCCCCATTGTGCTTTAAACATAACACTTGTCTGACCAGATATGGCACAGAGGAGGGGACACTGCCCCTAGATCTCCTGTGGTTTACCTGATAATATAATTATTGATGTATAGTGTCTACAAATCTAGAATACACATAGAATTACTCCTTTGCCATAAGTAGTGGTTAGCACTTCTGCCTCACAGCGCCGGGGTCATGATTCCTGACCATGGCCTTATCTGTGAGGAGTTTGTATGTTCTCCCCCGTGTTTGCGTGGGTTTCCTCCGGGTGCTCCGGTTTCCTCCCACAATCCAAAAACATACTGGTAGGTTAATTGGCTGCTATCAAATGGACCTTAGTCTGTATGTGTGTGTGTGTGTGTGTGTGTATGTGTGTGTGTGTGTGTGTGTGTGTGTGTGTGTATGTGTGTGTATGTGTGTGTGTAAGGGAATTTAGACTGTAAGCTTCAGTGGGGCAGGGACTGATGTGAGTTCTCTGTACAGTGTTTTGGAAATAGTGGCGCTATATATCTGATGATCTATACACACATATGCTGACTGTTCTCCTGTACAGTATGTATTATCTGTGCATAAGTATGTTGACAGCTCTCCTGTACGTCTTGTACATGACTTGTCATATACTCAGCAGCTGTATAACTATGTATTGTGTATTCAGTGATTAATCTGTACCCTCCCCCCGTGTGCAGCGCTGTGGGCATAAAAGACAATAATTATAATACCGGAGACTGGTTGGAGTGGGGTGTGTGAGCCAGTTGGGTGATGGGCACACACCCCTGTGCCCACGAGTCATTGGCACACAGCTTGGGTTCCTCTTGCCAGTTGTTGTCTGTCTCCAGCTCATCCTCACTCCTATCTCTGGGCACAAATGTCCAGTTCACCATCTGTATCACTGCATCGCAGGCCTGGCTGATGGTGTACGGTATCACCTATAGATAATCATCACATCATTATATACTGCCCCTTACTACAAATACTTCTACTTTACGGTATCACCTATAATCATCACATCATTATATACTGCCCCCTACTACAACTACTTCTACATTACGGTATCACCTATATATAATCATCACATCATTATATACTGCCCCCTACTACAACTACTTTACGGTATCACCTATAGATAATCATTACATCATTATATACTGCCCCCTACTACAAATACTTCTACATTACGGTATCACCTATAGATAATCATTACATCATTATATACTGCCCCTTACTACAAATACTTCTACATTACGGTATCACCTATAGATAATCATCACATCATTATATACTGCCCCTTACTACAAATACTTCTACTTTACGGTATCACCTATAGATAATCATCACATCATTATATACTGCCCCTTACTACAAATACTTCTACTTTACGGTATCACCTATAGATAATCATCACATCATTATATACTGCCCCCTACTACAACTACTTCTACATTACGGTATCACCTATATATAATCATCACATCATTATATACTGCCCCTTACTACAACTAATTCTACTTTACGGTATCACCTATAGATAATCATCACATCATTATATACTGCCCCTTACTACAACTACTTCACGGTATTACCTATAGATAATCATTACATCATTATATACTGCCCCTTACTACAACTACTTCTACTTTACGGTATCACCTATAGATAATCATCACATAATTATATACTGCCCCTTACTACAAATACTTCTACTTTACGGTATCACCTATAGATAATCATCACATCATTATATACTGCCCCCTACTACAACTACTTCTACATTACGGTATCACCTATATATAATCATCACATCATTATATACTGCCCCTTACTACAACTAATTCTACTTTACGGTATCACCTATAGATAATCATCACATCATTATATACTGCCCCTTATTACAAATACTTCTACTTTACAGTATCACCTATAGATAATCATCACATCATTATATACTTCCCCTTACTACAAATACTTCTACTTTACGTTATCACCTATAGATAATCATTACATCATTATATACTGCCCCCTACTACAACTACTTCTCCGTTACGGTATCACCTATATATAATCATCACATCATTATATACTGCCCCTTACTACAACTACTTCTACTTTACGGTACCACTTATATATAATAATCACATCATTATATACTGCCCCTTAATACAACTACTTCTACTTTACGGTATCACCTATAGATAATCATCACATCATTATATACTGCCCCTTACTACAACTACTTCTACTTTACGGTATTACCTATAGATAATCATTACATCATTATATACTGCCCCTTACTACAACTACTTCTACTTTACGGTATCACCTATAGATAATCATCACATAATTATATACTGCCCCTTACTACAAATACTTCTACTTTACGGTATCACCTATAGATAATCATCACATCATTATATACTGCCCCCTACTACAACTACTTCAACATTACGGTATCACCTATATATAATCATCACATCATTATATACTGCCCCTTACTACAACTAATTCTACTTTACGGTATCACCTATAGATAATCATCACATCATTATTTACTGCCCCTTACTACAACTACTTCTACTTTACGGTATCACCTATAGATAATCATCACATCATTATATACTTCCCCTTACTACAAATACTTCTACTTTACGTTATCACCTATAGATAATCATCACATCATTATATACTGCCCCCTACTACAACTACTTCTACTTTACGGTATCACCTATAGATATTCATCACACCATTATATACTGCCCCTTACTACAACTACTTCTCCGTTACGGTATCACCTATATATAATCATCACATCATTATATACTGCCCCTTACTACAACTACTTTACGGTACCACTTATATATAATCATCACATCATTATATACTGCCCCCTACTACAACTACTTCTACTTTACGGTATCACCTATAGATAATCATCACACCATTATATACTGCCCCTTAATACAACTACTTCTACTTTACGGTACCACCTATATATAATCATCACATCATTATATACTGCCCCCTACTACAACTACTTCTACTTTACGGTATCACTTATATATAATAATCACATCATTATATACTGCCCCTTAATACAACTACTTTCATCTACATCTAGTATCTATATGCTGTTACATATACTGTTAATAAGAATACCAAATTATTATATAAATATATCCTTTACTATAACTCATCCTACTCCAAGTAACCCCTCCCTATATCTACTCGTTATAACCCCTCCTATTACCCCATATATCCTATCATTATAACCGCTACTATTACCCCATATAGCCCCTCCCTATAACTCTTTCTACTCCATATAGCTCCTCTCTATAACCCTTCCTATTACTTCTTATTTGACCCCTACTGGCTGATATCTTTGAGTTAGTTACCTGCCGTTTCAGGTAAATCGCATAGCACTCATTCATGACACGACTGATTAGAGAGTCCACTATCTCTCCCACCACATCTTCTCCATCTTCAGCGGCCACCAGAGACAACCAGTCTTCCTCAGTGAACCTTCCTGGTATGACGTCTACTGTCACTTGTTGGACTGGAGCCACAGTCACTGAGCGAGACTTGTCAACGCGAGACTTGGACGCAGCGAGTCGAGACATTGTCTACGGGACACAAGTCAACAGAAATGTAAATATGATGATGTAATCCCAGGGCTCCAGATGTTGGTGGCCATCACAGTCCCACTCTCTGGATGTTCGCTGTGTGTCAATGTTCCCTATCGGAGGTGCAGCCTTCATTTATTGTCACAAGCAGGTAATATTAAATGCTCCTCTATAGCAATTAAAGCGGACAGAAGGACGACCCTAGGTCTGAAGGAGGATAAGGAGTGGGGCTTCACAGTGGGAGGGCATCGGCCCAGGGGAGGGCTGGGAAGAGCAGGGCCCTCTCCTGTAGGCAGTGGGAGAAGTCATGGGGTTAGGTTCCTTGGACATGTGAGTTGAACACCTCCGGCCCTCTGATCTCCAGTGTCTGATCTCAGGACAGGCAGCAGTAAGTGGTCCTAGGATAGACAAGAGAGGTCACCACATCTGGCTCTCACAGGGCCGGATTGGCCTCTCTCTGGGTAGAAGTATGTTAGACCTTGTGGAGAGGTGAGCACCAGGCTCATCTCATACTCTTATTCTGTGAATCACAATAAGGATCCCAGATACGATGGCTCTATGGGCATAAACCATCTATAACATGTATCTGCTCGAGTCCTCTAAACATCAATCGCAGGAGGCTCCAACCACCCTATGGAAACTAGATGCATGTACAAAGATACAGATAATATATAGGTGATAGTAGGTACCGTTATTTGTTACATATAGAGGGTGATATTATGTACAGAGTTTATATATATAGAGGGTGATATTATGTACAGAGTTTATATATAGGTGGCATCACACTGCCTCCCTGGCTGCCTTCTACCCATAGTGCATCTGGTGCCATCCCTTCCCCAGGTAAAAAACACACGCACCCAGCCGTCCACATGTTGTAAAACGTGACTCATCAGACCAGGCCACCTTCTTCCATTGCTCTATGGTCTAGCATGGGCACTCTGATGGTTGCGGCCACTCAGCCCCATACGCAGCAAGCTGCGATGCTCTGTGTGTTCTGACACCTTTCTATCATAGTCAGAAGTAACTTTTTCAGCAATTTGTGCTACAGTAGACTTTGCTCCCCACTCGCATCAATGAGTCGTAGGTGCCCATGCCCCTGTTGCTGCTTCAGTGGTTGTCCTTCCTTGGACCACTGTTGGTAGGTACTAACCACTACATACCAGGAACACCCCACAACACCGGCTGTTTAGGAGATGCTCTGACCCAGTCATCACAATTTGGCCCTTGTCAGAGTTTCTCAGATCCTTATGTTGCCCATTTTTCCTGCTTCTAACACATCAACTTCAATAACTGACTGTTCACTCACTGCCCAATATATCCCACCCCTTGTCAGGTGTCATTGTAACCAGATAATGTTATATACACTGCACTGTCAGTGGTTTTATGTTGTCTCTGATCGGTGTATAATACACAGGGGGCTGGAAGGGTGAAGATATATCCTGCGCCCCTACTGTGTATTATAACACGGGGGGGGGGGGGGGGGGCAGGAAGTATAATACACGGGGCCGAATATATAATATTTTATACATGATATAATATGCAGGGGGGGGGCAGGGGATATAATATACAGGGGGTGCAGGGGATATAATATACAGGGGGGGCAGGGGATATAATATACAGGGGGAGGCAGGGGATACAATATACAGGGGGAGGCAGGGGATATAATATACAGGGGGGGCAGTATATATAATATACAGGGGGGGGGCAGGGGATATAATATACAGGGGGGGCAGTATATATAATATACAGGGGGGGGGGGCAGGGGATATAATATACAGGGGGGGCAGGGGATATAATATACAGGGCAGGGGATATAATATACAGGGGGGGGCAGTATATATAATATACAGGGGGGGGCAGGGGATATAATATACAGGGGGGGGCAGTATATATAATATACAGGGGGGGGGGCAGGGGATATAATATACAGGGGGGGCAGGGGATATAATATACAGGGGGGGCAGGGGATATAATATACAGGGGGGGCAGGGGATATAATATACAGGGGGGGCAGGGGATATAATATACAGGGGGAGGCAGGGGATATAATATACAGGGGGAGGCATGGGATATAATATACAGGGGGGGCAGGGAATATAATATACAGGGGGAGGCAGGGGATATAATATACAGGGCAGGGGATATAATATACAGGGGGGGCAGTATATATAATATAAAGGGGGGGCAGGGGATATAATATACAGGGGGGGCAGGGGATATAATATACAGGGGGGGCAGGGGTATAATATACAGGGGGAGGCAGGGGATATAATATACAGGGGGAGGCAGGGGATATAATATACAGGGGGGAGGCAGGGGATATAATATACAGGGGGGGGCAGTATATATAATATACAGGGGGGGCAGGGGATATAATATACAGGGGGGGGCAGGGGATATAATATACAGGGGGGGGGGGGCAGGGGATATAATATACAGGGGGGGCAGGGGATATAATATGCAGGGGGGGGCAGGGGATATAATGTGCAGGGGGGGCAGGGGATATAATGTGCAGGGGGGGGCAGGGGATATAATGTGCAGGGGGGGGCAGGGGGTATAATATACAGGGGGGGCGCAGGGGATATAATATACAGGGGGAGGCAGGGGATATAATATACAGGGGGGAGGCAGGGGATATAATATACAGGGGGGGGCAGTATATATAATATACAGGGGGGGGGCAGGGGATATAATATACAGGGGGGGGGCAGGGGATATAATATACAGGGGGGGGCAAGGGATATAATATACAGGGGGGGCAGGGGATATAATATGCAGGGGGGGGCAGGGGATATAATGTGCAGGGGGGGCAGGGGATATAATGTGCAGGGGGGGGCAGGGGATATAATATACAGGGGGGGGGCGCAGGGGATATAATATACAGGGGGGGCGCAGGGGATATAATATACAGGGGGGACGCAGGGGATATAATATACAGGGGGGGCAGGGGATATAATATACAGGGGGGGCAGGGGATATAATATACAGGGGGAGGCAGGGGATATAATATACAGGGCAGGGGATATAATATACAGGGGGGGCAGTATATATAATATACAGGGGGGGCAGGGGATATAATATACAGGGGGGGCAGGGGATATAATATACAGGGGGGGCAGGGGTATAATATACAGGGGGAGGCAGGGGATATAATATAAAGGGGGAGGCAGGGGATATAATATACAGGGGGGAGGCAGGGGATATAATATACAGGGGGGGGCAGTATATATAATATACAGGGGGGGCAGGGGATATAATATACAGGGGGGGGCAGGGGATATAATATACAGGGGGGGGGGGGCAGGGGATATAATATACAGGGGGGGCAGGGGATATAATATGCAGGGGGGGCAGGGGATATAATATGCAGGGGGGGCAGGGGATATAATATGCAGGGGGGGGGCAGGGGATATAATGTGCAGGGGGGAGGCAGGGGATATAATATACAGGGGGGCAGTATATATAATATACAGGGGGGGGCAGGGGATATAATATACAGGGGGGGGCAGGGGATATAATATACAGGGGGGGCAGGGAATATAATATACAGGGGGAGGCAGGGGATATAATATACAGGGCAGGGGATATAATATACAGGGGGGGCAGTATATATAATATACAGGGGGGGCAGGGGATATAATATACAGGGGGGGCAGGGGATATAATATACAGGGGGGGCAGGGGTATAATATACAGGGGGAGGCAGGGGATATAATATACAGGGGGAGGCAGGGGATATAATATACAGGGGGGAGGCAGGGGATATAATATACAGGGGGAGGCAGGGGATATAATATACAGGGGGGAGGCAGGGGATATAATATACAGGGGGGAGGCAGGGGATATAATATACAGGGGGGGGCAGTATATATAATATACAGGGGGGGCAGGGGATATAATATACAGGGGGGGGCAGGGGATATAATATACAGGGGGGGGGGGCAGGGGATATAATATACAGGGGGGGCAGGGGATATAATATGCAGGGGGGGGGGCAGGGGATATAATGTGCAGGGGGGGCAGGGGATATAATGTGCAGGGGGGGGCAGGGGATATAATGTGCAGGGGGGGGCAGGGGGTATAATATACAGGGGGGGCGCAGGGGATATAATATACAGGGGGAGGCAGGGGATATAATATACAGGGGGGAGGCAGGGGATATAATATACAGGGGGGGGCAGTATATATAATATACAGGGGGGGCAGGGGATATAATATACAGGGGGGGGCAGGGGATATAATATACAGGGGGGGGGCAGGGGATATAATATACAGGGGGGGCAGGGGATATAATATGCAGGGGGGGGCAGGGGATATAATGTGCAGGGGGGCAGGGGATATAATGTGCAGGGGGGGGCAGGGGATATAATATACAGGGGGGGGCACAGGGGATATAATATACAGGGGGGGCGCAGGGGATATAATATACAGGGGGGGCGCAGGGGATATAATATACAGGGGGGACGCAGGGGATATAATATACAGGGGGGGCAGGGGATATAATATACAGGGGGGGCAGGGGATATAATATACAGGGGGAGGCAGGGGATATAATATACAGGGGGGGGGCAGGGGATATAATATGCAGGGGGGGGCAGGGAATATAATATACAGGGGGAGGCAGGGGATATAATATACAGGGCAGGGGATATAATATACAGGGGGGGCAGTATATATAATATACAGGGGGGGCAGGGGATATAATATACAGGGGGGGCAGGGGATATAATATACAGGGGGGGGCAGGGGTATAATATACAGGGGGAGGCAGGGGATATAATATACAGGGGGAGGCAGGGGATATAATATACAGGGGGGAGGCAGGGGATATAATATACAGGGGGGGCAGTATATATAATATACAGGGGGGGCAGGGGATATAATATACAGGGGGGGGGCAGGGGATATAATATACAGGGGGGGGGGCAGGGGATATAATATACAGGGGGGGCAGGGGATATAATATGCAGGGGGGGGCAGGGGATATAATGTGCAGGGGGGAGGCAGGGGATATAATATACAGGGGGGCAGTATATATAATATACAGGGGGGGGGGGGCAGGGGATATAATATACAGGGGGGGGCAGGGGATATAATATACAGGGGGGGCAGGGATATAATATACAGGGGGAGGCAGGGGATATAATATACAGGGCAGGGGATATAATATACAGGGGGGGGCAGTATATATAATATACAGGGGGGGCAGGGGATATAATACAGGGGGGGCAGGGGATATAATATACAGGGGGGGCAGGGGTATAATATACAGGGGGAGGCAGGGGATATAATATACAGGGGGAGGCAGGGGATATAATATACAGGGGGGAGGCAGGGGATATAATATACAGGGGGGGCAGTATATATAATATACAGGGGGGGCAGGGGATATAATATACAGGGGGGGGGCAGGGGATATAATATACAGGGGGGGGGGGCAGGGGATATAATATACAGGGGGGGCAGGGGATATAATATGCAGGGGGGGGCAGGGGATATAATGTGCAGGGGGGAGGCAGGGGATATAATATACAGGGGGGCAGTATATATAATATACAGGGGGGGGGGCAGGGGATATAATATACAGGGGGGGCAGGGGATATAATATACAGGGGGGGCAGGGGATATAATATACAGGGGGGGCAGGGGATATAATATACAGGGGGGGCAGGGGATATAATATACAGGGGGAGGCAGGGGATATAATATACAGGGGGAGGCATGGGATATAATATACAGGGGGGGCAGGGAATATAATATACAGGGGGAGGCAGGGGATATAATATACAGGGCAGGGGATATAATATACAGGGGGGGCAGTATATATAATATACAGGGGGGGCAGGGGATATAATATACAGGGGGGGGCAGGGGATATAATATACAGGGGGGGCAGGGGTATAATATACAGGGGGAGGCAGGGGATATAATATACAGGGGGAGGCAGGGGATATAATATACAGGGGGGGAGGCAGGGGATATAATATACAGGGGGGGGCAGTATATATAATATACAGGGGGGGCAGGGGATATAATATACAGGGGGGGGCAGGGGATATAATATACAGGGGGGGGGGCAGGGGATATAATATACAGGGGGGGCAGGGGATATAATATGCAGGGGGGGGCAGGGGATATAATGTGCAGGGGGGGCAGGGGATATAATGTGCAGGGGGGGGCAGGGGATATAATGTGCAGGGGGGGGCAGGGGGTATAATATACAGGGGGGGGCGCAGGGGATATAATATACAGGGGGAGGCAGGGGATATAATATACAGGGGGGAGGCAGGGGATATAATATACAGGGGGGGGCAGTATATATAATATACAGGGGGGGGCAGGGGATATAATATACAGGGGGGGCAGGGGATATAATATACAGGGGGGGCAGGGGATATAATATACAGGGGGGGGCAGGGGATATAATATACAGGGGGGGCAGGGGATATAATATGCAGGGGGGGGCAGGGGATATAATGTGCAGGGGGGGCAGGGGATATAATGTGCAGGGGGGCAGGGGATATAATGTGCAGGGGGGGGCAGGGGATATAATATACAGGGGGGGCGCAGGGGATATAATATACAGGGGGGGCGCAGGGGATATAATATACAGGGGGGGACGCAGGGGATATAATATACAGGGGGGGCAGGGGATATAATATACAGGGGGGGCAGGGGATATAATATACAGGGGGAGGCAGGGGATATAATATACAGGGGGGGGCAGGGGATATAATATGCAGGGGGGGGCAGGGGATATAATATACAGGGCAGGGGATATAATATACAGGGGGGGGCAGGGGATATAATATACAGGGGGAGGCAGGGGATATAATATACAGGGGGGGGCAGGGGATATAATATGCAGGGGGGGGCAGGGGATATAATATACAGGGGGGCAGGGGATATAATATACAGGGGGGGGCAGGGGATATAATATACAGGGGGGGCAGGGGATATAATATACAGGGGGGGGCAGGGGATATAATATACAGGGGGGAGGCAGGGGATATAATATACAGGGCAGGGGATATAATATACAGGGGGGAGCAGTATATATAATATACAGGGGGGGGCAGGGGATATAATATACAGGGGGGGCAGGGGATATAATATACAGGGGGGAGCAGTATATATAATATACAGGGGGGGCAGGGGATATAATATACAGGGCAGGGGATATAATATACAGGGGGGAGCAGTATATATAATATACAGGGGGGGCAGGGGATATAATATACAGGGGGGGCAGGGGATATAATATACAGGGGGGGCAGGGGATATAATATACAGGGGGGGCAGGGGATATAATATACAGGGGGGGGCAGGGGATATAATATGCAGGGGGGGGCAGGGGATATAATATACAGGGGGGGCAGGGGATATAATATACAGGGGGGGGCAGGGGATATAATATACAGGGGGGGCAGGGGATATAATATACAGGGGGGGCAGGGGATATAATATACAGGGGGAGGCAGGGGATATAATATACAGGGCAGGGGATATAATATACAGGGGGGAGCAGTATATATAATATACAGGGGGGGGCAGGGGATATAATATACAGGGGGGACAGGGGATATAATATACAGGGGGGAGCAGTATATATAATATACAGGGGGGGCAGGGGATATAATATACAGGGCAGGGGATATAATATACAGGGGGGAGCAGTATATATAATATACAGGGGGGGCAGGGGATATAATATACAGGGGGGGCAGGGGATATAATATACAGGGGGGGCAGGGGATATAATATACAGGGGGGGCAGGGGATATAATATACAGGGGGGGGCAGGGGATATAATATGCAGGGGGGGGCAGGGGATATAATATACAGGGGGGCAGGGGATATAATATACAGGGGGGGGCAGGGGATATAATATACAGGGGGGGCAGGGGATATAATATACAGGGGGGGGCAGGGGATATAATATACAGGGGGAGGCAGGGGATATAATATACAGGGGCAGGGGATATAATATACAGGGGGGAGCAGTATATATAATATACAGGGGGGGGCAGGGGATATAATATACAGGGGGGGCAGGGGATATAATATACAGGGGGGAGCAGTATATATAATATACAGGGGGGGCAGGGGATATAATATACAGGGCAGGGGATATAATATACAGGGGGGAGCAGTATATATAATATACAGGGGGGGCAGGGGATATAATATACAGGGGGGGCAGGGGATATAATATACAGGGGGGGCAGGGGATATAATATACAGGGGGGGCAGGGGATATAATATACAGGGGGGGCAGGGGATATAATATACAGGGGATATAATATACAGGGGGGGGGCAGGGGATATAATATACAGGGGGGGGCAGGGGATATAATATACAGGGGGGGGCAGGGGATATAATATACAGGGGGGGGCAGGGGATATAATATACAGGGGGGGGGGCAGGGGATATAATATACAGGGGGGGCAGGGGATATAATATACAGGGGGGGACAGGGGATATAATATACAGGGGGGCAGGGGATATAATATACAGGGGGGGGCAGGGGGATATAATATACAGGGCAGGGGATATAATATACAGGGGGGAGCAGTATATATAATATACAGGGGGGAGCAGTATATATAATATACAGGGGGGGCAGGGGATATAATATACAGGGGGGGCAGGGGATATAATATACAGGGGGGAGCAGTATATATAATATACAGGGGGGAGCAGTATATATAATATACAGGGCAGGGGATATAATATACAGGGGGGAGCAGTATATATAATATACAGGGGGGGGGGCAGGGGATATAATATACAGGGGGGGCAGGGGATATAATATACAGGGGGGGCAGGGGATATAATATACAGGGGGGGGCAGGGGATATAATATACAGGGGGGGGCAGGGGATATAATATACAGGGGGGCAGTATATATAATATACAGGGGGAGGCAGGGGATATAATATACAGGGGGGGCAGGGGATATAATATACAGGGCAGGGGATATAATATACAGGGGGGAGCAGTATATATAATATACAGGGGGGAGCAGTATATATAATATACAGGGGGGGCAGGGGATATAATATACAGGGGGGGGACAGGGGATATAATATACAGGGGGGGCAGGGGATATAATATACAGGGGGGGGGCAGGGGATATAATATACAGGGGGGGCAGGGGATATAATATACAGGGGGGGCAGGGGATATAATATACAGGGGGGGGGCAGGGGTTATAATATACAGGGGGGGCAGGGGATATAATATACAGGGGGGGCAGGGGATATAATATACAGGGGGGGGCAGGGGATATAATATACAGGGCAGGGGATATAATATACAGGGGGGAGCAGTATATATAATATACAGGGGGGGGCAGGGGATATAATATACAGGGGGGGCAGGGGATATAATATACAGGGGGGAGCAGTATATATAATATACAGGGGGGGGGCAGGGGATATAATATACAGGGGGGAGCAGTATATATAATATTCAGGGGGGGCAGGGGATATAATATACAGGGGGGGCAGGGGATATAATATACAGGGGGGGCAGGGGATATAATATACAGGGGGGGCAGGGGATATAATATACAGGGGGGGGCAGGGGATATAATATACAGGGGGGAGCAGTATATATAATATACAGGGGGGGGGCAGGGGATATAATATACAGGGGGGGCAGGGGATATAATATACAGGGGGGGCAGGGGATATAATATACAGGGGGGAGCAGTATATATAATATACAGGGGGGGCAGGGGATATAATATACAGGGGGGAGCAGTATATATAATATTCAGGGGGGGCAGGGGATATAATATACAGGGGGGGCAGGGGATATAATATACAGGGGGGGGGCAGGGGATATAATATACAGGGGGGAGCAGTATATATAATATTCAGGGGGGGCAGGGGATATAATATACAGGGGGGGCAGGGGATATAATATACAGGGGGGGCAGGGGATATAATATACAGGGGGGGGGGCAGGGGATATAATATACAGGGGGGCAGTATATATAATATACAGGGGGGGCAGGGGATATAATATACAGGGGCAGGGGATATAATATACAGGGGGGAGCAGTATATATAATATACAGGGGGGGCAGGGGATATAATATACAGTGGGGGGCAGGGGATATAATATACAGGGGGGGGCAGGGGATATAATATACAGGGGGGGCAGTATATATAATATACAGGGGGGCAGTATATATAATATACAGGGGGAGGCAGGGGATATAATATACAGGGGGGGCAGGGGATATAATATACAGGGGCAGGGGATATAATATACAGGGGGGAGCAGTATATATAATATACAGGGGGGGAGCAGTATATATAATATACAGGGGGGGGCAGGGGATATAATATACAGGGGGGGCAGGGGATATAATATACAGGGGGGAGCAGTATATATAATATACAGGGGGGAGCAGTATATATAATATACAGGGCAGGGGATATAATATACAGGGGGGAGCAGTATATATAATATACAGGGGGGGGGCAGGGGATATAATATACAGGGGGGGCAGGGGATATAATATACAGGGGGGGCAGGGGATATAATATACAGGGGGGGGCAGGGGATATAATATACAGGGGGGGGCAGGGGATATAATATACAGGGGGGGGCAGGGGATATAATATACAGGGGGCAGTATATATAATATACAGGGGGAGGCAGGGGATATAATATACAGGGGGGGCAGGGGATATAATATACAGGGCAGGGGATATAATATACAGGGGGGAGCAGTATATATAATATACAGGGGGGAGCAGTATATATAATATACAGGGGGGGCAGGGGATATAATATACAGGGGGGGACAGGGGATATAATATACAGGGGGGGGGCAGGGGATATAATATACAGGGGGGGCAGGGGATATAATATACAGGGGGGGCAGGGGATATAATATACAGGGGGGGGCAGGGGTTATAATATACAGGGGGGGGCAGGGGATATAATATACAGGGGGGCAGGGGATATAATATACAGGGGGGGGCAGGGGATATAATATACAGGGCAGGGGATATAATATACAGGGGGGAGCAGTATATATAATATACAGGGGGGGGCAGGGGATATAATATACAGGGGGGGCAGGGGATATAATATACAGGGGGGAGCAGTATATATAATATACAGGGGGGGGCAGGGGATATAATATACAGGGGGGAGCAGTATATATAATATTCAGGGGGGGCAGGGGATATAATATACAGGGGGGGCAGGGGATATAATATACAGGGGGGGGCAGGGGATATAATATACAGGGGGGGCAGGGGATATAATATACAGGGGGGGGCAGGGGATATAATATACAGGGGGGAGCAGTATATATAATATACAGGGGGGGGGCAGGGGATATAATATACAGGGGGGGCAGGGGATATAATATACAGGGGGGGGCAGGGGATATAATATACAGGGGGGAGCAGTATATATAATATACAGGGGGGGCAGGGGATATAATATACAGGGGGGAGCAGTATATATAATATTCAGGGGGGGCAGGGGATATAATATACAGGGGGGGCAGGGGATATAATATACAGGGGGGGGGGCAGGGGATATAATATACAGGGGGGAGCAGTATATATAATATTCAGGGGGGGCAGGGGATATAATATACAGGGGGGGCAGGGGATATAATATACAGGGGGGGCAGGGGATATAATATACAGGGGGGGGGGCAGGGGATATAATATACAGGGGGGCAGTATATATAATATACAGGGGGGGCAGGGGATATAATATACAGGGCAGGGGATATAATATACAGGGGGGAGCAGTATATATAATATACAGGGGGGGCAGGGGATATAATATACAGTGGGGGCAGGGGATATAATATACAGGGGGGGGCAGGGGATATAATATACAGGGGGGCAGTATATATAATATACAGGGGGGCAGTATATATAATATACAGGGGGAGGCAGGGGATATAATATACAGGGGGGGCAGGGGATATAATATACAGGGCAGGGGATATAATATACAGGGGGGAGCAGTATATATAATATACAGGGGGGAGCAGTATATATAATATACAGGGGGGGCAGGGGATATAATATACAGGGGGGGCAGGGGATATAATATACAGGGGGGAGCAGTATATATAATATACAGGGGGGAGCAGTATATATAATATACAGGGCAGGGGATATAATATACAGGGGGGAGCAGTATATATAATATACAGGGGGGGGGCAGGGGATATAATATACAGGGGGGGCAGGGGATATAATATACAGGGGGGGCAGGGGATATAATATACAGGGGGGGGCAGGGGATATAATATACAGGGGGGGGCAGGGGATATAATATACAGGGGGGCAGTATATATAATATACAGGGGGAGGCAGGGGATATAATATACAGGGGGGGCAGGGGATATAATATACAGGGCAGGGGATATAATATACAGGGGGGAGCAGTATATATAATATACAGGGGGGAGCAGTATATATAATATACAGGGGGGGCAGGGGATATAATATACAGGGGGGGACAGGGGATATAATATACAGGGGGGGCAGGGGATATAATATACAGGGGGGGGGCAGGGGATATAATATACAGGGGGGGCAGGGGATATAATATACAGGGGGGGCAGGGGATATAATATACAGGGGGGGGGCAGGGGTTATAATATACAGGGGGGGGCAGGGGATATAATATACAGGGGGGCAGGGGATATAATATACAGGGGGGGGCAGGGGATATAATATACAGGGCAGGGGATATAATATACAGGGGGGAGCAGTATATATAATATACAGGGGGGGGCAGGGGATATAATATACAGGGGGGGCAGGGGATATAATATACAGGGGGGAGCAGTATATATAATATACAGGGGGGGGCAGGGGATATAATATACAGGGGGGAGCAGTATATATAATATTCAGGGGGGGCAGGGGATATAATATACAGGGGGGGCAGGGGATATAATATACAGGGGGGGCAGGGGATATAATATACAGGGGGGGCAGGGGATATAATATACAGGGGGGGGCAGGGGATATAATATACAGGGGGGAGCAGTATATATAATATACAGGGGGGGGGCAGGGGATATAATATACAGGGGGGGCAGGGGATATAATATACAGGGGGGGCAGGGGATATAATATACAGGGGGGAGCAGTATATATAATATACAGGGGGGGCAGGGGATATAATATACAGGGGGGAGCAGTATATATAATATTCAGGGGGGGCAGGGGGATATAATATACAGGGGGGGGCAGGGGATATAATATACAGGGGGGGGGCAGGGGATATAATATACAGGGGGGAGCAGTATATATAATATTCAGGGGGGGCAGGGGATATAATATACAGGGGGGGGCAGGGGATATAATATACAGGGGGGGCAGGGGATATAATATACAGGGGGGGGGGGCAGGGGATATAATATACAGGGGGGCAGTATATATAATATACAGGGGGGCAGTATATATAATATACAGGGGTATAATACCTGTCTCGCTGTCCCGCTCCTGCTGCTCATGGGGCAGTTACTGGGGTTACAGCCGGTTACCAGGTAACGTGACGTCACAGTGTTGCCGGGTGACGGGATCTGAGTCGCACAGGCAGTGACGTCACCGGCCGCTGCCATAGAAACCGCCTCACAGCTCATCACACGGAGACCCCGACACCGGTAACTGCCCCTAATACCCCCTGTACCGAGATATACTGCCCCTAATACTCCTTATACCGAGGTCTGCCCCTAATACCCCCTGTACTGAGATATACTGCCCCTAATACCCCCTGTACCGAGATATACTGCCCCTAATACCCCTGTACTGAGATATACTGCCCCTAATACCCCCTGTACCGAGATATACTGCCCCTAATACCCCTGTACTGAGATATACTGCCCCTAATACCCCCTGTACCGAGATATACTGCCCCTAATACCGAGATCTGCACCCACCCTGAGATATACTACCCCCGGCCCCTTATACCGAGACCTGCCCCTAATACCCCTGTACTGAGATATACTGCCCCTAATACCCCCTGTACTGAGATATACTGCCCCTAATACCCCCTGTACTGAGATATACTGCCCCTAATACCCCCTGTACTGAGATATACTGCCCCTAATACCCCCTGTACTGAGATATACTGCCCCTAATACCCCCTGTACTGAGATATACTGCCCCTAATACCCCCTGTACTGAGATATACTGCCCCTAATACCCCTGTACCGAGATATACTGCCCCTAATACCGAGATCTGCACCCACCCTGAGATATACTACCCCCGGCCCCTTATACCGAGACCTGCCCCTAATACCCCTGTACTGAGATATACTGCCCCTAATACCCCCTGTACTGAGATATACTGCCCCTAATACCCCCTGTACTGAGATATACTGCCCCTAATACCCCCTGTACTGAGATATACTGCCCCTAATACCCCCTGTACTGAGATATACTGCCCCTAATACCCCCTGTACTGAGATATACTGCCCCTAATACCCCCTGTACTGAGATATACTGCCCCTAATACCCCTGTACTGAGATATACTGCCCCTAATACCCCCTGTACTGAGATATACTGCCCCTAATACTCCTTATACCGAGGTCTGCCCCTAATACCCCCTGTACTGAGATATTCTGCCCCTAATACCCCCTGTACTGAGATCTGCACCCACCCTGAGATATACTACCCCCGGCCCCTTATACCGAGGTCTGCCGCTCCCACCCCTAGTACAGCTGCAGGCACTGAGTGTAGACTCCGGGGAGAGCGTGGACTGGAGTGGGCGCACTGTCAGTGATGGTGTTAGGGGGGAGCGGGGGGTGTAATATCTCCAGGTAATACCATGTAGTATAACATAGGACAGACTCAGAGCCCCCTCCTCACTATCACCACATTTATTACTGATGTAACTTCTACCCAGACCAGGGTCCCTGTATCACACAGCTCAGGGAACGAGGATCAGACCACGGTGATGGGGGATCTGGGAGACAGGAGGGCAGATAACGGAGGACAGGAGGGCAGATAATGGGGAACAGGAGGGCAGATATGGGGGACAGGAGGGCAGATAACGGAGGACAGGAGGGCAGATATGGGGGACAGGAGGGCAGATAATGGGGGACAGGAGGGCAGATATGGGGGACAGGAGGGCAGATAATGGGGGACAGGAGGGCAGATAACGGAGGACAGGAGGGCAGATATGGGGGACAGAAGGGCAGATATGGGGGACAGGAGGGCAGATAATGGGGGACAGGAGGGCAGATAACGGAGGACAGGAGGGCAGATATGGGGGACAGAAGGGCAGATATGGGGGACAGGAGGGCAGATAATGGGGGACAGGAGGGCAGATAATGGGGGACAGAAGGGCAGATATGGGGGACAGGAGGGCAGATATGGGGGACAGGAGGGCAGATAATGGGGGACAGGAGGGCAGATATGGGGGACAGGAGGGCAGATAACGGAGGACAGGAGGGCAGATATGGGGGACAGGAGGGCAGATAATGGGGGACAGGAGGGCAGATAACGGAGGACAGGAGGGCAGATATGGGGGACAGGAGGGCAGATAATGGGGGACAGGAGGGCAGATAATGGGGGACAGGAGGGCAGATAATGGGGGACAGGAGGGCAGATATGGGGGACAGAAGGGCAGATATGGGGGACAGGAGGGCAGATAATGGGGGACAGGAGGGCAGATAACGGAGGACAGGAGGGCAGATAACGGGGGACAGAAGGGCAGATATGGGGGACAGGAGGGCAGATAATGGGGGACAGGAGGGCAGATATGGGGGACAGAAGGGCAGATATGGGGGACAGGAGGGCAGATATGGGGGACAGGAGGGCCGATAATGGGGGACAGGAGGGCAGATAACGGGGGACATGAGGGCAGATAACGGGGGACAGGAGGGCAGATATGGGGGACAGGAGGGAAGATAATGGGGGACAGGAGGGCAGATATGGGGGACAGGAGGGAAGATAATGGGGGACAGGAGGGCAGATATGGGGGACAGGAGGGAAGATAATGGGGGACAGGAGGGCAGATATGGGGGACAGGAGGGCAGATAACGGGGGACAGAAGGGCAGATAACGGAGGACAGGAGGGCAGATAACGGGGGACAGGAGGGAAGATAATGGGGGACAGGAGGGCAGATATGGGGGATAGGAGGGCAGATAATGGGGACACAGGAGGGGAACAGAAGGATTAGAAGGTCTATGTTAGGTGCTGTCTATATTATGTAGTGTGAGGTGGGATTCAGACTCTGCGACTATGTTTAAATATAAAGATATGTTATAAATGACAGTGTCAGATATTGTAGCATGAAAACACTATAATTACTTTATATAGATTGTGATACTAACACCCAGTAGATGTCAGACACAGACAACCTCCTGTTTGGAAAAATGGTGCTTTTATTGTTCTCACCAAGAGCACAACACACTGTTGTCAGGATGACCCCTGGAGACCCGAGCTCTGGCTACATATAAACCTCCTGCCTAGTCACCGGCCACCTAGCTGGCAGCGGTCACCCTGCACAATGGTGCAATACCGGCTTAAATACATACATTAGACCCTGTCCTCCACCTGTGTGTGCTCCACCTAGGATTCTGACTCTGTAAGGATGTAATGCTGTCTGCAGTCTGTACCTGTCAGAAGAGGTCTGGCACCACAGAGAGCGCATCTCTGTGAGAGAGAACGCAGCTCTGGGAGAGAGAGCGCGTCTCTGTGGGAGGGAGAGCGCATCTCTGTGAGAGAGAACGCAGCTCTGGGAGAGAGAGCGCGTCTCTGTGGGAGAGAACGCAGCTCTGGGAGAGAGAGCGCATCTCTGTGGGAGAGAACGCAGCTCTGGGAGAGAGAGCGCGTCTCTGTGGGAGGGAGAGCGCATCTCTGTGGGAGAGAACGTCTCCATTTTTGTGCAGACTCCCTGGCCTATGCTCTAGTTTATTTAACTGTGATTTGACTAAGCCTTGTCCAGTGACACATCCATGTTTGGCTTCTTTCATTGCCATCTTTCGTGTCCTCACACTCACACCGACCCTTGAGAACATTATTTTGAAACAGTTTGTCTTTTTTCTGAACTCATAGCCTCCGAGTCTGGAACAAGGACCCCTGTTGAGCCCCTTCCAGCTGTGGCTGTACTGTAGCAGAGGGTGGGTGTTCTAGAATACATAACCGTTTTATGGCCAGGTGGACTCCAGGGAAGTAGAACCTGTTGTCTAGGTCCATCTTCCCCTAAGTGTCCACCACCCACCTGAGTGTGCGCAGTTTGTAACTAAGGATACTTGATCCAGTGGAACTACTAGTTGTTCTAAGTTTCTCACCTTTACAGTTTCTAAACAACATATCTGTTAAGAGCAGCACGAGACCCTCATCTGCAAGAACCGGGTAGTAGCACCTGTCCGGTGGAGAGGACAGAACACAGTAGGAGGTAATGAGCAACCAGGATATATTAGTAGAACTCTGAGCCAGACAGGCAAAGCTTAATATGGAGTAGTCTAGCACTTGTCTGATGGAGTGGACAGCCAAACAGGCAGGGAGCAGGAGTAGGGAAGACAGCAGAATCCTTTAAACAAGCCAGGGGTCAGGGCAGATAGAGAAATCATCATCATCATTTATTTATATAGCGCCACTAATTCCGCAGCGCTGTACAGAGAACTCATTCACGTCAATCCCTGCCCCATTGGAGCTTACAGTCTAAATTTCCTAATATAGACACACACTCACACACAGACATAGACAGACAAACAGAGAGGAAGACAGACAGAGAGGGAGAGACTAGGGTTTTTTTGATAGCAGCCAATTAACCTACCAGTATGTTTTTGGAGTGTGGGAGGAAACCGGAGCACCCGGAGGAAACCCACGCAAACACAGGGAGAACATACAAACTCCACACAGATAAGGCCATGGTCGGGAATCAAACTCATGACCCCAGTGCTGTGAGGCAGAAGTGCTAACCACTGAGCCACCGTGTTGCACCGTGAGAGCAAATCCGTTTAACAAAGCCAAGAGTCAGGAGTGGAGAAGACAGCAGAATCCTTTAAACAAGCCAGGGGTCAGGGCAGATAGAGTTATGAGAGCAAATCCGTTTAACATAGCCAAGAGTCAGGAGTGGAGAAGACAGCAATTCCTATAAACAATCCGTGTGTGACAGGATGGACCGCCTATGCCACCCTGTCTGTTGCTGCTGGGAACCCACTGGGCTTACTTTGCCATGTTACCTTTCTTTATCCCAAATGCGCCCTCCTACCGCAGTAGGAGGGGCTTAAGCTGCTGCCACCACTGGACTCCTTACCAGCATCCAGAACTGCGTTCCTTCTGGGTAAGTGTCGCTGCTAGTGTACCCCGTTGCTGGTGTACCTGGGCTGGTACCCCTGATCTCTTATAGATCAGGGTTGCTCTGGGTGGATCCCCCTTGGCCTATCACACTGGCCAAAGCTGCTGGGTAGCGGGCAGAGCGGTGGTACTGGGTGCTGGGTCCTGGGTCCAAACCTCAGAACAGCAGGTAACGGGTTAGAGTTGGGTCTAATTTGTAGCTCACAGGATTTTCAGCATGGAAGAAGTTGTCAAGCAGGATCTTGAAGCAAGTGATGTTTATTTAGATACAGTTTTGGACACAGCCTAGCAGGGGGTAAGCCAGCCTCCATAACTCTTTTGAAGAAGTCTGAGTTATTTTTAGTATCAGGATGCAACATGTTTCCCCAAACATGAATTTAAATGCATTTTATACTTAACAAAATGTACACTTATCTGTGATATCCTACATCATGTGCTGTTTACAATGCTAGGTTTCCTGTCTGTCTAACAAGACCTGCACACGGAGTCTTAATGTCTGCATCTGTTGCTTAACCATGATAAACTTTTAATTCAAAACAGCATTTTCTTGATCTTTCTCTGCTGCAATCTCTTTTGCCGTCTCTTTAAGGGCTCACACTTCTTTTCCACTTTCATCATGTTACTTTTACAATTCATGCAACTGTTCTACATCTCTTCTTCAAGCCAAAAGAGATTCATAAAAGCTTTTGGCCATTCGCTAAAACTTTCCCCTGGCCACATAATGCTCTCCAGTTAATAACAGGGTTTTGTAGACTTTATCTCCCACCTGCAAACTCTAGTGCAGGTTTTCCAAATCTTCCTGCTGGGACTGAGCTTCAGACACACCCGTCTGTAAAGTAAAGACAGTTTTCCCCCGCAACAACTTACTGTTGTATTGAAGCCTTTAAACAACAAGCGTGATCTATATATACATCCAGCACTTCCACAGGTAAATAGCCAAACCTCTTTGCACAGGTTTTTGTTTTTTTTTGAACCACAGCTAACTTGCACCTTTGTGAATCATTAGGCATGGCACTACAATAACCAGCAGTTTTTCAACACTTTTGCTTTCTTTATAAAACAAATAGGTGCTTTAAAGTTCACAGGGTTCTTCTGTGCCCTCCACAGACACTTTTCTTTCACTACAACACATATTTTTTTTCCTCACTGCAACTGTCAGCTCTATAACATTTTGTTACTTGATGGTGGTATTCAGCATATTGTACTCACCACCATTGGATCTGATTGGTTTGGGCGGTCAGTTGGGATTTAGCTGACCTTTGTAATCCCAGGGAGACACCGCTGTGATACTGACACCTGGCAGATCAGATACAGCAACTTCTTGCTTGGAAAAACGGTGCTTTTATTGTTCATATCACCAATAAGACAACATATTTATGTCAGGATGACACCAAGCCCCTCAAACTCTGGCTAGACACAGACACTGCCTAGTCACCGGGCAGCTAGCTGGCATCAGTCCCAATGCACCGAGGTTTAAACATAACAAAGTCCTCCCTTGAGTTATATTACGTCATTAGACCCTGTCCTCCACATGTAGGGAGTGTTAGTTCATTACTTGCCACCTATATCTGGATCCGGCCATGTCTGCCATGTGAGTGGGCTTGTAGAGGTCTGTGAGGAGCGGAGAGAGCTGGACAGTTGGGTCGGTAGAATACAGTGTAGGGGATATAATGCATTATTATGTTAGGTGCTGTCTATATTATGTAGTGTGAGGTGGGATTCAGACTCTGCGACTATGTTTAAATATAAAGATATGTTATAAATGACAGTGTCAGATATTGTAGCATGAAAACACTATAATTACTTTATATAGATTGTGATACTAACACCCAGTAGATGTCAGACACAGACAACCTCCTGTTTGGAAAAATGGTGCTTTTATTGTTCTCACCAAGAGCACAACACACTGTTGTCAGGATGACCCCTGGAGACCCGAGCTCTGGCTACATATAAACCTCCTGCCTAGTCACCGGCCACCTAGCTGGCAGCGGTCACCCTGCACAATGGTGCAATACCGGCTTAAATACATACATTAGACCCTGTCCTCCACCTGTGTGTGCTCCACCTAGGATTCTGACTCTGTAAGGATGTAATGCTGTCTGCAGTCTGTACCTGTCAGAAGAGGTCTGGCACCACAGAGAGCGCATCTCTGTGAGAGAGAACGCAGCTCTGGGAGAGAGAGCGCGTCTCTGTGGGAGGGAGAGCGCATCTCTGTGAGAGAGAACGCAGCTCTGGGAGAGAGAGCGCGTCTCTGTGGGAGAGAACGCAGCTCTGGGAGAGAGAGCGCATCTCTGTGGGAGAGAACGCAGCTCTGGGAGAGAGAGCGCGTCTCTGTGGGAGGGAGAGCGCATCTCTGTGGGAGAGAACGTCTCCATTTTTGTGCAGACTCCCTGGCCTATGCTCTAGTTTATTTAACTGTGATTTGACTAAGCCTTGTCCAGTGACACATCCATGTTTGGCTTCTTTCATTGCCATCTTTCGTGTCCTCACACTCACACCGACCCTTGAGAACATTATTTTGAAACAGTTTGTCTTTTTTCTGAACTCATAGCCTCCGAGTCTGGAACAAGGACCCCTGTTGAGCCCCTTCCAGCTGTGGCTGTACTGTAGCAGAGGGTGGGTGTTCTAGAATACATAACCGTTTTATGGCCAGGTGGACTCCAGGGAAGTAGAACCTGTTGTCTAGGTCCATCTTCCCCTAAGTGTCCACCACCCACCTGAGTGTGCGCAGTTTGTAACTAAGGATACTTGATCCAGTGGAACTACTAGTTGTTCTAAGTTTCTCACCTTTACAGTTTCTAAACAACATATCTGTTAAGAGCAGCACGAGACCCTCATCTGCAAGAACCGGGTAGTAGCACCTGTCCGGTGGAGAGGACAGAACACAGTAGGAGGTAATGAGCAACCAGGATATATTAGTAGAACTCTGAGCCAGACAGGCAAAGCTTAATATGGAGTAGTCTAGCACTTGTCTGATGGAGTGGACAGCCAAACAGGCAGGGAGCAGGAGTAGGGAAGACAGCAGAATCCTTTAAACAAGCCAGGGGTCAGGGCAGATAGAGAAATCATCATCATCATTTATTTATATAGCGCCACTAATTCCGCAGCGCTGTACAGAGAACTCATTCACGTCAATCCCTGCCCCATTGGAGCTTACAGTCTAAATTTCCTAATATAGACACACACTCACACACAGACATAGACAGACAAACAGAGAGGAAGACAGACAGAGAGGGAGAGACTAGGGTTTTTTTGATAGCAGCCAATTAACCTACCAGTATGTTTTTGGAGTGTGGGAGGAAACCGGAGCACCCGGAGGAAACCCACGCAAACACAGGGAGAACATACAAACTCCACACAGATAAGGCCATGGTCGGGAATCAAACTCATAACCCCAGTGCTGTGAGGCAGAAGTGCTAACCACTGAGCCACCGTGTTGCACCGTGAGAGCAAATCCGTTTAACAAAGCCAAGAGTCAGGAGTGGAGAAGACAGCAGAATCCTTTAAACAAGCCAGGGGTCAGGGCAGATAGAGTTATGAGAGCAAATCCGTTTAACATAGCCAAGAGTCAGGAGTGGAGAAGACAGCAATTCCTATAAACAATCCGTGTGTGACAGGATGGACCGCCTATGCCACCCTGTCTGTTGCTGCTGGGAACCCACTGGGCTTACTTTGCCATGTTACCTTTCTTTATCCCAAATGCGCCCTCCTACCGCAGTAGGAGGGGCTTAAGCTGCTGCCACCACTGGACTCCTTACCAGCATCCAGAACTGCGTTCCTTCTGGGTAAGTGTCGCTGCTAGTGTACCCCGTTGCTGGTGTACCTGGGCTGGTACCCCTGATCTCTTATAGATCAGGGTTGCTCTGGGTGGATCCCCCTTGGCCTATCACACTGGCCAAAGCTGCTGGGTAGCGGGCAGAGCGGTGGTACTGGGTGCTGGGTCCTGGGTCCAAACCTCAGAACAGCAGGTAACGGGTTAGAGTTGGGTCTAATTTGTAGCTCACAGGATTTTCAGCATGGAAGAAGTTGTCAAGCAGGATCTTGAAGCAAGTGATGTTTATTTAGATACAGTTTTGGACACAGCCTAGCAGGGGGTAAGCCAGCCTCCATAACTCTTTTGAAGAAGTCTGAGTTATTTTTAGTATCAGGATGCAACATGTTTCCCCAAACATGAATTTAAATGCATTTTATACTTAACAAAATGTACACTTATCTGTGATATCCTACATCATGTGCTGTTTACAATGCTAGGTTTCCTGTCTGTCTAACAAGACCTGCACACGGAGTCTTAATGTCTGCATCTGTTGCTTAACCATGATAAACTTTTAATTCAAAACAGCATTTTCTTGATCTTTCTCTGCTGCAATCTCTTTTGCCGTCTCTTTAAGGGCTCACACTTCTTTTCCACTTTCATCATGTTACTTTTACAATTCATGCAACTGTTCTACATCTCTTCTTCAAGCCAAAAGAGATTCATAAAAGCTTTTGGCCATTCGCTAAAACTTTCCCCTGGCCACATAATGCTCTCCAGTTAATAACAGGGTTTTGTAGACTTTATCTCCCACCTGCAAACTCTAGTGCAGGTTTTCCAAATCTTCCTGCTGGGACTGAGCTTCAGACACACCCGTCTGTAAAGTAAAGACAGTTTTCCCCCGCAACAACTTACTGTTGTATTGAAGCCTTTAAACAACAAGCGTGATCTATATATACATCCAGCACTTCCACAGGTAAATAGCCAAACCTCTTTGCACAGGTTTTTGTTTTTTTTTGAACCACAGCTAACTTGCACCTTTGTGAATCATTAGGCATGGCACTACAATAACCAGCAGTTTTTCAACACTTTTGCTTTCTTTATAAAACAAATAGGTGCTTTAAAGTTCACAGGGTTCTTCTGTGCCCTCCACAGACACTTTTCTTTCACTACAACACATATTTTTTTTCCTCACTGCAACTGTCAGCTCTATAACATTTTGTTACTTGATGGTGGTATTCAGCATATTGTACTCACCACCATTGGATCTGATTGGTTTGGGTGGTCAGTTGGGATTTAGCTGACCTTTGTAATCCCAGGGAGACACCGCTGTGATACTGACACCTGGCAGATCAGATACAGCAACTTCTTGCTTGGAAAAACGGTGCTTTTATTGTTCATATCACCAATAAGACAACATATTTATGTCAGGATGACACCAAGCCCCTCAAACTCTGGCTAGACACAGACACTGCCTAGTCACCGGGCAGCTAGCTGGCATCAGTCCCAATGCACCGAGGTTTAAACATAACAAAGTCCTCCCTTGAGTTATATTACGTCATTAGACCCTGTCCTCCACATGTAGGGAGTGTTAGTTCATTACTTGCCACCTATATCTGGATCCGGCCATGTCTGCCATGTGAGTGGGCTTGTAGAGGTCTGTGAGGAGCGGAGAGAGCTGGACAGTTGGGTCGGTAGAATACAGTGTAGGGGATATAATGCATTATTATTACACAGTATAAACAAGAAAGTGCTCTGTCTAGACCCAAGGAGGGGGTGTTGCTGTATTGGGCAGCCACAAAGCTTCTTTCCCCCACATAATCCTCTGAGGTGAAGGAGATGAGGCATCTGCCTGTACTTTCTGTGGGGTGCACGTTACACCAACCAGGAAGGACACATGTATATGGTAATCTGTCTAATGTGTAGAAATGTAACGCAGACAATGACGACTGTCGCAGTGCTCCTGTCTTGCGTAAGAAATTAATCTCCAATGACCATTATATTTGGAGAAAAGTATAGCAGTGTAATCAGAGGGTTAGTCCTAGTTAGTCCTACAGGGGTAGAAGCTGGGACTTTGAAATGGTGCGAATCTATAACAGCAAAATAAGCCACACCCCTTTCAATCAAAACCCTTCCTCGATCCGCCCAAAGATGCTCACCTTCCATCCAATCGCGTCCACTTTTAGACAAAGACCCACCCACTTTGGTGTAACCTTTTTGAGGTTCACAAATGGAAACTGTCCCTATGAAATCAGGACAGTAGGGGTTATGCTGTGAGTGCGCGGTTCCTGAATGACCCTTAGATAATGTTCTCTGGTTTGCAGCGATCTCCACCATGTACCGTAAAGATAAGAGCATACAGATGAAGAGCAGCGCCTCGGCTCTCTACAACAACCTCAGTGTATTGCCCATCACCAACAAGAGTCTCACTTACTTTACCGTTGTCCACGGCAACACCGTCAACATGGTGAGCGCCTCTGCCGATGGCCTCAACTTCTCCCACCGGCAGCTGCAATCCAAGGAGGAGAGTGTGGCCCTCAGCTCGTCCCTAATCACACAGGTCAGTCCCGTTGCCCTTCATGTATGTTTTATTTTATATGTTCAGTAAGACACAGAGAGGCGTGTTTACCATTCATTACTGGAAGCAGCACCCTATATCCTTCCCAGAGGGACATGGCTACTGCCCCCTCCTCTATTTATCATCTGTAGTCATCCGCCTAGTGGTCAGACATAGGTACTGCCCCTCCTCTATTTCTCTGATAATCACAGCTGTACTTGTTAAATTCTAACGATGAGCTTTAATTAACCAGTTTATCCCACCATAGGCATCCTGGTGCAACCTGCCATCCAGGGTCCTGCTGGTACTCACTTCACAAAAAGGAATTCAGGTAAGAATGTGGTGTTCACGGGAAACGTCTTCACTATATATCATACAAGACGTACTGACGTCTCCTCCTTGATCTGTCTGACCGATCTTCTCTATATACCATAAAAGACGTACTGATGTCTCCTCCTCGATCTGTCTGCATAATTAATCACCTCCATCGCCTTATTCAGTATGTGGCAAGTTGTCATCTGAAGCTATGTTGTGATTTGACATTACGGAGCCTTGTATACATCTTTTGTCCAACATTTTTTATCTAATTGTTCTAGGACATTTCTTGGAAACATTGGAAGTTCTGTGGAATATAAAACACCCTTTTTTTTTTTTTGGGGGTTTTTTCTATAGGGTCATTGAGCCTGTGCACTGGATCATGTGTTATATTGGTACATGTATTAAATTGTTTTAACTCTCTGTATATTTGGTAAATATCAGTTTATATCCATTACTGTTTTGGTCTTATTATCATACTGTATTTCTCTATATTAAGGACATCTTATGCGCAATCTGTTTATCTGACTGATCTTCTCTATATATCTTACAAGACGTACAGACGTCTCCTCCTCGATCTGTCTGACTGATCTTCTCTATATATCATACAAGATGTACAGACGTCACTTCCTCCTTCTGTCTGACCGATCTTCTCTATATATCATACAAGACGTACAGACGTCTCCTCCTCGATCTGTCTGACCGATCTTCTCTATATATCATACAAGACGTACAGACGTCTCCTCCTCATCTGTCTGACCGATCTTCTCTATATATCATACAAAACGTACAGACGTCTCCTCCTCGATCTGTCTGACCGAGATTCTCTATATATCATAAAAGACGTACTGATGTCTCCTCCTCGATCTGTCTGACCGATCTTCTCTATATATCATACAAGACGTACAGACGTCTCCTCCTCGATCTGTCTGACCGATCTTCTCTATATGTCATACAAGACGTACTTATGTATCCTCCTCAATCTGTCTGACCGATCTTCTCTATATATCATACAAGACGTACTGACGTCTCCTCATCTGTCTGACCGATCTTCTCTACGTACAGACGTCTCCTCCTCATCTGTCTGACCGATCTTCTCTATATATCATACAAGACGTACAGACGTCTCCTCCTCGATCTGTCTGACCGATCTTCTCTATATATCATACAAGACGTACAGACGTCACCTCCTCCTTCTGTCTGACCGATCTTCTCTATATATCATACAAGACGTACTGATGTATCCTCCTCAATCTGTCTGACCGATCTTCTCTATATATCATACAAGCCGTACAGACGTCTCCTCCTTGATCTGTCTGACCGATCTTCTCTATATATCATACAAGACGTACAGACGTCTCCTCATCTGTCTGACCGATCTTCTCTATATATCTTACAAGACGTACAGACGTCTCCTCCTCGATCTGTCTGACTGATCTTCTCTATATATCATACAAGACGTACAGACGTCTCCTCGATCTGTCTGACCGATCTTCTCTATATATCATACAAGACAAACAGACGTCTCCTCCTCGATCTGTCTGACCGATCTTCTCTATATATCATACAAGACGTACAGACGTCACCTCCTCCTTCTGTCTGACCGATCTTCTCTATATATCATACAATACGTACAGACGTCTCCTCCTCGATCTGTCTGACCGATCTTCTCTATATATCATACAAGACGTACAGACGTCTCCTCCTCGATCTGTCTGACCGATCTTCTCTATATATCATACAAGACGTACAGACGTCTCCTCATCTGTCTGACCGATCTTCTCTATATATCATACAAGACGTACAGACGTCTCCTCCTCGATCTATCTGACCGATCTTCTCTATATATCATACAAGACGTACTGACGTCTCCTCATCTGTCTGACTGATCTTCTCTATATATCTTACAAGACGTACAGACGTCTCCTCCTCGATCTGTCTGACTGATCTTCTCTATATATCATACAAGATGTACAGACGTCACTTCCTCCTTCTGTCTGACCGATCTTCTCTATATATCATACAAGACGTACAGACGTCTCCTCCTCGATCTGTCTGACCGATCTTCTCTATATATCATACAAGACGTACAGACGTCTCCTCCTCATCTGTCTGACCGATCTTCTCTATATATCATACAAGACGTACAGACGTCTTCTCCTCGATCTGTCTGACCGAGATTCTCTATATACCATAAAAGACGTACTGATGTCTCCTCCTCGATCTGTCTGACCGATCTTCTCTATATATCATACAAGACGTACAGACGTCTCCTCCTCGATCTCTCTGACCGATCTTCTCTATATGTCATACAAGACGTACTTATGTATCCTCCTCAATCTGTCTGACCGATCTTCTCTATATATCATACAAGACGTACTGACGTCTCCTCATCTGTCTGACCGATCTTCTCTACGTACAGACGTCTCCTCCTCATCTGTCTGACCGATCTCTATATATCATACAAGACGTACAGACGTCTCCTCCTCGATCTGTCTGACCGATCTTCTCTATATATCATACAAGACGTACAGACGTCACCTCCTCCTTCTGTCTGACCGATCTTCTCTATATATCATACAAGACGTACTGATGTATCCTCCTCAATCTGTCTGACTGATCTTCTCTATATATCATACAAGACGTACAGACGTCTCCTCGATCTGTCTGACCGATCTTCTCTATATATCATACAAGACGTACAGACGTCTCCTCGATCTGTCTGACCGATCTTCTCTATATATCATACAAGACGTACAGACGTCTCCTCATCTGTCTGACCGATCTTCTCTACGTACAGACGTCTCCTCCTCGATCTATCTGACCGATCTTCTCTATATATCATACAAGACGTACTGACGTCTCCTCCTCGATCTGTCTGACCGATCTTCTCTATATATTGTACAAGACGTACTGACGTCTCCTCCTCGGTCTGTCTGACTGATCTTCTCTATATATCATACAAGACGTACAGACGTCTCCTCCTCGGTCTTTCTGACCGATCTCCTCTATATATCATACAAGACGTACTGACGTCTCCTCCTCGATCTGTCTGACCGATCTTCTCTATATATTGTACAATATGTACAGACGTCTCCTCCTCGATCTGTCTGACCGATCTTCTCTATATATTGTACAAGACGTACTGACGTCTCCTCGATCTGTCTGACTGATCTTCTCTATATATCATACAAGACGTACTGATGTCTACTCCTCGATCTGTCTGACCGATCTTCTCTATATATCATACAAGACGTACAGACGTCTCCTCCTCGATCTGTCTGACTGATCTTCTCTATATATCATACAAGACGTACAGATGTCTCCTCCTCGATCTGTCTGACCGATCTTCTCTATATATTGTACAAGATGTACAGACGTCTCCTCCTCGGTCTGTCTGACTGATTTTTAATGTATATCATTCCCATTGTTTCTCTATCTTTAGATGTATGAATCTGATGGCTCTATAATGGTGTACTGGCACGCACTTGATGCCCTAGAGACTCCACAGGGTAAGTGATATGTCACCCTGCAGTGGGAGGGGCAGGCTCCATGTCTCATAACTCCCTCCTGTCTGTGTCACCCTGCAGTGGGAGGGGCAGGCTCCATGTCTCATAGCTCCCTCCTGTCTGTGTCACCCTGCAGTGGGAGGGGCAGGCTCCATGTCTCATAGCTCCCTCCTGTCTGTGTCACCCTGCAGTGGGAGGGGCAGGCGCCATGTCTCATAGCTCCCTCCTGTCTGTGTCACCCTGCAGTGGGAGGGGCATGCTCCATGTCTCCTAGCTCCCTTCTGTCTGTGTCACCCTGCAGTGGGAGGGGCAGGCTCTTTGTGTCATAGCTCCCTCCTGTCTGTGTCACCCTGCAGTGGGAGGGGCAGGCTCCTTGTGTCATAGCTCCCTCCTGTCTGTGTCACCCTGCAGTGGGAGGGGCAGGCTCCTTGTGTCATAGCTCCCTCCTGTCTGTGTCACCCTGTAGTGGGAGGGGCAGTAAGGGGACTATATTATAGTTTAATGTTTTACATTTTGTGCTTTCTTTGTGTACAGCTCAGGCCGTGTTTGCTCGAGGTATCGCCCCTGCTGGAGGACAGTACATCTGTGTAGGTCTGTAACCTTTGATATTTTATTACCGCTGCATTAAGCTTTTCGCTCTGGAGTGAATACATGAAACATGCCCCAGTCCTTCCGGAGGAGAGTATGTTATACAATGTGCTGTTTATGGGCTGTCCCTGGTGAGAACTAGATGCTCTGGTCACCCCCCTGGTTTTTACACTCTCATTCTCGTCACTTTACACAGTGATGTAATAGGCAGCTGTCCCTGGTGAGAACTAGCTGCTCTGGTCACCCCCCTGGTTTTTACTCTCTCATTCTCGTCACTTTACACAGTGATGTAATAGGCAGCTGTCCCTGGTGAGAACTAGATGCTCTGGTCACCCGTCTGGTTTTTACTTTCTGTCTCGTCACTTTACACAGTGATGTAATAGGCAGCTGTCCCTGGTGAGAACTAGATGCTCTGGTCACCCCCCTGGTTTTTACTCTCTCATTCTCGTCACTTTACACAGTGATGTAATAGGCAGCTGTCCCTGGTGAGAACTAGCTGCTCTGGTCACCCCCCTGGTTTTTACTCTCTCATTCTCGTCACTTTACACAGTGATGTAATAGGCAGCTGTCCCTGGTGAGAACTTGCTGCTCTGGTCACCCCCCTGGTTTTTACTCTCTCATTCTCGTCACTTTACACAGTGATGTAATAGGCAGCTGTCCCTGGTGAGAACTTGCTGCTCTGGTCATCCCCCTGGTTTTTACTCTCTCATTCTCGTCACTTTACACAGTGATGTAATAGGCAGCTGTCCCTGGTGAGAACTTGCTGCTCTGGTCACCCCCCTGGTTTTTACTCTCTCATTCTCGTCACTTTACACAGTGATGTAATAGGCAGCTGTCCCTGGTGAGAACTTGCTGCTCTGGTCATCCCCCTGGTTTTTCTCAATCACCATCACTATACACTGATTTGTAACTAACTTAGCTTGGAGGCAATGTGCGGTAGAATTCTACAGGGGACAGATAGGAGACCTGGTGCACAGGTACTGTTAGATAACTCTGCTTACAGTACATATTTAGGTAAGGAGAGCAGACACCTGGTTAACACGGGTTACAGCACCCTAATACCTGTGCACCAGTTACATAGGTTCCCATTGAGTTTCACCTTCTAGGAGGCCCCAGAAAGACACCAGGTGCCCAGGACGGAGGTTTCTGAGTGTGTTCATCTCTCCACAGGAACCTCTTCCGGCCTTGTCCTGGTGTTTGACATCCCAGCTAAGGGCACTAACATTACATTGGCTGAGGTGCTGGCAGAGCACAGGGACCCCATTACCGACATTGCCTGTGAGACGTGCGGGGGCAAGGTGAGAGACCGGAATACAACAGCCTGGCCCAATGGTCCAGCCTTCCTGTACTGAATCCGTCTCTCCCGCAGGACATGGCAGCTGACCTGGTGACGGCTGATGATGCCGGGGTCCTGTGTGTCTGGAAGTCTGGAGAAGATTTCAAACTGGTGACAAAGATATCGGCATATGGGTGAGTGTCTATAGACTGTCCTCCATACGAGCTGTGGACCTGTCTCAGATACATGAGGCTTTAATAATCCTCCTCTATACTCCCTGTTAATTCCCTCTACTATTCCATAAATGGTCAGCATTATCTCTTCACATTGTCTGTTGAAACCTTTCTGAGGTAATTTCAGACAGAAGCCCTATTTTTAATATTAGGAGTTTTTCAGTATTTTATAGGACCCAGGATAATGATTTTCAGTTTTGATTGGAGTTACCTTTTAACTTTTCTGCTTCACGGACTCTGAGAACAGGTTGGTCTATTCCTATGGATGTTGTTAATGCTCTGATTGGCTGGATGTTGGTCTCATCATGTACACGTTCTAATGCTCTGATTGGCTACAGGTCGATCTAGTCTTATAAATGTTCTAATGCTCTGATTGGCTATGAATCATGATGATGACATCTGGACCTTATTCCTTACATCATTATTGGACATATGAAAGTTTTTGCTTTCGTAGAGGCACAATTTCCACCCCTTCGAGGACATGTACAAGTCTTATTTCATGGAGCACAAGGTCATGTGCCTCCACTATCCGGGATATTTAGTCCTCTCTCTACACCTTGAATTTCATTTACATATCTAGTCCCACAAAACAATATTTTTATCTTGTGGCCACAATACAATGTACATGAGTGGGACTCCTATCGGAGGACACAGAGCCAATGCTCTTCCCACCATAACTAAGAGGGAACACTCGAAACACGTAGGTTACAATAACCAATTTATTTATTCTAATAATATTTAGATCCCTTGGTAGACAGATATTGCTGAACGGTGGTCAGGATGAGGTGAAGGAGTAACATGGGCAGAAGATTTCCTGAATGTTACCATGTCTCCCTATAAACCACTCGTTGCCGGTAGCCGCACAATCCTCTCTCTTTGTCCTGCAGGGTCACCTGCTCCTCGGTGAAGCTGTGGGACGGGATGATCGCTGCGGCCTATGGCACTGGCCAAATCCGGGTGTATGATGCCGGCACTGGAGAAGTAACTGCCGAGCTTGATGCCCACGCCAGGTGGATCTACACACTGGACATTGCCCCTGAATCTGGCAAAGTATGTTCTTCTTTCCATGTTCGTCTATATCTAACCTCACTTAGATGTATGTGTGCGTCTATATCTAACCTCACTTAGATGTATGTGTGCGTCTATATGTGACCTCACTTAGATGTATGTGTGCGTCTATATGTGACCTCACTCCGTACATTGTATCTGTGGGGTGATGTTACTCTCTAGATGTATGTGTGCGTCTATATGTGACCTCACTCTTTACATTGTATCTGTGGGGTGATGTTACTCTAGATGTATGTGTGCGTCTATATGTGACCTCACTCCGTACATTGTATCTGTGGGGTGATGTTACTCTAGATGTATGTGTGCGTCTATATGTGACCTCACTCCGTACATTGTATCTGTCGGGTGATGTTACTCTAGATGTATGTGTGCGTCTATATGTGACCTCACTCCGTATATTGTATCTGTGGGGTGATGTTACTCTAGATGTATGTGTGCGTCTATATGTGACCTCACTCTTTACATTGTATCTGTGGGGTGATGTTACTCTAGATGTATGTGTGCGTCTATATGTGACCTCACTCCGTACATTGTATCTGTGGGGTGATGTTACTCTAGATGTATGTGTGCGTCTATATGTGACCTCACTCCGTACATTGTATCTGTGGGGTGATGTTACTCTCTAGATGTATGTGTGCGTCTATATGTGACCTCACTCCGTACATTGTATCTGTCGGGTGATGTTACTCTAGATGTATGTGTGCGTCTATATGTGACCTCACTCCGTACATTGTATCTGTCGGGTGATGTTACTCTAGATGTATGTGTGCGTCTATATGTGACCTCACTCCGTACATTGTATCTGTGGGGTGATGTTACTCTAGATGTATGTGTGCATCTATATGTGACCTCACTCCATACATTGTATCTGTGGGGTGATGTTACTCTGTAGATGTATGTGTGCATCTATATGTGACCTCACTCCGTACATTGTATCTGTGGGGTGATGTTACTCTGTAGATGTATGTGTGCGTCTATATGTGACCTCACTCCGTACATTGTATCTGCCGGGTGATGTTACTCTGTAGATGTATGTGTGCGTCTATATGTGACCTCACTCCGTACATTGTATCTGCCGGGTGATGTTACTCTAGATGTATGTGTGCGTCTATATGTGACCTCACTCCGTACATTGTATCTGTGGGGTGATGTTACTCTGTAGATGTATGTGTGCATCTATATGTGACCTCACTCCGTACATTGTATCTGTGGGGTGATGTTACTCTGTAGATGTATGTGTGCGTCTATATGTGACCTCACTCCGTACATTGTATCTGCCGGGTGATGTTACTCTAGATGTATGTGTGCGTCTATATGTGACCTCACTCCGTACATTGTATCTGTGGGGTGATGTTACTCTGTAGATGTATGTGTGCGTCTATATGTGACCTCACTCCGTACATTGTATCTGTGGGGTGATGTTACTCTCTAGATGTATGTGTGCGTCTATATGTGACCTCACTCTTTACATTGTATCTGTGGGGTGATGTTACTCTGTAGATGTATGTGTGCGTCTATATGTGACCTCACTCCATACATTGTATCTGTGGGGTGATGTTACTCTCTAGATGTATGTGTGCGTCTATATGTGACCTCACTCCGTACATTGTATCTGCCGGGTGATGTTACTCTGTAGATGTATGTGTGCATATATATGTGACCTCACTCCATACATTGTATCTGTGGGGTGATGTTACTCTGTAGATGTATGTGTGCGTCTATATGTGACCTCACTCCGTACATTGTATCTGCCGGGTGATGTTACTCTGTAGATGTATGTGTGCGTCTATATGTGACCTCACTCCGTACATTGTATCTGCCGGGTGATGTTACTCTAGATGTATGTGTGCATCTATATGTGACCTCACTCCATACATTGTATCTGTGGGGTGATGTTACTCTCTAGATGTATGTGTGTGTATATATGTGACCTAACTCCGTACATTGTATCTGTGGGGTGATGTTACTCTCTAGATGTATGTGTGCGTCTATATGTGACCTCACTCCGTACATTGTATCTGCCGGGTGATGTTACTCTAGATGTATGTGTGCATCTATATGTGACCTCACTCCGTACATTGTATCTGTGGGGTGATGTTACTCTCTAGATGTATGTGTGCGTCTATATGTGACCTAACTCCGTACATTGTATCTGTGGGGTGATGTTACTCTCTAGATGTATGTGTGCGTCTATATGTGACCTCACTCTTTACATTGTATCTGTGGGGTGATGTTACTCTGTAGATGTATGTGTGCGTCTATATGTGACCTCACTCCATACATTGTATCTGTGGGGTGATGTTACTCTCTAGATGTATGTGTGCGTCTATATGTGACCTCACTCCGTACATTGTATCTGCTGGGTGATGTTACTCTGTAGATGTATGTGTGCGTATATATGTGACCTCACTCCATACATTGTATCTGTGGGGTGATGTTACTCTGTAGATGTATGTGTGCGTCTATATGTGACCTCACTCCGTACATTGTATCTGCCGGGTGATGTTACTCTGTAGATGTATGTGTGCGTCTATATGTGACCTCACTCCGTACATTGTATCTGCCGGGTGATGTTACTCTAGATGTATGTGTGCATCTATATGTGACCTCACTCCATACATTGTATCTGTGGGGTGATGTTACTCTCTAGATGTATGTGTGCGTCTATATGTGACCTAACTCCGTACATTGTATCTGTGGGGTGATGTTACTCTCTAGATGTATGTGTGCCTCTATATGTGACCTCACTCCGTATATTGTATCTGTGGGGTGATGTTACTCTCTAGATGTATGTGTGCGTCTACATGTGACCTAACTCCGTACATTGTATCTGTGGGGTGATGTTACTCTAGATGTATGTGTGCGTCTATATGTGACCTCACTCCGTACATTGTATCTGTGGGCTGATGTTACTCTATAGATGTATGTGTGCATCTATATGTGACCTCACTTAGATGTATGTGTGCGTCTATATGTGACCTCACTTTGATGTATGTGTGCGTCTATATGTGACCTCACTCCATACATTGTGTCCACAGCTGCTATCGGGGGCAGAAGATTCGTTTGTGCAGATTTGGCAGTTGAGTCGCTGTGCGGAGTCTGGCACCATTGACGTGAGTTCTCTGTCATTGTATTTAGAGGAATTCTGGTCATCATGTGTGGTAATCTGGTATAAATTTTCTGGTATATAGGTTGAACACCGTCACTCGGAGTGTGTGACAGACACTCAGATATGTGGGGCCCGATTCTGCGATCCTCAAGGATCATCCTTCGCTGTGACTGGTTATGATCTGAGTGAAATTATCCGATATGTGCAGGTCTAGGTCCAATGAACATTCTACTCCTAGACGAAGGAGGACTGAGTGCAGATGGAGATCACCTGGAGCTAGACAGCGGCCATATTCACATAATCATCAGTTATTTGCTGTTTCAGAACATTGGCCTAGAACATCTGGGCTTACAGTAAATGTACCTGCTGTAGAATCCTACCTGGAATAGATAGAACATGTAGAGACCGACCATATTTGTATAATCACCTTCAGAACATAGATCTAGAACATCAGTATATCCTATGGATAGCCACCTGGAATAGATGGACCTTGTAGACAACAACCATCTTCTTACTTATTTTGAGAACATGATCTAGAACAGTGATGATGTATTTCAAGCACCAACCACAAAAGGGCCACACTTTACCCTTCATATCATGAAAAAGCAACCTCAGCACCCCCACATCGCTGATCCCAAATGCATCCACATGCCCCTCACTGTCTTCAGAATTACACCACATGCCATTGACTTGTCACAAAATGCCCCCATAAAACTCCTCCACACGCCACTCTGCCCACCCTCCCCCCACATGTCAGCTAGAACCAGCAGAGGTAGGAGAGAGAATACACTGCTGTACCACCTTCTCCAATTTGTGGTGCTGCGTGACCTCCCTAAGTTGTGATAAGGAAGCCAGCTGCTCCTATTCTCTGCAGAGAGCTGGGGGCCACAGGTGAGGCTCAATGGGCTGCCTGCTGCCCAACACTGACCTAGAGCATCGGTGCGGCAGAGTCACATGTAGATACCAGACATAGTCATGTACACACGTTCAGATGATTGACCTGGAACATCTAGGATCAGAGAGCTGGGAGTCATGTAGATACCAGACATATTCATGTACACACGTTCAGATGATTGACCTGGAACATCTAGGATCAGAGAGCTGGGAGTCATGTAGATACCAGACATAGTCATGTACACACGTTCAGATGATTGACCTGGAACATCTAGGATCAGAGAGCTGGGAGTCATGTAGATACCAGACATAGTCATGTACACACGTTCAGATGATTGACCTGGAACATCTAGGATCAGAGAGCTGGGAGTCATGTAGATACCAGACATAGTCATGTACACACGTTCAGATGATTGACCTGGAACATCTAGGATCAGAGAGCTGGGAGTCATGTAGATACCAGACATAGTCATATACACACGTTCAGATGATTGACCTGGAACATCTAGGATCAGAGAGCTGGGAGTCATGTAGATACCAGACATAGTCATGTACACACGTTCAGATGATTGACCTGGAACATCTAGGATCAGAGAGCTGGGAGTCATGTAGACACCAGACATAGTCATATACACACGTTCAGATGATTGTCATTAGTCATGTGACATGAGTGGGTGGGGCATGCTATTTTGGTACATGTGGAAGACAGATCTGCTTAAAGTTGTAAGTACTGTTCAATGACAGTTCATCTATTATTGACCAATACGTAAGAGGCTGATTTCTGTCACATTTGGCTGTACATGTAAAATACTGAATGATCGGATGTGGTTGGATCCACCTTCCCCCACACGGACAATGGGGGAAAAATAAGCTATTGTTTGTTTATTTTATCAGCACAGTGTGCCTGGTGTATGGATTTCTATGGTAGAATGCCAACAGCATGGCTGAATCACATTGCGACAGGAAATCACAGGTTCATTAGCATCTGGTCTGATGCCAGGAAGGGGGATGGTGTTAGCTGGACCACCACATCTCTTTGTTTGAATGCGCACCAGGGAGTTCCCTGAGTGTGTTTTGAGGTAATAAGAATACTATCAGATTTTAGTCTTCATGTCTGTGCCAACAGCTATCCCCTGATGCTGTACATGATATCCCTGTGTTGTAAGTTGTCTTGTTGACATGGAGTGAAGTCTGCCCTAGTACAAACCTAGGTGATGCCCATAAAGGCTCGGTCACACAAGTCCTGCTTGTTGGCTCAGTCCACCCCATCTAGATATACCGTCTGTTCAAACGTTCACTAGGATTAATGCAGTATTTCATGTGCTGATGAACTCGTGGTAGAGGTGGGCGCATGTTGCTGTATTGTAGGTGCACATCCTTGTACTCCATCTGGGTGAATTATCACTGTGGTGAAACGAGGTATTAATATCACCTCCATCAGTCTGCACCTCATTTCTCTCTGTAGACTGTAAAAACATAGACTTCTTCTAGCCCTCTGGTTCCCCATATTTGTCCATCATATTTATACTTGTATATATTGTATTTGTAAGTAGTTAATGTCTGGCAGCATGGTTTTCTTGTCTTGCAGACTAGTCCATTGTCTCAGTCTAGGCTAAAGGATTATTGTCCACCAATCATGTATGAATGTCCATCACACCAGGGGGTCTCACGTATTAAGATAGGGAAAAGATCCATAGACAGAGCTCTATGTTTAATTACACAGGTTTAATTACTGCATTGTGTATTTAAATGTAAATGTGTCTGAATTGTGATCTCTCCTGTTTAAACAAACTCTGCTGTATAACCACAGAACAATACCTATCCTTAATTATATCAAGAGTGACCCTTTGTCTATGTTTACCTGTGAAAAGGGAAACACAGAAAGGGACCAATCAGGCTGGTCCCGGGACTCTTTAGAAGGTCATTTCTTCCTTTAAATACCAACTCCAGAGAACAGTACATGGGCATTCACTACCCAGGGATAGCTGGGGTCAGGCTGGTATTGAAGCATCGGCCTCTGCCCTGCCAGGAAAGGGTCAATCAGTCCCTGGAGTACTGCCGTTGCACTGATCTACCTTCAGGTCTTGGGGAGCTGTGTGTCCGCCACAGGTGGAGTGACAGTGACTCAGGACCGCTGTCTTGCTGGTAGCCTTAAAGGGAAAAGAGTCTGCGCCCCAGGAGAAGTTGGGATAGATTGCACCCCTTGAGAGTAGCTAGAATACCGGTGAAGTGTTTTCATTACATCCTATATGTTGTCTGTGCCAGACTGTAGTTCTATTTGTTGCAAGTTATTATTTAAATATTATTATTGCTATTTTATGGTACCATTTTGTTAAATAAACCTATTTATATTATGTCGGATATTTGCCTGGGTGATTTTGACCATTGGATAGGTACCGGGTAGCCCAGCTGTGTGGCGCAGAACGCTACACTAAGCCTGGTATCATCACAATCACCACCACATACAGATGGGTAACAGTCCTTGTGAGGACTACTTCTGAGCAATAAACTCCATCCTGCTTACAAGATCCTGCATGACGCCTATTACCTGCTGTACTCTGGGGAAGTAAAGAGCTAACACTCTAATCCTAGCAGTCCTGTGTTCTGACTCATAGTAAGTGGTTAGGAGGAACCAGCCACAAGTCATTATTATTTACCTTTTATTTATGGAGTGCTGGACAGAGGGCAAACAAAGTCAGCAGCAAAGAGGTGCTGCAGCAGCTATAAACAACACCCAGAAGTCAGCGGCTCCAGGTGATGGTGAAGGAGTTGGGTGCACAGTGGCACTAGCAGTGTGTGTTCCATAACACCAGTAGGAGTGGTCGGTAACGGTAGGTTACTGACAAGATGAAGCGGTAAAACAAGGGTGGCCCACCCTGTCCTATCCAGCCTCCGACAGGCCTGGACCCAGGAGCTGACAATACCTAGGCCAGACGAGGCATCTTGTGGCTGCATTTGGTCCGTCTTTTCGTAGGCTGATCGATATCATTTTTGGGTGCACACACAATACTTTGTAGGCATTTCGGTCTAAGATGTCCATAAATACCTCAGGATGGATGGGGGCACCTTTACACCGAACAACCCTTCACAGGGGGTATCAGCGATGCAGGCGCGATAGTTCCGGATGGAATCCCACAAGCTCACTGGGTCTTGGTGAAGTCCGGCCTCCAGCGAGTCCATGAGGCACCCATGGATCTGGGTGACCCTAGAGGTAAGCCTGGGCCGGAGATCTAAAGGTACATTTCTTAGACTCAGTGGTGCTATGGCTAAGAGGGAGCTGAACCAACCCCCCCTCCTGGCAGTACCAGGCAGATCCTTGTGTACCCCTCATTGGCCTGTGTAAAGAGTGAGGAAGGGTGTGGGCAGGGGGTGGTGAGGATAGTTGGGATTATGCAGAGGGGGAGGGGTTAAAAGGATGGGCAGGGGGTTGGGATTATGCAGAGGGGGAGGGGTTAAAAGGAGGGGCAGGGGGTTGGGATTATGCAGAGGGGGAGGGGTTACAAGGACAAAGAGAGGCAGGGGGTTGTGAGGATAGGGGCAGGGGTTGTGATTATGCAGAGGGGGAGGTGTTACAAGGACAAGGAGGGGCAGGGGGTTGGGATTATGCAGAGGGGGAGGGGTTACAAGGAGGGGCAGGGTTTTGGGATTATGCAGAGGGGGAGGGGTTACAAGGAGGGGCAGGGTCTTGGGATTATGCAGAGGGGGAGGGGTTACAAGGAGGGGCAGGGTCTTGGGATTATGCAGAGGGGGAGGGGTTACAAGGAGGGGCAGGGTCTTGGGATTATGCAGAGGGGGAGGGGTTACAAGGAGGGGCAGGGGTTTGGGATTATGCAGAGGGGGAGGGGTGACAAGGAGGGGCAGGGGTTTGGGATTATGCAGAGGGGGAGGGTTACAAGGAGGGGCAGGGTCTTGGGATTATGCAGAGGGGGAGGGGGAGGGGTTACAAGGAGGGGCAGGGTCTTGGGATTATGCAGAGGGGGAGGGGTTACAAGGAGGGGCAGGGGGTTGGGATTATGCAGAGGGGGAGGGGTTACAAGGAGGGGCAGGGTCTTGGGATTATGCAGAGGGGGAGGGGTGAGAAGGAGGGGCAGGGGTTTGGGATTATGCAGAGGGGGAGGGTTACAAGGAGGGGCAGGGTCTTGGGATTATGCAGAGGGGGAGGTGTTACAAGGAGGGGCAGGGTTTTGGGATTATGCAGAGGGGGAGGGGTTACAAGGAGGGGCAGGGTCTTGGGATTATGCAGAGGGGGAGGGGTTACAAGGAGGGGCAGGGTTTTGGGATTATGCAGAGGGGGAGGGCAGATGTGCATGGCCGGAATTCCGATCACTATCAGAGAAAGGAAGTGACATCTGGAAGTGTCTCCGATCCTGAGAGGGGAGGTCAGACGCGCTGAGTGCATTATGTACAGCTTACTTCCTGCACTCTCTACAGTAAGGGCCGATAGCTCAGGTCTCACATTATAATTATGACATTGCCCCCGCTGCATTGGAGCTTACAGTCTAATTCCCTAGCACACACTAGGCTTCATTTTGTCAGAGGCTAATTAACCTACCAGTATGTTTTAGGGAAGAAGCTGATGCAAACACGCTGAGAACATACATGATCCCAGTGCTGTGAGGCAGTCACCGTGCTTCTGGTCACATCTAACATTCATACATGGTTTAGCTGTACACGGTTATCATTCCCCTATTATCCATTATTCCTCCAGATCCTGAAGTGTTTCCATATTAGAAGGACGGAGCTTTGTGCTCCACAGCGAGGAAACTGCGTCTGTTCTGTGCGGAACAGGACAAGTTCATCTGAACAGCACCAAGGCCGGGACATAAACACAACATCCCAGGTCAGGATAATACAGATGTTTTTGTGGCACATTTTATAGGCAAAAAAAATAATGGAAATGAAAACTCCAAAAATACAAAGATACCATAATGTTATTATCATTATTATATGTTGCAGAAACATCAGGGGGGGTGAATGGGGGCAGGAGGGGGAGGGGTCTTCAGTGGTCTGCAATGGAGGGGGGGTAATACTTACTTACTATTACAGAGTAACACTGAGTATTATACCTTCACACATGAACATTTTTATTTAGGGGTCCAGTGATCCTGTAAAGTGTCACGGAAGAGGCCGTATTATTTATAATTACACCTAGCCTTAATGTTTTGTATGGTTGTAGTGTTAGTATGTGCACTTCATCCATTCACCACTAGGTGTCACTGTGTATCCTTTATCTTGGTAACCCTCCAGTCTATAGTGCCTCTATAGATAGCTGTGTCCGAGGAGGGAGCTCTATGTAGGTACATGAGCCTGGCAGCCTATATATAGACCTGGGAAGATGTATTTCTATATTTCCCTCCCCCATGCTGTAAATACATATCTGTCTGCGTTATCTGAGGCCTCTGTTCCTGTAGCAGTGACTAGTCCTAGAGGTACCAGCGGTGGCTGAGGGGTACAGGGATATTATAGGGCAGCAGGAATGTACAAAAGCATTGAGGGTCGGTAGGGATCAGCACTAGATGTAGGGCTGAGGGGTAGGTGGATTAGTGTGTACTCAGTTCCAGGTGTGAGGGGGCTGTCTGTAATTACCCCGCAGGGGGTCTGGGGGTTATGAGCGGGCCACGGTGCAGCAGAGAGTCTGGGAGTTATGGCAGGACGTTTGCCCCAACTCCTGGTAACATTGGTAGGTGTGGCCCACTTACTGAACAAGTGCCGTCGGCAATGCAGACGTCCTCCAGTGGGGGCGGCCTTCAGTAGCTTTAGACACACCCACTAGTTATTAAGCCACACGCCAGTGACGTGAACACACGTGCTGCAGCCAAGACCCCCCCCCCTAGAGGGGCATTGTCATATATATGTCCAGTACGTCACCTCAGGTTAGCACTTGTCACCCAGCGCTGGGGTCATGAGTTCAATTCCCAACCATGGCCTTATCTGTGTGGAGTTTGTATGTTCTCCCTGTGTTTGCGTGGGTTTCCTCCGGGTGCTCCGGTTTCGTCCCACACTCCAAAAACATACTGGTAGGTTAATTGGCTGCTAACGAATTGAACATAGTCTGTGTATCTCTCTCTGTCTGTGTGTGTTAGAGAATTTAGACTGTAAGCTCCAATGGGGCAGGGACTGATGTGAGTGAGTTCTCTGTACAGCGCTGCGGAATCAGTGGCGCTATATAAATAGATGATGATGATGATCTCTAAACATATGGTGTGTAATTGCCATTTTTTGCACCAAGGCTGTATCTGGGTTCTGTCTAATGGTCCTTTATTAGTTTTACATTTATAATTCATTTTGAACACTTTCACAGTGTTTAAAATTAATTTAATATATTATGTGAGGGACTATAAAGGGTGTTTACTAGCAGAGGAAAGTGTGAGAAAACATTGGATAAAAGGTATCTCCCACCTACATAAAGGTAACGTGGATCTCTGTCTGCCTGTGTTATATCCTGGGGATATAAAAGGGACACGTATTCCCCTAATAAGAAGTATTTATACATCAGCCCCTGTGACTGGGAGCAGAAGGGTCTGGTTAGGGCTGGGTGTGTGCTTCCCATGATATATCCGTGTATTCCAGGAATGTGGACACATGGATCAGATTAAGTAACATGATCCCACAGCTGAAAGCGCCTCACATAAAATACTATTCCTCCACCACCGATAGGAGGACGGCGGCCTGATCCCTCTCCGTCGTTACCTTCATTACTCCACTCATTGTGGAACGTACAACACACTCAGATCTCTTTATACAAACCAATATATCAATACATCTCTGGGTTAACTTAGAACAACCTTAATTACTGGTTTATAGGATTGAGGTAGCAATTATTATCATAATTATATTGTTAGAAGGTTGGTGTGTACATTAAATGTACTTCAAAAACAAAAAATATATATTAATATGTGCTGATTTATTTTATGAATAACTAAGTTTAATTGTTTTAATGTATACTTAATGTTATATTTTAATCACATCACACGTTCTCATTACATATGTTACAATATTATATTTATATTTGGCTGTCACAGAGCACTGCAGGCATTCGCTCTTCTTCTGAATGGACATTACGTCCAAGGTAAGTGTTACCACCCACTACCAATATATCAATATAGAGGAGATACCAGTGGGACTGTCCTCAGCTGTCAGAGAATGAGGAAGTTACATATAAAGATCCAAAACTTAGAGCGATCAGATAACGCGGATCTTCTGTCGTTAGTGTATAGCGTCCAAACTGCTCCAACATAGCGCCCCCATCAGGGCCACTCCTGCTGTTACACGGTGCCTCACCCTGCGCCTCTGCTCCGAAGCCAGTCCCGCTATTATACAGCAGCGCCCCCACCAGGGCCGCTCCCGCTGTTACATGGTGCCTCACCCTGCGCCTCCACTCCGAAGCCAGTCCCGCTATTATACCGCAGCGCCCCCACCAGGACCGGTCCCGCTCTTACACGGTGCCTCACCCTGTGCCTCCGTTCCCAGGCCAGTCCTGCTTTTATATTGCAGCGCCCCCACCAGGGCCGCTCCCGCTGTTACATGGTGCCTCACCCTGCGCCTCCGCTCTGAAGCCAGTCCCGCTATTATACCGCAGCGCCCCCACCAGGGCCACTCCCGCTGTTACATGGTGCCTCACCCTGCGCCTCCGCTCCGAAGCCAGTCCCGCTATTATACCGCAGCGCCCCCACCAGGGCCACTCCCGCTGTTACATGGTGCCTCACCCTGCGCCTCCGCTCCGAAGCCAGTCCCGCTATTATACCGCAGCGCCCCCACCAGGGCCACTCCCGCTGTTACATGGTGCCTCACCCTGCGCCTCCGCTCCGAAGCCAGTCCCGCTATTATACCGCAGCGCCCCCACCAGGGCCGCTCCCGCTGTTACACGGTGCCACACCCAGCGCCTCTGCTCCGAAGCCAGTCCCGCTATTATACCACAGCGCCCCCGCCAGGGCCGCTCCCGCTGTTACATGGTGCCTCACCCTGCACCTCCGCTCCGAAGCCAGTCCCGCTATTATACAGCAGCGCCCCCACCAGGGCCACTCCCGCTGTTACACGGTGCCTCACCCAGCGCCTCTGCTCCGAAGTCAGTCCCGCTATTATACCGCAGCGCCCCCACCAGGGCCACTCCCACTGTTACATGGTGCCTCACCCTGCACCTCCGCTCCGAAGCCAGTCCCGCTATTATACCGCAGCGCCCCCACCAGGACCGGTCCCGCTCTTACACGGTGCCTCACCCTGTGCCTCCGTTCCCAGGCCAGTCCTGCTTTTATATTGCAGCGCCCCCACCAGGGCCGCTCCCGCTGTTACATGGTGCCTCACCCTGCGCCTCCGCTCTGAAGCCAGTCCCGCTATTATACCGCAGCGCCCCCACCAGGGCCACTCCCGCTGTTACATGGTGCCTCACCCTGCGCCTCCGCTCCGAAGCCAGTCCCGCTATTATACCGCAGCGCCCCCACCAGGGCCACTCCCGCTGTTACATGGTGCCTCACCCTGCGCCTCCGCTCCGAAGCCAGTCCCGCTATTATACCGCAGCGCCCCCACCAGGGCCACTCCCGCTGTTACATGGTGCCTCACCCTGCGCCTCCGCTCCGAAGCCAGTCCCGCTATTATACCGCAGCGCCCCCACCAGGGCCACTCCCGCTGTTACACGGTGCCACACCCAGCGCCTCTGCTCCGAAGCCAGTCCCGCTATTATACCACAGCGCCCCCGCCAGGGCCGCTCCCGCTGTTACATGGTGCCTCACCCTGCACCTCCGCTCCGAAGCCAGTCCCGCTATTATACAGCAGCGCCCCCCACCAGGGCCACTCCCGCTGTTACACGGTGCCTCACCCTGCGCCTCTGCTCCGAAGCCAGTCCCGCCATTATACTGCGGCGCCCCCACCAGGGCCACTCCCGCTGTTACACGGTGCCTCACCCTGCGCCTCCGCTCCAAAGCCAGTCCCGCTATTATACTGCGGCGCCCCCACCAGGGCCACTCCCGCTGTTACACGGTGCCTCACCCTGCGCCTCCGCTCCGAAGCCAGTCCCGCCATTATACTGCGGCGCCCCCACCAGGGCCACTCCCGCTGTTACACGGTGCCTCACCCTGCGCCTCCGCTCCGAAGCCAGTCCCGCTATTATACCGCAGCGCCCCCACCAGGGCCACTCCCACTGTTACACGGTGCCTCACCCTGCACCTCCGCTCCAAAGCCAGTCCCGCCATTATACTGCGGCGCCCCCACCAGGGCCACTCCCGCTGTTACATGGTGCCTCACCCTGCGCCTCCGCTCCGAAGCCAGTCCCGCTATTATACCGCGGCGCCCCCACCAGGGCCGCTCCCGCTGTTACATGGTGCCTCACCCTGCGCCTCCGCTCAGAAGCCAGTCCCGCTATTATACCGCGGCGCCCCCACCAGGGCCACTCCCGCTGTTACATGGTGCCTCACCCTGCGCCTCCGCTCCGAAGCCAGTCCCGCTATTATACCGCAGTGCCCCCGCCAGGGCCACTCCTGCTGTAACACGGTGCCTCACCCTGCTCCTCCGCTCCCAGGCCAGTCCCGCTATTATACAGCAGCGCCCCCACCAGGGCCACTCCCGCTGTTACACGGTGCCTCACCCTGCGCCTCCGCTCCGAAGCCAGTCCCACCATTATACTGCGGCGCCCCCACCAGGGCCACTCCCGCTGTTACACGGTGCCTCACCCTGCGCCTCCGCTCCGAAGCCAGTCCCGCTATTATACCGCGGCGCCCCCACCAGGGCCACTCCCGCTGTTACATGGTGCCTCACCCTGCGCCTCTGCTCCGAAGCCAGTCCCGCTATTATACCGCGGCGCCCCCACCAGGGCCACTCCCACTTTTACACGGTGCCTCACCCTGCGCCTCTGCTCCGAAGCCAGTCCCGCTATTATACCGCGGCGCCCCCACCAGGGACACTCCTGCTCTTACACGGTGCCTGACCCTGCTCCTCCGCTCCGAAGCCAGTCCCGCTATTATACTGCGGCGCCCCCACCAGGGCCACTCCCGCTGTTACACGGTGCCTCACCCTGCGCCTCCGCTCCGAAGCCAGTCCCGCCATTATACCGCGGCGCCCCCATCAGGGCCACTCCTGCTCTTACACGGTGCCTCACCCTGCGCCTCCGCTCCGAAGCCAGTCCCGCTATTATACCGCGGCGCCCCCACCAGGGCCGCTCCCACTGTTACACGGTGCCTCACCCTGCTCCTCCGCTCCGAAGCCAGTCCCGCTATTATACAGCAGCGCCCCCACCAGGGCCACTCCTGCTGTTACACGGTGCCTCACCCTGCTCCTCCGCTCCGAAGCCAGTCCCGCTATTATACAGCAGCGCCCCCACCAGGGCCACTCCCGCTGTTACATGGTGCCTCACCCTGCGCCTCTGCTCCGAAGCCAGTCCCGCTATTATACTGCGGCGCCCCCACCAGGGCCACTCCCGCTGTTACACGGTGCCTCACCCTGCGCCTCCGCTCCCAAGCCAGTCCCGCCATTATACCGCGGCGCCCCCACCAGGGCCACTCCCGCTGTTACACGGTGCCTCACCCTGCGCCTCCGCTCCGAAGCCAGTCCCGCTGTTATACCGCAGCGCCCCCACCAGGGCCACTCCCACTGTTACACGGTGCCTCACCCTGCTCCTCCGCTCCAAAGCCAGTCCCGCTCTCACATAGCGCCCCCACCAGGGCCACTCCCGCTGTTACACGGTGCCTCACCCTGCTCCTCCGCTCCCAGGCCAGTCCCGCTCTCACATAGCGCCCCCGCCAGGGCCACTCCCGCTGTTACACGGTGCCTCACCCTGCGCCTCCGCTCCGAAGCCAGTCCCGCTATTATACCGCGGCGCCCCCACCAGGGCCACTCCCGCTGTTACACGGTGCCTCACCCTGCGCCTCCGCTCCGAAGCCAGTCCCGCCATTATACCGCAGCGCCCCCACCAGGGCCACTCCCACTGTTACACGGTGCCTCACCCTGCGCCTCCGCTCCGAAGCCAGTCCCGCCATTATACCGCGGCGCCCCCACCAGGGCCACTCCCGCTGTTACACGGTGCCTCACCCTGCGCCTCCGCTCCGAAGCCAGTCCCGCCATTATACCGCAGCGCCCCCACCAGGGCCACTCCCGCTGTTACACGGTGCCTCACCCTGCGCCTCCGCTCCGAAGCCAGTCCCGCTATTATACCGCGGCGCCCCCACCAGGGCCACTCCCGCTGTTACACGGTGCCTCACCCTGCGCCTCCGCTCCGAAGCCAGTCCCGCCATCATACCGCAGCGCCCCCACCAGGGCCACTCCCGCTGTTACACGATGCCTCACCCTGCACCTCCGCTCCGAAGCCAGTCCCGCTATTATACAGCAGCGCCCCCACCAGGGCCACTCCCGCTGTTACACGGTGCCTCACCATGCGCATCCGCTCCGAAGCCAGTCCCGCCATTATACTGCGGCGCCCCCACCAGGGCCACTCCCGCTGTTACACGGTGCCTCACCCTGCGCCTCCGCTCCGAAGCCAGTCCCGCCATTATACTGCGGCGCCCCCACCAGGGCCACTCCCGCTGTTACACGGTGCCTCACCCTGCGCCTCCGCTCCGAAGCCAGTCCCGCTATTATACCGCAGTGCCCCCTGCCAGGGCCACTCCTGCTGTAACACGGTGCCTCACCCTGCTCCTCCGCTCCCAGGCCAGTCCCGCTATTATACAGCAGCGCCCCCACCAGGGCCACTCCCGCTGTTACACGGTGCCTCACCCTGCGCCTCCGCTCCGAAGCCAGTCCCGCTATTATACCGCGGCGCCCCCACCAGGGCCACTCCCGCTGTTACACGGTGCCTCACCCTGCGCCTCTGCTCCGAAGCCAGTCCCGCTATTATACCGCGGCGCCCCCACCAGGGCCACTCCCGCTGTTACACGGTGCCTCACCCTGCGCCTCCGCTCCGAAGCCAGTCCCGCCATTATACCGCAGCGCCCCCACCAGGGCCACTCCCGCTGTTACACGGTGCCTCACCCTGCGCCTCCGCTCCGAAGCCAGTCCCGCTCTCACATAGCGCCCCCATCAGGGCCACTCCTGCTCTTACACGGTGCCTCACCCTGCGCCTCCGCTCCAAAGCCAGTCCCGCTATTATACCGCGGCGCCCCCACCAGGGCCGCTCCCACTGTTACACGGTGCCTCACCCTGCTCCTCCGCTCCGAAGCCAGTCCCGCTATTATACAGCAGCGCCCCCACCAGGGCCACTCCTGCTGTTACACGGTGCCTCACCCTGCTCCTCCGCTCCGAAGCCAGTCCCGCTATTATACAGCAGCGCCCCCACCAGGGCCGCTCCCGCTGTTACATGGTGCCTCACCCTGCGCCTCCGCTCAGAAGCCAGTCCCGCTATTATACCGCGGCGCCCCCACCAGGACCACTCCCGCTGTTACATGGTGCCTCACCCTGCGCCTCCGCTCCGAAGCCAGTCCCGCTATTATACCGCAGTGCCCCCGCCAGGGCCACTCCTGCTGTAACACGGTGCCTCACCCTGCTCCTCCGCTCCCAGGCCAGTCCCGCTATTATACAGCAGCGCCCCCACCAGGGCCACTCCCGCTGTTACACGGTGCCTCACCCTGCGCCTCCGCTCCGAAGCCAGTCCCACCATTATACTGCGGCGCCCCCACCAGGGCCACTCCCGCTGTTACACGGTGCCTCACCCTGCGCCTCCGCTCCGAAGCCAGTCCCGCTATTATACCGCGGCGCCCCCACCAGGGCCACTCCCGCTGTTACATGGTGCCTCACCCTGCGCCTCTGCTCCGAAGCCAGTCCCGCTATTATACCGCGGCGCCCCCACCAGGGCCACTCCCACTTTTACACGGTGCCTCACCCTGCGCCTCTGCTCCGAAGCCAGTCCCGCTATTATACCGCGGCGCCCCCACCAGGGACACTCCTGCTCTTACACGGTGCCTGACCCTGCTCCTCCGCTCCGAAGCCAGTCCCGCTATTATACCGCGGCGCCCCCACCAGGGACACTCCTGCTCTTACACGGTGCCTGACCCTGCTCCTCCGCTCCGAAGCCAGTCCCGCCATTATACTGCGGCGCCCCCACCAGGGCCACTCCCGCTGTTACACGGTGCCTCACCCTGCGCCTCCGCTCCGAAGCCAGTCCCGCCATTATACTGCGGCGCCCCCACCAGGGCCACTCCCGCTGTTACACGGTGCCTCACCCTGCGCCTCCGCTCCGAAGCCAGTCCCGCTATTATACCGCAGTGCCCCCTGCCAGGGCCACTCCTGCTGTAACACGGTGCCTCACCCTGCTCCTCCGCTCCCAGGCCAGTCCCGCTATTATACAGCAGCGCCCCCACCAGGGCCACTCCCGCTGTTACACGGTGCCTCACCCTGCGCCTCCGCTCCGAAGCCAGTCCCGCTATTATACCGCGGCGCCCCCACCAGGGCCACTCCCGCTGTTACACGGTGCCTCACCCTGCGCCTCTGCTCCGAAGCCAGTCCCGCTATTATACCGCGGCGCCCCCACCAGGGCCACTCCCGCTGTTACACGGTGCCTCACCCTGCGCCTCCGCTCCGAAGCCAGTCCCGCCATTATACCGCAGCGCCCCCACCAGGGCCACTCCCGCTGTTACACGGTGCCTCACCCTGCGCCTCCGCTCCGAAGCCAGTCCCGCTCTCACATAGCGCCCCCATCAGGGCCACTCCTGCTCTTACACGGTGCCTCACCCTGCGCCTCCGCTCCGAAGCCAGTCCCGCTATTATACCGCGGCGCCCCCACCAGGGCCGCTCCCACTGTTACACGGTGCCTCACCCTGCTCCGAAGCCAGTCCCGCTATTATACCGCAGTGCCCCCACCAGGGCCACTCCTGCTGTTACACGGTGCCTCACCCTGCTCCTCCGATCCCAAGCCAGTCCCGCTATTATACAGCAGCGCCCCCACCAGGGCCACTCCCGCTGTTACATGGTGCCTCACCCTGCACCTCTGCTCCGAAGCCAGTCCCGCTATTATACTGCGGCGCCCCCACCAGGGCCACTCCCGCTGTTACACGGTGCCTCACCCTGCGCCTCCGCTCCGAAGCCAGTCCCGCCATTATACCGCGGCGCCCCCACCAGGGCCACTCCCGCTGTTACACGGTGCCTCACCCTGCGCCTCCGCTCCGAAGCCAGTCCCGCTATTATACCGCGGCGCCCCCACCAGGGCCGCTCCCACTGTTACACGGTGCCTCACCCAGCGTCTCCCTCCAGGACCGGTCCTGCTCTTACACGGTGCCTGACCCTGCTCCTCCGCTCCCAGGCCAGTCCCGCTCTCACATAGCGCCCCCATCAGGGCCACTCCTGCTCTTACACGGTGCCTCACTCTGCTCCTCAGCTCCGAAGCCAGTCCCGCTATTATACAGCAGCGCCCCCACCAGGGCCACTCCCGCTGTTACATGGTGACTCACCCTGCGCCTCCGCTCCAAAGCCAGTCCCGCTATTATACTGCAGCGCCCCCGCCAGGGCCACTCCCGCTGTTACATGGTGCCTCACCCTGCGCCTCTGCTCCGAAGCCAGTCCCGCTATTATACTGCGGCGCCCCCACCAGGGCCACTCCCGCTGTTACACGGTGCCTCACCCTGCGCCTCCGCTCCGAAGCCAGTCCCGCCATTATACCGCGGCGCCCCCACCAGGGCCACTCCCGCTGTTACACGGTGCCTCACCCTGCGCCTCCGCTCCGAAGCCAGTCCCGCTATTATACTGCAGCGCCCCCGCCAGGGCCACTCCCGCTGTTACATGGTGCCTCACCCTGCGCCTCTGCTCCGAAGCCAGTCCCGCTATTATACTGCGGCGCCCCCACCAGGGCCACTCCCGCTGTTACACGGTGCCTCACCCTGCTCCTCCGCTCCGAAGCCAGTCCCGCTATTATACAGCAGCGCCCCCACCAGGGCCACTCCCGCTGTTACACGGTGCCTCACCCTGCGCCTCCGCTCCGAAGCCAGTCCCGCCATTATACCGCGGCGCCCCCACCAGGGCCACTCCCGCTGTTACACGGTGCCTCACCCTGCGCCTCCGCTCCGAAGCCAGTCCCGCTGTTATACTGCGGCGCCCCCACCAGGGCCGCTCCCACTGTTACACGGTGCCTCACCCTGCGCCTCCGCTCCGAAGCCAGTCCCGCTGTTATACTGCGGCGCCCCCACCAGGGCCGCTCCCACTGTTACACGGTGCCTCACCCAGCGTCTCCCTCCAGGACCGGTCCTGCTCTTACACGGTGCCTCACCCTGCTCCTCCGCTCCCAGGCCAGTCCCGCTCTCACATAGCGCCCCCACCAGGGCCACTCCTGCTGTTTCACGGTGCCTCACCCTGCTCCTCCGCTCCCAGGCCAGTCCCGCTCTCACATAGCGCCCCCATCAGGGCCACTCCCGCTGTTACACGGTGCCTCACCCTGCGCCTCCGCTCCGAAGCCAGTCCCGCCATTATACAGCGGCGCCCCCACCAGGGCCACTCCCGCTGTTACATGGTGCCTCACCCTGCACCTCTGCTCCGAAGCCAGTCCCGCTATTATACTGCGGCGCCCCCACCAGGGCCACTCCCGCTGTTACACGGTGCCTCACCCTGCGCCTCCGCTCCGAAGCCAGTCCCGCCATTATACCGCGGCGCCCCCACCAGGGCCACTCCCGCTGTTACACGGTGCCTCACCCTGCGCCTCCCTCCAGGACCGATGCCGCTCTTACACGGTGCCTCACACAGAACGGTTCCTCTTCCTGCACTAATTTTGGGTAAAATTAGATCTCGTCCTATTCATAATGGATGATGAAATCACTAGGAATACGGCAATTTCCCAACGATCACCATCCACAGTCAGAGGGGGTCGGATGAGATTATTCTGGTGAATCCAGAACCAGAAGATGACTTGGAGACAGCAGGCATCTGACTTTACACTGGCGACGGACATGAGGGGACATCTCTTCTGCAGTAGAAGGAATCCCCCATCCCCCTCCTTGTTGTTTGTTTTAGGAAGTCTGACAAAGGGGCTGAGTTGAAGGGGGAGGTGGGGGAATGCTGCACAGTGAAATCCTCACCCCCCTCCCAATTAGTTCTGCTTATGCCAGAGGTAGGATAAGAAGCACACAGGGCCTGATGCATTAAGGGAAGTAAAACAGACAAAAATGAGGAACTTTCCACCTGGGCAAAACCATGCCATACCATGCACACAAATATCAACTTCAAATGTCAGTGTAAAAATAAAGCTATCAGGTAGTTGTGTCCTACATGAAAAAACAGTATTTTCCTTATCTACAAAATAATAAACTAATTTGGACCCCTTGCATTGTAACATGGTTTTGTCCAGGAGAAAACTAATTTTTTCCTTTACTTTTCTTAATAACTCAGGCGCACCGAGGAGAGCCCGAGGCTGGAGCGTGACATAGGTGAAGACCAAGGGCAAGTAGGGTGTCCAGAAGAGAGTGGTTGTACGGATGCAGCATTGAGGTCAAGGAAGACATGGAGGGAGAAGGGGTCCAGTGACCGAGTAGATGATTGGTCACTTTAAGGAGGACCGTGTCAGAGGAGTGTAGAGGGCGGAAGCCTGACTGCAAAAGGGCGAGAGAAAGTGGGTGAGGTGGTTATATATAAGCCCCTTACGTAGCTCGGAAGCACCGTGGAAGAGAGAAGCGGGGCAGGAGCTGGAGAGGACGTAGGTTTGAGAGATGGATTCTTGAAGAACAGAATTTGCTGGCGCTGTATAAATAAATGTTGATGATGAAGATAGGATAGATGAGCACATGGTTGAAGACAGAAGAGAAAGTACCGGGAGGCATTGTGGGGAGGAAACTGGAACATCAGGACTGGTTGAGGGAGAAAAGGAAGAGAGAAGTGTGAATACCTCGGGCCTGATTCATTAAGGATCTTAAATGAAGAGGTGCAATACATGGGGTGCAAACTAGTATTTTCATGTAACACACAAATACTTGATAGCTTATTTGTACACTGAAATTTAAAGTTGATATTTGTGTCCTACATGAAAAAACAGTCAGTATGTAACTTATGTGCAAAACAGAAAACTAGTTTGCACCCCTTGTATTGTAACATGGTTTTGTCCAGGAGACTGAAATAAGAATCCTCTTCATTTAAGATCCTTAATGATTCAGGTCCCTCATCTTCAGTACCTGGAGAGAAAGAACGAAGAAGTAATGAAAAAAGAGTTAGAGCGGAGATGTTGGAGAGGGGGGAGGTGGAGAGTGGACAATGTGTGTATGAGAGAAGACAAGTGATTCTAGAGGGGTGACGAAGGAGGAATTGTATGGGGGTAGCCAGGACAGGTCAGTTGGTGGGTGGTTGTAGATAAGTTGATCGCCAATCGGGAGCGACGGAGTAAGTGATGGTTGATAAACTTTTCTCCTCTCTGTAGTCCTTAGAAAAATCTTTGTATTGATCTCAAATATATTTAAATGTACACTAACTAGGTCACATTTTCCCACAAATTAAACAAATCTAGATTTTCTAACCATTCTTTGTAATTTATCCCTTCCCTTTAATAATAAGGTTTCTGGCCTCCGAACCCTGTTGACTTCTCCTATGTCCTTCTTACTGGACCCAGAGCTCCTAGTTATCTCAGGCAGCTCAAGTTCTTGTCCTCTGTCTGTATCTTAGTCTATGACCCCTGACTATGGTTTGTTTCTAACCATTGTACCTGCACCTTTCCAGATCACAAATCCAGTTTGACACAAAAGCATCCATTAGCGTACCAGTATGGAGAAGCCACATGCACGCGCCGTAGTAAAACTATATCCTGGTTTACCCCCAGTATTTCTCCTTTACCCCATCATCTCTGCAAGAGACTAATTTGTCTCTTTTCTGGTTTTTGGGTTGTTTATTCCTCTCTAGTTTTTGAGACGCTAACTTTTGAGTGCTGAAATAACACAAAATACCCTGAATGTAAGATTTGGGAGTTTCCCTTTTGATTAGAGTCCAATGTTGTCACACTCTACTCCCCGGGTATTTCCACCTGAGCCTCAAACACTGACTATCACTTTAAACCTCTCTTCTTAGTACGTACAGGATGTCAGCCACGGTTGTACCTGTGATTATTTCACCTGTGTGTTAGTCAGTTCTATCATTGGTCAGTCTCCCTTTATAAGGCTCCTCCTTTTACCTTTTCCTTGCTGGTTCTTCAAGTCTACACCTGACCTGGTTCTATGCCGGCTCCGTGATCTATATCCCGTGGTATCTGTGCTCCATCGCTGCTGTGTCTGGACTCAGCTGACCTCTGCGCACCTGTTCCGCTTACCTGTGGTAATCACTGTGGTCAACATCCACTGCCTACTGCTGCCGTGTTCCACATCTCTGTGGTAAGCTGTGCTTCATCGCTGCTGTGTCTGGACTCCGCTGATCTCTGTGCACCAGTTCCACTACTGTGGTAATCGTTATAATTAAAGTTCGCTAATCCTGTCTGCACCACTGATTACTGCTGTTTCGTTCCACATCCCTGTGGCTCATTGTTGCTGTATATATCTGGACTCCGCTGATCTCTGTGTACCAGTTCCACTACCATGGTAATCGCTGTGATCAACGCCCGCTAACTACTCGGACTGCACTATTGCTGCCGTGTTCTATATCCCTGTGGTAAGCTGTGGCCTATCATTGCTGTATATACCTGGACTCCGCTGATCTCTGTGCACCAGTTCCACTACCGTGGTAATTGTTATAATTAAAGTTCGCTAATCCTGTCTGCACCACTGACTACTGCTGTTTCGTTCCACATCCCTGTGGCTCATTGTTGCTGTATATATCTGGACTCCGCTGATCTCTGTGCACCAGTTCCACTACCATGGTAATCGCTGTGATCAACGCCCGCTAACTACTCGGACTGCACTATTGCTGCCGTGTTCTATATCCCTGTGGTAAGCTGTGGCCTATCATTGCTGTATATACCTGGACTCCGCTGATCTCTGTGCACCAGTTCCACTACCGTGGTAATCGTTATCAACGCCCGCTATTCATCCCGTCTACACCGCTGACTACTGCTTTGTTCCACATCCCTGTGGTAAGCTGTGGCTCATCGTTGTTGTATATACCTGACTCTGCTGACCTCAGTGTTCCTGCCGTGGGAACAACACTTGCTATCTACCCTATCAACATCGTTGTCTAGTGCTGGCTCATTTTCCATCTCCGTAGTGAGCTGTGATTCATCACTGCTGCAAATCTAGATGTCATTGATCTGTTCATCTTCAGTAACTTCTTTGAACTTTATATTATGTTCCACTCCTTAGTGATATAAGTAGGGATGTGCACCGGCGACTTTTGAGGTCTCGTGTTTTGTGTTTTGGATCCGGATTTTCGTTATTTTTGGGGTTCGGATTTGTCTCGCAAAACACTTGACGAAAGGTCTCGGTTCGGATTTAAGGTTTTGGATTCGGATTTTTTTGCAAAAAAACATAAAAAGTTTAAAAATCAAGTTTTTGGGCTTATTTTCACTCCTAGGCTATTATTAACCTCAATAACATTCAATAACAAGCATTTCCACTAATTTACAGTGTATTCTGAACACCTCACAATATAGTTATTAGTCCAAAACGTTGCAACAAGGTATCTTTCTGGACTGCGTAGAGGAGTGGGTCACCACAATATATATTAAAAACCCTGAACTTTTATGAATCGCACCAATAAATGTACCTGGACTGCGTAGAGGAGTGGGTCACCACAATATCTATTAAAAACCCTGAACTTTTATGAATCGCACCAATAAATGTACCTGGACTGCGTAGAGGAGTGGGTCACCACAATATCTATTAAAAACCCTGAACTTTTATGAATCGCACCAATAAATGTACCTGGACTGCGTATAGGAGTGGGTCACCACAAGATATATTAAAAACCCTGAACTTTTATGATTCGCACCAATAAATGTACCTGGACTGCGTAGAGGAGTGGGTCACCACAATATCTTAAAAACCCTGAACTTTTATGATTCGCACCAATAAATGTACCTGGACTGCGTAGAGGAGTGGGTCACCACAATATCTATTAAAAACCCTGAACTTTTATGAATCGCACCAATAAATGTACCTGGACTGCGTAGAGGAGTGGGTCACCACAATATATCTTAAAAACCCTGAACTTTTATGATTCGCACCAATAAATGTACCTGGACTGCGTAGAGGAGTGGGTCACCACAATATATCTTAAAAACCCTGAACTTTTATGAATCGCACCAATAAATGTACCTGGACTGCGTAGAGGAGTGGGTCACCACAATATATCTTAAAAACCCTGAACTTTTATGAATCGCACCAATAAATGTACCTGGACTGCGTAGAGGAGTGGGTCACCACAATATCTATTAAAAACCCTGAACTTTTATGAATCGCACCAATAAATGTACCTGGACTGCGTATAGGAGTGGGTCACCACAAGATATATTAAAAACCCTGAACTTTTATGATTCGCACCAATAAATGTACCTGGACTGCGTAGAGGAATGGGTCACCACAATATCTTAAAAACCCTGAACTTTTATGATTCGCACCAATAAATGTACCTGGACTGCGTAGAGGAGTGGGTCACCACAATATCTATTAAAAACCCTGAACTTTTATGAATCGCACCAATAAATGTACCTGGACTGCGTAGAGGAGTGGGTCACCACAATATATCTTAAAAACCCTGAACTTTTATGATTCGCACCAATAAATGTACCTGGACTGCGTAGAGGAGTGGGTCACCACAATATATCTTAAAAACCCTGAACTTTTATGAATCGCACCAATAAATGTACCTGGACTGCGTAGAGGAGTGGGTCACCACAATATATCTTAAAAACCCTGAACTTTTATGAATCGCACCAATAAATGTACCTGGACTGCGTAGAGGAGTGGGTCACCACAATATATTAAAAACCCTGAACTTTTATGAATCGCACCAAACAAGTATCTGGACTGCATAGTGGGGTGGCCCCGGTACCCAATTTGATACCGGGGCCACAATACCTCCTCCAAACATGGTACAGACAATTCGTCATTGAGATCCCAGACAGACAGGGTCGAAGTGTTATTGTTTGACTTTGTAAACCCAAAAAAATGTCCCTGTTGCACATAGTCGTGCAATGAAGACTGACTTTTTCATTTAAAGGCACGATCTTTCAAGTGTAGTGTTTGTAAGTCTAAGTCATATTATACTTTTGGTAAAATTGGTTTATTTTGTTCCTCTTTATGGTAATTAGTAATAGAATTAAAGTATGAAATAGAATTAAAGTATGAAATAGAATTAAAGTATGAAATAGAATTAAAGTATTAAATAGAATTAAAGTATGAAATAGAATTAAAGTATGAAATAGAGTGGTATATAGAGTTGTAGTGTGGTATAGATAGAGTGGTCCACACAATATAATAATAATAAAACCCTCAACTGGTCTGAATTCCACCAAACAAGTATCTGGACTGCATAGTGGGGTGGCCCCGGTACCCAATTTGATACCGGGGCCACAATACCTCCTCCAAACATGGTACAGACAATTCGTCATTGAGATCCCAGACAGACAGGGTCGAAGTGTTATTGTTTGACTTTGTAAACCCAAAAAAATGTCCCTGTTGCACATAGTCGTGCAATGGACAGTTACTTTTTTATTGAAAGACTCAAGCTTTCAAGTGTAGTGTTTATAAAATATAAACAACAATACAGTAGTTTTAGAGCACGTCAATACCTCTTGTTTTAAATTATGACACGGCATTTTACTTTTGGTTTAATTTCTTGTATTTTTTTAAATTTGGTTTTACTTTTTGAACATGGCAAACGACTGTTGATTGGTCATATAATGCAAAAAAAAATGGAATTGTCCTTGGGCCCTCACACCCACCCTTATGTTGTTGAAATAGGACATGCACACTTTAACAAACCAATCATTTCAGCGACAGGGCCTACCAAACAACTTTGGCTGAAATGATTGGTTTGTTTGGGCCCCCACACCAAAAAAGCTATTCATCTCTCCCTATTCATCTCTCCCTGTACAGACTAAACAGGCTCTACTGAGGCAAGATGTCGTCCTCATCCTCAACCTCTGATTCCTCTCCCCCTACAGTGTGTACTTCCTCCTCATCACACATTATCAATTCGTCCCCGCTGGACTCCACAACCACAGGTCCCTCTGTACTATCTGGAGGGCAGTGCTGTACTTCATTGAGGAATTGATTATTCATTTTTATAAACATCATTTTTTCAACGTTATGAGGAAGCAACCTCCTTCGCCGCTCACTGACCAGGTTCCCCGCTGCACTAAAAACTCTTTCCGAGTACACACTGGAGGGGGGACAACTCAGGTAAAATAGAGCCAGTTTGTACAGGGGCTTCCAAACTGCCTTTTTTTCCTGCCAGTAACAATATGGACTGTCTGACATGTCTACTTGGATGGTGTCAGCAAAGTAATCATCCACAATTTTTTCTATTGTGACAGCATCCAATGCAGCGACAGTAGACATGTCTGCAATGGTTGGCAGGTCCTTCAGTCCGGACCAGATGTTATCAGCATCCCCGCCAGCGCCTCTTTTGGGAAAACTGAGCTTTTTCCTCGCAGCCATAGATGTGGAAGAAAATGAGGGTGGAGCTGTTGGCATGTCACGGTCCTCTTCAGAGGACAATCTCCTGACCAGCAGGTCTTTGCACCGCTGTAGACTTGTGTCCGCCGGAAACAGAGACACAACATACGCTTTAAACCGAGGATCGAGCACGGTGGCCAGAATGTATTCCTCTGACTTTAAAAGAGTGACCACCCTCGGATCCTGGCAAAGCGTACGAAGGGCTACATCCACAAGAGCTACATGCTTGGTGTAATCGCAATGGCTTACCAGCTCCTCCCTCACTTTCTCCAGCTGCTTCTGCAACAGCCTGATCAGGGGAATGACCTGACTCAAGCTGGCAGTGTCGGAACTGACTTCTCGTGTGGCAAGTTCAAATGGCTGCAGAACCTTGCACAACACGGAAATCAGTCTCCACTGCGCTTGACTGAGGCGCATCCCCACTCCTTTGCCTATGTCGTAGGTGGCTGTGTAGGCCTGAATGGCCTTTTGCTGCTCCTCCAACCTCTGCAGCATATAGAGGGTGGAGTTCCAGCGCGTCACAACCTCTTGTTTGAGGTGATGGCAGGGCAGGTTCATGCTTTTTTGATGTGCCTCTAGTCTGCGGTAGGCACTGGCTGAATGCCGAAAGTGTCCAGCAATTTTGCGCGCCACCGCAAGCATCTCCTGCACACCCCTGTCACTCTTGAGGTAATGCTGCACCACCAAATTAATGGTGTGGGCAAAACATGGGACGTGCTGGAAATTGCCCATATTTAATGCCCGCACAATGTTACTGGCATTGTCTGACACCACAAATCCCCATGAGAGTCTAAGTGGGGTAAGCCACTGGGAGATAATTTCCCTCATTTTCTCTAATATGTTGACAGCGTTGTGCCTCTTATTAAAGCCTGTAATGCACAATGTTGCCTGCCTTTGCACCAGCCGCCATTTTGTAGTTGCTGCTACTGATGCAGCTGTTGCTGTTGCTGCGGAAGGGGATGCATCTACCCAGTGGGCTGTCACAGTCATATAGTCCTTCGTTTGCCCAGAACCACTTGTCCACATGTCCGTGGTTAAGTGGACAGTGGGTACAACCGCATTTTTTAGAGCACTGAGGACACTTGATCGTACTTCTCTGTACATTTTTGGTATCGCCTGCCTAGTGAAGTGGAATCTCGACGGGATTTGGTACCGGGGACACAATACCTCCATCAACCCTCTAAATCCCACTCCACTGATGGCGGACACCGGGCGCACGTCTAACACCAACATTGCAGTTACAGCCGCAGTTATACGCTTTGCAATAGGGTGACTACTATCGTATTTTGTGGTCATGGCAAACGACTGTTGGACGGTCAATTGTTTTGTGAAAGACTTAGCGGTCTTACGACTTCCCCTCTGGGAAGATGACCGACTAACAGCAGCAACAGCAGCAGTGGCAGTAGTAGGCGTACCGCTGCAGGATTCCTCGGATGAATCCCGTATTGAGGAGGACTCAGTCTGGCTGCTGACTTGGGCTGCAGGACTGAATCTGATGGAGATTGTGGAGGAAGTTGACGAGGAGGGTGTTGCTGGTGTGTATCCAACTGGACCACGGGATTTAGGTGTCCCTGTACCGATGAGGGTCCTAGCCCCAGTTCCTGAACTAACCACTGAACTATGAAGGTTATTCAGGTGACGTATAAGGGAGGATGTTCCTAGGTGGGCAAGATCCTTACCCCTGCTTATTTGAGCTTTACATAAGCTACATATGGCCATACATTGGTTGTCTGGATTTGGATAAAAATAACTCCAGACCGAAGAGGTGCATTTTTTGGTCTTCTGACCAGGCATGACGATGGGCTTTTTCATCCCATGGACATCAGCTGTTTCCCCCCCTGGTGCCTCATTTACAATAACCACATCACCATCCTCATCATCAAGTTCCTCCACAGCGCCAGCTACATCATCAATAGCCTCCTCCCGAGCCACCTCTTCCCGTACAGTGATGGGAAGGTCAGGCTTGACAACCACCAACATCCTTGGACTCGCCTTGTGGATTTGTGATAATTTCTCTTTAGAAGGCAGAGTTGTTTGCTGTTTTGTTGCTGACAGCATAACTCTCTTCAATTTTTTGTAGGGGGGGGGGAGGAGGAGGAGGGCTAAGATCCGTGGGTGAAGCTGAACCACTAGTCATGAACACGGGCCAGGGCCTAAGCCGTTCCTTGCCACTCCGTGTCGTAAATGGCATATTGGCAACTTTACGTTTCTCCTCAGATGATTTTAAGTTTCTCTTTTTGCTACTTTTTCTTAACTTGGGCTTTTTGGATTTTACATGCCCGGTACTACGAGATTGGGCATCGGGCTTGGAAGACGACGTTGATGGCATTTCATCGTCTATGTCATGACTAGTGGCAGCAGCTTCAGCATTAGGAGGAAGTGGGTCTTGATCTTTCCCTACTTTATCCTCCAAATTTTTGGTCTCCATTATATGTAGCACAAGATACTGCAGAATGTGTGAACTTTGTAATATTGCAGTACCAATGGACTTATACTGCAGGATTGGTTTTGCAAATTTGGTTATAATTATTATATATTTTTATTTTTTTTTTAATTTTTTATTTTTTTTTACTTTTTTTTTATTTTTTAAAAACTTGGGAATAATGGGGAAATAACTATGCCCTTAGAAGCACAGAGCACAGGACACAGCACCACTGGACTGAACAGGACACGGCACAGGACCCAGCAGCACTACGGAACTCAGCAGGACAGAGCACAGGACACAGCACCACTGGACTGAACAGGACACGGCACAGGACCCAGCAGCACTACGGAACTCAGCAGGACAGAGCACAGGACACAGCACCACTGGACTGATACTGCAGAATGTGTGAACTTTGTAATATTGCAGTACCAATGGACTTATACTGCTGGATTGGTTTTGCAAATTTGGTTATAATTATTATATATTTTTATTTTTTTTTTAATTTTTTATTTTTTTTTACTTTTTTTTTATTTTTTAAAAACTTGGGAATAATGGGGAAATAACTATGCCCTTAGAAGCACAGAGCACAGGACACAGCACCACTGGACTGAACAGGACACGGCACAGGACCCAGCAGCACTACGGAACTCAGCAGGACAGAGCACAGGACACAGCACCACTGGACTGATACTGCAGAATGTGTAAACTTGGTAATATTGCAGTACCAATGGGCTTATACTGCAGGATTGGTTGTGCAAATTTTGTGGTAATTAAAAAAAATTAAATTAGTTTTTGGTATTTTTTTAAATAACTTTTTTTTATTTTTTTAAACACAGGGGAATATTGGGGAAATAACTATGCCCTTAGAAGCACAGAGCACAGGACACAGCACCACTGGACTGAAAAGGGGACAGCACTGGACCCAGCAGCACCACTGACCTCAGAAGGACAGAGCACAGCACACAGCACCACTGGACTGATACTGCAGAACACAGCACAGCACACCACAGAACTAAACAGCACAGCACAGAACTAAACAGCACAGCACGAGATCTACCAGGACAGAGGACCACCTAACACACCCTCCCTCTACCCTGATCAATGCCCGAGTGAAGATGGCGGCGACTAGCGGGGAATTTATAGGATCCGAGTATCGCGAGATCCGACAACGGGATTATGAGTCAGAGCCTCAGTTTCATATTTGAATTTGGCGCCAATACCCGGATCTGTCTCGGATCCGACTCGGATCGGCAATGTTCGGGTGGGCTCGGATTTCAGATATCCGAGCCCGCTCATCTCTAGATATAAGTGGTGACTTTGCTTATTAGGCATTCAGTCTGCTTTATTAAACTTTACTGATGGTTCCTACTCTCTGTATATTATCAGGATCATCATCTACAGTTTATTCAACCTTCAGTGAACTTTGTATTATATTTTTCAATAAAGTGGTAATCCTTATTATTACCACTTGATGTCCGAATTGGATTTCTTCTGCTATTAAACCTGTCCTCCATCTGTCTCACTGGGAACTTCCCTGGAGGGCCGCTACCTGCAGGGTAGAGGCTACTGAAGCCCAAATTCCCTTGCGGGAGTCTCTGATAAATACCTTCCACCTTGTTAGACTCCACCCCTCTAGGGAAGTCTAGCCAATACCAGTCAAGACAGCAGGATCTCACGCATCTATTCGTGAGCTAACCTGACACATGTACTGCATAAAGCCGATATTAAACACGATGGGAGATCCTTCTTCCTATTCCAGCTCAGTCCTATGGCTGACTCTGTAGTGGTGGACTAGGTCTGCTACTTGAGCAAGTGGTGACTTTATCAACAAATGTTAAAGATGACTTCACCCTTCCACATATCCAAGTCCTGCCTGAGAGGTCTCTTATACTCCTCCTGGAGAGATATGTAAACGTGTACTTTGATGATTGCAGACCACAATTTGGATAATACTCCTGTGAAGGAGCATACTGGTTCCAACATCAGGACCTATCTGTGTCTAAGTGTTGCTGTACCACCGATACAGTCCTTTGTGTAAGATAATCCCTTGACTTGTTGTACAGGACTGTGAGATGTGCTCTCCGCTCATTCCAGCTTCTAACTCTTCTTCAGCCGATCATTCTCTACTTACACCAGCTTGGATCTGAATCGTTTGACATTTTAGTTCGGATCTGCATAGATCAGGGATTCTGACCTCGGTTTTCTTCCAGAGCTGCAGTCTTGCTGCCCCTGATTTAGGGAATTATGTTCCATGGTGTAAAAGCTTTCCAGATATTTCACCTTTAGGAACAGTGCCCAGTTGTGCCAAGCCATTTCCTGTTCAATTCACCCCGGACCTGCGAGGTATTTTCAGATTTAACCCAAAACCTCTGGGAAGTATGAAACAAGGAACATATTAAAAACTGTACATTTGTGAAGCAGATACAAGAGTCTGAAAGATTATGTTTCTCCAATTCACGTTCCTGCCCCAAGGGGCGCGCTGCTCTCCATGAGATTTAGGAATAACATTACAGTGCAATAAATGTAAAAAATCTTACAGACGAAGAGAAAAATGAGTTCTGTTTGTAATTATTATATTCTTTGTTTGAAAGGAGCTCTTGTGCTAAGGAAACATCTCATTCAGCCTCTTACAAAAAAAAACCCCCAAATACTTATTATTGATTTTCTGTGCCTTGCCTACTATGGAAAGCTTAGCCTGTTCCTTGGTCCAGAATTTTTGTAATGACCCCAAGAACTAGCTCAGCATCTACTTGGTTAACAGCTTTGTGTTGTGGAAGAATCGCAAGATTTCAACCACCAGTACAACGCCAACAAGTCTGTTCCAGATTAGTGGGCAAATCTCCCACACGTCTGATCATCTCCACTGTCCAAAGACTGTCCCCATTCCCACATTATTATTGTTCAGTGCCTAAGATCTAGGGACTTATTCCTGCTTGTCCGATTACCTCCTCTGGGTGTTTTTCTGTGATCATTGAGATGTTCTCATTCCTGTACAGTCGCTTCCAAAAAGTCTCCATTAGAAGCACATCCGACTTGTGTGCAATTCCAGAGCATATATAAGCACCTCGAGCAGCTACTTGTGTTGATGGTGCAGAATGCAAAAGAAACACATTAGTTCCCTGGCCACGTATGGATATGTAAGAAACCTTCATCAAGCTTAAAACTGTATCAGATTTAGGAAAAAGTGGGACTTGGAGACACTTATATGGACATGATAAAATGCCAGATCTGAGCCATTCCTCCTGAATGACCGCGGTCTTATAGGGGATGTCGCAGCAGAGCTCAGTCAAAGTTATTACAAAGTTCACTTCATTTAAATGTTACAGAACACCCACATGTACTAACAATGGATCTCAGCAGGGAGGACTCCAGCTTGATGCCCCCACACAGGGTCAAACTCTGAACCAATTTTTATTTTGCAGGTTGCTACACAGACGGGGAACCAAGACGCACAAACCACAAGGAAGTAGGGAAGATTCATGGGAGCAAGGTCCAGAAAGCCACCGACTGCTCTACACAAGACTCTGGATTGGAAAATTTACTTATTCAAAATGGGTAGACTATTACATTTAATAAAAAGGAGTTCAAAGATTCTAATACAAGCGTTAGTTAAAGTGGTCAAACTCATCTTTACTTTAGTTCCCCATTCCCACCCCCGTAATCACCAACAAGTCGGAGACTACTCAAGAACAGTTTCTGCGGAACTAAATGAAAAAAGATAAGATCTGAAAACGATCACGTTGGAGAGACAGAATATTTAAGATTGCGTCAGTGACCATTTCCTATGTATGTCTCTCCTGATTTGAAGCAATGTCCCAAGGCAACACAGGAGGAACAATCTCCTGGTTGATGTGAAGTTTTCACACTACTTTTGGCTGAAATGATTGCAAGGTGCGTAAAACCACCCTGTCATCATGAGAGATCAGGAAGGGAGGGTGACAGGAAAGAGACGCTAATTCGGACATACGCCTGACCAAAGAAACAGCCAACAAAAACTAAACCTTTCAAGTAAACAGATACAAATTGATTCCAAAGGTTCAAAGGGCGCTTTCCACAATGTCGAAAGGACTAAATTGAGATCCCGCGATGCTACTGAAGGATTAAAACCGGTGATTGGACATGCAAGATATCCTGTAAAAATGTCTGAACATCTGGCAAAAATTCCAGACACCTCTGAAAATAAGCCAAGGGCGAAATCTGCACCTCAAGGAACGCCAGACGCAGACCCTTGTCCAAACCATTCTGAAGAAAAGCCAATACTCTATCCAACCAAAAGGAAAAAGGTAGAACACTGAAGTGTTTCACACCAATCAACTTAGGATTTTCATATGCAATGGTAATTACTAGAAGCTGAGGGCTTCCTTGCAAAAAGCATAGTATGAATTATCTTATCCGAGAGACCCTTCTACCTCAAGATTAGGGTTTCAACTTCCACGCCATTAAAAGTTAAATGCTGTAGTACCTGATGAAAGAAGGGACTCTGACTGAGAATATCCTCCCTGCGTGGAAGTTGCCACAGAGGATCTACTAACATGGCAAGAATATCCACATACCAGGCCCTCCTTGGCCAATCAGGAGCCAAAAGAATCACTGGAACTTTTTCGCATCTTACCTTTTTTTAACACGCGAGGTAACATCGGAAGTGGAGGAAAGATGTATACCAACCTGAAATTCCAACGGATCGTCATGGCATTCGTCAGAAACACCCGATTGTCTAGAGTCCCGGCACAATACTTGTCCGCCTTGTTGTTCCAGCGAGAAGCCATCAAGTCCATCACCGACTGACCCCACCTGTGTACCAGTTGTGCAAACACTTCCAGGTAAGGAGACTATTCCCCCCGGTGAATGGGATGCCAACTCAAGACTGCCAAGATGGCCAGAACCCACCATTCCACCCACTTCATGATTTTGAAAACTTCGTTCATCGCCATGGAACTTCTGGTTCCGACCTTGACGATTTATGCAAGCCACTGCTGTGGGGTTGTCCGATCGATTTCGACCTAGTCTATGCCACAGTTACGACTGAGTCTGAACTAAGGCATTCAACATTGCCCTTAGTTCGAGAACATTGATGGGTAATCTCACTTCTCCTGGAGTCCATGTCCCTTGCATCCAAAAGAGAGTGACCGCCCCCCAGCCTGAGAGGCTGGGGTCCATGGTCACCACTGCCCAGTCTCAAATGGAAAATGAACATCCCCTGTTGAGGTTGGTCATTTTTACCCACCATATCAAAGACATCCGAGTTGTGGTCGACAACAGGAATAACTGGACCGCTAACCTGGTGTCTGATCATTTCCAATGTAGCAGAATCGCCCTTTGAAGAGGCCCAAGAGTGAAATCTGGCCCACGGAACTGCCTCTAAACAGGACACCATGCGACCCATCAGCTTCATGCACTGAAGCACTGACACGCTTAAGAGCCAGTAAATGTCTCACTTGGTTCTCTAAAGTTAAAATCTTTTCTCGAGGAAAAAACACCTGGTGTCGAATAGGAGCCCTAGAAACATCATGCACAGAGTGGGGATGATGCTGGATTTCTTTACGTATATAATCCAGTCGAGAGCTTGCAACATTGCCACTGTTAACTGCAAATGATTCCAGAGGCGAATCTCTGAATCTGCTTTTATCAGCAGATCGTCTAGAGAACAAATAATCAATACCCCTTGTAACTGAAGTGTCGCTGTCATGACAGTCATTACCTTGTGCCGTGGCTAAACTGAAAGGAAGTACCAGGAAATGAAAATGATTCTAATGCACCAAAAACCTTGGCTGGTGGTGACCCGACCATATCAGGAGATGTAGGTACACGTCCTTGAAGTCCAAAGACACCAGAAATTTGTCTTTCTCCATAGAATTTACCATGGAACGAATGGACTCAATCCAAAAACTTGTAACCTGCAAGTGAGTGTTGAGATCCTCGAGATTGAGGATCCAATGGAAGGACAAACCTAGCTTTTGTACAAGGAAGAGGTGTGAATAATAACCCAGACTCTTTTCCTCTCTTGGAACAAGATGTCACCAGAACCCCGACAGCTCCTTGAAGTGCAACCTTCCAGACCCTGTACCTGGGAAGAGGAGATATGAACTGCCCGGGAGCTGGACCCTCTAGATGCAATATGTATCTCCTGGAGACCACGCCCCTTACCCAGGTGTCTGTGGTAGAGCAAAACCACTGATCCTAAAAGTGGACCCTGGTGGTAGTGCCAGCGAGGCATGCCATGGGTTTCTCAGAGGGCTTGGTTGTGGGACAGCATCCAGACAAAGCCTGTCTACTTCTCTGACCTCCCAAGAGGTAAACCTTTTGTTCATACCACAAACCAAAAGAATCTCCCTTTGTATTTGGAAGCAGCCACCGGAAGAAACTCTTTTCCCCCGTAGTCTGCACAATAAACTTTTCTATGGTCTGTCCAAACAAAAAGGTAGCCCGTTACTGGGAACGGCTTCCAGAGCTCTCTTGGATTCGGCGTCTGCCTCCCAAGATCTCAGCCAAAGAGTACACCTGGCGGCAATAAGGAAGAAGTGTGTGGCAACCCCTAACCCGCATCCATAACTGCGTCTACCAAATATTCAGCAGCCTCCTTTACATTGTCTGCCAAAGGAAACCGTTCAGCTCTGGGTAGTCCCTCCTGGATACTCTCAGAGCAGAAGCTTTACTGCCACCTTGCTCACCCAGGTTGCTTTACTTAAGCATCAGGCAGGATGGATTTTTAGACTTCATATTGTGGCCTAACTCTGAGAGGTCTGGGAATCATGGTCTGTCAGTATTACACATCTCACATTTTATCTATTGTATAGTTTTAGTCTTTGATTGAAGAACTAAATGTTAATTTAAGCTTAAGAGCCACAAACTATAGGCTCCATTCTGTTCTTCTACTGTCCATACATAAATTAATGTACCTGGATTGCGGTCAGTGTGAAACATACAATTCCCTCACAACACTTTGTTGGTTCATTGACCAGATATGTATTATATTCTGTGTGACAACTTATTTCTCAGGGTTTATGAATGGACACTACACATTGCTGCAGGATTATTATGCGATTATTTCAGCTTGGTTAACTCTGTTTCATTGGATATTCTCTCTGCTTTAGTAGGAATTCTATTACATCCTCATTGATTCTCCGACCATTCTGATTACAGCTCCGAACAGAGACGGACAGTTTGACCGCTTTATCCAGTCTATGAGTAGTGTTTACATCACTAACGGTCCCCCTGGCTTTTCATTAAAATAAGTGATCACGTGCGTTTCCTTGTCAGACACATGTATGTGTTACTCTGGTCCTGATAGTAGTATCAAAATGTTGATGCTATAATAAAAACTTTAGTGATTGTTTTTTGTTTTTTTTATAATCTACAAGCACCATGATACTCAGATTATATTTGTAAGAGCGGAGAAACAAATCTGTTCCATATTTAGGAAAATGTGGAATTTGCTTCCAGATGTTTTATGGCCCCAATGAAATGAGAGTTCTGCACCATCTGCCAATGTCTGGCTGACCCCAAACATTCAGCAGCACATTCAAGGTTATTAATAAGTTATGTGTAGTCTCAGTGGCAGGATTGAGAATGAAGTCCATTGTCCGATTGCTCAACCCTGGAACAAAACTAGAAAAACAAAAAGTACACAGAACTACGACAGGTGATGGAACACGATATAGCGTGTGCCCCCGGATCACCCACCAACACGCGATATAGCGCGTGCCCCCGGATCACCCGCCAGCACGCAATATAGCGCGTGTACACAGGATCACCCGCCAACACGCGATATAGCGCGTGCCCCCGGAGCACTCACCAGCACGCGATATAGCGTGTGCCCCCGGAGCACTCACCAGCACGCGATATAGCGTGTGCCCCCGGATCACCCACCAGCACGCAATATAGCGTGTGTACACAGGATCACTCACCAACACACGATATAGCGTGTGCCCCCGGATCACCCACCAACACACGATATAGCGTGTGCCCCCGGATCACCCACCAACACACGATATAGCGTGTGCCCCCGGATCACCCACCAACACGCGATATAGCGCGTGCCCCCGGATCACTCACCAACACGCGATATAGCGCGTGCCCCCGGATCACTCACCAACATGCGATATAGCGTGTGCCCCCGGATCACCCACCAACACACGATATAGCGTGTGCCCCCGGATCACCCACCAACACACGATATAGCGTGTACACAGGATCACTGACAGCGGATTACAGTATAAAAGGTTTATTTAGTGTTTGCAGGCAGCTGGAGGCAGTCTGGTTACTATCTACAATGTACAAAGATTGCATCAATTAGAAAACAACAACAAAACAGTACAAACAGCCCTTATCTTAGGAAAAGATTCCAACCCCCTCAGCTCCACAAGTCTGTCCCAGGGGCAGCGGGGTACAATATACATATGGGGGGGGTTAGACTGTCACATGCGGTTTCTCACCTGAATTACCACCAGGGTGCATATGGAAGTGAAGGAAATGATCCCACAGTCACCTGGAATTTCTAACTTCCTTTTTACCCTTATAGAACAAGCCCCAATGTCTGCAATTACCATGTAATACTGCAGCCCTGAATCTACAGTATACCTAGGTGTGGCCAGGGTACAATACAGCACACAACCCCCTGTACGGATCAGCCACGCGACAGACGCACACAGATCAGCCACGCGACACACGCACACAGATCAGCCACGCGACACACGCACACAGATCAGCCACGCGACACACGCACACAGATCAGCCACGCGACACACGCACACAGATCAGCCACGCGACACACGCACACAGATCAGCCACGCGACACACACACACACACAGATCAGCCACGCGACACACACACACACAGATCAGCCACGCGACACACACACACACACAGAGATCAGCCACGCGACACACACACACACACACACAGAGAGAGATCAGCCACGCCACACACACACACACACACAGATCAGCCACGCGACACACACACACACACACACACACACACAGATCAGCCACGCGACACACACACACACAGATCAGCCACGCGACACACACACACACACACAGATCAGCCACGCGACACACACACACACACAGATCAGCCACGCGACACACACACACACACAGATCAGCCACGCGACACACACACACACACAGATCAGCCACGCGACAGACACACACAGTTATGCAGCCACATTTCCAGGATTTAAGTGTATCTGCTTTGGTGTATTGTGGTATTTTAGACTGAAATTTGGTCAGTGAAAGTGCAACACAACAATCACACAACATAGCTTCTTACACACAATGCTCTGCTCTCCTTCCTTACACCTACAGTAACTGTCCACACTCTTCCATGCAGTCTACAGGAACGGCAGGACAGACTTGTGGAGCCAGAGGGGGGTGACTGACGCTCCCGGCAGGGATTTCCTCCATTGGGGTAACAGGACACCACTTGTCCAGTTCCCGTTGGGATGGAGAAGGCACAGAGGTCGTGAAGCAGGAGGTTTTTTGCAGGACGGGTTTTGTGCTGTAAACATGTGAGCAGGCGTGCAGGAAGAGCCTCCGACACGTGACCACAAGGACGTGGCTGGCGTTTGGCAACTTGGGTGAAGGAACGAGTCCGTTTAGTATAAGTCACAACAATAAAAATAAAAAAAAGTATCTGTTCTATCAAAATGATTTCCCTTCTGTGCTAAGAACTTGGACCTCTGAAGAGATCTCAGCATCCACGGAACCACAGGAGGCGACATTTTACTTTACAGGCGCAGGAGCCACGACCACAGCAGAGCATCCGTATAATCACATCCTCTACTTGCTACTAATTTAGGCCTCAGGCAAGTGAGTGAAGACCACGGCATACACTGAACCACCCTCCATGGTAGAAGGATGGACATCCAATGACCACCAAGGTCAAGGCGTTTACTGACCGCATGCTACCGAGACATCCTTGCTATGCTACAAGGTTGGCCCTCCGGAGAGCGAGTAAAAGCCACAGAATTCCACCCAATCACATCTCCTCCATTCTGAGGTTAGACAACCAAAGAGCGACGGTCTAATTAATGCACCAAATCACATCTCCTGAAGTGAAGACCACAGAACTCCACTAAACCACGTCACCTCTAACTTGTGAGAGAAAAAATATAAGTAATGCATCCAACCATATGTCCTCCGCGCTGCAAGACTGAAGGTCCAAGCATGCCACCCAATCACATCTCCCACATGCCGAGAGCTTGGATCAGATGGTCTAAAGCACTCAGGAGATGTGATGCAGCAGAGACGGCCACAACATGCTGCTGAATTATATCCCTTAATAAAGATAGACTGCAGCCAACGTAAGGAATACAGCAACCCTTAGCGTTGACATATCACCGGTCCGTGAGTGTCCTACAGCTGTCTGACGCACTCCATATCAGGTATCATTATACAGAGGACGAGCAATATTGTGGCCACTGAAGTTACAAGCTCTGCACTCAGGGATCCTATAAATCTGTCTATTAAGAAACATCTCATTCAACAACGCTCTCAACCCGCACCCGAAAACAAGGCAGTGAGTTCATTTCCAAGTTATTCACAGCCAGGCGACAGGTTGGATGATGACACAGGAACACGGATAGGCATGCACACGTGTTTAATTCCCAATGATTTACTGTGCATTAAAGTGTCACTATCTAGAGACACTCCTGAGGTGTCACAGCCCAGCAGGGTTAGGGACATACATCCAATGTAACAAAACACTACTGTGCATGCACATGCGTGTACTGCAACACCATTACATACATGCACGTCCTGAAACAAGACAATAACCATCTTCCCATTCAAACCAATCTAAATGCAGTGTTACAAGACAGAACAGCACATGTATGTAATGGGGAAATACGTGTTATGTAACATGCATGTAACATAAGAAAGCGGGAAGCATGTAATGTAATTAAAGTGATGACCGCCTTCCACACCTCTTCTATAATCATACGTGTGTAGCGGTAATAAATCCAGCACATACGTGTTGTCCATAAGGACAAACCAGTAATCCCAAAACGATAAACTGCCCTTAACAATGAGCATGCTGCATTATATAGCAGTGCTGAGTAACTATGTAGCCCTTTGTCCTCAATATGCTGCACTGTATAATGAGACCGAGTATCTCTGTAACAATACTGAGCTCTATAATAATACTGAACAACAAGGTAAACTTGCAGTGTAGAGTGATACCGAGTATCTCTACAGACTTCACATACTGGGGTATATACTAGTATCCGGTCACCACCATGGTCCGCGCCATCAGACAAGTCCTCAGAGAGTCTACACCGAACATCTAACTCCCATATCCTAGCGTTGGAGGAATCGGAGTTCAGTTGAACACGCTCTATAAAAAACATTGTTTTGTTCCTCAAGGTCACCGAACCGTAGAGATGTCTACACAGTGGAAATAGATTGTCTATAGCACCCCGATGGATGTGCAGCGATCTCCTATCCTACGTAACAGATGCCTCCACCTCAGAAGATTCCCAGTGGTTATTATTCATCTCCGGCTCACACCTATTCAAGCTTGTGTGATCCAATTCCTGCCGCAAGTTGCCGGCTATAGTGCAATAACACGCAAGGACGCTGGCCTTTAGGCTGCGCAGTGGAATACTGTAATATATACCAGGCTAGGAGAATTCAGGGACAGATTGGCCTCCGTCACCATGGAAGGCACAGAGCGAGGAGCCACGGGGCTCAGGACACAGATGAGGAGGAGGAAGGGCGCCAGAAACACCACTTGCTCTTGCTGTGCTGCTTACGGATAATTTCTTCCTCGCGTTCTCGCTCCTTCTTACAGCGGAGGTAACGATCTTCCTCCTTCAGGTACCACACCGGGGGCCAGCGGAAACGCTCAAAATGCCTCTTGTTCTCTAGAAACAGAACAAAGATATCCATGTAAATGTCTTATAGTAAACCTCATCCCCCGCTGTTCTGCTAGTACTGGGGTGACCACACCCATGGGCAGAGGAGTATTAATGGCTTCTCTCAGAGCTGACACTGCAACCAGAAGACCCAGAGGGAGATTTACATATACAGATTCTGTCTACAAGACACCTTCCAGGAGAACTCTCCAGGATACCACTATAGAACAGTCAACAAATCTTTGCTGCTCCTTGGAGGACCCCTCTACCCCATGGTAGCAGCGTTGCCCCCATTGGATGATGATAGACTATATTGGTCATGTGATTTTATATAGGAGGGCATCAAATCAGTGGGGGATGGGATCAGTTATGGCCGCCTACAACCTCAACAGTCCAATATCCTGAGTCATTTTTTGTAGTCTTGAATATAAAGTCATTTATAACAAAGTTCTGTCCTAGTCTGTAACACTTCTATCAATGTGTGTCCTATAAACACACTCACCTGGTGACATATACTTCATCTCTCGGGGAAACTTCCGGCACATGGAGTTGAAGTTGGTGCAGATGTAGTGAAGGCACCAATCCTCCAGCTGGCGGGCATTGTGGAACTAAGGGAACAAGCAGATACATTGAGCAACGCAGGGTAGAGAGGGCTTTATGGGCATCAGGTGTATGGTCAGACACACGTATGTATATATGTACTCAGTGCGTGACTCCATTATAGGGGGCTTCTGACATCTCTTTCAATCATACAGAATTAGAATTATTGGGGGGTCTCCACCAACTGGGGCGGAGGTCAGATTATTGAATGTATTACAGTCTGAATGAACACTCGTCAAATAGACGACACATGGAGATGACGGATCAGACTGGTGTATTTCAGAATGACCAACAACCTGAAAAGCATCCAAGTAAATCAGTTTTCAAATACCCCCATTACGGAGAGGAACGTGGCTCATACGGTGCAAATACATCCAGGGATTCTCAGATGGTGAATATAAAGTGAAATCTAAACTCCTGAAACCATCACCCAACCATCGCTCCCTGGACATAAGTTGGTGGCACTTAGTAAAGTGTGGAATCTATGTGGACATTTGCTGCCCCCATCCAGTCACATGGAGACCCCACGCCTGGAACAGACCAGCATGCAGGTATGAGGAGACTCACCTGTGCGATCTCCAGGTAAAGTAAGACTTGTCCATCGATATCTTGTCCTTGTACATAGGATGCCAGGAGCTCATCCACCGCATGTTGTTCTAATACAGCAACAGAGACACGTTACAACAATGTCCCAAGATACATGGACAGTTCATATGTCATCTACACTGGACCTAAGGCCATCACTGCAGATCTAAGACTCAGAAAAGCGCCACAAGTCTACAAAGGAAAGAGGTCCCCGATCTCGTGGCAGCTGGACCGCACTCCGCTCCTCTGAACGGGGAGTAATAAGCCTACAGCTCCCCACAGTACTAGATGTCCCAGCGTTTGCAAGATAGTCTTTCAACCTCTTTAGGTCACGGCAATCAATTGACTTCTCACAGCAAGGGTTAAAGATAGAATTCTATTTGAACACTTATTTGTAAACAGGTACTGCTGCCCCCCCAGACACATCATGTTCTTCCGGCTGCCTCACTAAGCCCTCCCTGAGCGCACCACCCCCTTCCTGCCGTCCCCAGACACCACGTTCTTATGGCTGCCTCACCAAGCCCTCCCCCCCCCCCCCCCCCCCCGAGCGCACCACCCCCTTCCTGCTGCCCCCGGACTCCATGTTCTCTAAGCCCCCCCCAGCACACCACAGATACCACGTTCTCTAAGCCTCCCCCCCCCCCCCACGAGCGCACCACCCCCTTCCTGCCGTCACCAGACACCACATTCTTCCAGCTGCCTCACTAAGCCCTCCCTGAGCGCACCACCCCCTTCCTGCCGCCCCCCAGACACACCACTTATACTACTACTATTATGATGCCATCACTCAGAGCTTTCTAGTATGAATGACGCTCTGGTCTTTTCTGACACAGCCCTGCCTCACACACATTATATATTTATACAGGAGCTCAGTACAGCCTGGAGGAAAGTTCCTATTGATCAGGAATCTCATTGTCTGGAGGTCACATAGATAATCTATATCCTGCAGAGGACAGAAAGTGGAACAGAGCTTGTCATTCACAGACGCCACCATCAGCTCCAGCTCGTTTCCAGTGACCGAGCCGCTGATCCGGAGGTTTTATAACACACTGTACAGGTCACGCTCCCCTTCTACACAGCAGGAGCTGTGGGTTTTATGGCTGGTTCTACACAATGACAATTAGTTCCTTCCATTATAAATAAGGAGATGTGGAGGGGGAGAGGGGGGGGGGGATGTACAGATCGAAAGCGACAAATCTTAAATGGATGAAAAAGCGACCAACATTTCCAGTAAAAACGGAACCTTGTGCCACAAAGCGGAGCACGCACACACACACACACACACAGGCGCACGGGGTCCTTTCACATAACTAGTTGGACGCAACTGCAGGTGTGACCACAACTGTGCCGAGGCAGCGACATGAGAGGTAGGGGACACTATACAAGTGCCAGCTCTTATGCCAAGTGATAATACTGACTACGTAACCGAGGAAACAACGCTGTGCCGCGATATAGGATGGCCTGGCACCCACTCATATCACCCCTGGTATAATCTGCTGCTAGACCTTCATATGCGGAAGCACCACCATCAGGAGGCGAGAGCCACTGACAGGTGGGTGCTCCGTAGGTACTACAGCGGTAGGTGTAACTAATACGCCCCCACCAGGTAAGCAGGCACGATATAAACGGGGCGAGTGCGATTATAACGCAGCTACAGTAAACATGGCGCCATCACTGGATGCAGCGACTCACCTGTCAGCGCCTGTAAGTGAGGAAGACACAGCCGGTTACTCAGTACTTGTAGTTCCATAGAGTCCAGCTCGGGCTCCGGACAGAAGTGACCTAGGTACAGATACTCCAGCACGGCCCGTAGACAGGTGGCCGACGTACCTGGTAGAGACACCTGGGAGAGACAAGGAACTTGCATTTAAAACGTCCCCTCTCTCAATCATCCCCGAATACAGATCATTCCAAGCGCTCTGTGTATAAACCGCCCATCTGTGATTCCAACGTCCCGGCCCCATCTCACATGTGTTAGGGGAACGGAAGAGACCTGGATCACCGATACTTTACAGAATATGTAAGATAATTATTTTAAGACTACCATCAACAAGACCTGCGATCTCCACCCCCTGCTCATTGTAGTTACCCCCCAGAGGGCTATGAAGACAATGGCTGACCCAACAGATCCCACGTTTTATCTGCCTACCCCATAGATATTGGGGAGTTAGACATACTGAGAAGATGTAGACAACACTTTTACTCCAAGGAACAGATTGTTAAGCTTTGGATAGAGGTGTATAAGTTTCCCAGCCACAGTAAGGACGTTCTGCCCCACAATGCAGCAGGCTGAGGGAAAGCTGCCTCCTAGAGACACGTAGCCATGTGGTTCCTCGTAGCCCGTTCCACTACTGCAGAGTTCCTGTGCTAGAAGATACACGAGATACAGCTCCATCTAGTCCGCGCATCGTTCTCATTAAAGGGAGAGTTGGGTACATCTCCCCCAAACACCTAAGAAACACTTTGTGACGAAACAAGTGTGATAACCCTGTAACCATTCTGTGTCTCGTTTCTCACATAATGTGGATTATAGTACTTTTTATAGCCTATGCTTTTGTTCCCCAGCTCACCAGACTACAACTGCATTGTCCAATTACATGTGGTTAAGGGGACATTGTAGTTCAGTGTAAATATGTATATTGTGTATTATATATGGATGACTTGCAGTAAGGTTATTCATTGTCCTTAAACTGAAGCCAGGAGGGTTATGGGTAAAGATCAGGTGGTGTCCAGGATACAGGTGAGAGGGCTGGAGCTGCATTCATTCTCCCCCCTCCTTCCTCTGCAGGAAGCATGGAACAGCTGGGGACCCTGTGACATCACAAAGTAGTGTAAGAGGTTAATTTTAGGAGGGGCTCACTGCTACCTTAACCTTGGAAGTAGGGGAAGCCAATTAGTATCAATTGTTCTCCTTAGGACTAGTCCAGATGTTCTGTCTGCATCCCAGCAGGGGGCTTCTGTGGAAGGACAGCTAATCTGCACTACCCCTTAGTCCTGCACTGACCAATGGTTAAGAATAGACCCAGGGATTTGCCCAGGGAGGGGAAAGACTATGGAAATTAGACCTGAGATATAAGGAACGACTCCAGGGGGGAGGGGGTGTTCATTCTGGGATTTCATTGATGAAGAGTGCAAGACTGGTTTTGAGTTGTCGTTCTCTACTATAGTCTATATATGCAGCTGAGAGAGATCCATGGGCCGTGAAGTCTGGACAGCCAGGTGACTATAACTTCTTAAGCGATCGGGGTAAGGGACAGATGTGGTAAACCTGCCTGGCATTTATTTACTGTGTGTACATTATATTCTAGTGTTGTTTGTATGACAATAAATGTACTGTTCTATTTTTGTAACTGCATTTGCCTGAGTAACTATACGAATCCTAGAAGGTACTGGGTAGACTTCCCTGACATAGGAAGGCACCCGTGGGTGGCCAGCCAGCGTGAAGTGAGTAGCATTGGGCCAGAAAACACGGTATCTTCACACACTTAAATACAGAACCTCCATTTATACAAAGTATATTACTCTGCTGCAGACATCGGGGATTACCCTTCGGGTGAAGCTTTCTCTGAAGGAGCCGCGGAACATGGCCACCATCCAGTCACAGTTGGCAATCAGAAGAGGCTTGTGGGCTGGCACGGAGCCGTCATCCACTGTAAACACCACATCTGGGAGAAGGAAGAGATTCACCATAAGAGACAATCAAAGCCTGGCTAAAACCAGGGACACCACGTAAATAAGCCACAGCAACGCAGGAGGATTGACTACTGGGTGTCCCCAACTTGTAAAGCCAATACTCTACTCAATGGGTTTTAAAAGTATAACACAGGACATACTCAACACCACCAGCCTGTTTTACCCTTGTCAGAACTCCTCAGTGCAGGTACCAATTAGATCGATTAACGTGCAGAATGTCCACTAGTGTAGCTTGAAATGCTTCCTAACTCTTCACTGGTTTAGTCTGGCCGATTCAGTATCTGATCCTACACTGAGGAACCCCAAGAAGGATGAAACAGGCTGTCTGCAGGTGGATATTCTGTGCATAAGTCCAGCATTGCCTTAAAGTGCTGCCATGTACCCTGTAGTCTATGCTCTGTTGGCCGGGCTTACTCACAGACAGTATGGAGATGGGGAAAGAGACATTTCATACCCGAGAAGAGACCTCGGTTCAGACACTCCCTGATCCGGTTTGCTCTCCGCACATGGAAGGCTTTGGTGATCTCCTGATTCATGAAGCCTTCTTTGTTCAGCAGGTTTGAAACCATCATGCGAAGGTCAAACACCTCCAAGGCCTCAGCGATGATGGCGATCTGCATGAGGTCAGCCCTGCACTGGTTTAGGTGTCCCGTATACAGGTATTCCAGCACCACTCGTAGTGGATCTTCCTGGATGAGGGCGTCCATCTGCACAACCATCATGGGCCTACTACGTTGTGTTAGAGGATCTTCTACAATATCCACGTGTACACTGATAAACCCTCTACCCCATTCCGATAACTGCCTTCCCCATCCGAGGGGAGTGTTTGCCCCCACACTGACAGCATCGTCACCAGAAAGTGTAAACTCAGAAACACTAAGCTCTGCGTTTAAGGCCTCATGTTTACAGTCCACAATGAGACTCCGGGTCCATGAAGATCCAGCCACTGCTGGACTTTCTGTCCCGTGTTGTTCTCCTGGGAGGACCTGCTTCTCATTCTTCTTCTCAATTGGCAACAAGTCCAAAGTGAAGAGGTCATAGAATTTGGAACAAGCGGTGGCCAAGTAGACCTTATGGGCGAAGATTTTCAGGCCACTCTGCAGCTGGAACACGACATCGGCACATAGTGGGGTGCTGAACAGGGCGGCAGGACCTTGTCCACTGCACTGCGGGGGATCTGGCATGTGGATGATGGGTGGAGGTGGTTTTGGGGGTAGGAACGGGGCTTGGAGTAATGGACGTTGAACTTTCTTTAAATGAGATTTCCAAAACTGCAAATGTCTCCTGGAAATAAGTGCAGCTCGGATTGCATTATCAAAGACGTCTTTCACCCCAAACTGGGCCACCACACTCGTCTCGTAGTAGGGGATCCCCATCTCCTTGGCCACCTCATGTCCAGTCTCTGGAGGGAGGATGTCGGTGGGTTTTATTGGCCTGAGACAGAAAGTTAGTTAGAATCTGATTTTGGAAGTTCAAAATTACAGAATGACAAAACGAGAGGGAGAAAACAACCAACAGCGGAAAACACAGGATACAGTGGAGATTATTAATCCAAATAAACATATACAATTGTAGCACAGAATAATTAGAGAACAGTTACAAAAATGACAAATCGAGTTGATATTTGCACTTTTCCAATGTACAATTCCCTCCACAAATTACAGGCCCACGTCTCACTTCTTAAACCATTGTACAGATCACTGACCCACCCTTCAGTCTGGATTTGTATTTTGATGGAGTAAATCATTCTATGCCCATCTCCAACAAAGTAAAAAATGACTAAAGACACAACAGCCTATAGCCAAGAGATGATAAATATAATGTCATAGGTCAAAAAGTGTGAAAAGCAAAGTACAGCATGCCGGTGCTACCAGCAAATACCACTAGAGGGCAGAACATCACGCTCCAGCTCCCCCCATATCACTCTATTGTCTGTTTCTGACAGGACGCCGCAGATGGAGACGTAATAATATAATGACACAACAGAAGTTACTGCCCTGACGTTTACTGCCGGAGGCTGAAACATGACAAAGTATCTACAGTCTGAGCTTCTGTTATTAGGAGACAATGCTTTCATACTATCAGGACACCGTCCCCTCATTTACATAATATGTTCTGGACACTAGGGAGGGTCAATACTCAGGATGTAGATTAGTGATCATGTATAGACAACAATGATCGTTCCCGGTGACATGATGCCTGGTTGCTGCAGTAAGGACAGCCTGGGCACTCTCTGCGTAACTCACTTTGCCAGGGGGCGACGGGCACGGTTGACAGCGTCCAGATCAGCATATCGTAGGTCCAGCTGACACCCCACCAGCACCACCGGGGTTCGAGGGCAGAAGTGTTTGATTTCTGGCAGCCACATGCTCTTGACATGACGCAGAGAATACGGGTTGGCCAAGGAGAAGCAGAGGACAACCACATCCGACCTACGGAGGAGAAGTCATTAAGGATCACCGATAGGTGGCCGAGACTGGGCAAACACTCAATGTTACTTTGCGACACGTCACACGACACCAACATGCTTCTCCCCGAGTCACATACATGAACCACAAACATCTAAGCACAATCCATCCACACTGACATCACCGTCCGTACTGTCTTCCACACATTCTGTCCTAGGGGACTACAGACCCTTCTCCGTTCCTCCCCAGCCCCCCACCATATACTCTGTGCTGACATCTACGTGCTGGGTCACACAGGGCAGGAAGTCAGACTGTGGTTATTGGTGGACGGAGGAAGCCACAAGCTGTGTACGAGGAAGTGACAGTCTGAGGCAGTACAGGTAATGTACTCATGTGACGTTAGCTTCATATTCACACAACATGGAGAATCTACACAACAGGCTCAGCATAGCGGGAGCTAGAGGGGGGGGGGGGGGTATATGGAGTATTAGGAGATATATGGAATACTATGTGGATATATGGAGCAGCAGGGAGGGGATCTAGAAAAGGGACATAATAGTAATTGAGGACATAGGGATTAATAACCAGGTGTTATAGAGGGGTCTGTGGGACTACAGGTGATAAGTGGAGGGCAGCAGACAGCAGTAAGGGGCTCTGTACACATCAGTGTGAGAAGTACACAAGGTAGAGTGTACAACAGACAGATAACCCCAATACACAGGTCAGAGAAATGTGAGACAGACACCTAATATACACATCCCCCCACAGTGTCACTATACACTCACTCCATCTATACACATCACACAAGGACCATAGAGGAGAGAACAGGGCGCTGGAGGGTGCATGAGACTGTGGGAGGTATCTCAGCGTTGATTTAGGGAGTTATTGTGGTATAGTATTAATCAGGGGTATGTGGATGCGTCATGGTGCACAGTATTAATATGGCATGGCGACATGATGTACAGAGTTAATCTGGAGAAGCGTAACAAGATCAGGTGTTGAATGAGGCATGAGGTGTTGGAGGTATCACAGTGCACAGTGGTGACCTGCAGATGTACGAGGAGCTGTGAGGATGAGGCATGAGGTGCCGATCCGGGGAGGTATCAGTGTTACAGCAGGGAGGAGCTGCGAGGATGGTGGATGAGGCATGAGGTGCCGATCTGGGGAGGTATCAGTGTTACAGCAGGGAGGAGCTGTGAGGATGGTGGATGAGGCATGAGGTGCTGATCCGGGGAGGTATCACTGTTACCGCAGGGAGTAGCTCAGAGACTGGACATTGTTATGGTGAACATTGTACTATGTAGGCTGCGTGTCCCACTCCTTCCCCAGCGATTAGCCGGTGCGTATAGGGTTAGAAACATCCGTATGTTCTCCCCATGTTTGCGTGGGTTTTCTCCGGGTGCTCCGGTTTCCTCCCACACTCCAAAAACAGTCTGTATGTCTGTGTGTGTGTCAGGGAATTTAGACTGTAAGCCTCAATGGGGCAGGGACTGATGTGAGCGAGTTCTCTGCACAGCGCTGTGGAATTAGTGGTGCTATATAACCAGCTGATGATATACCCTCCGTTACATAACAGGCCCAAGCGCCACTGGTCTCTCTGAACACAGATCTGAGCGTACAGAACAGGCCGGGGCTACAGAGCGATACCAGATGTCTATAACGGAGGCCACGGTGGGGAGTTCTGCTGGGGCCCAGGCACTGATCAGGCCGAGTTTAGGTTCTGAGGTCTGGAGAACAGAACATTCCAGAGTTATCTGCAGCCGTCACACAGCCCGGCTGGGAAATATCGGCGCACTGCTCACGTTTAACCCTTCATTGTATAATGCAGGACAGACAGAACGAGCCGTAATACAAAGAGTTAAGATGATGCTAGATGTCCGTGAACAAGGAGAGGTTAACGGTGGTGTATCTAGGATGCAATGCAAGACATAGACAAGACAGAGGGGGGCGCTACTGTGTGTGTCCTATAAGACAGGTTACAGATGACAGTAGTCCCAATTTTCTAGTGTCCAAGCTCAGCATTTACCTCTATAAAGCTGTAGGGGGGGGTGAGGTTTCCTCATGACAGTGTGGGAAACCCCCACCAGAGTCTTTATAAATTATAGTAGTGTAGACACAACCTTCAACATTTTTCATTATTATTCCCCCATCCACCTGCGTTTTCTGGCGAGAACACTGCCAAATCCTGGATCACAGAGACATCCAGCTAGTGAGGTTTGAAAGACATATGCAGACTGAGCCACCCTGTTGTCTCACAGATCTATGGTAGCAGATGCTCTACCACCCCGCTGTGTGGTATAAGTCAGAGTGCCCAGAGATTCTTGGGAGGAATCTTAGAGGTCCAACCCATCTGGCCATTGTGATCTTCGATGCTTTACGGACGTTGCTCTTCTCCAGCGTTCAGTAAAGCTGGGTACACACTACAGAAGTTTCGACCAACTTTTTATGCCGAGTGATTTTACATGCCATCGATGTTCCGATCGCTCGGCCCATGGACTGCATACACACTAGCCTTGTTTAGGACGATAAAGGGAAGAGCGGACGTCCCTTTAGCAACTTTTTACAGCCATGTTGTCGTGAGCAATGACTAATTTCGTACTCACTGTTGTGGATCTGTCGGAAGTTTATACACACTACACAGCGGAAACGAGATTGGACCGAAAATATTAAACAGTACGACCAACCAAATGAGGTGATAATCGTCCATTTGGGCAGACTTTCGACCAACGTGTCACTGCACACACTGACCCGACTTTTGAACGAGCGGTCGTATGTCGGCTGTATGAGCCAATTATTGGACGAAAACAGTGTAGTGTGTATCCAGCTTAACTTGGAGATTGAAGTTGTCTCCTCGGACAACGGAACATTTTCTCAGGTTTGTTATTCGTACAAAACGAAGAAGAGACCGCCACCCGGGAATTGTTGAAACTAAACAGTTTTGGGATGTAATAGGCTTCTAACCGAAGTAAAATTCTATCATCCAAATGTAATTTCTTGCCAGAGGGTCCAAGTGGACAAGTTGTCGGCCCTGGTGGAAGGAAGGACTCCTGGGACCAGGTGACCGGCTGCTTGGGAACCTCCCTGGATCCAGGAGGATCATGCAGCTTGTAGTCAAGAAACGCTCAAGGCTGAAATCTGGACCTTATGTTGGGTTTGAGACCTGGATCCAGTCCAATATCAGAGCAATGCTGGGACTTGTTCAGAGCTACGTTTAATGAAGGACAAACATCTTCCAAAATTGTCCAGCAGACTTTGGATGCATCATCTTTTAATGTCTTAAGTAGTGTTGTAACTACTGTATCTAAAAGTCACTATTATAATGCTCTATACAGAGCCGGGCTGACAGATTAGGGGTTATGCCATATAAAGCACAAGAAACATAATCTTAGGCATCTGCTGCCTCTGGACCCTCATTGGGGTTTAGGGGATAGAATCCAGGAACCAATCTGTGATAAACAAGTCAGTATTTGGAATGTCCCATAATTACCCTTATAAATACGTATTCATCCAGACACCATTCCTTTGTCTTATTTGTTGATGGCTCAGGAAACCCATAATTGTATTAGTCTGTCCTGTCAGATGAGCTGCAAACAGACAAGAACAGATTCTCTTCAGCCAGACGTGAAGGTCCCATCCATACAGTGCCCAACGCACTCCCTTATCCAGGTTTCTGGTCTGCATCTGAAGGACCATGAGCTGGTCTACAGACCTTGAAGGAGCCTTGAGACAATCACAGCCCAAGTGTAGGACATCTTGTAAAGTTCTTTTATAGACTCTCTGGATGAAATATTCTCCCGCCTTGTAAGGTTGATACCTTTTGCCAGAGACCTCTTTCTGAAAGACCATTTTCTTCAGAAACCCTAGAAAGAGGCTTCATTTTGAAGATTTGACCTTCCCACCAGTGTATTAGCCAAATTCATTGAGTGGTTTGATAGTTTAATACAAGCCTTTGTACAACATTTTCTCCTACTTAGACAGACACGAGAAGATTCCTTTCACAGGATTTCGGGCGTCACTGTGAGCTGCCGTTTTGTCCACCTTCTGTGTTTTCTTGGGGGTTTAAACATAGAAGAGTTTTTCTTCAGTTTTAGAACCACAAAGTCTTTATGGTTCAAAAAGAAAAAAAAAATTGAGAGCTGCCTTCCTGTGCTTCACTCAATTAAATCTTGGATAAATGTGTGCACCAAATCATCCCAATCTCCAGTCCTCCAAACCTGGATGGTCCAGGCCTCCCTCACTTCCTCAACATCCATAGTGGTCCTAACCACTTCACGCAGCTCATCGACCTCCAGCTAGGCACAGTAATTAGTCCCTTTATCATCAGCCGACGGGTCCTATCGCCTTGCTCCAAGTCTTCCATTCTGAGTAGCTGGAGTATTACCCACACGCTCTGTACAGAGTAGGCAAAGCGGCCTCTTATACAAGAGTAACCTCCTACATATACCACACTTATTTCCATGGAACATATACTTGGATAATCCTCTCTGATGTATCCAGGAAAAGAGGAGGAATAGAATTAGGATGATTAGCTCTAAGCGATACCAGACTCTACAGATTGTGGGTGGAAGAGTAATTTGGCAGCCCACTCTCTCACCACCAACAAGAATATTTATAGAGCACAATCAAAACTCAGATGCAGACACTTGAATCCATCCCCTGATCAGAGCTCATAATCCTGCGATATACCAAACAAAACCAGACTCCGCTCACATCTGTAACACTGGTCCCTACAGCTCAAACCTTCTCTCCAGATGTTTGGGGGGCACCTGGCATCCTTACAGCGGATTATACCACACACCTTCCACCTCCGTCCACCTGAAGGGACTGTAATACCCGGGAATGTGGAGGAGGAAGGGGGCATTTAATCTTTCTACCCCCAATCCTTCAGGTAGATGAGACGCTCTCTCTCCTGGTGCTGTCACAGAGAACTCAAAACAGACCAGTCATTTATAATATTAAAGGATCAGTGTTTGAGGTATAAGGCTACATCTACACTCTAGGAGTCACCAACCACCCAGAACATGAAACAGATACAAGAAGTGTGAATAAGGCCCACGGGCACCTACTAGGTGAAATGTTAGGTTTTTGTTCTTTTTACATAGTAACAGTTGATGAGGTTGAAAGAAAAGACACCAGTCCATCAAGTTCAACCTATTTTGGATCTCCTGCGATTCCTCACTTATATCAGCGATTGATCCAGATAAAGCAACCACCGATCTGTTTCGAATCGGGAAAAATCCCTCCTGACCCAATAGTCCTATTGCTCCCTGGATGCACTACGATCCTTCACTTTAATTAACGGTCGTATCCCTGGATACACTTTTCCGCAAAAAAAATATCGTCTAACTCTTTCTTAAACACATCTATTGAATCTGCCATCACAACCTTCCCTGGCAGTGAATTCCATATCTTGACTGCCCTTACTGTAAAGAACCCCTTCCTTTGCTGGTTGTGAACTTCCTCTCCTCTAACCCTAGAGATATATATATATATATATAAATAATGTGCCTTAGGGTCACCCCCTAAGGTTAGAGGAGAGGAAGTTTCACAACCAGCAAAGGAAGGAGTTCTTTGAAACAGAATGGTGGTTTCTTTATCTGGATCAATCGCTGATATATATATATATATATATATTCCAATGATCTACTGAGGCCCCTTGTTCAGTCACCTACTTGTCTATTGTGTCCTCTGACCTGTAATGTAAGAGGTTGAGGTTCAGCAGATGTTTCCCTCACACAGAGTGGGGTATGAGGCTTGTCCATTCCTAATATTCCCCATAAACACGCGGAGGAACGGACAACTATCATATGTTCTCCAAAATATAGTGCAAAATGTAGGATTGGACCATTGAACTGAAAGTGGAAACAATGCGGATAATGAGGACTGCACACCGGACACACAAGGATGAGACAATATCTGGACACCTCCGAGTTCTGCATCTGTATCGGCAAACACTGATATATGGTGGGTAATCTACTGCTGTGAGGGACACGGACATAACATCTGACGGAGTATGTAGAGTGTACAGCACTCAGCCCATAGGTCATCTGTAAGAGGAGACTATCTCCACATTTGTAATTTTCTCTTAGTATTCCAGCCCTTTGTAATGTAATATGAAGGTGCAGCGGTAGTGATGGGCCGCGTTGCTCCAGGATAAGGCTCCTCCTATTATTTTAGAGATTGAGGAATAAGATAACAGATAAGCGAGTGTGCACTCACTACTGTGAATTAAGTGCTTTGTCAGTAAGTGATGAGTGCGGAGATGATCACAGCCCCAGCCCTATGTAATAACTAATGAAGGCGGCACAGCTCAGAGGCGTCTGGGGTACGACCAATGACGCCTTTCTTTGTGCCAATGTCTGGGGAGAGGGGATGGTGAAGGGGGGGGGGGGGGTATATTTTCATTGCTGAACATATAAGAGCCAATCACAAAGGATAGACACATTCCAGCTATTGAAACCCTGCAGAGGGTCCTCACCTTCCATACGCAAACCGTCTGTCCTTGTGGTGGTCTCCGAAGGTGTCCCAGAGCCGCAGGGAGACGCTGACCTCATCGACCACATCCCGGGACCGCTCTAGAACCTGGAACAGTGGGCGGCAGAGGAGAGGTAGAAACATTGGTACAAAATACAGATTTATTTCCCTGTACATTAGGATATAGAGGCTCTTCCCTTATACTGACCAGAGGGAGAGACCATTATCCATCATGGCGGATGTCCACCGATTCTAATGACAGCGGCTCAGGGGAATGGAACGTGGAGATACAGAAATAGGACCAATATGGTGACCATCAGGTCTGAACCTTCCTCCATCCTCGCTATAAACCCCAGGAGGACATCGCCCCCTATCTGTGGGTGACTGCACTAAGGTTACACATTCTTCCTGCATTGTCCCATCTGAGGAGGGGAATATTCATCTGCCATCATTGTGGATCTGGCTGTTACATCACCGACAAGGTCACCTGCTGACCACACAACGTACAGGACATTCACCGGAAGGGAACCATGGCGTTAGAGACGGTGCAGGTTTTGGTGTCAGGAGGACTGCTCACTAAACCAAGATGGTGATGCCACCTTTATAGACACCCGCATGCTGCAGGGTTTATGGACTGGACCCTCAGTCACTATCTGCTCGGGGGCTTGTTATCCTGTAAAGGACGACAGGAAACACCGAGTTGCTGTAGATGGAATTAGAACTTGGACTGGAGCGTCCAGAGGGCCATGAAGTGAGCACTGTTCACCTTGACGCTCAATAGTGGTTATTTGCCCACTAAGCACAAATGAAAGAGTGGTGAGAGGCAAGATGGCTGCCGGGGGGGGGGGGGGGGGGGGGTCACTCATTACCAGACAGTAGTGAAATAAAGTGAAATAAATAGGGAAGGGAACCAACACCCGTCCAATGGAAGATCTTCCACCCCCAGCCCCGGATCCTCCTACCTCCTGGCACACTCTGTACTGGTCGATGGCCCAGACTGTGGGCACATGGGTAGCCAGGAGCTGGTACTGGGTTAGGGTGGCATTGCAGGCTCGGGCACAGATCAGCCGGGTCTTCCCCACCGCGTTGTCTCCAACTACCACACATTTGATGGTTTCCACATTCGGCCTCTCATAGTCCAAGTCAATATCCATCAAGATGGATCTGTGGAGAGAGGACGGCAGGTTACAATAAAGACTATTATAGCAGATGGGGGGGGCGCACTGCGCAACAAGAGGTGGAGGGGGGGGGACGCACTGCGCAACAAGAGGTGGAGGGGGGGGACGCACTGCGCAACAAGAGGTGGAGGGGGGGGACGCACTGCGCAACAAGAGGTGGAGGGGGGGACGCACTGCGCAACAAGAGGTGGAGGGGGGGCGCACTGCGCAACAAGAGGTGGAGGGGGGGGCGCACTGCACAACAAGAGGTGGAGGGGGGGACGCACTGCGCAACAAGAGGTGGAGGGGGGGACGCACTGCGCAACAAGAGGTGGAGGACGCACTGCGCAACAAGAGGTGGAGGGGGGGGACGCACTGCGCAACAAGAGGTGGAGGGGGGGGCGCACTGCGCAACAAGAGGTGGAGGGGGGGGACGCACTGCACAACAAGAGGTGGAGGGGGGGGACGCACTGCGCAACAAGAGGTGGAGGGGGGGACGCACTGCGCAACAAGAGGTGGAGGGGGGGACGCACTGTGCAACAAGAGGTGGAGGGGGGACGGGGTGGAGGGGGGACGCACTGCGCAACAAGAGGTGGAGGGGGGACGCACTGCGCAACAAGAGGTGGAGGGGGGACGCACTGCGCAACAAGAGGTGGAGGGAGGGGACGCACTGTGCAACAAGAGGTGGAGGGGGGGGACGCACTGTGCAACAAGAGGTGGAGGGGGGGGGGGACGCACTGTGCAACAAGAGGTGGAGGGGGGGACGCACTGTGCAACAAGAGGTGGAGGGGGGGGACGCACTGTGCAACAAGAGGTGGAGGGGGGGGCGCACTGCGCAACAAGAGGTGGAGGGGGGGGCACACTGCGCAACAAGAGGTGGAGGGGGGGGGACGCACTGCGCAACAAGAGGTGGAGGGGGGGGGGCGCACAGCACAAGAGGTGGAGGGGGGGGGGGCGCACAGCACAAGAGGTGGAGGAGGGGGGGGCGCACAGCACAAGAGGTGTCACTGGGGGGGGAGCCTGGACACCACACAAACAATAATACTCATCTAGTCTGAGACCGACTGGCTGAGTCTATTGGTCTCTGGGGGTGTAGTCAGTGTATAGTGCACAGTATATAATGTACAGTGTATAATACATATGGGATATAAGACAATATACAGTGTATAATACACGAGATGTATGTCAGTATATAACATAATACAGGTGATATATATTTATTATGTACCGTTAGTATCATCATCATCATTTATTTATATAGCGCCACTAATTCCACAGCGCTGTACAGAGAACTCATTCACATCAGTCCCTGCCCCATTGGAGCTTACAGTCTAAATTCCCTAACATATACACACACAGACAGACAGACAGAGAGGGAGAGACTAGGGTCAATTTGATTGCAGCCAATTAACCTACCAGTATGTTTTTTTGGAGTGTGGGAGGAAACCGGAGCACCCGGAGGAAACCCACGCAAACACAGGGAGAACATACAAACTCCACACAGATAAGGCCATGGTTGGGAATTGAACTCATGACCCCAGTGCTGTGAGGCAGATGTGCTAACCACTACGCCACCGTGCTGCCCCACACTTAGTAGAGTGTGTATAATACATATATAGTGTATAATGTACAGGAGATATACAAGATATATGTATTATACACACTGAGCATAACATAGTATATAATACACAGTATAGGAGATATAATACAAGGTGTAATATAGGCAATATGTGTAAGCAGCATATAATGGACAGTATGTCAGGTAGAATACTGGATATAAATATATATAGTACACTATAAAATGCAGTCAGTGTATAATGTGATATATATAGTCAGTATATGGGGTGTAAGATAGATGATGTATGTGTAATATATATATATATATATATATATATATATATATATATATATATATATATATATATATATATATATATATATATATATATATATAATGATAGTACAGTATATGAGGTATAACATAAGGTATAATATATATATATATATAATAATAGTACAGTCAGTATATGAGGTATAACATAAGGTGTGATATATATATATATATATATATATAGATATATATATATATATATATATATATATATAATGATAGTACAGTATATGAGGTATAATATATATATAATATGATATAACAGTATATAACAGATACATAAGATGATAGCACTGTGTATAATATATAGATATAATGATAGTACAGTATATGAGGTATAATATATATATATATATATATATATATATATATATATATATATATATATATATATATATATATATATATATATATATATATATATATAAGATGATATAACAGTATATAATAGTACAGTCAGTATATGAGGTATAACATAAGGTGTGATATATATATATATATATATATATATATATATATATATATATATATAATGATAGCACTGTGTATAATATATATATATAATGATAGTACAGTATATGAGGTATAATATATATATATATATATATATATATATATATAATATGATATAACAGTATATAACAGATACATAAGATGATAGCACTGTGTATAATATATATATAATGATATAAGTGTATAATATATATATATATATATATATATATATATATATATATATATAATGATAGCACTGTGTATAATATATATATATATATATATATATATATAATGATAGTACAGTATATGAGGTATAACATAAGGTGTGATATATATATATATATATATAATGATAGTACAGTGTATGGGGTATAATATATATATATATATATATATATATATATATATATATATATATATAATGATAGTACAGTGTATGAGGTATAATATATATATATATATATAACATGATATAACAGTATATAACAGATACATAAGATGATAGCACTGTGTATAATATATATATAATGATAGCACAGTGTATAATATATATATAATGATAGTACAGTGTATAATATATAGATAGGAGACAGATATATAATAGATATAGTCAGTATATGAGGTGTAAGATAGATGATGTATATATATATATATATATATATATATAATGATAGCACTGTGTATAATATATATATAATGATAGTACAGTGTATGAGGTATAACATAAGGTATAATATATATATAACATGATATAACAGTATATAACAGATACATAAGATGATATAACAGTATATAATAGTATAGCCAGTATATGAGGTATAACATAAGGTGTGATATATATATATATATATAATGATAGTACAGTGTATAATATATAGATATAATGATAGTACAGTATATGAGGTATAATATATATATATAATATGATATAACAGTATATAACAGATACATAAGATGATATAACAGTATATAATAGTATAGCCAGTATATGAGGTATAACATAAGGTGTGATATATATATATATATAATGATAGTACAGTGTATAATATATAGATATAATGATAGTACAGTATATGAGGTATAATATATATATATAATATGATATAACAGAATATAACAGATACATAAGATGATATAACAGTATATAATAGTACAGTCAGTATATGAGGTATAACATAAGGTATAATATATATATATATAATGATAGCACTGTGTATAATATATATATAATGATAGCACTGTGTATGAGGTATAATATAAGGTATAATATATATATATATATATAATGATAGTACAGTCAGTATATGAGGTATAACATAAGGTGTGATATATATATATATATATAATGATAGCACTGTGTATAATATATATATATATATATATAATGATAGCACTGTGTATAATATATATATATATATAATGATAGTACAGTATATGAGGTATAATATATATATATAATATGATATAACAGTATATAACAGATACATAAGATGATAGCACTGTGTATAATATATATATATATAATGATAGCACTGTGTATAATATATAGATAGGAGGCAGACATAGAACATATAGTAATATATCATCCAGGCAGCGGTCCTCGCCTGTCTCTCTCCCGCTCTCCGCCTCCTCCGGCTCCGGCTCATCCTCTCCGGGGTCTCCGCTCACACTGAAGCTTCCAGCAGCCGCGGCCCCGTTACCCGTCCTCCTGCAGCCAATCACAGCGCTGGACTCCAGACTCTCACAGCCTCAGCCAATCACACAGTGACCAGCTGACTTCTATCCCGCCCCCCGCTCTCTGTCCCGCCTCTTCATCCTAACGCGGCCAATCAGCTGACAGGACGAGTTTGACAGGACGCCCGGGAGTCCGGACGCCCCGCCCATTCCCGCCTTACTATCCTCTGCTTATAAACAGCACAGGCCCCGCCCCTCACCATGTGACACAGCAGCTTAAAGGGACAGGAGCCCCGCCCAGACCAGCCACGTGTCTGACAGCTCCAGGAGGGTGAGAGCACTAATATAATACTACCAGAGAGTAATAATATAATACTGCCAGATAGTACTAATATAATACTAATAACAGTACTGCCAGAGAGTACTAATATAATACTACCAGAGAGTACTAATATAATACTACCAGAGAGTAATAATATAATACTGCCAGAGAGTACTAATATAATACTAATAACAGTACTGCCAGAGAGTACTAATATAATACTACCAGAGAGTACTAATATAATACTAATATAATACTACCAGAGAGTAATAATATAATACTGCCAGAGAGTAATAATATAATACTGCCAGAGAGTACTAATATAATACTACCAGAGAGTAATAATATAATACTGCCAGAGAGTACTAATATAATACTAATAACAGTACTGCCAGAGAGTACTAATATAATACTAATATAATACTACCAGAGAGTAATAATATAATACTGCCAGAGAGTAATAATATAATACTGCCAGAGAGTACTAATATAATACTAATAACAGTACTGCCAGAGAGCACTAATATAATACTAATATGATACTACCAGAGAGTAATAATATAATACTGCCAGAGAGTAATAATATAATACTGCCAGAGAGTACTAATATAATACTAATAACAGTACTGCCAGAGAGTACTAATATAATACTACCAGAGAGTACTAATATAATACTACCAGAGAGTACTAATATAATACTACCAGAGAGTAATAATATAATACTGCCAGAGAGTACTAATATAATACTAATAACAGTACTGCCAGAGAGTACTAATATAATACTACCAGAGAGTACTAATATAATACTGCCAGAGAGTAATCATATAATACTGCCAGAGAGTAATATATAATAATAATACCAGTATGGCCAGAGAGTAATAATATAATACTAATAACAGTACTGCCAGAGAGCACTAATATAATACTAATATAATACTACCAGAGAGTAATAATATAATACTAATATAATACTACCAGAGAGTAATAATATAATACTGCCAGAGAGTAATAATATAATACTGCCAGAGAGTACTAATATAATACTAATAACAGTACTGCCAGAGAGTACTAATATAATACTACCAGAGAGTACTAATATAATACTACCAGAGTGTACTAATATAATACTACCAGAGAGTAATAATATAATACTGCAAGAGAGTACTAATATAATACTAATAACAGTACTGCCAGAGAGTACTAATATAATACTACCAGAGAGTACTAATATAATACTGCCAGAGAGTAATCATATAATACTGCCAGAGAGTAATATATAATAATAATACCAGTATGGCCAGAGAGTAATAATATAATACTAATAACAGTACTGCCAGAGAGCACTAATATAATACTAATCTAATACTACCAGAGAGTAATAATATAATACTAATATAATACTACCAGAGAGTACTAATATAATACTGCCAGAGAGTAATAATCTAATACTGCCAGAGAGTACTAATATAATACTGCCAGAGAGTAATAATATAATACTAACAGAGAGTAATAATCTAATACTGCCAGAGAGTAATAATATAATACTACCAGAGAGTACTAATATAATACTACCAGAGATCACTAATATAATACTACCAGAGAGTAATAATATAATACTGCCAGAGAGTAATAATATAATACTGCCAGAGAGTACTAATATAATACTGCCAGAGAGTACTAATATAATACTACCAGAGAGCACTAATATAATACTACCAGAGAGTAATAATATAATACTGCCAGAGAGTAATAATATAATACTGCCAGAGAGCACTAATATAATACTACCAGAGAGTAATAATATAATACTGTCAGAGAGCACTAATATAATACTACAAGATAGTAATAATATAATACTGCCAGAGAGTACTAATATAATACTAATAACAGTACTGCCAGAGAGTAATAATATAATACTAATAACTGTACTGCCAGAGAGTAATAATATAATACTGCCAGAGAGTAATAATATAATACTGCCAGAGAGTAATAATATAATACTAATAACTGTACTGCCAGAGAGTAATAATATAATACTACCAGAGAGTAATAATATAATACTGCCAGAGAGTACTAATATAATACTGCCAGAGAGTAATAATATAATACTGCCAGAGAGTACTAATATAATACTACCAGAGAGTAATAATATAATACTACCAGAGAGTACTAATATAATACTGCCAGAGAGTACTAATATAATATTGCCAGAGAGTACTAATATAATACTGCCAGAGAGTAATAATATAATACTGCCAGAGAGTACAAATATAATACTGCCAGAGAGCACTAATATAATACTACCAGAGAGTAATAATATAATACTGCCAGAGAGTACTAATATAATACTAATAACAGTACTGCCAGAGAGTAATAATATAATACTAATAACAGTACTGCCAGAGAGCACTAATATAATACTAATATAATACTACCAGAGAGTAATAATATAATACTAATATAATACTGCCAGAGAGTACTAATATAATACTAATAACAGTACTGCCAGAGAGTACTAATATACTACTACCAGAGAGTACTAATATAATACTGCCAGAGAGTAATCATATAATACTGCCAAAGAGTAATAATATAATACTAATACCAGTACTGCCAGAGAGTAATAATATAATACTAATAACTGTACTGCCAGAGAGTAATAATATAATACTGCCAGAGAGTATCAATATAATACTGCCAGAGAGTACTAATATAATACTGCCAGAGAGTAATAATATAATACTAATAACTGTACTGCCAGAGAGTAAAATTATAATACTACCAGAGAGTAATAATATAATACTGCCAGAGAGTACTAATATAATACTACCAGAGAGTAATAATATATTACTGCCAGAGAGTACTAATATAATACTACCAGAGAGTAATAATATAATACTGCCAGAGAGTACTAATATAATACTACCCGAGAGTACTAATATAATACTGCCAGAGAGTACTAATATAATACTGCCAGAGAGTAATAATAATAATACCAGTATTGCCAGAGAGTAAGAGAGTAATAATATAATACTAATACCAGTACTACCATAGAGTAATAATATAATACTAATAACTATACTGCCAGAGAGTTCTAATATAATACTAATAACAATACTGCCACGGAGTAATAATATAATACTGATAACAGTACTACCATAGAGTAATAATATAATGCTGATAACAGTACTACCATAGAGTAATAATATCATACTAATATCTTTACTACCAGAGAGTAATAATATCATACTAATATCTTTACTACCAGAGAATAATAATATAATACTAATAACAGTACTGCCACAAAGTAATAATATAATACTGATAACAGTACTGCCATAGAGTAATAATATAATACTAATACCAGTACTACCAGAGAGTAACTAATATAATACTACCAGAGAGTAATAATATAATACTAATAACTGTACTGCCAGAGAGTAATAATATAATACTAATACCAGTACTGCCAGAGAGTAATAATATAATACTAATAACTGTACTGCCAGAGAGTAATAATATAATACTAATAACTGTACTGCCAGAGAGTAATAATATAATACTAATAACTGTACTGCCAGAGAGTAATAATATAATACTAATAACTGTACTGCCAGAGAGTAATAATATAATACTAATAACTGTACTGCCAGAGAGTTCTAATATAATACTAATAACAATACTGTCATAGAGTAATAATATAATACTAATACCAGTACTACCATAGAGTAATAATATAATACGGATAACAGTACTGCCAGAGAGTAATAATATAATACTAATACCAGTACTGCCACAGAGTAATAATATAATACTAATAACTGTACTGCCAGAGAGTAATAATATCATACTAATAACTGTACTACCAGAGAGTAATAATATCATACTAATATCTTTACTACCAGAGAGTAATAATATAATACTAATATCTTTACTACCAGAGAGTAATAATATAATACTAATAACAGTACTGCCACAAAGTAATAATATAATACTGATAACAGTACTGCCATAGAGTAATAATATAATACTAATACCAGTACTACCAGAGAGTAACTAATATAATACTACCAGAGAGTATTAATATAATACTAATAACTGTACTGCCAGAGAGTAATAATATAATACTAATACCAGTACTGCCAGAGAGTAATAATATAATACTAATAACTGTACTGCCAGAGAGTAATAATATAATACTAATAACTGTACTGCCAGAGAGTAATAATATAATACTAATAACTGTACTGCCAGAGAGTTCTAATATAATACTAATAACAATACTGTCATAGAGTAATAATATAATACTAATAACAGTACTGCCACAGAGTAATAATATAATACCGATAACAGTACTACCATAGAGTAATAATATAATGCTGATAACAGTACTGCCATAGAGTAATAATATCATACTAATAACAGTACTGCCAGAGAGTAATGATATAATACTACCAGAGAGTAATAATATAATACTAATAACTGTACTGCCAGAGAGTAATAATATAATACTAATACCAGTACTGCCAGAGAGTAATAATATCATACTAATAACTGTACTACCAAAGAGTAATAATATCATACTAATAACAGTACTGCCAGAGAGAGTAATGCTAATAATAAGAATGATGTCAGAGGATAATAATGGTATTAGTACTAATAATGATCAGTGTTTATCTATAGGGTGCAATGATTACAGATATGACATGTGTTACAGATATGACCTACATGAATACAGATATGACATACATGTTACAGATATGACAGACATGAATACAATAAACAAGGGTCAAAGAGGCAAGCATGAAGCGTTGAGTTTTGAGTGAGGTTTTGAAGGATTGTAGGTTGGGGGAGAATTTGGGAGGTAAAGGCGGAGAGTTCCATAGGTAGGGAGCAGTGCAGGAGAAGTCCTGGAGGAAGGACCGGGACGAGGATATGAAGGTGGAGAGAGAGTTAGATATCAGGGTGTATCTCATGATAGATATTTATTGGAGAAGGCTTTGTAGGTGAGGGTGAGCAGATTGAAATGGATTTTGGAGTGAAGGAGGAGCCAGTGAAGGGACTCACAGTGCGGGGCAGGAGGAGGAGCGGCAGGAGAGGACAATTAGTTTGGCCACAACATTTAGAATGGATTGTAGAGGTGAAAGGCGAGTGATGGGCAGGCCAGTGAGCAGGAGGTTACAGTAGACAAGGCAGGAAATGATGAGAGAGTGGACCAGGGTGTTAATAATTTCCGGAGTGACAAAGGGGTGTATTTCGGTAATGTTGCGGAGGAGGAGAAAACGTGACTGTGAGAGGGGTAAAGCTGAGCGCGGAGTCAAGAATGACACCAACGTAGCATGTGTGGTAATAGGGGAGGGAGATGTGTGAAGGGGGCTGACATTAGGATGTGGAAGATGATCAGCGCAGATCTGAACATGTTAAGTTTGAGGAAGCGTCATACAAGTTGGTTAGCAAAGAGGTAGTTGAACACACAGGTTAGGAAAGAAGGGGATGACCGGTAGATTTGGGTATGGTCTGTGTAGGGGTAGTAGTGGAGTTGGCAGAGAGAGGAAGTATAGATAGATAAGAGTAGAGGTCCAATCTCAGAGCCCTGGGGTCCACTGGTAGAGAGTAGAAGAGGAGGGGAACAGTTGGACATAAAGGAGCTACCTAAGGGTAGGAAGCAGCCCAGGAACGCACAGTGTCACGAAGGCCAGGGCAATGGAGGGTATCAAGGATAAGAAAGTGATCAACAGTGTCAAGCAGCATAGAGGTCAGTATTAGGGAGAGATGGCCCTGTGACCGCTACCAGTAGGGCATTGGTCACTTTGGTGAGGACAATTTCGGTAGCGAGAATCTCAGGCTCAGTTACAGAAGGGTAATACCCCGCGGCGTCTTATTTACAGTAATACGTTGAAGTTGCTTCTTACCGGTGTTAGATAGTTCTCTTTATGGTTTCAACAGTTCGGATTTTCTATGCACCAGAGAGGTCAGGAGATTTATCCACAGAGATTTAAGATGACAAAAGTGTATTCTGAACTAATTTCCTCTTATTAATAAGAATTACTCTGATATTTATTTTAGAAGTGCACAATTATTTTTATCACTTTGAAACTATTTACAAATAACAAACCTTTACATTCACCATACTAAGAACACAAATATCTTATTGGGATTCTATGTCTATGGATGTTTCTGCCAGAGCAAATTATTAATCTTCACACAAATATATATATATATATATAATACATAGCTTAACATGATAAACAGATGAATTTCTCAACAGAACTTTAAGACCCACATCATATATTTCAATAACTATTTGTAGAAGTGGTGCACGTGGTTGGGGCCCATAGATTTCTTATTCATGGCAAATAAACTGGTGATGTTTGGATTACACGGTCTCTGTCCTCTCACACTGTCCTCAGTACATAGCTCAGTCTCTGTTGTGTATTCACAGATCTCTCTACTGCTGAGTCATTATCAGCACTTTCCTTTATACTCAGCCTCTTGTGCTCACTTCTCTTCTTACACCTTCTTCACTTGTAATCTGCTTATATATCACTTTGTCCCATTGTCATTCTGTCCCTATCTTTTCTCTCTCAGTTTATCCAGACACAGGGATCTCTCCCAGCGGTCCTGAGTATCACATTCCTCTCTCCTGTCACCCCCGGCAACCACCAGCCACTACACACTGTCACCCGCGGCAACCACCAACCACTCCCAACTGTCACCCCCGGCAACCACCAACCACTACCCACTGTCACCCCCGGCAACCACCAACCACTACACACTGTCACCCGCGGCAACCACCAACCACTCCCAACTGTCACCCCCGGCAACCACCAACCATTTCCCACTGTCACCCCCGGCAACCACCAACCATTTCCCACTGTCACCCCCGGCAACCGCCAACCATTCCCCACTGTCACCCCCGGCAACCACCAACCACTACCCACTGTCACCTGCGGCAACCACTCCCAACTGTCACCCCCGGCAACCACCAACCATTTCCCACTGTCACCCCCGGCAACCACCAACCACTACCCACTGTCACCCCCGGCAACCACCAACCACTACCCACTGTCACCCCTGGCAACCACCAACCATTCCCCACTGTCACCCCCGGCAACCACCAACCATTCCCCACTGTCACCCCCGGCAACCACCAACCACTCCCCACTGTCACCCCCGGCAACCACCAACCACTCCCCACTGTCACCCCCGGCAACCACCAACCACTACCCACTGTCACCCCCGGCAACCACCAACCACTCCAAGCTGTCACCCCTGGCAACCACTCCCACTGTCACCCCTGGCAACCACCAAGCACTTCCAACTGTCTCTCCTCCCTCCAGGAATCCTTTTTTTTTTTTTTAATCTTTATAAACACTTATAACAATTAACAATTTAAATTAACAAATTAAAAGCATGGATACACCCCAGGGTATTCAGGTTTTGGGGTATCACTGAAGGGAAGAAACTGAGGGTGGCAGGGTGATATTCGTGCAGTTGGTGAGGTTGTGGGGAGTGCCAGGGTTGGTGTTTGACAAAAGATGATGCTGGGTGACTGGGGCGGCTGCAACAAGGGCATCAGAGAGGGTGGTGTTATAAGGAGCAGGACTGAGAAGAAGTATAAGCGAGGACGGCTTCTTGGGCGGTTGGGAAGAGGTTGTTAAGGTGTTGCTGTGGGTGGTTTTGGGGCAGGAGGAAGTGAGTGGAAGAAGTAAAGGAGATTGTGGTCAGAAGACTGAAGTAGAGAAGTTGGAGATGTCACAAAGGAGAAGTCAAGAGCGAGAGAGTCCTTCACGAACTGCGGGAGATGACATCCATTGGGAGAGGCCATAGGATGAGGTGAGCATGAGGAGGCAGCGGTATGTTGAGGGTGTCAGTGAAAATGATGAAATCCCTGAGACCAAGAGTGGGTAGGTCAGCTGAGAGGTAAGCAAAGCAGCACAGTTGTCTAGGAATTTGGGGGGGGGGGACCAGAAGCGCGGTAGATGAAGAGGAGAGAACAGCTGAATGGAGTGAACATTGCAGGAGGAGACGTAGAGAGAGGGTCCAGGGGGCATGACACTGTAGGTACAGTCAGGAGACAGTAGGTTGCCTACTCCACCACCGTGATGGTCACCAAGATGAGTGTGGGTGAAGGAGAGACCACCATAGGAGAGATCAGAAAAGGAAATCCACATTTCTGTACTGGATATGGAGAGGACAAGGTTGTGGGTGGGTGTAAGCTTCCTGCAGATGGATCTAGCGTTTCAGAGTGCACAGGAAAGGGGAAGCTGGAGAAGAGCAGGGATGAGAATGAGATTGGAGGTGCAAGATGTGAGGGAGGTTTTGTGGACAGCGAAGGGGAGAGGAGGAAGCCTGGGGTTTGGGCTGATGTCCAGTAACCATGAGAGAGGAAGAGGATAAGGGCAGATATATATGGATATGGGAGATGAGGAAGAACCAATGGGGGTAGGTTAGGCAGGGAGGAGGTGAAGGATGAGGAGATGCCAGCAGTAGCAGAAGATACAGGGTGGGAAGTAGTGAGGGTCGAGGACTAGCAGTGGAGCAGAGGGGGGCAGAGGCAGAGGGGGTTGTTAGCCAGGGGAAGGTAGTGATGAAGATAGCAGTTTAAAGATGAATGAAACGGATGGAGTTGAACCTGTCGGTGGTTAGTTCGACAACAGTATGAGACTTACTAAAAAATAAGAAAAAAAACCAAAATATGTTACTCCCCTCTACAAACACTATTAACCGTAGTGCTACCAAGGTAAATAGTGTTTATACCAAGCACCCCCAGCTTTTTTTCCAAATCTTTTTTAGTAAAACTTGTAGATTAGATCGCTGGTGGGTCCTCTCATTGCCCCCTTAATTCCGCCAATGTAACTCTTCTGGTTTTAAGTGTCGCCAGTCATACTGCCTGCCGCTATTTATCCCAGGGATGTCGTAAATCATGGCTGCCACAAAGTCTGTATTTTGTATATGTCGCTATAATCGTGGTCGTCATTTAATTGTGGATGTAACTCTTGCCGGAATCATTAGTATTGTACATTTCACGTCCACCGCTGCGTGGTCTCTTCTGGGTGCGCGGCTCTCTCCCCTGTGCGATCATGTGATCGCAGGTGGGGAATTCAAACTTTCTCCTGCTATATAAGAACCACTCTGACACTTGTCCAGTGTCAGAGAGAGAGAGGTTTCTACCCCAGCGTCTGACTCCTGTACCCTCTCTCCTTGTGCCCTGTCTCCCTGCATTGGAATCTCTGTGTCTGACCTCTGTTTTCCCCCGACTTCGGCTCCGGATTTCCCTTTTGTACCACACATTCAGGAACGTGCACCAGACCTTGGCTATCTCCAGTGTCTACGGCTTTTGGTCTCCGTGTACTGCGCAACTGAAACCTGTAACAGACCTTTTCTTTCCTCTACCATGGCTGTCTTTGTCCTGCATAGCTGTACTATACCTGATCCAAGGGCCGTGACTTGCGGATTCCCGCCCTCTAAGTCCACCTCGCCATGCAGCGGGTCCATGTAAAGACTGGGGAGTTCGTTAGACTCCGCAACCTTGGAAGGCCAGCATCAACTCTGACTTACGTACTTTCCCGTGTGCATAACAGCTCTTTGCTGAGCGCTGAGTTATCTGATTGGCTGACTGAGCTCTGCAGAGGCTTGAACTGAGTCAGCTAGGAGCCACCTTCTGTGGGCCCCGTGTCTTACGTTGCAGGACTGTTCTATTGTCCAGGTCACTCGGGTATATCCAAGTTGCTGCACCATGAGTTCTACTTAGGATCGTCCTATTCTGTTTCGAGTGGCTGTCCTTGTGAATACAAATGGTGGATTCTGGGAGTGAGCGCACGTTAGTCTCTAGCTCTGTCATGCCAGAGTTCATAACCACCAGACTGCCCACAGTTAAAGTCCATAGAGCCACCGAAATTTTTTTTGCTGGTCACTGTGAAACACCAAGATAGACAGAAATGTAAGAAATGATTTATTGAATCACAAAGCTGCAATGGTTCCCATGCAAAATGGCAATATAAAAGTACATACATATGGTATAAACCAGCACTATAACTTGCTTCAAATCCTGGATCAGCAATAGTCCTTTTAAAAGGTGGACACGGAGGTCCTGAAACTGAAAACGGTTTATTGAGTCCCAATGTAAAGCGTTAGTCCAAACGTAAATGGGATTTGCAGTCTCTGTGTTTATATAATGACAATAATCCGTGCTAGGATGTAGGTATAGTCGGAAATGTAGTATGGTTCCGGCACAGAAAATCTGATATAATAATCAACACAAAGCTGCAACGGTTAACATACAATACAAGGTGACAACCTTAGTACATCCATATAGTAAACATCAAAATACACTGGCTCCAAATCTATAAACAGCAATAGTCCTTTGATAATGGACACGGAGGTCCCAACAGACTGTTAAGATTGAATGAGTCCCAATGTAAAGCGTTGCTCCCAACGCGACTGTGCTCGCAGTCTCTGTATCAGTATAAAGATGTTACTCCGTACTAGGTAGTAAATAAATAACAATCAGAAGGTGCAATGAGTGGAAATAATAGGCAGACAGATAAATCCAAATTCTGTAGTAAAGCTCCGGTACTTACAATAAATGCCGATAGTCAGTTGGCGTTGAGCGGTCAAAGACTCTAATCCAGTAGTGAAGGCCTCAAGGTGTCAATTTCACTCACCCCTGTAGTGGTAGTGGTGCCGCTGTATCCTCTGGATTTACAGGATAAAAGCAAGCCTCCAAAAGTTGGTGTAGTCGCGGCCGCGGCTCACACCAAAAAAGCGCATGCGCATGCGGCGTGGGGAAAAAAACAAAGAAAAGTCGCTGTTCCAAAATCCGGTTCTGAATGTACTCAAATAGCGGAGTTGTGGGTGACAGCTATCTTCCTCTCACTACGCGTTTCGCTTACTGCTTCATCAGGGAAGTATGGTTAAGTAGAGGCAGCTCCATTCTTATAGCGGCCGCGACTACACCAACTTTTGGAGGCTCGCTTTCATCCTAACCCTAAAGAAGTATATTATATCTTTCAATTTTTATCACAGGTGTATGAAAGGTTGGCAAAAATAAGTCCCTTAGTCCAACAACATGTTCAAAGTGCCAAAGAACGTCAAAAGAGGAACTGCAATAAGTCTGCAGTAGTTTGTGCTTTTCAGTTGGGCGACAAAGTCCTGGTACTGGTGCCAGCTCACAAGAGTAACCTGTTTGCTCAGTGGCAAGGTCTGTGTGAGGTGGGTTAGGGTTAGGGCTGGTAAACTACAATGTAGAGCAGTTGGGTAAGAGAAGAGAGGAGCAGCTCTATCATATAAACCCTGGCATGATGAGAGTGAAGAGGTCGGGTTAGTGGGTACCATTTGTTAAAGAGTCCGAGGTGCCAATAGGGTCCTTGTTGTCTCCGCAGCAAAGGTACCAAGTTGAGGACATGTCGGACCAAGGGGCGTTTTTTTTTTGGCCCTGTCGGGATGTACCACCATGAATCTGACATCAATACTCCTCTGTTGGTGGTAGCAGAGGAGTCATATAATATCCCTGAAGCGAGATGCTGACAGTAAAGCAGGATGTACCGAAAATGGTCGAGTAGGATGTGATTGAAGAATCCACAAGTGAGTGGAATAGTCCAATTGTACTTGTACCGAAAACCAATGGGACCATAAGATACTTCCAGACCTCTGCACATTAAGAAGTGTCTCATAGTTTGATGCTTACCCAATGTCCCAGGTAGATTAGCTGGTAGAGAACTTAACGGATAGTAATTATTTGACCACCCTGGATCTCCACCCCGATTGGCCTTTTCCAGTGAAAGGTCTTTCACTTTGGCCTACATGGTGGTACTGCCACTTTCCAATGGCCCATGCATAAGTTCTTGTGGCCTCATGGAAATTATGCTTCTGGATGATATTTTCATTCATTCCTAGGACTAGGAGACCATCTTCCAAAAGTAGAGGCCATATTGACATTTTTAAGGTCTGCTGGGTTAATTACTTATCCAGATAAATGCACAGTGGCTACGTGTGAAGCCACATGGACATCACTTGTGATCAATCATACTATATGCATATGCTTAACGTTTACCTTCTCGCTGCGATGCAGATGCTGTTGTCATTGTGTTGTTCTGATTGTGATTGTATTAATTCTGTTGTTATATATGTATTGCATTGTGATGTCACCATGAACAGGGTTTCCAGGTGGGTTAAATCTGAGCTTGTATAAAAGAGGTCTGGTGTAAACATCTAACATATGCAGATCTAATTGTATCCTGCCTGTCCTGTTAGCCAACAGTCTTATTGATCCAACAGGGCTCAGACTTAGTGGCACCTTCCCAGGGAATCAGTGGTCCTCAACCACTGGGGGAGATCACACTGAAGATGGGTCTTCACATCTGCCCTCCTATCATGACTTATTTACTGCCCTTAGCCTGTCCCCCCTTTAGCTCTGCTACTGTGAGAGAACAGAGGGTGAAACTTTGGAGACTTTGAACTGTGCTTTCCTCCCAGGTGTCTGCTATCCTGACTCCATGCAAATGTACTCCTCTGCTCCGCAGTAAAGCTGCCTAAGTCATTGCTAAGATCCCACACAAATGTACAGTCCTCACATTTGGTGGCAGCTATAGTTCAAGCCAGGAGGGCAGGAAGACAGAATGCTGCAGGCAAATAAATGCAGAAATCAGTCACCGATAATGTTTCTAAGGAATGGCACATGCGGGAGAAATGGCTGGACCAGAACAGGAATGCAAAAAGATATGGAAAGGACACTTGCAAGACATTTTCCAAGGTTGAGATATTGCAGTCGCAAAACATGAAAGATGTGTTAGTGGTCAAGCTGCTTCAATGGGAGCAAGAAAATCCGACAGGTCAATCTGAGGAGGATATATAGGAGCTGTAGCGAATGGATCAGGAATCGTTTCCAGGAGCAATATGAACTCAGGGCAATCCTGTATAACCTAAACGGACCAGCCGGAGGCCATGTTTAATGATCTGAGACCCAATCCTAAGGATCACGAAAGGACCTGTGATATGGACACAGTTCTGCAAGTACCGTTGTCGTTGCCTGAAAGGACTCAAGAAACAGTTAACGGATAATATTGTGATGTGCCAACTTGTAAAAAAAATACCAGATATTGTCACACATCTCCACATTAATATGATGGTGGTCTGTGGTGTCGAGGAAGAAAACTGGCCGTGTTATTTGGTTCCGGGCACTTAGCAAAAAGGGAGGCAGCTCCCATAAGGAGTTTAATAGCAGTTTACTGTTAGAATGTACCCGATGGCTGGAGGGGAAAAGAATTGTCTTCATGGATGAGATGCAGGACATATTCATATTGGAGCAGGTGCTCTGAAAATTGGTTTCAGAAGTAAGGGAATAGCTGAAGGATCGAAAATCTGTGACCCCTGAGCAAACAGCTCACCTGGCTGATGAATATTTGGTTAAACGGCCACGGTGGAGATCTGCAGGGCAAGAGAACTTCCCCTACAACAACCAGACTGGAAGGTCTAATGGCCCACTGAGATGGGAGAATTGGTCCCAGATGTCACAATTACAATATACAATTTTGTCCTATGGGATTTTAGTATTTGAGGAAGTGTTATCTGTGCAACTGGTTGGATCACATTCAGAAGGACTGTCCTAGCCCTCAGCCTGGGGTTCCAGTGGTGGCTTGTTGCAATCAGGAGGAATTTGTGTAAGGTTCTGAGATCAACTACGAACTAATGCACCAGGGGCAGAGGGAATTGTGTATAAATTTTAGACCACTGGGAGTGTGGGGAGGGTTGATCCAGCTAATATGCGATCACATTTTCAAGTCGTGTGGGTAGGAAGGCAAATGTGCCAAGGCTGAGGGACCCATCACCTTGATGTGTCCGGGTGTCTTATTTACTTCCTAACCAGAGGATTTGTATCTCTACAGTAGAACAGGACTTGAAAGATACCGATGGTCAGGGTTTGGTTGGATTGGGGACTCAGTAAGGGACAAGTGAATGTGGGGCTTATGAATTGGGTCCCATTGGATGTTGTTTTCGGAAACAATTTGGGCCATGGATTAATAAGTAATTTTGCCAACGCCTTGTTCCGCAGGCAAACTAAGGCTCTAAAGTTAAGCGCGAACAGATCTCAAGACCAGCACCAGAAGTCTTTGATGTGTCGCCCACCCCAGCCCCTGAATCATTGCCAGTAAGTACGTCTCTGGCTGAGCAGACTCTGACGCAGGGGGACTTGAGGGAGGTGGAATGGAGAGTTTAGATGTACCCAACGCCCGGATCCCTCTTTAGCTGGCTTACTCAGCCGAGTGGACATACCCATTATTAAAGGACAATAGTCACAGGTATTGTCGGGAATGATGGCTTGTATCGCATAGCAGAGGCACCTGTGGTAGGTGAGGCTAATAAGCAATTAGTGGTGCCTCAAGAGTACAGGTCCCAGTCACTGGCACTAGCTCCTGACATCCCAGTAGCTAGCCATCTATGAGTTAAGAAATCAGAGCCTGGATTTTACTGGCCCGGTCCAGTGAAGGGGGGCTGCACGGGAAAAGTCTTGGATTCTGGAGTGGGAAGAGGTGATAAGAGTGGAGGAGAGGCGGCGGTTGTTGGCCGAGCGCAGGGAGCGGGCAGGAGTGTGAATGGAGAGGAGGATAGAGATATAAGGGGCAGTAGAGTGGGAGAGACCCTTGTAAGTGGTGGTGAGGAGTTTGAAAAGGATTCTGTAGGGGAAGGGGAGCCAGTGTAAGGAGAGGCAGAGAGGGGAGGCAGAGGGGGAGGAGGAGCGGCGTGAGAGGAAGATGAGTCTTGCGGCCACATTGAGTATAGAACGGAGGGGGTATCCAGGCTAAACAGGTGTTTGTCACTTCACATAAAGACTTAACATTTCCTGCTATCAGCAAACAGACTTCCTCTAGCAAAGTTACAAACCCAAACAATGAGAATTGCGTACAAAACACATCCCAATGTAACACGATAAATGCATTTTAAATTATATACATTGGTGCCTGTACCTCTGAATGAAATACATTTCTACAATAAATTATTTCTACATGATCCAGCCACAAATAAGTTATTTATCAGTGATCCAGTCACAGACATATTATTCCAAATCTCCTGTACTAGCTGCCCCTGAATTGCGACTGTGATTCACTGCATCAGGTTGCGGATTGGGAGTAGTGTTTAATCAGGTTGGGGAGGATGGTCAAGAACACCCTGTGGTAGAGTTGACATGGAAATTGGTGGCTAAGGATATTACCTATTCCACCAGTGAGTGTTTGGCCATAATACGGGCACTGAAGAAACTTCATTGACTGCAATATAGGGTCTGGGTGGATTTTCACAATTATCTGTGTTTATAAAGCCGGGAGTTCTTACACTATAAGAGAGGGTGAGTACTGGGGCTACATAGTGGGACAGGGGAGGGTGAAACCTCAATTGGACAAGGTGGAGAATCTGTAAAGAACTAGCTGAGGCCACTTAGTAAACCTGCAAACCTTCCTAGGGTTCGTTGTTTATCATCAGAGATTTGTGAGTCATTCTACCACGTGGGCTGCTGTGCTCGCGGGGTGTTCCTGAACCAGCGGCCCTGATACCGTAGTGTGGACAGATGCTGCTGTAGCAGCCTGGACTGATCAGCGATCAGCACTTTGTTCTGCACCGGTGCTGCAAGCTCCAGACTTAAACCAAAGGTTATGGAACAGAAAATGTAACTCGCGGCGCTAGAGGGATCACATACAATAGAATGCCAGCATCCGTGGATAGCTGTAACACATAAAATAATACACACATAGAGCAGTAAAGTCCCAACAGATGGATAAGGTATCTAGAGTGCCGTTAGGTGATTAGTCCCTCTTCCAGTTGTGATCTGAGTGGCCAGCTGATGTAAATAATCCAAGATTATCTTCCACAAAGGACTCCAACGATATAAAATATATATACAGAAAAAAGATCATAGCGTAATACCATTTTATTAAAATGTTAAAACAATATAAATAAAAATATAAAATATAAAATATTGAAATATGACCTTGACAAAAAATATTTTATATTCGAAACACGTTGGATCAATAGGACGACCTTTTTCCAGGACTACCCTAGGATTCACTGCTGCTGTTTGGGAGCGGATTGGCATCGGGTAAACCCACTCCTATTCCCATTCGATATGCTGTCTGAATCTTTTATTGTGGTACGTTCCTAGAAGCACATCAATATTTGTATTGTTTTAACATTTTAATAAAATGGTATTACGCTATGATCTTTTTTCTGTATATATATTTTATATCGTTGGAGTCCTTTGTGGAAGATAATCTTGGATTCACTACCAGATGGGTTTTTGATGTGCTGGGCCTCAAGAAATGATCTTGTAAGCTCCCACCCTGCGGGGATCCCCTCACGTGGTTATTAACATCAGCTGGCCACTCAGATCACAACTGGAAGAGGGACTAATCACCTAAAGGCACTCTAGATACCTTATCCATCTGTTGGTACTTTACTGCTCTATGTGTGTATTATTTTATGTGTTACAGCTATCCACGGATGCTGGCATTCTATTGTATGTGATCCCTCTAGCGCCGTGAGTTACATTTTCTGTTCCATATTGTTCATTTAAGGAGTAGGTGGCTCCTTTTGTGCACCTCAGGCTGCTGTTTGGAGATACATTAGCGCTCATTCTTGTATTATTGTATTTATTAAACCAAAGGTTCATTCTGCAGACAGATGCATCTAGTGTTGGCTTCGGGGGCAATTCTGTCCCAAGTAAAGAGTAAATAATTTATTTGAGTTGTAAGTTGCTGCCACATGAGCAGACACCCCCCTAGTGGTGTTTTAGTTAAACCTTTACCTCAGTGAATTCAGGAGGGGTCACCTAGAGGGTAAGCTAATAGTTTATGAAAAGTTACATAAACAGGTTACCATGGGGATAACCCAGCCCAGCCTGGAGACTGAGGGAGAGGAAGGAGGGGCTGTCAGCAAGGGGGAGATAGACAGAGAGAAGACACAGGAGAGGAGAGTTGTAGCTGGGGACCTGGGAGAGTGGGGTGGAAGCTCCAGGCTCCCCCAGCATTGCCTGGCTGTCTGAGCGTGGTGACTGCGCCAGGGCAAGGAATGTGTGCCCTGGATGAGGGGGAGAACTCCATGCCACTATAGTGAACCCAAGAGAGAGGGGGACACTGCGCATGGAAGAGGCCCTGGAGTGAGGGCTGCTACAAGAGGCATGGTAGCTGTAGTGTCAGATCCTGAGGCTGAGAGTACACAGAGTGACGTGTCAGAGCACAGGAGACATCATCCCCGCAGAGGAGGGATGCGCTGCAGTTGAGAGGTACACAGAGTGTGTCAGAGCTGCATGGAGGAGAGGCTGCCTGCCTATTAGCATCCATGCATGTGCCCCTGCAGAAAGGGTGATCTGCAGTGAGTATGGAGTGCAAGAGACATGTAAATTATGTTATTTAACATCTGGATAACATTAAGAACTGTGCAGGAGGAGTGATAAGATATTTGCAACCATATTCGTATTGCTCATTAAGAACTGTGCTGGAGAGAGTAAGGAGATGTATATATTCTGCAACCATTATGATTATCGTGCTGGAGGAAGAGTGTAAATAAAAGTTCAGTTTGTTATAGAGATGGTCTGGCGCCCAAATTATTGTGACTTCTATTACACTGCACCAAAGTGACATTACCTGTGTCCCACTAACTACAAAGAAACACCTGCATGTGCAGGGACCCCCTGATCATTTACACCCATGCCCATCAGCTAGCCAGGGCTTGAGAAGGAGGTGCACTGTGTACCCTTTGCACCCCACACTACACACAGTGACAGGGGGTTACATAATGGCGCCCAACGTGGGGCTCAAGCACAACAGATGGAGAAAGTGCTTGCAGGGCACAGGGACTGAGTGCAGTGTGCCCAGCCGGAGTAACACCCTTGGGACACCATGTCTGACCGTCTCTAGGTGCCCAGGAGACCAAGGGTAATGAGGAGAAGGTGAAGCAAGCTGTTTGCTGAGTAGTTCTGTCCGGGACAGTATATGGAGCAGCAGTGTGCTTGTTGCTGAGACTTGTAGTGCCACTTAACCCAGCTGAGTGGGAAGCAAAAGAAGAAAAGGTTCAACGTGTGAGGTGTAATTATAATGCAGTCTGTATATTGCCTTTCCTGAGGATTTGGGGAAGCAAAGAGAGGCAGATTGTGCAATGTGACGTCTGTATATTGCCCTTCCGGAGGATTGGGGGGAGCAAAGAAAGGCAGATCGTCCACGTTGGAGAGAAAGGGGGGGAAGACAACCCCGCTGGTCAAATGCCACCCCTGCATATATTGCTGATATGTGACTTGGGGGAGATGTATTTGTTGGGAGGGGCCCACGAGAGCCACCTGTCTCTTTTTGACCCAGGAGGGGGGAGACATGGGCAGGCATGGGCAGGTGCTACATTGCTTTGGCATAAAGCCATATTTAAATGTACATTGAAAGAAAACAGGACACCTGTGACTCACATGTTTACATCCATTGGGGGTGTTGTGGGGTATGCAATGTGAAATGTGTTTTATATTGATACTGCCATTGTATTGCTATGTATGTATTCACTTTACACTGTGATGTTTAATGCAATAGTGATGTAGAAAAGTTTACATGTGTGTGGTCATATGTGAGTTAGGTGTGAGTGAGATTAGCTAGGCAGCCCCATTAGGTGTAGTTTAGGGTGCCCAGCTAATCGGGGGAGAATGTAACACCCCCCTAGTGGTGTTTTAGTTAAACCTTTACCTCAGTGAATTCAAGAGGGGTCACCTAGAGGGTAAGCTAATAGTTTATGAAAAGTTACATAAACAGGTTACCATGGTGATAACCCAGCCCAGCCTGGAGACTGAGGGAGAGGAAGGAGGGCTGTCAGATAGAGACAGAGAGAGAAGAGACAGAGGAGGAGAGTTGTAGCTGGGGACCTGGGAGAGTGGGGTGGAAGCTCCAGGCTCCCCCAGCATTGCCTGGCTGTCTGAGCGTGGTGACTGAGCCAGGGCAAGGAATGTGTGCCCTGGATGAGGGGGAGAACTCCATGCCACTATAGTGAACCCAAGAGAGAGGGGGACACTGCGCATGGAAGAGGCCCTGGAGTGAGGGCTGCTACAAGAGGCATGGTAGCTGTAGTGTCAGATCCTGAGGCTGAGAGTACACAGAGTGACGTGTCAGAGCACAGGAGACATTATCCCCGCAGAGGAGGGATGAGCTGCAGTTGAGAGGTACACAGAGTGTGTCAGAGCTGCATGGAGGAGAGGCTGCCTGCCTATTAGCATCCATGCATGTGCCCCTGCAGAAAGGGTGATCTGCAGTGAGTATGGAGTGCAAGAGACATGTAAATTATGTTATTTAACATCTGGATAACATTAAGAACTGTGCAGGAGGAGTGATAAGATATTTGCAACCATATTCGTATTGCTCATTAAGAACTGTGCTGGAGAGAGTAAGGAGATGTATATATTCTGCAACCATTATGATTATCGTGCTGGAGGAAGAGTGTAAATAAAAGTTCAGTTTGTTATAGAGATGGTCTGGCGCCCAAATTATTGTGACTTCTATTACACTGCACCAAAGTGACATTACCTGTGTCCCACTAACTACAAAGAAACACCTGCATGTGCAGGGACCCCCTGATCATTTACACCCATGCCCATCAGCTAGCCAGGGCTTGAGAAGGAGGTGCACTGTGTACCCTTTGCACCCCACACTACACACAGTGACAGGGGGTTACATATGCAACAGTGGAAAAATAATATTTCTCAAATCCATCTTGAATGCCGCTGCCCATCTTATTTGTTCTCCTGCGGCTCTATCTCTGCCAGTCGCTGCATTGGCTCTCCGCCACCTACAGAATTAAATTTAAACTCCTTATGTTCACCTACAGAACTCTCAACCAATTATTCCCACCGTCCAATCTCCTCTCTACCCGCTCTCCTTGCCACCCCTCCGCTATGCCAACGACCGCCTTCTCAATAGCTCTGGACCTCTCACTCTCCATCAGGGTAGTCTCTACTCTCCAAGGCTGCAAATGTGCCCTCAAAACTCACTTCTTTATTCAAGCCTATCAGCCTCCTTATAACTCCTCTGTCTCTGCTTTCACCCCCCCAGTCCCCCAATTGATACCACACTCTTTGTGTCCTCCCCTTCCCTGTAGGATGTTAATTCCCACAAGCCGGACCCTCTTTCCTCGTGTTCTTCTACGATTCCATCACCCTCTGTACACCTCGCCCTGTTGTTTTGAGCCCAGGTCTACTTCATGTTGGATATTAACATCACTCTCAGCCACTGTCCTGTAATAACTTATCTGTGTGTAAGTTGTTTAATCAGTAGGTCTGGTCTTTGTATTCTTTTGTTTTTCATGTATAATGTAATGTATTATAGATTATTGCTGTTTATTGTATACTACTGTAAATGTCTGTGGACCTACTGTAAGTAAGATATAATAGTAATAATGTACTCTAGGCAGGGCTGGATTAAGGGAATGGAGGCCTCTGGGCTAAGGGGGCCTCCATTCCCCCATGAGGGCCCCCCCCCCCTCCCGACCCTGACCGATCAATACTGCTGCTGAGCACTTTCAAGGGCCCCCTGGATGCCATAGGCCCCTGGGCTGTAGCCCAGTTAGCCCTATGGTTAATCCGGCCCTGACTCTAGGTGATAGAATATTGTTATAACAATCTGTAAGGGTTAGTGAATAATTGATGTTATACCATGAGGCACCAGTAGATGGAGACAAAATACTGTTGTGTGATACACTGAAGTCAAACTACGCTGGAATATCTGTACTCTGGGGAAATGTTTGAATTAATGTAAGTGGCCTTTAAGGAGTTAACACCACAGTGGAATCAGCTACTGAGAATGGTCTGATTCAGTTCCTGGGAACCTAATCACATAAAAGCAACTTGAAAAGACTGAAACAACTATGAGATGTATTCAGGAAGGACAAGTGGCCCATTGGTCGGTTACATACTGGTCACTGAACGTGGTCATCACAGCACTTACTACAAGCAGCGTTATATCCACCAGTGGGTCAGGTGAGGAGAGATCTCTATCACTGGATCAGATGAGAGCAGACCTTCAGAAGTGCATCAATGGGAGGAGACCTTTCACTGCTGGGTCAGGGAAGGAGATAGCAAGCAGTGGATCAAAGGACAGCAGATCTCCAGCAGTGGATTAGATCTCTAGCAGATTAGATCTCCAGCAGCGTAGTAGATCTCTGGCAATAGATTAGATCTCCAGCAGTGGATTAGATCTCCAGCTGTGTATTAGATCTCCAGCAGCAGAGTAGATCTCCAGCAGCAGAATAGATCTCCAGCAGTGTAGTAGATCTCCAGCTGTGTATTAGATCTCCAGCTGTGTAGTAGATCTCTGGCAATAGATTAGATCTCCAGCAGCGGATTAGATCTCCAGCAGCAGAGTAGATCTCCAGCTGTGTATTAGATCTCCAGCAGCAGAGTAGATCTCCAGCAGCGGATTAGATCTCCAGCAGCAGAGTAGATCTCCAGCTGTGTATTAGATCTCCAGCAGCAGAATAGATCCGCTCCAGTATCAGGGAAGGTAGTGGTGGATTCTAGGCTCTTGGTGATAGGAGCGGGTCAGGCTTGAAGTTGAGCTGTGCACAGACATGAACAGTGATAGTTTGGGTACAAGGCAGCAGAACGCGGGCACTGATCCGTTAGATAACCGGGGCAGCTGCTCACAATGTGGACATTGAATTATAGATTGTTCATTAAGCGCAGAGGATCAATGACTGATAACTGCTGGGAAGAGACGTCTGGGCCGTGAGCTTCTAATGAGGAAAATCTGCACCCAACTCATTTATACCAAATGCTGATACCAGGACTGGGTCCAACAGTAATCCCCTTACACAATGAGAGTCTGCACTCAGCAGAGCACGGGGTTAAAGTCGCAAACACATATACAGTGTCCACACACTGCAACATCAGCAGCTCCTTTATTTACTGTCCTGGCCGTGACCACTTCTGTGCCAGACCTTCACGTGACGTGTCTGTGTGTACTTCACAGAGAGAGACCTTCACGTGACGTGTCCATGTGTACTGCACAGAGAGAGACCTTCACATGACGTGTCCATGTGTACTGCACAGAGAGAGACCTTCACGTGACGTGTCCGTGTGTACTGCACAGAGAGAGACCTTCACATGACGTGTCCGTGTGTACTGCACAGAGAGAGACCTTCACATGACGTGTCTGTGTGTACTTCACAGAGAGAGACCTTCATATGACGTGTCCATGTGTACTGCACAGAGAGAGAGACCTTCACATGACGTGTCTGTGTGTACTTCACAGAGAGAGACCTTCATATGACGTGTCCATGTGTACTGCACAGAGAGAGAGACCTTCACGTGACGTGTCTGTGTGTACTTCACACAGAGAGAGACCTTCACGTGACGTGTCCATGTGTACTGCACAGAGAGAGACCTTCACATGACGTGCCCGTGTGTACTGCACAGAGAGAGAGACCTTCACGTGACGTGTCCGTGTGTACTGCACAGAGAGAGACCTTCACGTGACGTGTCCATGTGTACTGCACAGAGAGAGACCTTCACATGACGTGTCCGTGTGTACTGCACAGAGAGAGACCTTCACATGACGTGTCCATGTGTACTGCACAGAGAGAGAGACCTTCACGTGACTTGTCTGTGTGTACTTCACAGAGAGAGACCTTCATATGACGTGTCCATGTGTACTGCACAGAGAGAGAGACCTTCACGTGACGTGTCTGTGTGTACTTCACAGAGAGAGACCTTCACGTGACGTGTCCATGTGTACTGCACAGAGAGAGACCTTCACATGACGTGCCCGTGTGTACTGCACAGAGAGAGAGACCTTCACGTGACGTGTCCGTGTGTACTGCACAGAGAGAGACCTTCACGTGACGTGTCCATGTGTACTGCACAGAGAGAGACCTTCACATGACGTGTCCGTGTGTACTGCACAGAGAGAGACCTTCACGTGACGTGCCCGTGTGTACTGCACAGAGAGAGAGACCTTTACGTGACGTGTCCGTGTGTACTGCACAGAGAGAGACCTTCACGTGACGTGTCCATGTGTACTGCACAGAGAGAGACCTTCACATGACGTGTCCGTGTGTACTGCACAGAGAGAGACCTTCACATGACGTGCCCGTGTGTACTGCACAGAGAGAGAGACCTTCACGTGACGTGTCCGTGTGTACTGCACATAGAGAGACCTTCACGTGACGTGTCCATGTGTACTGCACAGAGAGAGACCTTCACATGACGTGTCCGTGTGTACTGCACAGAGAGAGACCTTCACGTGACGTGTCTGTGTGTACTTCACAGAGAGAGACCTTCACATGACGTGTCCATGTGTACTGCACAGAGAGAGACCTTCACGTGACGTGTCCATGTGTACTGCACAGAGAGAGACCTTCACGTGACGTGTCCATGTGTACTGCACAGAGAGAGACCTTCACGTGACGTGTCCATGTGTACTGCACAGAGAGAGACCTTCACGTGACGTGTCCGTGTGTACTGCACAGAGAGAGACCTTCACATGACGTGTCCGTGTGTACTGCACAGAGAGAGACCTTCACATGACGTGTCCATGTGTACTGCACAGAGAGAGACCTTCACGTGACGTGTCCATGTGTACTGCACAGAGAGAGACCTTCACGTGACGTGTCCGTGTGTACTGCACAGAGAGAGACCTTCACGTGACGTGTCCGTGTGTACTGCACAGAGAGAGACCTTCACATGACGTGTCCGTGTGTACTGCACAGAGAGAGACCTTCACATGACGTGTCCATGTGTACTGCACAGAGAGAGACCTTCACATGACGTGTCCATGTGTACTGCACAGAGAGAGACCTTCACGTGACGTGTCCATGTGTACTGCACAGAGAGAGACCTTCACGTGACGTGTCCGTGTGTACTGCACAGAGAGAGACCTTCACGTGACGTGTCCGTGTGTACTGCACAGAGAGAGACCTTCACGTGACGTGTCCGTGTGTACTGCACAGAGAGAGACCTTCACGTGACGTGTCCGTGTGTACTGCACAGAGAGAGACCTTCACGTGACGTGTCCGTGTGTACTGCACAGAGAGAGACCTTCACGTGACGTGTCCGTGTGTACTGCACAGAGAGAGACCTTCACGTGACGTGTCCATGTGTACTGCACAGAGAGAGACCTTCACGTGACGTGTCCATGTGTACTGCACAGAGAGAGAGACCTTCACGTGACGTGTCTGTGTGTACTGCACAGAGAGAGACCTTCACGTGACGTGTCCATGTGTACTGCACAGAGAGAGACCTTCACATGACGTGTCCGTGTGTACTGCACAGAGAGAGAGACCTTCACGTGACGTGTCTGTGTGTACTGCACAGAGAGAGAGACCTTCACGTGACGTGTCTGTGTGTACTGCACAGAGAGAGACCTTCACGTGACGTGTCCATGTGTACTGCACAGAGAGAGAGAGGCCTTCACGTGACATGTCCATGTACTGCACAGAGAGAGACCTTCACGTGACGTGTCCGTGTGTACTGCACAGAGAGAGAGACCTTCATGTGACGTGTCCGTGTGTACTGCAGAGAGAGAGAGAGACCTTCACGGGACATGTCCGTGTGTACTGCAGAGAGAGAGAGAGACCTTCACGTGACGTGTCCGTGTGTACTGCACAGAGAGGGAGACCTTCACGTGACGTGTCCGTGTGTACTGCAGAGAGAGAGACCTTCACGTGACGTGTCCGTGTGTACTGCACAGAGAGAGAGACCTTCACGTGATGTGTCCGTGTGTACTGCAGAGAGAGAGAGAGACCTTCACGGGACATGTCCGTGTGTACTGCAGAGAGAGAGACCTTCACGTGACGTGTCCGTGTGTACTGCAGAGAGAGAGAGAGACCTTCACGTGACGTGTCCGTGTGTACTGCACAGAGAGAGACCTTCACGTGACGTGTCCGTGTGTACTGCACAGAGAGAGAGACCTTCACGTGACGTGTCCGTGTGTACTGCACAGAGAGACAGAGAGACCTTCACGTGACGTGTCCGTGTGTACTGCACAGAGAGAGACCTTCACGTGACGTGTCCGTGTGTACTGCACAGAGAGAGACCTTCACGTGACGTGTCCATGTGTACTGCACAGAGAGAGAGACCTTCACGTGACGTGTCCGTGTGTACTGCACAGAGAGAGACCTTCACGTGACGTGTCCGTGTGTACTGCACAGAGAGAGAGACCTTCACGTGACGTGTCCGTGTGTACTGCACAGAGAGAGAGAGAGACCTTCACGTGACGTGTCCGTGTGTACTGCAGAGAGAGAGACCTTCACATGACGTGTCCGTGTGTACTGCACAGAGAGAGAGACCTTCACGTGACGTGTCCGTGTGTACTGCACAGAGAGAGACCTTCACATGACGTGTCCGTGTGTACTGCAGAGAGAGAGAGACCTTCACGTGACGTGTCCGTGTGTACTGCACAGAGAGAGTCCTTCACGTGACGTGTCCGTGTGTACTGCACAGAGAGAGAGACCTTCACGTGACGTGTCCGTGTGTACTGCACAGAGAGAGAGAGAGACCTTCACGTGACGTGTCCGTGTGTACTGCACAGAGAGAGAGACCTTCACGTGACGTGTCCGTGTGTACTGCACAGAGAGAGAGAGAGACCTTCACGAAACGTGTCCGTGTGTACTGCACAGAGAGAGAGACCTTCACGTGACGTGTCCGTGTGTACTGCACAGAGAGAGAGACCTTCACGTGACGTGTCCGTGTGTACTACAGAGAGAGAGAGAGAGAGACCTTCACGTGACGTGTCCGTGTGTACTGCACAGAGAGAGAGACCTTCACGTGACGTGTCCGTGTGTACTGCACAGAGAGAGAGAGAGACCTTCACGAGACGTGTCCGTGTGTACTGCACAGAGAGAGAGACCTTCACGTGACGTGTCCGTGTGTACTGCACAGAGAGAGAGACCTTCACGTGACGTGTCCGTGTGTACTGCACAGAGAGAGAGACCTTCACGTGACGTGTCCGTGTGTACTGCACAGAGAGAGAGACCTTCACGTGACGTGTCCGTGTGTACTGCACAGAGAGAGAGACCTTCACGTGACGTGTCCGTGTGTACTGCACAGAGAGAGAGACCTTCACGTGACGTGTCCGTGTGTACTGCACAGAGAGAGAGAGAGACCTTCACGTGACGTGTCCGTGTGTACTGCACAGAGAGGGAGACCTTCACGTGACGTGTCCGTGTGTACTGCACAGAGAGGGAGACCTTCACGTGACGTGTCCGTGTGTACTGCACAGAGAGGGAGACCTTCACGTGACGTGTCCGTGTGTACTGCACAGAGAGAGAGAGAGACCTTCACGTGACGTGTCCGTGTGTACTGCACAGAGAGGGAGACCTTCACGTGACGTGTCCGTGTGTACTGCACAGAGAGGGAGACCTTCACGTGACGTGTCCGTGTGTACTGCACAGAGAGAGACCTTCACGTGACGTGTCCGTGTGTACTGCACAGAGAGAGAGACCTTCACGTGACGTGTCCGTGTGTACTGCACAGAGAGGGAGACCTTCACGTGACGTGTCCGTGTGTACTGCACAGAGAGAGACCTTCACGTGACGTGTCCGTGTGTACTGCACAGAGAGAGAGACCTTCACGTGACGTGTCCGTGTGTACTGCACAGAGAGAGACCTTCACGTGACGTGTCCGTGTGTACTGCACAGAGAGAGACCTTCACATGACGTGTCCGTGTGTACTGCACAGAGAGAGACCTTCACATGACGTGTCCATGTGTACTGCACAGAGAGAGAAACCTTCACGTGACGTGTCCGTGTGTACTGCTCTGCACGGAGGGGGTCCTCCACCCTGTTGAGAGGGCCGCACATTACTCTTAGTAATAATTAAGGCATCAGCAGGTTTTGTCACAAGTAAATCTCACAATAAAGCAGATAGATCTGGGAGCCGCAGGTGAAGGGTCGGGACTGGCTGCTGCTCATCTGGTGCCCACTCACAGCAGCTGAAGTCCTTCTCTTCGGTCATCACTAACGTTCTGGGGGAACATCTAGCTCCTTCTCAGCTTCCTACTCCTGTCATAAACAACATCCACTTGGTCTGCAGGATGTACAGCGCAGCTTCTGAGCGGGAGCTGGCGGGATTCTTCGCCAGGTGCGGTTTACGTGGATCAGGACACTTATTTATTACCCAGATAAAATGTAGTTTTTGCAGGACGAGATTATTTAAATGATAAAGTGGTGAAGGATTCTTTGGAATACATGATGCCTGCAATGCAGGGGGGCGCACAAACTTATTCTTTCCGCACAAGTACTTTTTCCAACATTCTTAAAAAGGTAAATATTGGGCCCTTTCCTACACTCTCCACAGCAGCATCCCAAGGTTTACTTCAATGGAATATAGACATTCAAAGACCCAGCCGTGTCCCGATGTCTTCTCTCGTCCATGTTTAGCATAACATAGACAAGGCGGAACAGGGCTGTGTGTTAGCAGAAGAACCCAAAGGCTTCCATGAATTAAGGGGTTGGGGATAGTAAAACAAGTAGTAGTCTTTAATGCAGTGGATTGCAAACTTTTCAGTTCAAGGCACCCTTAGGGTCTCCAAAATTTCTTCAAGGCACCCCTAAGCCAAAATAATTACCAAATCATCATCATCATCATCATTTATTTATATAGCGCCAACATATTCCGTAGCGCTTTACAATTGGGGACAAACGTAATAAACTAATAAACAAACTGGGTAAAACAGACAAAGAGGTGAGAAGGCCCTGCTCGCAAGCTTACAATCTATGGGATAGTCCCCCTCCTTGCTTACTACTGACCCTGGCTGAGGCACCCCTTTGAGATCTTCAAGGCACCCCTAGGCGCACAGTTTGGGAACCACTGCTTTAAGGTATATATTGTGTTATCGCCCATATGCTTGATGTCTGGCTTCAGGAACTACATTCCATTAACATCCAAACATCGTGCTGTCCTCATTGACTTCTCAGTGGTCAGAAGGTCAGAATTTGGACTTTGAAGGGACGTTTTCAAGTTCTCCATCAGGCTCAGGTGTGTAAACAAAAGAGCTTGAATGAGCCACAAGCAATTTATAAAGCTAAAATATATATCCAAATAAAATATAAGCAGACATGTAATAAAACACAAAAATCAAATACCCATCATGGACATAGCTAACTATAAAAGACCAGTACGTGTTGGCACATCTAGCGGGCTATCATCAGATTACTGAACGTGATTATGTCACTATACAGAAGTAATGAGACATTCGCTATAAAATGCAGATGTTGCACAAATTTGAGTCCAACACAGTCCCTAGAAGAAGTAAATAGTCTCCAATTCTTATTGTAATATAAACTTCAATCATCCATCGTTGTTTTATCTTAATTGGTGTTGTCAAAAGGATCATCATCCAAATATCCTCATAAGAAACCCCTTTCACAAAGCATGTGCATGAGATGCAGAACTGTGTACCATTGAAAGCCAAACATCTCGGGTGCACCCAGAGGTTTCGAAGATCACATGTGCTGTGGGCATCGGGGATCTCAATTGATTCTGATTGGTATGTCGGCTTATGTCTCGTGACTCTAATACTTATTGAAACGCATTAGCAATGTAATAAGGAGACAACTTTTCCTTTCTTACATTAGGTGTCCGTTCTTTACCTACCAATAAACTCAATCAATTGGGTGTTAAGACTATTAAGGTTTGACTTTTTTGCTAACATACGTCTCTTGTAGAGGCATAGGAGGTATAATACTGACTCTATTTATTTTATTTTGACTACTTACAGATGATAGGAACGGCCATTGGGGTCTGGTTCGCCCCTAGTTACACCAACCACTACATGGGGCCTTGGAGTCCCAGTACATATGGGGTGACGACTGTGGGGCGAACCTGGTCCTCTATGGCTGATATAGAGATTATCTATTTATATACAGCGTGTATGTGTGTATATATATATATATATATATATATATATATATATATATATATATATATATATACAGTATATATTATTTATTATTTGGGATTAGAATGAGCACTCAGCACTCAAATTTTTTACTTAAAATTCTTTTTATGTAAATACATACAATCTCATATTCCTTCACACATTCGTTAAAACCTCCATTAACCGTTGACTGCTTGGATTTGACACTGTCAGTCTAGGGCTCTACAGAATCTATCTCCACTTTTTGAGAGTGTCCATTATGCGACAGAAAAGAAAAACATTCTGAAAGGTCAAATTATGTGTTATCTATAAAGACGTACAAACGCATCATCACCATCAACATTTATTTATACAGCGTCAGGAGATTCCGTAGCGCTTTACAATTGGGAACAAACAGTAATAAAACATTACTGGGTAATACATACATACGTAAAGGTAAGAGGGCCCTGCTCGCAAGCTTACAATCTATGGGACAATGGTTTGATACACAAGGGTAAGTGCAACATCATATTGAATATTTGTCCAGATAGAATGCAAAGGTTACAAAGTATTTAGTGGGCTGTATGCTCAGTCACACAGCAATGTTGGTCAGAGGGTTGTTGTCTTGTGTTAGCTGTTTAGAGGGTGGTAATAGGGTAACCTAGGGAGATTAAGAGGGTGGTAGAGGAATATTATAAGCTTGTCTGAAGAGGTGGGTTTTCAGAGAGCACTTGAAGGTTTGAAGACCAGAGGAGAGTCTTATTGTGCGAGGGAGGGAATTCCACAAAGTGGGTGCAGTCCGAAAAAAGTAATGTAAGCGGGAATGGGAGGTAGTGATGAGAGTGGAAGAGAGACGCAGATTTTGTGTAGAACAGAGGTGTTGAGTTGGGAGATATTTTGAGACAAGTGAGGAGATGTATGTTGGTGCAATTTTGTTTATGGCCTTGTATGTTATTAGAAGAATTTTATATTGGATTTGTTGAAAAAGAGGCAGCCATTGTAGAGACTGACAGAGTGGCTTAACAGAGGAAGAGCGATTTGCAAGGATAATCAATCTAGTCGCTGCGTGCAAAATAGATTGTAGAGGCTCGAGTCTGATTTTGGGAAGACCAGTGAGGAGGGAATTACAATAGTCGATGCAGGAGATGATGAGTGCATGAATTAAAGTTTTTGCAGTGTCTTGTGTGAGATATGTGCGTATTCTGGAAAAGTTTTTTAGATGTATGCAACATCATGTAAATATAGAGTTGATGTGGGGAACAAAGGATAGTTGTGAGTCAAGGATTACACCTAGGCAGCGAGTTTACGGGGTGGGATTTATGGTCATGTTATCAGCAGAAATAGAAATGTCAGACAATAAACTTCTATTGTTGGGTGGGAATATAATTAATTCTGTTTTTGAAAGATTGAGTTTGAGTTGGTGAGAAGACATCCAAGATGAAATGGCAGAAAGACCATCAGTAACGCAAGACAACACAGATGTCGAGAGATCAGGAGAGGATAGATAAATTTGTGTATCCACATAGAGATGATACTGAAATCCAGAGCTTATTAGTTTTCCAAGAGAAGTGGTGTAGATAGAGAATAGCAGAGGACCTAGCACTGAGCCTTGTGGAACTCCAACTGATAAAGGAAGCGGAGCAGAGGTGGATCCAGAGAAGTTAACACTGAAAGAGTGATTAGGTAGGTAGGACGAGAACCAGGATAGGACAGTGTCTCAAAGACCTAGGGATTGTAGCATTTGAATGAGGAGAGAGTGGTCAACTGTATCAAATGCAGCCGAGACATCCAGGAGAATTAGAAGAGAGTAATCACCTTTAGTTCTAGCTGTGATCAGATCATTGACAACTTTGGTCAGCGCAGTCTCTGTGGAGTGTTGAGAGCGAATGCCTGATTAAATAGGTTGTTTGCAGAAAGGAAACGTGCGCGGCGAGTGTAGGCAAGTCTCTCTAGAAGCTTGGAGGGGCACGGGAGCTAAGAGATAGGATGGTAATTGGAGAGAGAGTTTGGGTCAGAATTTTGTTTTTTAGAATAGGAGTAATCACTGCATGCTTGTATAATGATGGGAAGAGACCAGTAGAGAGAGAGAGAGATTACAGATTTTAGTTAGCGATGGAATGAGCACAAGAGACATGGACCTACCAACTTGTGAGGGAATGGGATCAAGAGGACAGGAGGTAGAGTAGGAAGATAAGGGAGTAGAAACTTCCTCTTCATTTGTGGGATCAAATGAAGGGAGAGTGTCAGAGGATTCTGGGAAGGAATTGAGCTGATTGCTGGTGAATGAGAGGATACCAATTCGAGTCTGATCTTATCAATCTTGTCCTTGAAATAGGAAGCAAGATCCTGGGCACTGATGGTAGTCGGAGGGTTTGGGATGGGAGGATTCAGAAGAGATTTAAATGTGTTAAAAAGGTGTTTGGAGTTAGAAGCCTGAGCATAGATAAGATATTGGAAGTATACTTGTTTAGCAGTGTCCAGAGCACTTCGATTGGAGTGGTAAATATCAGTATATGTGATGAACTCATTAGAGGCACAAGATTTACGCCAGTGACGTTCTGCTTTATGAGAAAGTTTTTGTAGAATTCATGTTACTGTTGTGTGCCACGGTTGGCAACAAAGTCTACGCGAAGTATGTAGTGTCGCTGGAGCCACTTGATCCAGGGCAGTTACTAGGGTTTGGTGAAAATTAGGTACTGCCCGATCAGGGGAGGAGAATGTAGAAATTGGGGAGAGAAGGTGTTGGAGAGGTGAAAAACTGTTGAAAATCAATAGCGTTGATATTCCTGCGGGTACGAGGAGGCTTGGAAGAGTTTGATACTAGGAAGAGTAAAGAACTGGGGGTGAGCGAGTAGCTAATAAGGTGATGATCCAAGAGGGGGAAAGGAGTGTTAAGGAAACCAGAAACTGAGCATAGTCTAGAGAAAACAAGATCAAGGCAGTGACCATCCTGATGAGTAGCGGATTCAATCCACTGAGAGAGGTCAAGTGAGGATCTTAGAGAGAGTAGTTTGGAAGCAGCATTGGAACGTGGATTAGCAATAGGGATGTTGAAATCACCCATGATGATGGTGGGGATATCAGTAGATAAGAAGTGAGGGAGCCATGCAGAGAAGAGTTCAAGAAATTGTTGGTGTGGTCCAGGGGGGCGATAGATGACAGCAACACGCATAGAGAATGGGTTAACGTTCCTAACAGTATGTACTTCAAAAGATGTGACCGTGAGTGATGGGACATTTGGTAGAACTGTGAACGATGATTGTAAGATGTGCGTCCTTTTAGTTTCTGGTGGCAGAGTGAGGCTGTTACAACTATTGAATTTAAATAGGACAAAAGTTCATGAGTGTTAACTAGAGGTGAGCGAAGTAATGATGGGACAATGTGGACAGATGTGTGTGTTGCAGGATGGGTGGGGGATGATATAGTCCTAAAGATAATGCCATGAAAGGAGAGGAAGAGCATAATTTGACAAGGGCCTGTTGGATCATTGCAATAAAGGAAGTTAGAGGAATGGACAGAATGCTAGAAGGTACATTGGAGATAAGCGCAAATACTAGAGCACAGCGGTTACATAGAACTCCACTAGTGGGTTCATGACATGTGGAACCACAAGGAACGGTAATAAAGAGCTGCTCTCACCATAGAAAGGGAATAAGATAAAGAATTCTTCTTTCATAAATTGCAGCACAGATTTGTCATATATCTACTGCAATGTAGTTGTGACATTTAATACGTTGGCCGTAGCAGGAGGATACTGAAAGGACGACTTACAGAGCACAAACGCAAGATTGTTAAGAAACAGCATCCGCACAGTGTATCTAGGTCTTATGCAGCCGGGGACTATGATGACCCAGATTGTCTGAGCATTGTGGGCTTGGAACAGATTCAGTAGATTGTGCAGACAGGGTGTATACTGGAGGCACTTGTTATACACATTACATCCTGAGAGGTGGAAGGAGGCCATAGATTTAAATGTCATGATTCAAGTTTATTTTAGGTTTTTCAGTTAGATTGTTTTTTAGCTTGATATCCTCTCATTATTATATTAGTATATAGCACGGTGGCTCAGTGGTTAGCACTTCTGCCTCACTGCACTGGGGTCATGAGTTCAATTCCCGACCATGGCCTTATCTGTGTAGAGTTTGTATTTTCTCCAAATGTTTGTGTGGGTTTCCTCCGGGTGCTCTGGTTTCCTCTCACACGCCAAATACATACTGGTAGGTTAATTGGCTGCTATCAAAATTGACCATAGTCTACCTGTCGATGTAACGGGCTTAGCGACAGTTTATAGAACGATGGAACGGGCTTAGCGACAGTTTATAGAGCGATGTAACGGGCTTAGCGACAGTTTATAGATCGAGGTAACGGGCTTAGCGACAGTTTGTAGAATGATGTAACGGGCTTAGCGACAGTTTATAGAACGATGTAACGGGCTTAGCGACAGTTTATAGATCGAGGTAACGGGCTTAGCGACAGTTTGTAGAATGATGTAACGGGCTTAGCGACAGTTTATAGAGCGATGTAACGGACTTAGCGACAGTTTATAGATCGAGGTAACGGGGCTTAGCGACAGTTTATAGATCGAGGTAACGGGCTTAGCGACAGTTTATAGAACGATGTAACGGGCTAAGCGACAGTTTATAGATCGAGGTAACGGGCTTAGCGACAGTTTATAGATCAAGGTAACAGGCTTAGCGATAGTTTATAGAACGATGTAACGGGCTTAGCGACAGTTTATAGATCGATGTACGGGCCTAGCGACAGTTTATAGAACGATGTAACGGGCTTAGCTACAGTTTATAGAACGATGTAACGGACTTAGCGACACTTTATAGATCAATGTAACGGGCTTAGCAACAAGCTATTGAACGATGTAATGGACTTAGCGACAGTTAATAGAACGATGTAACGGGCTTAGCGACAGTTTATAGATCGATGTAACGGGCTTAGCGACAGTTTATAGAACGATGTAACGGGGCTTAGCGACAGTTTATAGAACGATGTAACGGGGCTTAGCGACAGTTTATAGAACGATGTAACGGGCTTAGCGACAGTTTATAGATCGATGTACGGGCCTAGCGACAGTTTATAGAACAATGTAACGGACTTAACGACACTTTATAGATCAATGTAACGGGCTTAGCAACAAGCTATTGAACGATGTAATGGACTTAGCGACAGTTTATAGAACGATGTAACGGGGCTTAGCGACAGTTTATAGAACGATGTAACGGGCTTAGCGACAGTTTATAGATCGATGTAACGGGCTTAGCGACAGTTTATAGAACGATGTAACGGGGCTTAGCGACAGTTTATAGAACGATGTAACGGGCTTAGCGACAGTTTATGGATCGATGTAACGGGCTTAGCGACAGTTTATAGAGCGTTGTAACGGGCTTCGCGACAGTTTATAAAGCGATGTTACGGGCTTAGTGACCGTTTTAAAGAACGATGTAACGGGCTTAGCGATAGTTTATGGATCGATGTAACGGGCTTAGCGACAGTTTATGGATCGATGTAACGGGCTTAGCGACAGTTTATAGATCGATGTAACGGGCTTAGCGACAGTTTATAGAATTATGTAACGGACTTAGCGACAGTTTATAGATCGAAGTAACGGGCTTAGCGATAGTTTATAGATCGATGTAACGGGCTTAGCGACAGTTTATAGATCGATGTACGGGCCTAGCGACAGTTTATAGATCAATGTAACGGGTTTAGCGACAGTTTATAGATCGATGTAACGGGCTTCGCGACAGTTTATAGATCGATGTAACGGGCTTCGCGACAGTTTATAGATCGAGGTAACGGGGCTTAGCGACAGTTTATAGATCGATGTAACGGGCTTAGCGACAGTTTATAGAGCGATGTAACGGGCTTAGCGATAGTTTATAGAACAATGTAACGGGCTTAGCGACAGTTTATTGATCGATGTAACTGGCTTAGCGACAGTTTATAGATCGATGTAACGGGGCTTAGCGACAGTTCGCAACAGTTTATAGAACGATCTAACGGGCTTCGCGACAGTTTATAGAACGATCTAACGGGCTTAGCGAAAGTTTATAGATTGATGTAACGGGCTTAGCGACAGTTTATAGATTGATGTAACGGGCTTAGCGACAGTTTATAGATTGATGTAACGGGCTTAGCGACAGTTTATAGAACGATGTAACGGGCTTAGCGACAGTTTATAGAACGATGTAACGGGCTTAGCGATAGTTTATAGAACGATGTAACGGGCTTAGCGACAGTTTATAGATCGATTTAACGGGGCTTAGCGATAGTTTATGAAGCGATGTAACGGGCTTAGCGATAGTTTATAGATCGATGGAACGGGGCTTAGCGACAGTTTGCAACAGTTTATAGAACGATGTAACGGGCTTAGCGACAGTTTATAGATCGATGTACGGGCTTAGCGACAGTTTATAGATCGATGTAACGGGCTTAGCGACAGTTTATAGAACGATGTAACGGACTTAGCGACAGTTTATAGATCGATGTAACGGGCTTAGCGAGAGTTTATAGATCGAAGTAACGGGGCTTCGCGACAGTTTAAAGATCGAAGTAACGGGCTTAGCGAGAGTTTATAGATCGAAGTAACGGGGCTTCGCGACAGTTTATAGTGCGATGTAACGGGCTTAGCGACAGTTTATAGATCAATGTAACGGGCTTAGCGAGAGTTTATAGATCGAAGTAACGGGGCTTCGCGACAGTTTATAGTGCGATGTAACGGGCTTAGCGACAGTTTATAGATCGATGTAACTGGCTTAGCGACAGTTTATAGATCGATGTAACGGGCTTAGCGATAGTTTATAGAACAAGGTAACGGGCTTAGCGACAGTTTATAGATCGATGTAACGGGCTTAGCGACAGTTTATAGATCGATGTAACGGGCTTAGCGACAGTTTATAGATCGATGTAACGGGCTTAGCGACAGTTTATAGATCGATGTAACGGGCTTAGCGACAGTTTATAGATCGATGTAACAGGCTTAGCGACAGTTTATAGATCGATGTTATGGGCTTAGCGACAGTTTATAGATCGATGTAACGGGCTTAGCGACAGTTTATAGATCGATGTAACGGGCTTAGCGACAGTTTATAGAATGATGTAACGGGCTTAGCGACAGTTTATAGATCGATGTAACGGGCTTAGCGACAGTTTATAGAATGATGTAACGGGGCTTAGCGACAGTTTATAGATCGATGTAACGGGCTTAGCGACAGTTTATAGATCGATGTAACGGGCTTAGCGACAGTTTATAGAATGATGTAACGGGGCTTAGCGACAGTTTATAGATCGATGTAACGGGCTTAGCGACAGTTTATAGATCGATGTAACGGGCTTAGCGACAGTTTATAGATCGATATAACGGGCTTAGCGACAGTTTATAGATCGATGTAATGGGCTTAGCGACAGTTTATAGATCGATGTAACGGGCTTAGCGACAGTTTATAGATCGATGTAACGGGCTTAGCGACAGTTTATAGAATGATGTAACGGGCTTAGCGACAGTTTATAGATCGATGTAACGGGCTTAGCGACAGTTTATAGATCGATGTAACGGGCTTAGCGATAGTTTATAGATCGATGTAACGGGCTTAGCGATAGTTTATAGATCAATGTAACGGGTTTAGCGACAGTTTATAGATCGATGTAACGGGCTTCGCGACAGTTTATAGAACGATGTAACGGGCTTAGCGACAATTTATAGAACGATGTAACGGGCTTAGCGACAGTTTATAGATCGAAGTAACGGGGCTTCGCGACAGTTTATAGAACGATGTAACGGGCTTAGCGATAGTTTATAGATCGATGTAACGGGGCTTAGCGACAGTTTATAGAACAATGTAACGGGCTTAGCGACAGTTTATAGAACGATGAAACGGACTTAGCGACACTTTATAGATCAATGAAACGGGCTTAGCGACAGTTTATAGATCGATGTAACGGGGCTTAGCGACAGTTTATAGAACGATGTAACAGGCTTAGCGACAGTTTATAGATCGATGTAACGGGCTTAGCGACAGTTTATAGATCGATGTACGGGCCTAGCGACAGTTTATAGAACGATGTAACGGGCTTAGCGACAGTTTATAGAACGATGTAACGGGCTTAGCGACACTTTATAGATCGATGTACGGGCCTAGCGACAGTTTATAGAACGATGTAACGGGCTTAGCGACAGTTTATAGATCGATGTAACGGGGCTTAGCGACACTTTATAGATCGATGTACGGGCCTAGCGACAGTTTATAGAACGATGTAACGGGCTTAGCGACAGTTTATAGATCGATGTAACGGGGCTTAGCGACAGTTTATAGATCGATGTAACGGGGCTTAGCGACAGTTTATAGATCGATGTACGGGCCTAGCGACAGTTTATAGATCGATGTAACGGGCTTAGCGACAGTTTATAGATCGAAGTAACGGGGCTTAGCGACAGTTTATAGAACAATGTAACGGGCTTAGCGACAGTTTATAGAACGATGTAACGGACTTAGCGACACTTTATAGATCAATGAAACGGGCTTAGCGACAGTTTATAGATCGATGTAACGGGGCTTAGCGACAGTTTATAGAACGATGTAACAGGCTTAGCGACAGTTTATAGATCGATGTAACGGGCTTAGCGACAGTTTATAGATCGATGTACGGGCCTAGCGACAGTTTATAGAACGATGTAACGGGCTTAGCGACAGTTTATAGAACGATGTAACGGGCTTAGCGACAGTTTATAGATCGATGTACGGGCCTAGCGACAGTTTATAGAACGATGTAACGGGCTTAGCGACAGTTTATAGATCGATGTAACGGGGCTTAGCGACACTTTATAGATCGATGTACGGGCCTAGCGACAGTTTATAGAACGATGTAACGGGCTTAGCGACAGTTTATAGATCGATGTAACGGGGCTTAGCGACAGTTTATAGATCGATGTAACGGGGCTTAGCGACAGTTTATAGATCGATGTACGGGCCTAGCGACAGTTTATAGATCGATGTACGGGCCTAGCGACAGTTTATAGAACGATGTAACGGGCTTAGCTACAGTTTATAGAACGATGTAACGGACTTAGCGACACTTTATAGATCAATGTAACGGGCTTAGCAACAAGCTATTGAACGATGTAATGGACTTAGCGACAGTTAATAGAACGATGTAACGGGCTTAGCGACAGTTTATAGAACGATGTAACGGGGCTTAGCGACAGTTTATAGAACGATGTAACGGGCTTAGCGACAGTTTATAGATCGATGTAACGGGCTTAGCGACAGTTTATAGAACGATGTAACGGGGCTTAGCGACAGTTTATAGAACGATGTAACGGGGCTTAGCGACAGTTTATAGAACGATGTAACGGGCTTAGCGACAGTTTATAGATCGATGTACGGGCCTAGCGACAGTTTATAGAACGATGTAACGGGCTTAGCGACAGTTTATAAATCGATGTAACGGGCCTAGCGACAGTTTATAGAACAATGTAACGGACTTAGCGACACTTTATAGATCAATGTAACGGGCTTAGCAACAAGCTATTGAACGATGTAATGGACTTAGCGACAGTTTATAGAACGATGTAACGGGGCTTAGCGACAGTTTATAGAACGATGTAACGGGCTTAGCGACAGTTTATAGATCGATGTAACGGGCTTAGCGACAGTTTATAGATCGATGTAACGGGCTTAGCGACAGTTTATAGAATTATGTAACGGACTTAGCGACAGTTTATAGATCGAAGTAACGGGCTTAGCGATAGTTTATAGATCGATGTAACGGGCTTAGCGACAGTTTATAGATCGATGTACGGGCCTAGCGACAGTTTATAGATCAATGTAACGGGTTTAGCGACAGTTTATAGATCGATGTAACGGGCTTCGCGACAGTTTATAGATCGATGTAACGGGCTTCGCGACAGTTTATAGATCGAGGTAACGGGGCTTAGCGACAGTTTATAGATCGATGTAACGGGCTTAGCGACAGTTTATAGAGCGATGTAACGGGCTTAGCGATAGTTTATAGAACAATGTAACGGGCTTAGCGACAGTTTATTGATCGATGTAACTGGCTTAGCGACAGTTTATAGATCGATGTAACGGGGCTTAGCGACAGTTCGCAACAGTTTATAGAACGATCTAACGGGCTTCGCGACAGTTTATAGAACGATCTAACGGGCTTAGCGAAAGTTTATAGATTGATGTAACGGGCTTAGCGACAGTTTATAGATTGATGTAACGGGCTTAGCGACAGTTTATAGATTGATGTAACGGGCTTAGCGACAGTTTATAGAACGATGTAACGGGCTTAGCGACAGTTTATAGAACGATGTAACGGGCTTAGCGATAGTTTATAGAACGATGTAACGGGCTTAGCGACAGTTTATAGATCGATTTAACGGGGCTTAGCGATAGTTTATGAAGCGATGTAACGGGCTTAGCGATAGTTTATAGATCGATGGAACGGGGCTTAGCGACAGTTTGCAACAGTTTATAGAACGATGTAACGGGCTTAGCGACAGTTTATAGATCGATGTACGGGCTTAGCGACAGTTTATAGATCGATGTAACGGGCTTAGCGACAGTTTATAGAACGATGTAACGGACTTAGCGACAGTTTATAGATCGATGTAACGGGCTTAGCGAGAGTTTATAGATCGAAGTAACGGGGCTTCGCGACAGTTTAAAGATCGAAGTAACGGGCTTAGCGAGAGTTTATAGATCGAAGTAACGGGGCTTCGCGACAGTTTATAGTGCGATGTAACGGGCTTAGCGACAGTTTATAGATCAATGTAACGGGCTTAGCGAGAGTTTATAGATCGAAGTAACGGGGCTTCGCGACAGTTTATAGTGCGATGTAACGGGCTTAGCGACAGTTTATAGATCGATGTAACTGGCTTAGCGACAGTTTATAGATCGATGTAACGGGCTTAGCGATAGTTTATAGAACAAGGTAACGGGCTTAGCGACAGTTTATAGATCGATGTAACGGGCTTAGCGACAGTTTATAGATCGATGTAACGGGCTTAGCGACAGTTTATAGATCGATGTAACGGGCTTAGCGACAGTTTATAGATCGATGTAACGGGCTTAGCGACAGTTTATAGATCGATGTAACGGGCTTAGCGACAGTTTATAGATCGATGTTATGGGCTTAGCGACAGTTTATAGATCGATGTAACGGGCTTAGCGACAGTTTATAGATCGATGTAACGGGCTTAGCGACAGTTTATAGAATGATGTAACGGGCTTAGCGACAGTTTATAGATCGATGTAACGGGCTTAGCGACAGTTTATAGAATGATGTAACGGGGCTTAGCGACAGTTTATAGATCGATGTAACGGGCTTAGCGACAGTTTATAGATCGATGTAACGGGCTTAGCGACAGTTTATAGATCGATGTAACGGGCTTAGCGACAGTTTATAGATCGATATAACGGGCTTAGCGACAGTTTATAGATCGATGTAATGGGCTTAGCGACAGTTTATAGATCGATGTAACGGGCTTAGCGACAGTTTATGGATCGATGTAACGGGCTTAGCGACAGTTTATAGAATGATGTAACGGGCTTAGCGACAGTTTATAGATCGATGTAACGGGCTTAGCGACAGTTTAGAGATCGATGTAACGGGCTTAGCGATAGTTTATAGATCGATGTAACGGGCTTAGCGATAGTTTATAGATCGATGTAACGGGTTTAGCGACAGTTTATAGATCGATGTAACGGGCTTCGCGACAGTTTATAGAACGATGTAACGGGCTTAGCGACAATTTATAGAACGATGTAACGGGCTTAGCGACAGTTTATAGATCGAAGTAACGGGGCTTCGCGACAGTTTATAGAACGATGTAACGGGCTTAGCGATAGTTTATAGATCGATGTAACGGGGCTTAGCGACAGTTTATAGAACAATGTAACGGGCTTAGCGACAGTTTATAGAACGATGTAACGGACTTAGCGACACTTTATAGATCAATGAAACGGGCTTAGCGACAGTTTATAGATCGATGTAACGGGGCTTAGCGACAGTTTATAGAACGATGTAACAGGCTTAGCGACAGTTTATAGATCGATGTAACGGGCTTAGCGACAGTTTATAGATCGATGTACGGGCCTAGCGACAGTTTATAGAACGATGTAACGGGCTTAGCGACAGTTTATAGAACGATGTAACGGGCTTAGCGACAGTTTATAGATCGATGTACGGGCCTAGCGACAGTTTATAGAACGATGTAACGGGCTTAGCGACAGTTTATAGATCGATGTAACGGGGCTTAGCGACACTTTATAGATCGATGTACGGGCCTAGCGACAGTTTATAGAACGATGTAACGGGCTTAGCTACAGTTTATAGAACGATGTAACGGACTTAGCGACACTTTATAGATCAATGTAACGGGCTTAGCAACAAGCTATTGAACGATGTAATGGACTTAGCGACAGTTAATAGAACGATGTAACGGGCTTAGCGACAGTTTATAGAACGATGTAACGGGGCTTAGCGACAGTTTATAGAACGATGTAACGGGCTTAGCGACAGTTTATAGATCGATGTAACGGGCTTAGCGACAGTTTATAGAACGATGTAACGGGGCTTAGCGACAGTTTATAGAACGATGTAACGGGGCTTAGCGACAGTTTATAGAACGATGTAACGGGCTTAGCGACAGTTTATAAATCGATGTAACGGGCCTAGCGACAGTTTATAGAACAATGTAACGGACTTAGCGACACTTTATAGATCAATGTAACGGGCTTAGCAACAAGCTATTGAACGATGTAATGGACTTAGCGACAGTTTATAGAACGATGTAACGGGGCTTAGCGACAGTTTATAGAACGATGTAACGGGCTTAGCGACAGTTTATAGATCGATGTAACGGGCTTAGCGACAGTTTATAGAACGATGTAACAGGGCTTAGCGACAGTTTATAGAACGATGTAACGGGCTTAGCGACAGTTTATAGAGCGTTGTAACGGGCTTCGCGACAGTTTATAAAGCGATGTTACGGGCTTAGTGACCGTTTTAAAGAACGATGTAACGGGCTTAGCGATAGTTTATGGATCGATGTAACGGGCTTAGCGACAGTTTATGGATCGATGTAACGGGCTTAGCGACAGTTTATAGATCGATGTAACGGGCTTAGCGACAGTTTATAGAATTATGTAACGGACTTAGCGACAGTTTATAGATCGAAGTAACGGGCTTAGCGATAGTTTATAGATCGATGTAACGGGCTTAGCGACAGTTTATAGATCGATGTACGGGCCTAGCGACAGTTTATAGATCAATGTAACGGGTTTAGCGACAGTTTATAGATCGATGTAACGGGCTTCGCGACAGTTTATAGATCGATGTAACGGGCTTCGCGACAGTTTATAGATCGAGGTAACGGGGCTTAGCGACAGTTTATAGATCGATGTAACGGGCTTAGCGACAGTTTATAGAGCGATGTAACGGGCTTAGCGATAGTTTATAGAACAATGTAACGGGCTTAGCGACAGTTTATTGATCGATGTAACTGGCTTAGCGACAGTTTATAGATCGATGTAACGGGGCTTAGCGACAGTTCGCAACAGTTTATAGAACGATCTAACGGGCTTCGCGACAGTTTATAGAACGATCTAACGGGCTTAGCGAAAGTTTATAGATTGATGTAACGGGCTTAGCGACAGTTTATAGATTGATGTAACGGGCTTAGCGACAGTTTATAGATTGATGTAACAGGCTTAGCGACAGTTTATAGAACGATGTAACGGGCTTCGCGACAGTTTATACAACGATCTAACGGGCTTAGCAACAGTTTATAGATTGATGTAACGGGCTTAGTGACGGTTTATAGATCGATGTAACGGACTTAGCGACAGTTTATAGATCAATGTAACGGGCTTAGCGACAGTTTATAGATCGATGTAACGAGCTTAGCGACAGTTTATAGATCGATGTAACGGGCTTAGCGACAGTTTATAGATCGATGTAACGGGCTTAGTGACGGTTTATAGATCGATGTAACGGACTTAGCGACAGTTTATAGATCAATGTAACGGGCTTAGCGACAGTTTATAGATCGATGTAACGAGCTTAGCGACAGTTTATAGATTGATGTAACGAGCTTAGCGACAGTTTATAGATCGATGTAACGAGCTTAGCGACAGTTTATAGATCGATGTAACGAGCTTAGCGACAGTTTATAGATCGATGTAATGAGCTTAGCGACAGTTTATAGATTGATGTAACGGGCTTAGCGACGGTTTATAAATCGATGTAACGGACTTAGCGACAGTTTATAGATCGATGTAACGGGCTTAGCGACAGTTTATAGAACGATGTAACGGGCTTAGCGACGGTTTATAGATCGATGTAACGGGCTTAGCGACAGTTTATAAAACGATGTAACGGACTTAGCGACAGTTTATAGATCGATGTAACGGGCTTAGCGACAGTTTATAGATGGATGTAACGGGCTTAGTGACGGTTTATAGATCGATGTAACGGACTTAGCGACAGTTTATAGATCAATGTAACGGGCTTAGCGACAGTTTATAGATCGATGTAACGAGCTTAGCGACAGTTTATAGATCAATGTAACGGGCTTAGCGACAGTTTATAGATCGATGTAACGAGCTTAGCGACAGTTTATAGATCGATGTAACGAGCTTAGCGACAGTTTATAGATCGATGTAACGAGCTTAGCGACAGTTTATAGATCGATGTAACGAGCTTAGCGACAGTTTATAGATTGATGTAACGGGCTTAGCGACGGTTTATAAATCGATGTAACGGACTTAGCGACAGTTTATAGATCGATGTAACGGGCTTAGCGACAGTTTATAGAACGATGTAACGGGCTTAGCGACGGTTTATAGATCGATGTAACGGGCTTAGCGACAGTTTATAAAACGATGTAACGGACTTAGCGACAGTTTATAGATCGATGTAACGGGCTTAGCGACAGTTTATAGATGGATGTAACGGGCTTAGCGACGGTTTATAGATCGATGTAACGGGCTTAGCGACAGTTTATAGATCGATGTAACGGGCTTAGCGACGGTTTATAGATCGATGTAACGGGCTTAGCGACAGTTTATAGATCGATGTAACGGGGCTTAGCGACAGTTCGCAACAGTTTATAGAACGATCTAACGGGCTTCGCGACAAATTATAGAACGATCTAACGGGCTTAGCGACAGTTTATAGATTGATGTAACGGGCTTAGCGACAGTTTATAGAACGATGTAACGGGCTTAGCGACAGTTTATAGAACGATGTAACGGGCTTAGCGACAGTTTATAGACCGATGTAACGGGCTTAGCGACAGTTTATAGATCGAGGTAACGGGCTCAGCGACAGTTTATAGAGCGATGTAACGGGCTTAGCGACCGTTTTATAGATCGAAGTAACGGGGCTTTGCGACAGTTTATAGAGCGATGTAACGGGCTTAGCGACAGTTTATAGAACGATGTAACGGGCTTCGCGACAGTTTATACAACAATCTAACGGGCTTAGCAACAGTTTATAGATCGAGGTAACGGGCTTCGCGACAGTTTATAGATCGATGTAAGAGGCTTAGCGACAATTTATAGAAGGATGTAATGGGCTTAGCGACAGTTTATAGATCGATGTAACGTGCTTAGCGACAGTTTATAGATCGATGTAACGGGCTTAGCGACAGTTTATAGATCTATGTAACGGGCTTAGCGATAGTTTATATATCGAGGTAACGGGCTTAGCGACAGTTTATAGATCTAGGTAACGGTGCTTCGCGACAGTTTATAGATCGATGTAAGAGGCTTAGCGACAATTTATAGATCGATGTAACGGACTTAGCGACAGTTTATAGATCGAGGTAACGGGCTTAGCGACAGTTTATAGATCGAGGTAACGGTGCTTCGCGACAGTTTATAGATCGATGTAACGGGCTTAGCGATAGTTTATAGATCGATGTAACGGGCTTAGCGATAGTTTATAGATCGATGTAACGGGCTTAGCGATAGTTTATAGATCGATGTAACGGGCTTAGCGACAATTTATAGATCGATGTAACGGGCTTAGCGATAGTTTATAGATCGATGTAACGGGCTTAACGATAGTTTATAGATCGATGTAAGAGACTTAGCGATAGTTTATAGATCGATGTAACGGGCTTAGCGATAGTTTATAGATCGATGTAACGGGCTTAGCGATAGTTTATAGATCGATGTAACGGGCTTAGCGACAGTTTATAGATCGATGTAACGGGGCTTAGCGACACTTCGCGACAGTTTATAGAACGATGTAACGGGCTTAGGTACAGTTTATAGAACGATGTAACGGGCTTCGCGACAGTTTATAGAACGATGTAACGGGCTTAGGTACAGTTTATAGATCGATGTAACGGGCTTAGCGATAGTTTATAGATCGATGTAAGAGGCTTAGCGAGAGTTTATAGATCGATGTAACGGGCTTAGCGTTAGTTTATAGATCGATGTAACGGGCTTAGCGACGGTTTATAGATCGATGTAACGGGCTTAGCGACGGTTTATAGATCGATGTAACGGGCTTAGCGACAGTTTATAAAACGATGTAACGGACTTAGCGACAGTTTATAGATTGATGTAACGGGCTTAGCGACAGTTTATAGATTGATGTAACGGGCTTAGGGACGGTTTATAGATCGATGTAACGGGCTTAGCGACAGTTTATAGATCGATGTAACGGGCTTAGCGACGGTTTATAGATCGATGTAACGGGCTTAGCGACAGTTTATAGATCGATGTAACGGGCTTAGCGACAGTTTATAGATCGATGTAACGGGCTTAGCGACGGTTTATAGATCGAGGTAACGGGCTCAGCGACAGTTTATAGAGCGATGTAACGGGCTTAGCGACCGTTTTATAGATCGAAGTAACGGGGCTTTGCGACAGTTTATAGAGCGATGTAACGGGCTTAGCGACAGTTTATAGAACGATGTAACGGGCTTAGCGACAGTTTATAGATTGATGTAATGGGCTTAGCGACAGTTTATAGAACGATGTAACGGGCTTAGCGACAGTTTATAGAACGATGTAACGGGCTTAGCGACAGTTTATAGATCGAGGTAACGGGCTCAGCGACAGTTTATAGAGCGATGTAACGGGCTTAGCGACCGTTTTATAGATCGAAGTAACGGGGCTTTGCGACAGTTTATAGAGCGATGTAACGGGCTTAGCGACAGTTTATAGAACGATGTAACGGGCTTCGCGACAGTTTATACAACAATCTAACGGGCTTAGCAACAGTTTATAGATCGAGGTAACGGGCTTCGCGACAGTTTATAGATCGATGTAAGAGGCTTAGCGACAATTTATAGAAGGATGTAATGGGCTTAGCGACAGTTTATAGATCGATGTAACGTGCTTAGCGACAGTTTATAGATCGATGTAACGGGCTTAGCGACAGTTTATAGATCTATGTAACGGGCTTAGCGATAGTTTATAGATCGAGGTAACGGGCTTAGCGACAGTTTATAGATCGAGGTAACGGTGCTTCGCGACAGTTTATAGATCGATGTAAGAGGCTTAGCGACAATTTATAGATCGATGTAACGGACTTAGCGACAGTTTATAGATCGAGGTAACGGGCTTAGCGACAGTTTATAGATCGAGGTAACGGTGCTTCGCAACAGTTTATAGATCGATGTAACGGGCTTAGCGATAGTTTATAGATCGATGTAACGGGCTTAGCGATAGTTTATAGATCGATGTAACGGGCTTAGCGATAGTTTATAGATCGATGTAACGGGCTTAGCGACAATTTATAGATCGATGTAACGGGCTTAGCGATAGTTTATAGATCGATGTAACGGGCTTAACGATAGTTTATAGATCGATGTAAGAGACTTAGCGATAGTTTATAGATCGATGTAACGGGCTTAGCGATAGTTTATAGATCGATGTAACGGGCTTAGCGATAGTTTATAGATCGATGTAACGGGCTTAGCGACAGTTTATAGATCGATGTAACGGGGCTTAGCGACACTTCGCGACAGTTTATAGAATGATGTAACGGGCTTAGGTACAGTTTATAGAACGATGTAACGGGCTTCGCGACAGTTTATAGAACGATGTAACGGGCTTAGGTACAGTTTATAGATCGATGTAACGGGCTTAGCGATAGTTTATAGATCGATGTAAGAGGCTTAGCGATAGTTTATAGATCGATGTAACGGGCTTAGCGTTAGTTTATAGATCGATGTAACGGGCTTAGCGACAGTTTATAGATCGATGTAACGGGCTTAGCGATAGTTTATAGATCGATGTAACGGGCTTAGCGACAGTTTATAGATCGATGTAACGGGGCTTAGCGACACTTCGCGACAGTTTATAGAATGATGTAACGGGCTTAGGTACAGTTTATAGAACGATGTAACGGGCTTCGCGACAGTTTATAGAACGATGTAACGGGCTTAGGTACAGTTTATAGATCGATGTAACGGGCTTAGCGATAGTTTATAGATCGATGTAAGAGGCTTAGCGATAGTTTATAGATCGATGTAACGGGCTTAGCGACAGTTTATAGAACGATGTAACGGGCTTAGCGACAGTTTATAGATCGATGTAACGGACTTAGCGACAGTTTATAGATCGATGTAACGGACTTAGCGACAGTTCATAGAACGATGTAACGGACTTAGCGACAGTTTATAGAACGATGTAATGGACTTAGCGACAATTTATAGATCGATGTAACGGGCTTAGCGATAGTTTATAGATCGATGTAACGGGCTTAGCGACAGTTTATAGATCGATGTAACGGGGCTTAGCGACACTTCGCAACAGTTTATAGAACGATGTAAGGGGCTTAGTGACAGTTTATATAACGATGTAACGGGCTTAGCGATAGTTTATAGAACGATGTAACGGGCTTAGCGACAGTTTATAGAACGATGTAACGGGCTTAGTGACAGTTTATAGAACGATGTATTGGGCTTAGCGATAGTTTATAGAACGATGTAACGGGCTTAGTGACAGTTTATAGAACGATGTAACGGGCTTAGCGACAGTTTATAGAACGATGTAACGGGCTTACATACAAGAGGTGCATATTAGTTTATTATTTTTCACATAATATAAATACTGGATGTTTTTTCATGTAACACACATATACCTGATAGCTTTGTTTTTACACTGAAATGTAAAGTTGATCTAGGCCATGCCCTACCCCAAATATAAATCTGTCCCTACATTTTATATTTACCTTCCCCTCCAATGTCACATGGTTTAGCCCAGGTGCAAAGTTAATCCTTTCTTATGCTTTCTTTCCTTAATAAATCAGACCCAAAGGCTCCACGTATTTCTTACACATTATTTCAGTCGACAAATAGCCGCATTTATGTAAGTTCACATTCTCGACATGCGCAGTGTAAAAACGCTGCAAGGATACACTACACAAACAGGTGTATGTCACATTTCGAATCAGGCTCTGTATGTATACAGGGACATTGTCAGGCACCGTCCCGCTGCTTCCCTGTGACAGCCGCCTGTCCTCACGCCCGGTGCAGGCAACCAGATGCGCCAGGTGGCCCGCCGCCGTCTCCCTCCTGTCCATTTGCTGCCCAGGATTTATAAGGCAGTGTCAGCCATTTCCCAGTGCCAGAGTATCAGGTCTTTTCTCCTGCTCCAGCGTTCCAGTGACCATTAGGCTTGTTTCTGTCATGAGCCGTGACGGCCACGAGCACCATCGTGACTCCCCGTCGCTGGTCTCTGGTGTCCCGGCTGTCGCTATGACGACCGGGACGTCACTTGCGGTCTCCGTGTCCCAGTTGCCTAGGCAACAACCGGGACACCTACACCTACCTGCCGCCACGCCCAGCCAGTGTCTCGCAGCCGGGCGCGTGCGTGCGGGACTATTCAGTCTCAGCCAATGGTGGCTGATTAGGGTAGAACTCTCCTGGTCTCTCTACGCTTTTACTGGCTGCATGCCAGTAATTAATTATGCAAGCATTTGCTGGGCTTTGCCCTGATTGGCCCTTTGCATTATTTAAGGCAGTGAAGACTGAGCCTTACTGCCGGTTATAGCGTTCTGTCTCAGTACTACTGCCTGCTCCTGTGCTATTTTGGTGTTGAAACCTTGGATTGCTTTCTCTGTGTATGACCTCTGCCTGTTTCCTGGACTCTGAACCTTTGCCTGTGATCCTGACCCTACTTGTGCCTGACGTCTACACGGTAATTCTGTCAGGGACGACAGCGAGCTGAAACTTTCTCTAGCCCAGGTCCTGGCAAATCAAATCCAGGCCTTGTCACAAATTGTACAGAGTTTATCTCATCGCTTGTCAGCACAAGAAGAGTCTTCCCGAAACCCGCAGCTTAAAGAGGCCTCCTCTGGCGTCTTTACAAAGCCGAAACTGAACCTGCCCGATCGATTCTCTGGAGCAGACCCGCCATCCACAACTTTAAGGAGATTTGCAAGTTATACTTCCATCTGAGACCACGCTCTTCTGGCTCTGAACAGCAGAGAGTCGGTGTGGTAATCTCGTTACTCCAGGGCGATCCCCAGTCCTAGACCTTCTCTCTTCCAGAGGCGAGTCCCTCCTTACAAACCCTGGATGCCTTCTTCAAGGTCTTGTGTCTGCTATATGATGACCCAGACAGAGTGGCTTCAGCTGAGTCCCATCTCTGGGCATTAAGGCAAGGACGTCGCTCTGCTGAGGAGTATTGTGCCGAATTCCTGTGGTGGTCAACTGATAGTGAGTGGAATGATCTGGCGCTACGGAGTCAGTTCCGCTTAGGTCTTACGCAACAAATCAAGGACTCCTTAGTTCAGTATCCTGCACCTATCTCACTTGAAGATTTGATGCAACTTGCAATCAAGATTGATCGCTGAATAAAAGAGAGGAAAGCTGAACGAGAGTCATCTATACCTCCTTGCTCACTACCAAAGTCTGGTTCTATTCTTCAGGACACCCCTGAACCCATGCAGTTGGGCGCTTACCGTCTGCCTCCTGAGGAACATTCTAGACAGCGCTCTCTGGGTCTCTGTTTGTATTGTGGCCAATTGGGTCACCTAGTTCGTTCCTGTCCTATCAAGTCGGGAAACGCCTAAACCTAAGCGCTGGTGAAGAGGTGCGCTTAGGTCTCCAAGTAATCTATTCAGAAAACTCTTTGTTAGTCCCTGCACCCCTAGTCTTCCCAAGATCGTTCTACTGAACTGTCAGCCTTCCTCAACAGCGGTGCAGCAGGTAACTTTCTCTCTTGGCTCAAATGCTCGGTATTCCTAAAGTCAAACTGGGTTCAAGCATTACCGCCTGCGACTTGGATGGTAATCCTTTGGTTGGGGGCCGAATAACTCGCCAAGACTTCATTGGTTCACTTATCTGTAGGCGCCCTCCATACGGAGGACCTCTCATTCTTCTTGATCCCTCCGCTCCTTTGATTCTGGGGTATCCTTGGCTGCAAAGTGATAATTCCCTTATTGATTGGAAGAAGGGTGAGATCATCTGTTGGAGTCCAGAGTGCTCTTCCACATACTTGACCCTACCTCTTAGAATTCTACAGCCCAATCCGGAATTGTTACCTGCACCTTACCAGGACTTTGGTGATGTTTTCAGTAGAAAAAAGGCTGACTCTCTCCCGCCTCATCGGGACTATTGACCTCGTACCTGGTGCTAAATTGCCCAAAGAGCGCCTGTATTCCTCGTCTGTCCCAGAGACCCAAGCTATGGAGCAGTACGTGGAGGAGAATCTGAATAAAGGATTTATCTGTCCCTCCAAATCTCCAGTAGGAGCGGGATGTTTCTTTGTGGCCAAAAAAGATGGCAGTCTGAGACCCTGCATTGACTACCGCGGCCTGAATATAATCACAGTCAAAAACACATACCCCCTGCCGTTGATTTCTGTTTTATTTGACCAGCTCAAATCTGCCACCATTTTCTCTAAAATCGACCTCTAGGGTGCTTTTAGTCTTATCCGCTTCAGACAGGGAGACGAGTGGAAGATGGCCTTTAATACTCACTCCTGGCATTATGAGTATTTGGTGATGCCATTCGGGTTGTGCAACACCCCGGCAGTCTTCCAAGACCTCATCAACGACGTCTTGCATGAATTCCTAGGAAAACCGTGGTGGTCTATTTGGATGATATTTTAATTTACTCCCAGTCCTTGTCTCAGAACCGCCAACAGGTTCGGGAAGTTCTGGAGAAGCTGCGCCAACACAGCCTCTATGCAAAATTGGAGAAATGAGCGTTCGAGGTCTCACAGGTGACCTTCATTGGATATATCATTTCGTCATCCGGTTTCTCCATGGACCCCAGTAAAGTCCAAGCAATCCAGGACTGGGTTCTCCCTACTAACCTCAAGACTATTCAAAGGTTCCTTGGCTTCGCCAATTACTATCGGCGGTTCATGCGCTCATTCTCTTCCCTGGTGGCTCCTATAACTGCTCTCACCCGGAAGGGCGCAAACACGGCTAATTGGTCTCCAGAGGCATTGGCGAGCTTTTCTGCCCTTAAAGCCGCTTTCACTTCTGCACCTGTTCTTAGGCACTTAGACCCAGAACACCTGTTTACTGTGGAAGTGGACGCCTCAGATGTAGGAGGAGGCGTCATTCCCTCTCAAAGAGATCCACAAAGCAAGAAATTGCATCCTTGTGCATATCTGTCCAGGAAATTCTCGCCTGCTGAAATTAACTAGGATGTTATACTGGACCTAGTAATAACAAACAATGTAGACGTAATATCAAATATTCAAGTAAAGGAACATTTGGGAAACAGTGATCATAATATGGTCTCATTTGAAATTAGTTTCCAGAAACAACAGTATAAGGGATCAACTAGGACTTTAAACTTTAAAAAGGCAAATTTTAATATGCTAAAGGAGTCTATAAAGAGCATAGACTGGGACAAAGCCTTTGAAGGAAAAAATACGGAAGAAATGTGGGCTGTCTTTAAAATGTTGTTGGAAACATACACGTATAAATTCATTCCTATAGGAAATAAATGTAAAAGAATTAAGTCTAAACCAATGTGGCTAAATAAAAAGGTAAGGGAAGAAATGCAAAGGAAGAAGCGTGCATTTAAATTGTTTAAGTCTGAAGGGTCAGAGGAGTCCTTCCACAGGTACAAGGAATGTAATAAAACATGCAAAAAGGAAATTAGATTGGCTAAATTAGAAAATGAAAGGCAAGTTGCAAAAGAAAGTAAGACAAACCCCAAAAAGTTTTTTAAGTATATAAATGGCAAAAGGATTAAAAAAGATAATATAGGACCACTAAGAAGTGAGATGGGTGAATTGATAAATGATACTAAGGAAAAAGCAGAGATATTAAACACGTTCTTTTCTTCAGTATTTACCAGAGAGGAACAAATGGCAGGAGTAATACATAAAAATGGAAATGAAACCATGCCATTAATTAATACTTGGTTGTCAGAGGAAGAAGTCCAAAGGCGACTGAAGAATATTAAGATAAATAAAGCTCCAGGTCCAGATGGCATACACCCAAGGGTCCTTATGGAATTAAACTCGGAAATAGCTAGACCGCTATTCTTAATTTTCAGAGATTCAATCTCATCAGGCTCAGTACCAAGGGATTGGCGAATAGCAGATGTGGTGCCGTTGTTTAAAAAGGGGACGAGATCACAACCAGAGAATTATAGACCTGTAAGCCTGACATCAATAGTGGGGAAACTACTGGAAGGTATTTTAAGGGACAGTATTCAGGATTACTTGGTACTCAATAAAATTATTAGTGGGAATCAACATGGATTTGTGAGGGATAGGTCATGTCAAACTAATCTAATTAGTTTCTACGAGGAAGTAAGTGGGAACTTAGACCAGGGCAGGACAGTAGATGTGGTCTACTTAGATTTTGCAAAGGCCTTTGATACAGTGCCACACAAGAGGTTGGTTTACAAAATAAGGGAACTGGGTCTAGAAATCAAAATTTGTACTTGGATCGAAAACTGGTTAGAGAATAGGGAACAGAGAGTTGTGATAAATGGAACATTTTCTAATTGGTCAAAGGTCTTAAGTGGAGTACCTCAAGGTTCCGTGCTGGGACCACTCCTTTTTAATATATTTATTAATGACCTTGGTGATGGTTTAGAGAGTAAAGTTTCTATTTTTGCAGATGACACTAAACTCTGTAAGGTAATAAAATCAGAGCAAGATGTAGCTTCTCTACAGAGGGACTTAAATAAACTGGAGGATTGGGCGGCTAAATGAAATATGAGGTTTAACACAGATAAATGTAAGGTTATGCATTCAGGGATCAAAAACAAGAACGCAATCTATAAATTAAATGGAATTAATTTGGGAGAATCTATAATGGAAAAGGATTTGGGAGTGCTCGTAGACAGTAGACTTAGCAATAGTGCTCAATGTCAAGCAGCAGCTGCAAGGGCAAACAAAGTATTGGCATGCATAAAAAGGGGCATAGATGCAAGGGAAGACAGTGTAATTTTGCCACTGTATAAATCGTTGGTAAGACCTCATCTTGAATATGCAGTACAGTTCTGGGCACCACTCTATAAAAAAGATAATTTGGAACTAGAAAGGGTTCAGAGAAGGGCGACAAAATTGATAAAGGGTATGGAGTCATTAAGTTATGAGGAAAGGTTAGCCAGTTTAGGCATGTTTACTTTAGAAAAGAGGCGTCTAAGGGGAGATATGATTACTATGTACAAATACATTAGGGGTCAATACAGAGAGCTTTCATGGGAACTTTTTACCCCAAGGACCATACACAGGACACGTGGTCATCCCCTAAGGTTAGAGGAGAGGAAATTTCACAACCAGCAAAGGAAGGGGTTCTTTACAGTAAGGGCAGTCAAGATATGGAATTCATTGCCAGGGAAGGTTGTGATGGCAGATTCAATAGATATGTTTAAGAAAGGGTTAGACAAATTTTTAGCGGAAAGGTGTATCCAGGGATACGACCATTAATTTAAAATAAAGGATAGTAGTGGATATAGGGTAAAAATTGGATTGCAATATTGAGTCTGGGGGGATTTTCAAAATTGAAACAGATTGGCGGTTGCCTACACTGGATTAATTTCAAATATAAGTGCAGGATCGCAGGAGATCCAAAATAGGTTGAACTTGATGGACTGGTGTCTTTTTTCAACCTCATCAACTATGTTACTATGTTACTATGTTGGGAATCGCAAATTGTTGGCCATCAAGTGGGCTCTCGAAAAGTGGCGGCATTGATGAGAAGGAGCAACACATGTCATAACAATCTTCACTGACCACAAAAACCTTCAGTATATTCAGGCCGCCAAAGCTCTAAATGCCCGTCAGGCCCGCTGGGTTTTGCTTTTCACCCGGTTCAGCTTCCTCATCGCTTACCGTCCAGGATCAAAAAATACCAAAGCTGACTCTCTGTCTCGGAGCTTTATGGCATGCCATCCTCAGCCTCCTGACCCTCAACCTATTATTCCCTCGACCTCCATTCATATCGGTCTAACCCAAGATCATGGGGCCGCTCTCCGCCAATTCCAGAAGATTGCTCCAGCTCAGACACCCATAAATAAATTGTTTGTCCCATTTCATCTGAGAAAGGCTCTCCTCATTGAATGCCACGACAACCGCTCAGCAGGTCATCCTGGGATCCATAGAACCATCAAAATTCTTTCCCGCTGGCTTTGGTATCCCTGCCGGATGCCAGAAGCCTGGCCTCTTTATTTATTACACATATCTTCCGTCTCCACGGCCTTCCGGAAGACATCGTCTCGGACCGAGGGTCCCAGTATATTGCGCTGTTTTGGAGGTCTTTTTGCAACTCCCTCGGAATCAATATCAGTTTGTCCTCTGCTTACCACCCTCAATCGAATGGTCAGACAGAAAGAACCAAGCAATCCCTGGACAATTCCTGCGCATCTATGTTTCTAAGTTCCATGACAACTGGTCCTCTCTCTTACCTTGGGCGGAGTTCCCATATAACAATTCTTGCCATTCTGCAACACGTACATCCCCGTTCTTTTGTAATTTTGGGTTTCACCCGAAAGTTAACTCCTTCTCTTCTGCAGTTTCCGTTGGTGGTTCTGGGACGCCTGCCTTTACATCTCGGTTAAAGTCCGTTTGGAAAAAGGTGCATTCCGCACTATGTCAAGCTTCTCTCAGATCTAATTCCTTCACTGATCGTCATCATGGCCCGTGTTTATTGAAAGTGGGGCATTGAGTATGGTTGTCTACACGAAACATCAAATTGAGGCAATCCTGTAGGAAACTTGGTCCCCGATTCATTGGACCATTTATGATTGAAAAAAATAAATAAACCCAGTGGCATTTAGACTTAAGCTACCACCGTCTTTAAATATTCCCTGCACCTTTCATTGCTCTCTTCTGAAAAAAGCTCAATCGGGCCCCGGCCTCTGCTTGTGAATGGAGACTTCATCATTGAAAAAATTGTAGACTCAAGAAAGGTTCAAGGTCAGGTCCAGTTCCTAGTGCACTGGAAGGGTTATAGCCCTGAAGAGCGATGTTGGATACCACAGAGGCGTCTCCACGCTGAGAGACTCATTAAGGAGTTTTCTTTTAAGAAGTTTCCCACAAAGCCTGGATGTCGGGGTTCCTTGACAGTTGCGGTCACCGCCGTGAGTTCCCGGCCCTATGTCCTCCTCTGCGGCAGCATCCTCCAGTGTGGTCAGAGTCTCCACTCCCTCTTCCTGTTTGCGCATCCCAGCTCTGGAAAAGTTTGATGGAGACCCTAGATGTAGAGGCTTCTTGAATCAGTGCACGAGTCAGTTTGAATGTAACTCCGGGGCATTCCCTTCTGAACGGACCAAAGTGGCCTTCATAATTTCCCTTTTGAGCGGCCAAGCTCTTGCCTGGGCCTTCCCTCTATGAGAACGAAATGACCCCTTCTTGGTAGTTCCGTATCATTCATTGAAGCCTTTAGGAAGGTCTTTGTCGAACCTGGGAGATTGGATTCCGATGCTGCAAGTCTGCCAAGTCTTCATCAAGGTAATCTTTCCGTGGGACATTACGTGGTTCAGTTACGGGCCCTGACAACAGAATTAAAGTGGAATAATGAAGCCCTAGTAGCAACCTTTTGGCAAGGCCTGGTCGACCGGATCAAGGACGAACTGGTTTCCAGGGATCTTCCTCCGGATCTTGATTCACTCATTTCTCTATCTAGCAAGGTGGATCTGCGTTATCAAGACCGCACCTCAATTTCAAAATCCGATTCTGCCCCAGGAAGAACCCATGCAAATTGGATGCTCTCGGTTGTCTCATGGCTGTCACCCTGAGAACCCCTAAAGGATCTTTCCCCACCACGGCCTTTGTGGATTCCGACTCCTCCGGGAACTTCATCTCGGCAGTTCTTGCTTCGTGGCTCCAGATTCCTTTAATATCTTTGCCTGAGCCAGGGCCGGATTAATGGAATGGAGGCCCCTGGGCTAAGGGGGCCTCAATTCCCCTGTGAGGCCCCCCCGGAGAGGCCCCCTCCTTGATCCGAGCCACCACCCCGGTGAGCCGAGCCATCCCCAGCCCCCAAGGCACTTATCGCCTTCTCCTGGCATTGCAGTCCTTCCCCGGCGCGCTGTACGCTTCTTACTGAGGAGATCTCGTGAGAGTGAGACTCACGAGATCTCCTCAGTAAGGAGACTACAGCGCGCCGGGGAAGGACTGCAGTGAAAGTGCTCAGCAGCATTGATCGGGCCGGGGGTGCCCCTGCCTCCAACCGATCATTAATGCTGCTGAGCACTTTCAAGGGCCCCCTGAATGCCCGAGGCCACTGGGTTGTAGCCCAGTTAGACCTCGGGTTAATCCGGCCCTGGCCTCAGCAATTGTCGCTTATGACAGTAGATGGCAATCGTGTCAGCAGTGGTTCCATCTCCTTCGTCACTTCACCAGTTCAGCTGATGGCAGGAGCTCTTCATAGCAAGACTATTCAGTTCCTGGTATTGCCTAAATCCATTAACCCCCTTATCTTGGGGTTACCCTGGCTCCAGATGCATTTGCCTCAATTGGATTCAGTTCGTGCTCAGGTTACAGTGTGGGGTTCGGAGTGTCATCATAGATGCATGTCCAGGGTTCCTTCTCCTATGCCTCGGGTGGTAGGCCATTCCACTTTGACGGAGTCTACACTTCCTTCTGTGTACGCAGATTTCCAGTATGTCTTTAGCAAAGTTGAGGCTGAGTGTCTGCATCCTCATCGCCCCTGGGATTCCTCTATCGTGTTAACACCTGGCCAACCTATCCCTAGGGGACAGACCTATCCATTATCCCAACCCGAGACGTTAGCCATGTCCCAATATATTGTTGAGAATTTAAAACGTTACAAATTAAAGCTTCCTTCTTTGCTCAAATGCCATAATACCTTTCATTTCTCCTTACGACGTCCCTTAGTGCTCAACGAGTTCTTTCGGCCCCCTTCTCAACCTTCTCCCGTCCAGTCGTCTATGAGATCAGTCGGGTCTTGGACTCTCGCAGGCTGCATGGTCGACAAAAGTTCCTCGTCCATTGGAAAGGATTTGGTCCAGAGGAGAGATCATGGGTGGACAAACAGGATCTAAATGCCCCATACTACTTAATAAATTCCTTCAACATCGGAGAGAGAGAGAAGAGGAGAGTATACTGGTAGGTGCCATCCCGCTGCTTCCCAGGGCCGCCTGTCCTCACGCCCGGCGCGTCTGCGCACACACACCGTCTCTGCGCACGTGCGTCCTGTTGCAAGGCAACGGGACGCTACTCTGAATCCCTTCTGTCCATTGGCTGCCCAGGCTTTATAAGGCAGTGTCAGCTATTTCCCAGTGGCAGAGTATCAGTTATTTTCTCCTGCTCCAGAGTTCCAGTGACCATTAGACTTGTTTCTGACTTCCCAGCGTTTCCTGTGCCCTTTACTACCCGGATTGTCACAACCTCTCTTTTGGATCTCCCTAGTACCTTATTGATTGACTGTTACCGAACCGGCTCGTCTGACCATTCCTCCCGTGCCTCGATATACGACTCGGGGAAGGACTGTGACCTGTGTGTGCCTGCAGCGAAGCCCATACCTGCTTGCGGGGGTCCCTGGTGAAAACCAGGGGCACGTTAGATTCCGCACCTTCCTTTCGAGTTGTGCCAACATTAGCAGGTACACAACGTACAGTTGTGACAGACATATTGTCACTGCATCTGTGAGATAATGCATTGCAGCTTTGTGTGTGAATCCTTGTATTGTTAAGACTCAGACAGGGAGATAAGTGAATGTTTCACATTCCCAGACTATGCCAATAGACATAGATCTGATTAAAATGATATAAGACCATTTAAAAATAAACTGCAATAAGCTATGTATTGTAGTTTTTTCTACTGTAATATAAGCACCATAAATATATCATAAATGTAAGCTTTATAACACATACAGGCACCTTTTTAAACTTAGAGTACAGCTGCCATCTATAGTCCAAAGTTAGTATTGGTTTCTGAAACTTAAGGCATGGGAATCAATTATTTCAGATCAGACTGAGGAGGCAATAGACAAAGTGCAAAGTGGGAAATTTAGATCTCTCTGGTGTGTGACACGGACACAATTCAGATGATGCACTCGAACACCTTCTTGCTTTGTTTCATTTGCTTTTATTGTCAGGATGGTCAAGTAAATTGATAGCATAGAGTTCCACACTCTTTCTTGTGATCCTAACAGACAGAGACCAACTCACTAGCCACCGGCCACTATCTGGCATCGGTCACAACTGAGCAATGAAACAGTTTTAAATAGTGTACATTCCTCCCACAGCCCTAACTTGATGGACAGATGACACTGCCACCTCTCTGTAGGTGTTCTGTTTGAATGCAGACACTCCCTGTTAGGCTGCTGTGGAAAATATATTTTTTTAAACCATTTCAAAACTTGTAAGTTAGATCAGACTTTTTACTATTATTTTGTCACACATATGTCTTCCAGCTGTATCTCTCTAACTTAGGCGACTGCTGTACAAATGTATAACTCCGTTTGTAGCCTTTCTCTGCAGATTGCCAGCTAAATACCTGTCACGAAAGCCAGATAGTGGGAATGGTCTTGATCTCTGCTTGAATAACAACTACCCCCAGAGAGGTGCGGAGTCTAACTGAGGAGAGGTGTTCACCAGGGATTCCTGCAAGGTCTGGGCTGCTCTCAACCACAGGGCGCGGTCCTCTAGGGGACGCAGGGCAGATAATACAGAGAACCACGAAGTAGCTGTAAATCAGAATGAAATGTAGCCTCAGGTGTATGGAGAATCAGGGACAGGTAGGAAGCTGTGTGATGATCAGCAGTATAGCCACGGATCTCGATAATAGGATAAGCTGAGCAAGTAGTAATGTGAAGCGATGAGCTGCAGGACTCAGAAGAACACTGAGGTATACACTAGTGTAGTAATTCAGGAACAGGACAGATGCTGAGCGATGCAGCATAGTCACAGGTCTAGCAGTGGAGTAGGCTGAACAGGTGCAGCTGTGAAGTGATGAGCTGCAGAGAGCAGAAGTGCTGAGATCCACACAGGTGTTATAACTGGAACAGGACCAATGACGAGTGAAGTTGCAGCCGATGAACAAATGGCCCAACTCTCGAAGACAGGTAAGTATGAGCACGGACAGGAGTCAGAGGTGATGCTTCCTATCAGGTAGGGAGACCTGATGATATGACGCTCATAGAAAAGAAGAGGACCCTTATAAAGGGAACTGGCTGGTGATCATCCAATCTCTGCGGAGCAGAGGTTTTTAAAGGTTCCCAGGGCAGGCGCGGGCTGGCAAATCTCAGCCCAGGGGTCAGACTGAGCGGCCCGGGGGACCGATGCCCCCCTGCCCAGCCCGCCCCTGTCCCTGGGTTGCACATGTGCAGAATATTTGGCAAGATGGCGTCCGATGAGAGAGGAAAGCCAGGCTGTACAGCAGATAGGAGTAACCAGGGGAAACCCATGTACATAAGGATCAGAATGGAACTAAACCAGTGAGATGCCTGATAGCACCTGTCTCCTCATTTAGAAGGCTGTGACAAAAATTTCAGTTTGTCAAACATTTTTTAACCTGAAGAGCAGCAGCTAAGTAAATCATTTTCCTGTATATCTTTTGTGTAAGTTTATCATTCTTTCTTTGTGCTAGTATTTCAGGACAGTAATCTTGGCAATCTGTTACCTGCACACAATCGTATAGATGGAAGAGTTAACCTATTATAGATGGGGATTCTGAAAACTCCAACAGATTACACGTCTCAGTGCTCCGAAACGTGTACCACAAACTGTAAAAAAAGAGAAAGAAAATTATGGAATTTTATTTTAAATTTAAAGATGTGATGGATGGTGGAGGGGTCCAATGGACAGATATGTATCACACTCCAGAGGTTCTGTACCCAGGACATCTGCTGTTCCGTTTGGAATCTAATGTCTGTCTGTACGGGGATCTATTTGTCTTCTAATAGTGACAAACTTGTTTACAGATTCTTGGATTATTTGGAGAATTCCAATTATAGGGCTTCCTCTTCATCGGAAGTCATAGTACGGAGAGATGATGAATGTTCTGTTATCCAGGTCAGTTACTGTGCCTGACTGGGCTCATGTCTAGCTCACACAGAGAGCCTACTAGAACTGGCCACCGAACCACACCATTCACTCATCTGCCACAAGGCATGGATCAAGCTCAATGTCCTCCTGCTTTTAACAGGTCCCCAAGGTTGCAAAGTTGCACAAGCTTAGCACACTTGATCTTTGTCACGATTCTGAACCAATCCAACAGAAGCCATAACCCTTAGTACGAAGGTCAGAAGTAGAAAATAGAATCATCACTCAGCAGCTGGGCTCACTCTTTTGAACCAGCTCTAAGTCCCACGGTGGTGTGGTCTTGGTGGGGCTGGTTCCAGATAACAATTCCCCACTGGACTGGGTTCCTGTATCACAAAGAGTGGCCATTGTGGTTCCCCCAAGTTCTCGGATTGCAGCAGGCACACCGTGGAGAGAGTCTCCAGAAAGTCTGGCTAAAGCTGGAGAAGAACAATAGGCCCCCATTTGTTGAGCCATAAAAAATAACTCACTTAAGTCCAAGGGGTATATTTACTAAACGACGGGTTTAAAAAAGTGGAGATGTTGCCAATAGCAACCAATCATATTTTAGATATCATTTATTTAGTGCTTTCTACAAAATGAAAGCTAGAATCTGATTGGTTGTTATAGGCACCATCTCCACTTCTTCAAACCCGCAGTTTAGTAAATCTAGCCCCAAGTCTGCTTACTTTAACTCACGGGCATCTTTTATCAGTAAAAAGTGGCTCTGCAGCTGATTGACACTTCTCTTATTGCTGCCGGGTAACTGGGTGCCCTAATATGTCTGTCTGTGTCTGTCTGTCTGTGTCTGTCTGTCTGTGTCTGTGTGTGTCTGTATGTGTGTGTGTATTAGGGAATTTAGACTGTAAGCCCCAATGGGGCAGGGACTGATGTGAGTGAGTTCTCTGTACAGCGCTGCGGAATTAGTGGCGCTATATAAATAAATGGTAATAATAATATACCCAGGACACATGTTACAGATCTAGCGGCACTTACAGACCCCACCTGACGACATCTAAGTTCTGCACCTCACCGTCACCATACACTGCTATACATATAAATACACGGTCACTGTGATCATACAGGCGACAGATGAAGCCAAGCTGGCTGAACGTTTGTCTCATTACCCTGATACCCTGCTCTCTGCACAGTGACAATGTCTTCTGGTGACATAAAATAACAGAATGCAAGTAACATATATGGAGCCCATGTAACGGAGCCGCGCATTGGTTCCATCAGACGCTGATGACTGGCGGAAGGGACAGTGCCGCTGGGCAGCGACTGGCGGAAGGAACAGTGCCGCTGGGCAGCGACTGGCGGAAGGAACAGTGCCGCTGGGCAGCGACTGGTGAGAGGGTCCAGTGACGCCTCAGTGGTGTGAGGGGGATTTTATTGACCTTTTACAACATCTAAAATGCTGAAATACCATCTCCTGCAGTAGAAACTATCAACATGAACAATTAAAAGACAATATTCTAATAATTACGAGTCTTATGTATCATCATTTATACAGCGCCACCAAATCCAGAGAATATTTGTCATTCACATAAGTCCCTTTAGAGCGTACAGTCTAAATATCTTAACACACAGACACATACATACATACATACATACATACATACACATACACACACAAATATATACACACACAGACATACATACACACATACATATATACACACACACATATACACACATACATACACACACATATACACACATACATACACATACATACATACACACACACATATACACACATACACATACATAAACACATACATACACACATACATACACAAACACATATATACATACACACAGACACATACATATATACACACATACATACACACACATACACACAGACACACACACAAACATATACACATACATACACACAGACATACATACAGACACATACACACACATATACACATACAGACACATACACACAGACACATATACACACAGACACATATACACACAGACACACATACATACACACATATACACACATACATATACACAGACACATATACACACAGACACACACACATACATACACACAGACACATATACACACAGACACACACACATACATACATACACAGACACACACATATACAGGGCCGCCGAGAGGGGGGGGGGGAGCGGGTACATTTTACCCGGGCCCTGGCTGCTATTGTTTTTTATTTTATTTTTTTAAAAAAAAAAAAATTATGTTGCGCTTTTGTATATATATTTTTTATTTTTCACCCAGGGGGGTAGGGGTGGTCCGTTGGTGGGGGGAGCTATAGGATATCAAAAAAAGTAAAAAAAAATTAATACTCACCAAAAGGTAAGTAAAGAAACGGAGAGTCAAGGAGAGGAAAACAGAAAGGGACAGTGCTATAAAGAGACAGAGAAAAAAAGGGACACAGAGGAAAAAAGGGACACAGAGGGACAGAGAAAAAAAGAGACACAGAGGGACAGAGAAAAAAAGGGACACGGGAAAAAAGGGACACAGAGGGACAGAGAAAAAAGGGACACAGGAAAAAAGGGACACAGAGGGACAGAGGAAAAAAAGGGACACAGAGGAAAAAAGGGACACAGAGGGACAGAGAAAAAAAGGGACACAGAGGAAAAAAGGGACACAGAGGGACAGAGACAAAAAGGGACACAGAGGAAAAAAGGGACACAGAGGGACAGAGACAAAAAGGGACACAGAGGGAAAAAAGGGACACATGCACAGAGGAAAAAAGGGACACAGAGGGACAGAGAAAAAAAGGCACACAGAGGGACAGAAAAAAAGGGACACAGGAAAAAAGGGACAGAGAAAAAAGGGACACAGAGAAAAAAAAGGGACACAGAGGAAAAAAGGGACACAGAGGAACAGAGAAAAAAAGGGACACAGAGGGACAGAGAGAAAAAAAGGGACACAGAGGAAAAAAGGGACACAGAGGGACAGAGGAAAAAAGGGACATAGAGGAAAGAAGGTACACAGAGGCACAGAGGAAAAAAGGGACACAGGAAAAAAGGGACACAGAGGAACAAAGGGACACAGAGACACAGAGGGAAAAAAGGGACACAGAGGAAAAAAGGGGCAAAGAGGCACAGAGGGAAAAAAAAGGGGCAAAGAGGCACAGAGGGAAAAAAAGGGGAGAGAAGCACTAATTAAGAAAAAGGGGAGAGAAGCACTAATTAAAAAAAAAAAAGCGGAGAGGCACAGAGTGAAAAAGAAGGGGGAAAAGCAGCATGGAGGGTGCAGTGTGAGCATAAGGGGGCACAGTGTAGTTGTGATGAAGGGGCACAGTATTGTGTGTGTGATGGCACAGGGGGCTTGTTGCAATGTAGTGTGTGTGAGGTAGTTGGTGGCTAATTAATGGGCGCTATTTTGTTTGTAGGGTGATGGTGGGGCAATTTAAAAGTGGGGACTATTAATTTAAGATGGGGTGGTTTGAGGGCTATTGAATATGGGGGTGAGTTTAGGGAGAATGAGGTCTATTTATTAAATGTGACTGAGTTATTTAATAGCAGTGATGATTGCGGGAAATAGGTATTGCTGTTTGCAGGAAGGGAATAGGTTTATTTATTAAATGTGAATACTATTATTTTAATGTTGGGCCTGGAGGAAGGCTTAATTATTAATCGTGGGTGCTATTGATTTAACGCCGGGGTTGGCTGTAATTTTCTAAATGTAGCCTTTTTTTTTCCCAAATAGGTCCTTCAACATTCCAGGATCCGGACAAGCTGCAACTAAAGAAAGCAGCAGTCACAGGGGGTGAAAGTGAGAAGAACAGGTAGGAGAGAGCAGCAGAGTGTGTGAAATGTTGTGATTCTAGTAGGCACAATGTCAATTTTTGGTGAGTGTTGTGCCCAATGTAAGGTGCAGGCCAAGACTGAACTCTTTGTGTACACACTGCATTCTTTCTATACTACAGTGTGGTGCTAGATGTCCTGAAAGTCAGGAGTGCTTGGACATATGTCACGCTCTGGTGAATTCAGGACCTAGTGATTTTGATGTGCTAGCCACGCCCCAACAGCGCATTGCCACGCCCCCAAATGTATGACCACACACCCAAAAATGTTTGCACTGCCGTTAGGCTAGCCACGCCCCAACGGTGCATTGACACGCCCCCGAATGTATGACTACATCTCCGAAATTTTTTGCGCCGCCGTTTGACACATACACATACACATACACACACACACACACACACACATATACACATACACAGCATACAGTATAATATATCAGGTGTTTAATCTCCAGACCTTAGTGCTGTGTTTAGGAGGGATCGCAGCGTAATACAACTATAATCATTAACAGACCGTGACCTCTCACTTCATGTAGCTGATGATTAACCATAAAATACACAAATGGTCTTAGTAGGACAGATAGAGGATCTGTAACGTGATCTAAGGACTGAATGTTATTACTTTTATTATCATCGTAATATTACTAGTAGTATTACTGTCCCTGTTACTGGTCCCTATATTATATCAGAATTCCTGAACATACCGGGTCTGATTCATGGTCGGTGCAACTTGTGTTAAATAAGAGATCACAGAACTTTAGTGTCCTCCGCACGTATTCAAATCCCCATCTCCAGATAGGTTTCCATTGATCCGGTGTAAGTACACTCGGCCTGAATGGTACTTGTCCTATGTGGACACACAGAACAGACGGCGCAGGACGGCCAATCATCTGTCCACATTACACAAAGAACTTTTATTTTATCAACATGTAAAATAATTGTTAATATAATCATTTATATATTTATTTTCAAATATAATGATTCTTTTTTATAATGTTTTTTACCTCATATAAATTAAGATGCTTCCTGTGTGTACAATACATTTCATTCGTTAATATCGTCTATTTTACTTGCATACACATGTTCTGTGATAGCTGCTCACACACAGACGTGTAACTGTTAAATCAAAGTCTATGGTGTGTCAGTCATCACTATCAGTCTTACACTGCCCTGTAGCTGCTGCAAGTGATACGGCTCCAAAACAGCACTTTAGAGAAACCCCGGACTGGAATTGGTCTTATCTGTGTTGGCACGCCCCTGGCACACCCCGGCACACCCTCCGCCCGCCCCGCCACACCCCTAACATGTCCCCATCACACCCCCGGCACGTCCCCAGCACGTCCTCCGCACGCCCCGGCACACACCCGGCACGCCCTCCGCCCACCCCCGCCACACCCCTAACACGTCCCCGACACACCCCCTACACGCCCCGGTACGTCCTCCGCGCGCACCAGCACATCCCCGGTACGTCCCCGGCACGTCCTCCGCACACCTTTACTGTACATTGCCTACGTTCTTCCACCCCAACCCACCCCCTTTAATCCTTCAAGTCATAGGCAGATGTAAGTGTCATTGCGTTCAGATATGAATTGCCTGCAGTTGTGTTCATTGGTGTAAGCTTAATATGTACACGCAGGTGCAAGATGCGCAAAGGAACTTACATCCGAACATGAATCAGACCCACAGAGCTAGATGGAGATACTTAGAGACTAACATATCGCCTGGGTCCACTTTACCTCTCCTGTTCTGACATGTGAACATCCCAGATATCTGTCCACGTGACGCATGTGGACCGGCAGTAACAGCCTCCGGTAATGCCCAGGTCCAGATAAAATAACGCAGATCGGATGTCTGCACTTTACTCATCAATGGGGCCATTGTCCCTGAATTCTGACATTTATCTGATAGTTTTCTTAGGTTCTCGTAGCTCCATTGACGGATATCATTAGATCCAATCACAGAATTCCTTTATAAAGTCTCTCGTAGATGCATTTACACCCAACTGCTGAGTGACCTGTAGCGCAAGAGTCGTCCAGCTCTGTGATTGGCAGGTCTACGCCAGTTATACTTACACTATGATACAATTATACGCACAAGAAGTTTTATAACATTGGATTTGATAGGGATTTTTTTTGCCATTATTCATCATATAATAGAGCAAATATAATCCATCCCTTCCATTCTCCACCTCTCAAGGAGGCGCAAGTGTGAGATGGGCGCAACGCTGTATTTGTGCCTATGCGTTGTGGGCATATGCGGTGCCACATAGTGGTATATTCAACATAGTGCCAGACCTAGTGTGTGCAATACTTCTGGTGTATTTATTCTCTCTAATGTATTATACTATATAATAACTAGAGATCCCGGAAACACGTCTGGCTGCAGTTTGCTCTGTTCACCACTAGATGTCTCCAGTGTCCTAGGCTTGGTCTGTGTATCATTGTGAGATGAAACACCCCATAGGGCGTCTGACATCTGGCTATCACCCCACAGTACATGTGTCTCAGGATGGCGATAGCGGAGTCTACGGGGGAGAAACAGGAAGGAGCGGCTGCTGTCGTCTCTCAGATCTTTTTAAAAAATATCATAAAGTTTTTTCTAGTTGCAACTAATGTATTTGATTTGTTATGTTTAATCTTTTATATACTTTTATAATGCTGAGATGACCAGGAAGCTGAAATCCGGGGATGTGTGAACCGGTAATGCCAGGCCGTACATGTTATTAGGGAACCGGTGTCACCGGGAGCTGAGCATCGCTCATCTGTAACCACTATAGGAGTATTATATGAGGAGTATTATATGAGGAGTATTATATGAGGATTATTATATGAGGAGTATTATATGAGGAGTATTATATGAGGATTATTATATGAGGAGTATTATATGAGGAGTATTATATGAGGATTAGTATATGAGGATTATTATATGAGGAGTATTATATGAGGAGTATTATATGAGGATTAGTATATGAGGATTATTATATGAGGAGTATTATATGAGGAGTATTATATGAGGATTAGTATATGAGGATTATTATATGAGGATTATTACATGAGGATTATTACATGAGGAGTATTACATGAGGAGTATTACATGAGGATTATTACATGAGGAGTATTATATGAGGATTATTATATGAGGAGTATTATATGAGGAGTATTACATGAGGAGTATTACATGAGGAGTATTACATGAGGAGTATTACATGAGGATTATTATATGAGGAGTATTATATGAGGATTATTACATGAGGAGTATTACATGAGGAGTATTATATGAGGAGTATTATATGAGGAGTATTATATGAGGATTAGTATATGAGGATTAGTATATGAGGAGTATTACATGAGGAGTATTACATGAGGATTATTACATGAGGAGTATTATATGAGGATTATTATATGAGGAGTATTATATGAGGAGTATTATATGAGGAGTATTACATGAGGAGTATTACATGAGGAGTATTACATGAGGAGTATTATATGAGGATTATTACATGAGGAGTATTACATGAGGAGTATTACATGAGGAGTATTATATGAGGAGTATTACATGAGGAGTATTACATGAGGAGTATTATATGAGGCAGTAAAATGGCCGCTGGGTCCACCAAGGCCGCACGTGATGTGCACTATATGCAATATAAATATATAAATAGGAGAGCGGCCCCTCCCGCAAGGTGGAGAACTTATAAAGACTATTTCTGTGTATTCTCTCTCACACACATAACTACAGTGTATACATTAGCTGGGCGTATTGTATACACTGCCAGATTTATGTCCCATACTGCACATTCCTCTCATAGCTGTGTCACAGGAATCTGTCGCTGGTCACTGACCTATTATGGAAGGAACTGAGCACTCGCTGAATGTCAGGAGTTCCATAATGTGTGGGATACTGCGATGTGTAGCAGTCTGCTCTGTATCCAGCCGGGAGATGGGAGAGATGTACAGCGCCACTGAAATAGTCACTTAGACCACGTAGCCGGTAACAGCCGTATAACACACGTAGCCGGTAACAGCCGTATAACTAACGTAGCCGGTAACAGCCATATAACACACGTAGCCGGTAACAGCCGTATAACTCACGTAGAACGTAGCCGGTAACAGCCGTATAACTCACGTAGCCGGTAACAGCCGTATAACACACGTAGCCGGTAACAGCCGTATAACTAACGTAGCCGGTAACAGCCGTATAACACACGTAGCCGGTAACAGCCGTATAACACACGTAGCCGGTAACAGCCGTATAACTCACGTAGCCGGTAACAGCCGTATAACACACGTAGCCGGTAACAGCCGTATAACACACGTAGAACGTAGCCGGTAACAGCCGTATAACTCACGTAGCCGGTAACAGCCGTATAACACACGTAGCCGGTAACAGCCGTATAACTCACGTAGCCGGTAACAGCCGTATAACACACGTAGCCGGTAACAGCCGTATAACTCACGTAGCCGGTAACAGCCGTATAACACACGTAGCCGGTAACAGCCGTATAACACACGTAGAACGTAGCCGGTAACAGCCGTATAACACACGTAGCCGGTAACAGCCGTATAACTCACGTAGCCGGTAACAGCCGTATAACACACGTAGCCGGTAACAGCCGTATAACTCACGTAGCCGGTAACAGCCGTATAACTCACGTAGCCGGTAACAGCCGTATAACACACGTAGCCGGTAACAGCCATATAACACACATAGAAGGTAATAGCCGTATAACACACGTAGCCGATAACAGCCGTATAACAAACGTAGCCGGTAACAGCCGTATAAGACGTAGCCGGTAACAGCCGTATAGCTCACATAGCCGGTACCAGCCGTATAACACACGTAGCCGGTAACAGCCATATAACACACGTAGCCGGTAATAGCCGTATAACTCACGTAGCCGGTAACAGCCGTATAACACACGTAGAACGTAGCCGGTAACAGCCATATAACACACGTAGCCGGTAATAGCCGTATAACTCACGTAGAACGTAGCCGGTAACAGCCGTATAACTCACGTAGAAGGTAACAGCCGTATAACTCACGTAGAACGTAGCCGGTAACAGCCGTATAACTCACGTAGCCGGTAACAGCCGTATAACACACGTAGAACGTAGCCGGTAACAGCCATATAACACACGTAGAAGGTAACAGCCATATAACACACGTAGCCGGTAATAGCCGTATAACTCACGTAGAACGTAGCCGGTAACAGCCGTATAACTCACGTAGCCGGTAACAGCCGTATAACACACGTAGAACGTAACCGGTAACAGCCGTATAACACACATAGCCGGTAATAGCCGTATAACACACGTAGCCGGTAACAGCCGTATAACTCACGTAGCCGGTAACAGCCGTATAACTCACGTAGCCGGTAACAGCCGTATAACACACGTAGCCGGTAACAGCCGTATAACTCACGTAGCCGGTAACAGCCGTATAACACACGTAGCCGGTAACAGCCGTATAACTCACGTAGCCGGTAACAGCCGTATAACTCACGTAGCCGGTAACAGCCGTATAACTCACGTAGCCGGTAACAGCCGTATAACACACGTAGCCGGTAACAGCCATATAACACACATAGAAGGTAATAGCCGTATAACACACGTAGCCGATAACAGCCGTATAACAAACGTAGCCGGTAACAGCCGTATAAGACGTAGCCGGTAACAGCCGTATAGCTCACATAGCCGGTACCAGCCGTATAACTCACGTAGCCGGTAACCGCCGTATAACACATGTAGTCGGTAACCGCCGTGTAACTCGCGTAGCCGATAACCGCCATATAACACACGTAGTCGGTAACAGCCGTATAACTCACGTAGCCGCCGGTAACAGCCGTATAACACACGTAGAAGGTAACAGCCGTATAACACACGTAGCCGGTAATAGCCGTATATCACAAGTAGCCGTTAACAGCCGTATAACACACGTAGAAGGTAACAGCCGTATAACACACGTAGCCGGTAACAGCCGTATATCACAAGTAGCCGGTAACAGCCGTATAACAGGAGTAGCCGATAACAGCCGTATATCACGAGTAGCCGATAACAGCCATATAACAGGAGTAGCCGATAACAGCCATATATCATAAGTAGCTGGTAACAGCCGTACAACACACGTAGCCGGTAACAGCCGTATAACAGGAGTAGCCGATAACAGCCGTATATATCACAAGTAGCCGGTAACAGCCATATAACACATGTAGCCGGTAACAGCCGTAAAACACGTAGCCAGTGACAGCCGTATAACACACGTAGCTGATAACAGCCGTATAACACACGTAGTTGGTAACAGCCGTATAAAACACGTACCCGGTAACCGCCGTATAACACGCGTAGCCGGTAACAGCTGTATAACACACGTGCCGGTAACAGCCGTATAACACACATAGCCGGTAACAGCCGTATAACACGTGTAACCAGTAACAGCCAGTGAGTACCTTCAGCATTAGCGTCGACTGATATTTTGTGAGTCATCGGCGGACCAACAGTGAAGAGGAAATCGTGTGACAAGCAGACCAGGAAGAGAAGAAGAAAGAAGCTGCAGAAGACGCCGGAAGCAGGAAGCCTTTGTCAGGGCTAAGATCGCCCCTGCTAAGGAGGAGAAAGAGACGCCGGACAACATTGATGAAGACGGCAGAGAAGAAGTCCCAATGTGGCAGAGCAATGAGGATGGCAGCAGAGAAGGGGGGTAGTTGAGATCGCATTGGAGTCGCCCGGAGGCAGGTAAGAACCTTGTGGGCACCACATCTTCCGGACCCCCACCCGCACCCCTATCTCTTTCCACCATCCGTGGGCATAAGGCTCTGCCACAATACTGGGCATTAGGCCTGAGCCTACGATAAGAGGGCATAGGGCCCAGGGCAGTTAGGAGGTAAGCCCCCAGAGAGGCCTGAGTGTCCCCAGAGAGGCACCACTGAGCAGGCTTAGAAATTTGAGGCCCCAATGTAGGATCCGGATTAGCCTGTTATCCTAGGTAACCCAGGTATTGGGAAGCAACAACTGAAAGGTGTCCTGCTGATCGAAGACTTGGACCGGTCTGCTCCCCTAGAGCATATAAGGTGACCTTTGACCTTTTCTGTGATGGTCACTTTACTGTTTTTTTTGAAATTGCTCCACCTTAGCCGAAGTTCCGTTACCAGCCCTAGTGCCCCGTGGTGTTCACCATACACAGTGCGTAGGCGACAGGACCAACCAGTTGATAGGGTAGCAATACCCTTTAAGTGGAGTTCCAGCAGTTAAGGCTGTTGGTTCCAATTTGGGGTGCACGGATTTGAGTCCCATCAACCAAGGCTTTTGGTTCCATTTCTGCACCGTGTGATCCGTAGAGTGTGAGTCAGGTAGTCCTGAATTCCGGTAATAGCCACTGACAGTTCTAGGCGACATTTCCCCACTTTGTGTCGTACTGTTCCAGACTGGCCCCTGAGGTGAACACTTCCTAATCAATGGAGGAGTAGCTTCTCCTGTAAGACTCCAGGTTGTAATCGGGGTTGTTCACCATTAGAAAGAGGAAAAAACACTAGTATCTTATGCCAGAATTTTCCCTATTGGGACCAAGCTCCCATTAATAGTACACTTCTTGTATACCCATTTTGTCCACGTATCTTGTACTAGTGTTTTGGAACGGTGGGGTAGTCAGAGTACGACACCTACTGCTAGCAATTTGTAAGTTGTGCAGTACCTGGTCACATAGACTGTTGGTAGTATCAGGGGCTGAATGTTATGTTATAGCTAGCATATGTGTGGTTGGTACACACTAGCCGGAAGATGGAGCTGTGTCTTCCTATCGCCCTGTTCCAATAGGCACTGATAGACGGAGCATGGACGAGTGTCAAGAGAAAACAGTGATTCCCGGTGAGTATCGCCTATTTGTATTGGTCTTCCTCTTGGCAGGGGCCCTCACCAGTAATGTGGTGAGTAGGATACTAGGGGGGATCCTTCCTGGCCCTGAGTATTCATAGCCTCGTGCCTAGGCCCAGAGCAACTCGAGAGGGCGGTGAGCTCGGTATGGAGAAGTGTTTATATCCGTATACGTCACCTCATACACTCCTGTTATTTTGAGTACCCTTGCCTCCCCATGACTTAAGGTAGTTGGTATTCATGTGAGTTCCTCATTCCCACAGGTGTTACAAAGGGATGGTAGAATGGGCAGCTGGGACTGGAGAGAGGGCAGCAGTGACAGGGGAGGGGGCAGCAGGGTCAGGAGAGGGGGCAGCAGGGGCAGGATAGGGGGCAGTAGTGACAGAAGAGGGGGCAGTACTGACAGGAGAGGGGATAGCAGGATCATGGGAGGGGGCAGTAGTGACAGGCGAGGGGGCAGTAGGGACAGGAGAGGGGGCAGTAGGCATAAGGGAGGGAGCAGTAGTGACAGGAGAGGGGGCAGTAGGGACAGGAGAGGGGCAGTAGTGACAGGTGAGGGGGCAGCAGGATCAGGGGAGGGGCAGCAGGGACAGGAGAGGGGGCAGTAGGGATAAGGGAGGGAACAGTAGTGACAGGAGCGGGGCAGTAGTGGCAGGAGAGGGGGCAGCAGGGACAGGAGAGGGGGCAGTAGTGATAAGGGAGGGAGCAGTAGTGACAGGAGAAGGGCAGTAGTGATAGAAGAGGGGGCAGTAGTGACGGGAGGGGGCAGTAGGGATAAGGGAGGGAGCAGTAGTGACAGTATGCAGGAAGAGGAGAGCACTATTCACGGATATATTTCTCACAGAATCATTGCTTGGACGAGAAGCGAAGTGAGTGTGAGACTGAGCAGGAGGGCACGACGTGGGATCAGAGAATACCAGCTGTCTTTACTCATTAGCAATAAAAGAATATTCATGGTTTTATGACTCTGTCACACATTGTTCAATCGCCCACCATGGAGCCCCAGTACCCCTGGCCCCTGTAGCAGGAGGGGGGTGCAGATTACTGGGTGAGAATCTGCAGAATGTACTTTGCTGAGGCTGGATGTGTCTGATAACAATCTACAATGCTACAGTGCAGAGTACAATCACTAAATCATATAAATATGTCACACTGTCAGCGTATGACAAATTGTATCAGCAGATCAATGTGTGGGACAAATATATCAGAATAGCAGCACACTGCTCAAAGAGAAGGAGCATAACGCCCCTGCCCCTGCTGGACGCTCAGCAGTACTGCAAGAGAATGTCACCCCTCACCCTGCTGGGCACTCAGTAGTACTGCAAGAGAATGTCACCCCTCACCCTGCTGAGCACTCAGCAGTACTGCAGGACATGTATGGAACATGCCTCATTACAGTTTGACCTAGCACAAAAGCCTGACACCTCACTGCCTTGTGGGGACAGTTTCCTGTACTACGGACATCTGAGGACATCTATACATTGACCTAGCCATGGCTATTCAAACAGGTTATAGTCATTGTGGCTGGGGGAGCATCAAATGGGTTAAACCTCAGCAATAAATGATTAAAGATGTATTAAAGGGTTTATTTATTAACTTAAATGAAAATATTTAATGTATGGGCGCTGTGGTGCCGGATAATAACCGGCACACAGTGCCAGAAAGGGCTATGACCCTGTGCTGGGCACTGGCAGTATAAATGTATTTATTTTCATGTTCATTTATTGATTTCTAATGCAATAGCCTGTGTGTGAAGGAAATATATTAATTGCTGAGACAGGGCCAGGAGAGGAAATATGTTTTTTGTTCCATGACTGTCTGATGGCAGGTAATCTCATGTTAATTAGACCTTTTCAACTCAGTGGCCAACACATCTGTTTAGCCTGTATACACAGCAGTGGGCCGCTGCCTTTCTGTCTGTGTGGCTTTTCATCTGGCATCTCAGATCCTGTCCGAATAATGCAACCAGCAACTTTTAGGATATAACAGATTAGTGTAAATTTTGTTAGCTTTGCATTGCATGTAAATCCATGTTTGGGGAACATATTGCATCCTGATACTAAAAATAACTCAGACATGCTGGAGCCATCCCGGTTCAGGGGGCTGGCTTGCCCCCTGCCAGGATTTGTGTCAGAATGTGTATATAAAGGAGAGCTGTTGACCATGTAATGTATTATACCATCTGTACCTTTCTGGATACCACTAGTACCTTCATCTAGTGACTGTAAACTGTCCTTGTTAGGACACTTGAGCTAATAATCATCACTGCTTCAAGAACCTGCTTTGACAATTACTTACCTGCTGTAATTCCAGTACCAATGCTCTGCCCGCTACCCAGCAGCTCTGGCCAGTGTGATGGGCCAGGGGGTATTCATCCACAGCAACCCTGATCTGAAGGCAAAAGGTCAGGGGTACCAGCCCAGGTGCCCAGCTAGGGGTTACACTAGCAGCGAAGTTACCCAGAAGGGCACAGTTCTGGATGCCAGTGTAGGAGCCTAGTGGTGGCAGCAGCCTAAGCCCCTCCTACGGCAGTTAGAGGGCGCAATTGGAATAAAGAAAGGGGATGGTGTCAAAGTGAGTCCAGCCGATTCCCAGCAACAACAGACATGGTCAACCACTGCGTATCGATTCAACTACATGTATTTCTCTTTACAGCCGTTAGCAGGTTCTTTATGTAGAAATTCACAGCTAACCAGTTACAATCTGTCAGTGCGGATGGCTCAGCCATGATACATGTGGCACAATCATGTCTGCCAAGCAAGCTGCAAGTCTGAATAAACTTCATCATGTGCTTCTGTACAGCAGTGACCTCCTCTCTCTCTCAGGCTTATTTCTGTACTTATTTACGACCTGAATGGAAGCAGAATTGTCTATTACAGAGTAAACAACATGCTTTGAGTAGCGAATCAGCGTGCTACACCAACCTTGGCTGTCCTTTGGTCCATGTTGCTGGATCCTTACATGGTCTCCCTTATGAAAAGAAAGTGTTGGCTGAATGCATGCCCACTGGTCTCTCTGGTTCACGGGACTGCTCATTGTCCAATTTGTCACTTTGTAGCTAGACTGGTTCTAAAGCAATAAACATACATAGTGTGAGGATACCACCCTTAGCTGGGATGGCAGTCACCCTCTGTGGGATTCAACTCACTCGGGTACACCAGAATATATCCAAAATGAGACTTTATTACGACAACACAACACCACAAGACGTTCACAAGATACAGGGTAATGGTAGCATGTATCCTCCAGCAGCCTCTTGCAGTCAGCACTCCAAAGTAATAATCTCGGTCTCTTTCAGAGTCTTATCCTCCCGAAATATTACCACTACCGATTAGCAAAACAGTTACGGTTTCGCCCAGCCTGGGTTACTGGCTCACACCGACCCTGTCCTGGTAGGATTTCCTCCAGCTGCACCAAGATGCCTGGCCCAGATTCCTTTTTTGCCGATGTCTTGTACACCAGGATCCTCCAAGCTACAATAGCTCCCCTGGCATTCTGCTCTTCCTATATTCTTGGCTGTATACACAGGGAGTAGGGTCAAATGTATCAAACCTCCCCCTTGCAGCAGGGGTCTCTCAGTGGAGACTTTAGCTGCTAGACATACAGTCTCTGTTACCATGGGTATACAATGGAATGGCTGGACTCAATTAGCTTTTTTGGATGGATACACTTAACATGGGGTTACAATATTACAGCAGGGAATAACTCTGCACGCTTACATGAAACAATAAGACTTTTGACACATTGTATCAGTAGTGTTACACCATCTGAATCTGTGACACATTTTGATACAATAACATTTATATTGATACATTTCCCAATGCTATGTCAGCCAGTATATTACTGTGGAGGCACATTGCATATCATCTAGAAGTTCTAACCTAAGTACCTCTCAGATTACCTGTTGACCTAGCTAATTAACATGGGCTGCAAGCTAGTTAACTCTGACATTGTTCTGATTACAAACCAAATCTAAGCTGCACCTCATAACAATGGACATTTGAGACAAATGGTAATTACATTAGATAACACTAGCAAAATGACTTCTGCTACCCTGTTATTTTCACACAATATGACAAAATGTACTAATAACATGAAATAATAATACACATAATACACCGATGCTCTGGTGTATATACTTAGACTTGCCCATGGAATAAAAAGTACATTAAACCGTGAGAATCGGGTGATGAATACAAAGTTCTCAGACCAGTAGCACCCATTTCCTCACACATACGACCAGAGGTCAAAGTGGAAATGTAAAAGTGGTGGCATGAAAAATTTAATGTAAGTGACTGGAATGTGATAGTGCAACAATGAAAGCAGTAGGAGAAGTGGTGGTATGACATACCCCGTATACCCCCACTGTATATATATATCTGTGTATGTCTATCTATGTATCTATCTATATATCTATCTAATGTAAGTGACTGGAATGGGATAGTGTTACAATGAAGGCAGTAGGAGAAGTGACGTTATGACATATCCCCGTTAATAAACGTCAAAGTGGTTGAGCAGAAACCTGTGTGAGGTGCAATCTGTATGAACGTTTTTCTACAATATTGTGAAAAGCGTTCATTAAGATTGCTCCTCACACAGGTTTCTGCTGAACCACTTTGACGTTTATTTATTTGTCAGCATGGATAAATAGTCTTGGCAGTGTCTTCAGCAATCATATCCAACATTCACAGAAATAAACACAGTCCCATAACCCTAAACTCTGGCCATCACCGTTAGCTCCCTAATTGGTCACTGACCACTTGTTGGCACCAGTTTCTCACACACAGCTCAAACCTAGCTTTTTAAGATTTGTGTCAGGCATTGCTCTGTCTGACTACTTAATTGATTAGATCAGGTGCTCCAACTGGTGTGTGTGTGTGTGTGTGTGTGTGTGTATAGATCTAAACCTATCTGCACCTTTAGGCTGTGGTTTGCCAGGTAAAGCACCACTCATTCCTCTATTAGAATGTGGCAAAGTGTCCCAATTGCCCCAATACATATATATTTATATATATATACACGATGAAGTATGTCTGTCTGTTTATTTGTTGACGACTATCTTCCATACCCCTGCACCAATTCAGATGAATACCAACGCAAGGTGGTCCAGTTGGAACCTGGGCAGATATTAAGGGGTTTAGGGACCCGGTCGGACCTTCGGTTGGTGTGCATGGGCCAGAAATTTGAACCGTAGAGCCTGTTCTGAGGCTTCCACTGGATAGATTTAGACAAAATTTTCAAAACACTTTTAACATTGGAGCGCATAAGACAAATTAGGGGGTATAGGTCTCAGTCAGACCTCACGTTGGTGAACTTTGGCCAGAACTTTGACCTGGGGGGCCTGTTCTGGGCCCTCCACTGGATGGATTTGGTTTGTTTGCATTCGGACACCCCTGTACCGATTGGGATGAAACTAACACGTGGTGGTCCAATTGGATCCCGGGCAGGTTTTAAGGGGGTTAGGGTGCCGGTCGGACCTCCCGTTGGGATACACTTGGCAGAACTTTGACCCGGGGAGCCTGTTCTGAGCTTTGTACTGGATGAATTTGGCCAAAAACTGGTAACATTGGATCCCAGAAGACATACAAGGGGGTTGAGCTCCTGGTCAGAACTCCTGTTGGTGTACGCGGGTCAGAACTTTGACCCGGAGAGCCTGTTCTGGGTCTTTTACTGGATGGATTTGGTTTGTTTGTCCGTTTATATATTCAGACACCCCTACATTGAGTTGGATGAAACCAATGGCAGGTGGTCCAGTTGGATCCTGGGCAGGTTTTAAGGGAGTTAAGGTCCTGGTTGGACCTCCTGTTGGTGTACACTGGCCAGAACTTTGAACTGGGGAGCCTGTTCTGAGCCTTCCACTGGATGGATTTGGATAACTGTCACTCACCGGACTGTGAGTGCTTCTTCCCGTATGTTTAGGAACTGTGGCCGTCCACCATCCTGAGGGTCTGCGCATGCGCAGCCCTTTCAAACCCTTCAGTGCCTGTTCCTTTAACTTAATTGGCAGATCAGGCAACACTCCCTATATTAAGCACCTGTGGTCAATACCACGTGGCCTGATCTTGGAGTCTCATTCCCCATGAGCCTCTGAAGGTGTTCCTGTGTTTCCTCGTGTATTCAGCGCTGCTGATTCCTGTGGTTTCCAGACCACTTCTACTCCTGTGGTTTCCAGACCACTTCAACCCTCCTGTGTTTCATCGTGACTGTTAGCTGATTCCTATCCGCTGCCTCCGTGCACTACAGTCTTCAGACCACTTCAACTCTCCTGTGTTTCATCGTGACTGTTAGCTGATTCCTATCCGCTGCCTCCGTGCACTACAGTCTTCCAACCACTTCAACCCTCCTGTGTTTCATCGTGACTGTTAGCTGATTCCTATCCGCTGCCTCCGTGCACTACAGTCTTCAATCTACTTCAACTCTCCTGTGTTTCATCGTGACTGTTTGGCTGATTCCTATCCGCTGCCTCCGTGCGCTTCAGTCTTCAGCTCATATCAACTCTCCCGTGTTTTCCTCGAGACTGCTACAACTGATTCCTATCCGCTGCTCTCCGTGCTCAACAGTTCCAGCTCAGCTCTGCTCTCCCGTGTTTCATCGTGGCTGCACCTGCTGGTAGCTATCCGCTACCTCCGTGTACCTGCAGAGTCCTGCTGGCTGCTACTCCTCAGTTCTACTCGTGTCTACAACAGCTGATCCGCTCTCCGTGCTTCTCAGTGTTCCTGCTGGTCTCTACTCGCCAGTCTGCATCGGATCTGCGCCTCACTGCTTTCATCTAGACCATCGCTACTCTTCAGGGTCCTCCAGGAGTCCAGTTCTACATACTACTGCTTCCTGAGTATTTGTTCCCCTGCTGGTCTACCTACCTGTGCGCTGCACCTACTTGATTGCCGCTTCACCCTCCAGGGACTTCGCATCCTGCCGGCCTCCAGCCGTTCAGGTATCTCTGCACTCCTGTCTGACAGCCTGCTCCTGAATCACGGTATGCATACTTCTCATTGACTGTGCTGGTGTATTGCATATCTTGCTGGACTGAGTTTGTTCTCCTCTGGAGTTCACTATTTGCTGAGACTATTGCCCTCATTGACTGTGTTATCTTTTGCCCGGATTGTTTCAGTGACTTTCTATTATTGCAGTGCTGTTCAGTCATTACTATATTGTGCATGTTATTGTGGATTAAGTTCAAGGTGCCCGTGTATCCTCTGTATTGCAGTCTCTCCCCGTGCTCCTCCTCACATATATATTCAGTGGTACAACTTGCTAGAGGCAGACCACTGATCCCTGTTTCCTGTGTCACCTGTTCCAGTATCCTCTCACATAGCAGTGGTACAACTTGCTAACGCAGACCACTGACTCCCCGGATACCTCCACTTGGATTCCATTCCTTCACACAGACAGCGGTACAACTTGCTATCCGCAGACCGCTGACTCTCATCACCTCCTCGTTTCTGTTGGACATTCCTCCTCACTATAGCAGTGGTACAACTTGCTACCGCAGACCACTGACTACCCTCACGTGTCCTTTGTCCATACAGTTCCTCGTGTATTACTACATCTATATTACCAGTGCTGCTAGTCATAGACTTTCCTGAGCATCTCTATCATCTGCTATCTCCTGTTCCGTGATCACCCTGCTACCAGAGTAGCATATTACCACCTATACTGCTCTGGTAAGCCTATCACCTGGTGATCCCTGGGTAAAGACTCCTAGTGCCCGTGACAGTAAGATCAGGCCATGACAGACCCAGATACGGAACCTACAGCCAAAGAGATGCTGCAGCATCTGGTCACCCGTGTGGAGCAACAGGATGCTCGCCAACAGCTGTTACTTCAATGCTACCAGTCGTTAGCCTCCCAAGGACCATCTGGACAGCCTGTTACAGCTAATGTTGAAGCTCCTGGGCTTTCCTCCGTTTTCCCAGTGCCATCCCAGGTGTCTACAGCTCCCACGCTTCACCTGCCTACTCCGTCAAAGTACGATGGAGACCCCAAAACTTGTAGGGGTTTTCTCAACCAATTCTCAGTTCATTTTGAGCTCCATCCTCAAAATTTTTCTACCCATCGTTCCAGAGTGGCCTATCTTATCTCATTGTTCTCTGGACAAGCTCTGGCTTGGGCCTCCCCTCTGTGGGAGAGAAACAATCCTATATTACAAGATAGTGCCAAATTCATTTCTACGTTCCGAAGTGTGTTCGATGAACCAGGTTGTGTGACCTCCGCTGCTTCCAGCATTCTTCGTTTACGTCAGGGTTCTCATACAGTAGGCCAGTACGTCATTCAATTTAGGATATTAGCCTCTGAACTTCAGTGGAACACTGAAGCATTAATTGCCGCCTTCTGGCAGGGGCTCTCCGATAAAATTAAAGATGCACTGACTACCCAAGAGCTTCCTACGTCATTAGAAGATTTGATCTCTCTTTGCCATCATGTAGACATGAGGTTTCGTGAAAGAGAATCTGAGAAAACAACTTCAGTTAAAGCACCTCTTCGCTCAACCCCTCAATTTCGTCCAGCTTCACCTTCTGTGATTCCCATGGAGATAGGACGTTCCAAATTATCTTTAGAAGAGAGGAAACGAAGAGTAAAGAATAGACTTTGTATCTATTGTGCTGATTCCACACATATGCTCAGTTCTTGCCCTAAGAAATCGGGAAATGCCAGGCCCTAACTAGTTCTGGAGAGGTGAAGTTAGGGTCCCTGGAGTCCTCTCCATCTTCTACGAAATTAAAAGTCTGCGCTTTTGATGTAACGATTTCCTTTGCTACCAAATCCTTTGAGTCTCAGGCACTGATTGATTCTGGAGCAGCAGGAAATTTCATTTCTAAATCCCTAGTGAATCAATGGTCCCTACCAGTGATTACTTTGAAAACACCGATTACTGTGACTGCTATAGATGGATCACGTCTCATCAATGGTCTCATCACCCAGAGTACGTCTCCAGTAACGCTTCAGATTGGTGTGCTACACCATGAAGAGATTTCGTTTTTAATTCTTCCTGTTACGACAAGTCCGATTGTCTTAGGCCTTCCATGGCTTCAATGTCATTCTCCCCAGATTGACTGGCGCACTCCTCAAGTTACGTCTTGGGGAGCTGAATGTCATCATCGTTGTCTTTCTCAAGTCATCCCTCTTAAAGTACAGCAATCTTCCATCTCATCTTCCTCACCGGGCCTCCCTCCTCAGTATGCTTCATTTGCCGATGTTTTTGATAAAGCTCAGTCTGAACGTCTTCCTCCTCATCGTTCTTGGGATTGTCCGATCGATCTTCTACCTGGCAAGACTCCTCCTAGGGGTCGGGTCTATCCACTGTCGTTACCTGAAACTCAAGCTACATCTGAGTACATCCAGGAGAATCTCCAGCGAGGGTTTATTCGACCTTCCACCTCTCCCGCTGGAGCCGGGTTCTTCTTCGTAAAAAAGAAGGATGGATCACTACGCCCCTGCATAGATTTTCGTGGACTCAATGCCATTACTATTAAGAATCGGTATCCCATTCCGTTGATCACTGAGTTATTTGATCGCATCAAGGGAGCTCGTATCTTTACCAAGTTGGATCTTCGTGGTGCCTATAATTTAATTAGAATCCGGTCCGGTGACGAATGGAAGACAGCGTTCAACACCAGAGATGGGCATTATGAATATCTAGTAATGCCTTTCGGGTTGTGCAATGCCCCCGCTGTTTTCCAAGGCTTCGTTAATGAGATCTTTCGGGACTTGTTAAATGTATGTGTCGTTGTCTACCTGGACGACATATTGATCTTTTCACAGAACCTGCCTTCTCATCACCAACATGTGGCAGAGGTCCTTTCCAGACTCCGGAAAAATTCATTATTCTGCAAACTAGAAAAATGTTCATTCGAGTTGCCCCAGATTCCATTTTTGGGGTATATTGTTTCCGGAGTTGGCCTAAAAATGGATCCAGAAAAGGTGAATGCTGTATTACATTGGCCCCAGCCAACTACTCTTCGTGCTATCCAGCGTTTTTTAGGTTTTGCCAATTACTATAGACGCTTCATTCAAGACTTCTCGTCCATTGCATCTCCTATTGTGGCCCTGACTCGTAAAGGGGCCAATACTAAGCAATGGTCATCCGAGGCCCTCCAAGCCTTTCAAATTCTTAAAGAGTCCTTCTCCTCTGCTCCCATTCTTCGACAGCCTGATGTGACACGTCCCTTCTTCCTAGAAGTAGATGCCTCTAATGTGGGCTTAGGAGCCATTCTCTCCCAACGTTCGGAGCAACAAAAATTCCATCCTTGTGCCTTTTACTCTCGGGGTCTCCTGCCTGCAGAGAAAAATTACACGATCGGGGACAAGGAGTTGCTGGCTATCAAAGTTGCATTAGAGGAGTGGAGATACTTATTGGAAGGAGCTCGTCACGCTGTGACGATTTTCACGGATCATAAGAACCTGTCATACCTACAGTCTGCCCAATGCTTGAATCCTTGTCAAGCAAGATGGTCTCTTTTCTTTTCCCGTTTCGAATTAATCATAACCTTCAAACCAGCTGCCAAGAACAAGAAAGCTGATGCTCTATCTCGAGCTTTTGTGACGTCCTCTGACGTTGAAGAGGTTTCCAACCATTCTATACTAGACCCCAAATGTATCTCGCTGGCTGCTTCTTCCACCAAAGTGCTACCATTTGGGAAGACCCTCGTGCCTCCTACTCTTAGGAGGAAAATCCTTTCGTGGTTCCATTCTTCTCGTTTTTCTGGACATGCTGGTGAACGCAAGACCTTTGAGATTCTCGCTCAAAGTTATTGGTGGCCCTCGATGAGGAGAGACGTCAAAGAGTTTGTTGCTTCTTGTGAATTATGTTCTCAGTTTAAATCCTCCCGCAGAACTCCAGCAGGGTTGCTGCAACCACTACCCATTCCGTCCAAGCCCTGGACCCATATTAGTATGGACTTTGTTACTGATCTGCCATCTAGTAAAAATTGTAATACTATTTGGGTAGTGGTAGACAGATTTTCGAAGATGGCTCATTTTGTCCCTTTGTCTGGTTTGCCTTCCTCGTCTACTCTGGCTGAACATTTCGTTAAAGAAATCTTTCGTATCCATGGATGTCCGTCTGAGATTGTGTCAGATAGAGGAGTACAATTCGTTTCCAGATTCTGGCGGGCCCTTTGTAAAACCTTGGGCATACGATTAGCACTCTCATCTTCTTACCATCCGCAATCAAACGGACAAACTGAACGGGTCAATCAAGATCTCGAGACCTTTATAAGGATGTTCTCATCAGCCAATCAAGACAACTGGGTAGAGTTGCTTCCTTGGGCTGAATTCGCCAATAACAACATGTACCATGAGTCATCGTCCAAAACTCCATTCTTTGTGGTTTACGGTCACCATCCGTCTTTTCCGGAATTTCCTGCCCTCCCTCCCACCCAAGTTCCTGCTGTAGAGACTGTTTGTCAGACCTTCAAAAATATCTGGTCTCAGGTCAAAACCTGTTTAAAGAAGACATCTGCCAAATATAAGTCTTTCGCAGATAAGAAGAGGCGGGCTATTCCACCACTAAAAATTGGAGATCGTGTCTGGTTATCTACCAAAAATATTCGTTTGAAGGTCCCATCTATGAAATTCGCTCCTCGTTTTATTGGTCCATATAGGATCATTCAAGTGATAAATCCAGTTTGTGTCAAACTTCTACTTCCTAAGAACCTTCGTATTTCCAATGCCTTCCATGTGTCCTTGCTCAAACCTCTCATCATCAACCGTTTCTCGGCTCCTCCTTCAGCACCTCAGCCAGTTCAAGTTCATCAGGAGGAAGATTTCGAGATTACTCATGTATTGGACGCAAAGATTTCGCGAGGAGTTCTCCGTTTCCTCGTTCATTGGAAGGGCTTTGGTCCTGAGGAGCGTTCATGGATCAAAGCTGAAGATCTCAACGCCCCAGCTCTTCTTAAGAAGTTTTATTCCAAAAATCCGGACAAGCCCGGTTCCAGGCGTTCTGTGCCCACCTTTAAAAGGGGGGGTACTGTCACTCACCGGACTGTGAGTGCTTCTTCCCGTATGTTTAGGAACCGTGGCCGTCCACCATCCTGAGGGTCTGCGCATGCGCAGCCCTTTCAAACCCTTCAGTACCTGTTCCTTTAACTTAATTGGCAGATCAGGCAACACTCCCTATATTAAGCACCTGTGGTCAATACCACGTGGCCTGATCTTGGAGTCTCATTCCCCATGAGCCTCTGAAGGTGTTCCTGTGTTTCCTCGTGTATTCAGCGCTGCTGATTCCTGTGGTTTCCAGACCACTTCTACTCCTGTGGTTTCCAGACCACTTCAACCCTCCTGTGTTTCATCGTGACTGTTAGCTGATTCCTATCCGCTGCCTCCGTGCACTACAGTCTTCAGACCACTTCAACTCTCCTGTGTTTCATTGTGACTGTTAGCTGATTCCTATCCGCTGCCTCCGTGCACTACAGTCTTCCAACCACTTCAACCCTCCTGTGTTTCATCGTGACTGTTAGCTGATTCCTATCCGCTGCCTCCGTGCACTACAGTCTTCAGACCACTTCAACCCTCCTGTGTTTCATCGTGACTGTTAGCTGATTCCTATCCGCTGCCTCCGTGCACTACAGTCTTCAATCTACTTCAACTCTCCTGTGTTTCATCGTGACTGTTTGGCTGATTCCTATCCGCTGCCTCCGTGCGCTTCAGTCTTCAGCTCATATCAACTCTCCCGTGTTTTCCTCGAGACTGCTACAACTGATTCCTATCCGCTGCTCTCCGTGCTCAACAGTTCCAGCTCAGCTCTGCTCTCCCGTGTTTCATCGTGGCTGCACCTGCTGGTAGCTATCCGCTACCTCCGTGTACCTGCAGAGTCCTGCTGGCTGCTACTCCTCAGTTCTACTCGTGTCTACAACAGCTGATCCGCTCTCCGTGCTTCTCAGTGTTCCTGCTGGTCTCTACTCGCCAGTCTGCATCGGATCTGCGCCTCACTGCTTTCATCTCGTCTAGACCATCGCTACTCTTCAGGGTCCTCCAGGAGTCCAGTTCTACATACTACTGCTTCCTGAGTATTTGTTCCCCTGCTGGTCTACCTACCTGTGCGCTGCACCTACTTGATTGCCGCTTCACCCTCCAGGGACTTCGCATCCTGCCGGCCTCCAGCCGTTCAGGTATCTCTGCAGTCCTGTCTGACAGCCTGCTCCTGAACCACGGTATGCATACTTCTCATTGACTGTGCTGGTGTATTGCATATCTTGCTGGACTGAGTTTGTTCTCCTCTGGAGTTCACTATCCGCTGAGACTATTGCCCTCATTGACTGTGTTATCTTTTGCCCGGATTGTTTCAGTGACTTTCTATTATTGCAGTGCTGTTCAGTCATTACTATATTGTGCATGTCATTGTGGATCAAGTTCAAGGTGCCCGTGTATCCTCTGTATTGCAGTCTCTCCCCGTGCTCCTCCTCACATATATATTCAGTGGTACAACTTGCTAGAGGCAGACCACTGATCCCTGTTTCCTGTGTCACCTGTTCCAGTATCCTCTCACATAGCAGTGGTACAACTTGCTACCGCAGACCACTGACTACCCGGATACCTCCACTTGGATTCCATTCCTTCACACAGACAGCGGTACAACTTGCTATCGCAGACCACTGACTACCCTCACGTGTCCTTGTCCATACAGTTCCTCGTGTATTATTACCTCCATATTACCAGTGCTGCTAGTCATAGACTTTCCTGAGCATCTCATCATCTACCATTTCCTGTTCCGTGATCACCCAGCTACCAGAGTACCCTATTACCATCTACATTGCTCTGGTAAGCCTACCACCTGGTGATCCCTGGGTAAAGACTCCTAGTGCCCGTGACAATAACATTTAATACAAAAACAAAAACAACACTGGGCAGCCACCGCCAATGGGTGTGTTGGAAGAGCTGCTAAGCTGATAATCATTTTTAAAATGTTGACAGTTACATCCAACTCATTGTTAACTTAATAACCTGAAGATTTGAATCCGGGTATCACCGGGTACTTCAGCTATTATATATATATATATGCAATCTCCATTTGCTAACATTTGTGATGCAAGATGGGTTGTTCTGAAAAGCTCAGTGACTACAAGCGTGGTACTGTGATAGGATGTGTGGTACTGTGATAGGATGTGTGGTACTGTGATAGGATGTGTGGTACTGTGATAGGATGTGTGATACTGTGATAGGATGTGTGGTACTGTGATAGGATGTGTGGTACTGTGATAGGATGTGCGGTACTGTGATAGGATGTGTGGTACTGTGATAGGATGTGTGGTACTGTGATAAGATGTGTGGTACTGTGATAGGATGTGCGGTACTGTGATAGGATGTGCGGTACTGTGATAGGATCTGTGGTACTGTGATAGGATGTGTGGTACTGTGATAGGATGTGTGGTACTGTGATAGGATGTGCGGTACTGTGATAGGATGTGTGATACTGTGATAGGATGTGTGGTACTGTGATAGGATGTGCGGTACTGTGATAGGATGTGTGATACTGTGATAGGATGTGTGATACTGTGATAGGATGTGTGGTACTGTGATAGGATGTGTGATACTGTGATAGGATGTGTGGTACTGTGATAGGATGTGTGGTACTGTGATAGGATGTGCGGTACTGTGATAGGATGTGTGGTCCTGTGATAGGATGTGTGGTACTGTGATAGGATGTGTGGTACTGTGATAGGATGTGTGGTACTGTGATAGGATGTGTGGTCCTGTGATAGGATGTGTGGTACTGTGATAGGATGTGTGGTACTGTGATAGGATGTGCGGTACTGTGATAGGATGTGCGGTACTGTGATAGGATGTGCGATACTGTGATAGGATGTGCGGTACTGTGATAGGATGTGCGGTACTGTGATAGGATATGCGATACTGTGATAGGATGTGCGGTACTGTGATAGGATGTGTGGTACTGTGATAGGATGTGTGGTACTGTGATAGGATGTGTGGTACTGTGATAGGATGTGTGGTACTGTGATAGGATGTGTGGTACTGTGATAGGATGTGTGGTACTGTGATAGGATGTGTGGTACTGTGATAGGATGTGTGATACTGTGATAGGATGTGCGATACTGTGATAGGATGTGCGGTACTGTGATAGGATGTGTGGTACTGTGATAGGATGTGTGGTACTGTGATAGGATGTGTGGTACTGTGATAGGATGTGTGGTACTGTGATAGGATGTGTGGTACTGTGATAGGATGTGTGATACTGTGATAGGATGTGCGGTACTGTGATAGGATGTGCGGTACTGTGATAGGATGTGCGGTACTGTGATAGGATGTGCGGTACTGTGATAGGATGTGTGGTACTGTGATAGGATGTGTGGTACTGTGATAGGATGTGTGGTACTGTGATAGGATGTGTGGTACTGTGATAGGATGTGTGGTACTGTGATAGGATGTGTGGTACTGTGATAAGATGTGTGGTACTGTGATAGGATGTGTGGTACTGTGATAGGATGTGTGGTACTGTGATAGGATGTGTGATACTGTGATAGGATGTGTGATACTGTGATAGGATGTGTGGTACTGTGATAGGATGTGCGATACTGTGATAGGATGTGCGGTACTGTGATAGGATGTGTGGTACTGTGATAGGATGTGCGGTACTGTGATAGGATGTGTGGTACTGTGATAGGATGTGTGGTACTGTGATAGGATGTGCGGTACTGTGATAGGATGTGTGGTACTGTGATAGGATGTGTGGTACTGTGATAGGATGTGTGGTACTGTGATAGGATGTGTGGTACTGTGATAGGATGTGCGGTACTGTGATAGGATGTGCAGTACTGTGATAGGATGTGTGATACTGTGATAGATGTGTGGTACTGTGATAGGATGTGTGGTACTGTGATAGGATGTGCGGTACTGTGATAGGATGTGTGGTACTGTGATAGGATGTGCGGTACTGTGATAGGATGTGTGGTACTGTGATAGGATGTGTGGTACTGTGATAGGATGTGCGGTGCTGTGATAGGATGTGCGGTACTGTGATAGGATGTGTGGTACTGTGATAGGATGTGTGGTACTGTGATAGATGTGTGGTACTGTGATAGGCTGTGTGGTACTGTGATAGGATGTGTGGTACTGTGATAGGATGTGTGGTACTGTGATAGGATGTGTGGTACTGTGATAGGATGTGCGGTACTGTGATAGGATGTGTGGTACTGTGATAGGATGTGCGGTGCTGTGATAGGATGTGTGATACTGTGATAGGATGTGCGGTACTGTGATAGGATGTGCGGTACTGTGATAGGATGTGTGGTACTGTGATAGGATGTGTGATACTGTGATAGGATGTGTGGTACTGTGATAGGATGTGCGGTACTGTGATAGGATGTGTGGTACAGTGTGGTACTGTGATAGGATGTGTGGTACTGTGATAGGATGTGTGGTACTGTGATAGGATGTGTGGTACAGTGATAGGATGTGTGGTACTGTGATAGGATGTGTGGTACTGTGATAGGATGTGTGGTACTGTGATAGGATGTGTGGTACTGTGATAGGATGTGTGGTACTGTGATAGGATGTGTGGTACTGTGATAGGATGTGCGGTACTGTGATAGGATGTGCGGTACTGTGATAGGATGTGTGGTACTGTGATAGGATGTGTGGTACTGTGATAGGATGTGTGGTACTGTGATAGGATGTGTGGTACTGTGATAGGATGTGCGGTACTGTGATAGGATGTGTGATACTGTGATAGATGTGTGGTACTGTGATAGGATGTGCGGTGCTGTGATAGGATGTGTGATACTGTGATAGATGTGTGGTACTGTGATAGGATGTGTGGTACTGTGATAGGATGTGTGGTACTGTGATAGGATGTGTGGTACTGTGATAGGATGTGCGGTACTGTGATAGGATGTGTGGTACTGTGATAGGATGTGCGGTGCTGTGATAGGATGTGTGATACTGTGATAGGATGTGTGGTACTGTGATAGGATGTGCGGTACTGTGATAGGATGTGTGGTACTGTGATAGGATGTGTGATACTGTGATAGGATGTGTGGTACTGTGATAGGATGTGCGGTACTGTGATAGGATGTGTGGTACAGTGTGGTACTGTGATAGGATGTGTGGTACTGTGATAGGATGTGTGGTACTGTGATAGGATGTGTGGTACTGTGATAGGATGTGTGGTACTGTGATAGGATGTGTGGTACTGTGATAGGATGTGTGGTACTGTGATAGGATGTGTGGTACTGTGATAGGATGTGTGGTACTGTGATAGGATGTGTGGTACTGTGATAGGATGTGTGGTGCTGTGATAGGATGTGTGGTGCTGTGATAGGATGTGTGGTACTGTGATAGGATGTGTGGTACTGTGATAGGATGTGTGGTACTGTGATAGGATGTGTGGTACTGTGATAGATGCCACCTTCGCAATAAGACGGTTTGTGAAATTCCATCCCTGCTGAATATTCCACAGTCAGTGATGTAATTAGAAATTGGAAGCCTTTAGGAACAACAGCAACTCAGCCATGAAGCGAAAGACCACGTAAAATCACAGAGCGGGGTCAACGACTGCTAAGGCGCATGATGCGTAAAAATCGCCAACGCTCTGCTGATTCCATAGCTGAAGAGTTCCGACCTTCCACTGGCATTAATGTAAGCACAAAAACTGTGCGGCGGAAGCTTAATGGAATGGGTTTCCATGGCCGACCAGCTGCATGCAAGCCTCACATCACCAAGACCAATGCCAAGCATCGGATGGGGTGGTGTAAAGCACACTGACCCTGGACTGTGGAGCAGAGGAAACATGTTCTGTGGTGTCACGAATCACGCTTCTCTGTTTGGCAGTCAGATTGGTGAGTCTGAGTTTGGTGGATGCCGGGAGAACGTTACCTGCCTGACTGCATTTTGCCAACTGTGAAGTTTGGTGCAGGAGGGATAATGGTATGGAGTTGTTTTTCAGGGTTTTGGCTAGGCCCCTTATCTCCAGTGAAGGGCAATCTTAATGCTTCAGCATACCAAGTCATTTAGGACAATGCTTCCAACTTCCCTAAACTGGCAACAGTTTAGGGAAGGCCCTTTTCTATTCCAACATGACTGTGCCCCAGTGCATAAAGCAAGGACTACAAATGCCACATGCTTTGATGAGTTTGGTGTGGAAGAACTTGACTGGTCAACACAGAGCCCTGACCTCTACCCCATCAAACACCTTTGGGATGAACTGGAATGGAGATTGTGAGCCAGGCCTTTTCCCCCTCTGGTACTGCTTCCCCCGCTGCCCTCTCCCATGAGGGGTTCTCCTCCCAACATCCGCATCCTGGGGACCGCCAAGAAGGTGGTGTAGGTGTCCTACGGTATCCTGGTGTTAGGATCTTACCTGTTCCCCGCTCCGCTGCGCTGTCGGGTCTGGCAGCTTGTCATCTTCAGCGGTGAGCGCTCCTTCTGATCGCGCCGCTGCACTTCCAGATTCTCACAGCAGGGGTCATGTGACTCTGGGCGGGGAATTCAAAAACTACTTATTCCTGCTCTTACACGCTATCTGTGTCAGAGCAATGTGTTTCCTGTTCCTGGCTACCTTTCCCTGTGTACCTGACTCCTGTGATCCTGCTCCCTGTGTGCTCCTATATTTCTTCAGATTCCTGTGTACCTACCTGGCTGTGACCTGACTTCTCTTTGGCTTTATCCCTGGCACCGCGAATTGGACTGACCATCCCGTGTACCGACTCGGCTGTGTTCTTGGCTACTGTCTGGATTTCCCTCTGGCACCGTATATATTATGATCTCCTGTGTACCGACCCGGCTGTGTTTCTACTTCTCTGGACTCATCTCCTGCTAAGGCATACAACAGATACCGTGCACCAAGCCAGTTTCCGCTTCAGACCTTCAGACCCTGGAACTCACGGATATTGCCTGTTGACTATCCATCACTTAGAGCCTTCTCCCTTACGTCAGTAGGCTAACCTGGGGGCCGCGACCTGCGGTTCTTCGGCAGCAAAATCCATCCTACCTTGCGGTGGTTCTTGGTGAAGGCCGTTAGACTCCGCGCCCTAGGTAAGCCTGCGAAAATACTGACTAAAGTACCTGAACCGTAACACCTGGCTACACCTTCAGCGTTATTCCCCTGGAACCCTCCCTCCCTCTCCTTCTCCTCCTTTGATGTTCACTCCATCCGTCTCTTCTCCCCTCTCCACCTTCATGTTGTGGTCATCTATCGTTCCCCTGGCCCATCCTCTCAATTTCTTGATAACTTTGCCTCTTGGTTTTCCCATTTCCTCTCTTCTGATCTTCTCACTATTATCATTGGGGATTTTAACATGACTCTCCTATTACTACTGCTGCCTCTAAATTCCTCACTCTCACTTCCTCCCATGGCCTCTCCCACTGGACACCTTTCGCCACCCACTGCGATGGTCACTCCCTGGACCTAGTGTTCTCCTATCTCTGTGACATCTCCAACTTCTCCAATTCTGTTTTCCCCTTCTCTGACGACAATCTCCTTTCCTTTACCCTCTCTTTACTCCTTGTCCCACCTCTCCCACCCAAAGTCGCGCAAAAACTGCGACCCATCAACAGCATTGACCCCATCATCTTTGCATCCTCTCTCGAACCCTTACTTGCTCGCATTTCTTTACAATCATGTCCCAACACTGCTGTCTCTTTTTACAACACCACACTCTGTTGCCCTTGATATTGCAGCCCCTGCCCCCCCCCCTTTGTCCCCGCCAATCTAAACCACAACCCTGGCACTCCCCTCTTACTCATCTCCTCCAAAAGTGCTCCCACGCCTCTGAGTGCCAATAAAGGAAATCCTGCTCCATTGCTGACTTCACCCACTATAAATTAATCCTTTCCTCCTACTATTCTGTCCTCTCTCTTGGCAAACAAACCTATTTCACATCCCTCATCTCCTCCCTGTCCAATAAGCCCAGACACCTCTTTGCTACCATTAATTCTCTACTGTATCCTCCCACAACTCCGCCCCCCTCGTCCATCACCGCTTTTGACTTTGCCACCTACTTTAAAGACAAAATTGACTCTATACACAATGATATCTGTCCTCATTAGACTTGCCCCCTCCCCTATCTGTCCTCTCTATCACTCACTCTGCCACCCTTGGTTCCTACCCACCTGTTACTGTGCCTGAGATACTCTCTCTTCTCTCCTCCTCTTCTTCTACAACCTGTCCTCTGAATCCTGTCCCTTCCAAGTTCCTTCGCTCTCTCTCTTCCAATGCCCGTTGTCACCTTGCTCACCTCTTAATCCTCTCTCTCTCCACTGGTATCTTCCCTTCGGCCTTCAAACATGCTCTCATCTTTCCTATTCTCAAGAAACCTTCCTTTAACCCATCCTCTCTCTCCAACTATTGCCCCATATCTCTGCTTCCTGTTAGGAACTCCTTCAGTCAGCACGACAGAACCCGGAATCTGCTCCGATGTCTGGTGTTCACTGGAGCCCCTAGTGGTGGGGACAGACTTGGCCGCAGACAAACGGAGGGTCGTGTAGTGTGCACTGACTGGGGAGAACCCAGAGGCAGCGTGGTAGAACACAGCGATGTGAGGTCCAGGCAAAAGGTCAAGGGCCGGCAGCAGACAGGGATATCAGAAAACAAGCCGTAGTCAGGGGTCACAGGCAATACAACGAAGTCCAAAAACAAGCCAGGGGTCATACACAGGAAATCCAATAATAGAGTAAACACAGGAGCAGGGAAACAGGAACAGGAGCCTAGCTAAACAGGAAGCTATAACTGGCAATGAGGCTCTGTCCTCACTGCCTTAAGTAGCAAGGGGAGCCAATAGGAGGAGTGCCAGTGAGACCCCTCCCTACTGCACTAATCTCAGAGAATAGGCCATACAGAAATAGGAGAACAGAATAATCAATTCTATCAGAGCCAGGTATGGTAACTTCCTAGCCAAGACTCCACCACAGAATCTATGCACAAAAGACAAAACAAGAAGTTACCTTTTTCTGCGCGCATGCGCCCGGGTGTCAGACCGCTGGCCGGGCGCTGCGGCCTCCGGATTACAGCGTCCCGGTTGTTGCCTAGGCAACCGGGACGTCAGCGGCGGAAGTGAGACCCCGGTCGTCATGGAGACGGCCGGGGCGTCTGAGAGAGCCGGAAGCGAGCCACGGCGGCCCGTCGGGGAGCCGCGGCTCGTAACACTTCCCTTTGCTTCTAAAATTCTCAAATGACTTGTCTTCAATTGTCTGACCCACTTTCTCTCTTCCCGCTCCCTTCTTGACCGTCTCCTGTCCGGCTTCAGTCCCCTTCACTCAACTGAAACTGCCCTCACTAAAGTAACAGATGACTTACTCTCAGCTAAGTCCAATGGTCACTTCTCCCTTCTCGTGCTCCCTGACCACTCTGCTGCATTTGACACAGTTGATCATTCTCTTCTCCTCACCACCCTTCACTCCCTAGGTCTTCGCAAAACAGTTCTTCCCTGGTTTGCCTTCTACCTCTCTGGATGCTCTTTTAGTGTGTCTGTGCCCCCCCCTTTTCCCCTGTCACGGGCACTAGGAGTTTTACCCAGAATTCACCAGGTGTAGCTACACTTACCAGAGGTGCGGACCTCTGGGTAGTGTGGTGAATCAGTGGAACCATACAGTAGAATAGAGGAAAGGAATGTCAATAGTATAAATGCTGAGTCTTGGCACCGTGGAACTGAGATGTACAGCAGATTAGTAAACAGGATAAAATGAGGAAAGAGTCCAAGTGCCTTAGCACGCAGGTAGCATATAGCAGGCCAGTGCTTGATAACTGGATAACTTTAGGCAAAGACCAATCAACAATGCAGTAGAAGAGTCAGCGACTTGCAGCTACAATACAGAGGCACTTGTAGACTTAGTCCAGCTAATAGGTACCATACAGAGTAGGAGCTATATCACAAGGAAACATGAATGGTCTACAGCTGGTAAGTTTCACCACGGATATGTAGAGAAGACTTGTCTAGCGCAGGTGTGTAACAGAATAGCGTGAGTGGTCTGCAATTGGCAAGCTGTACCACTGATGTGAAGGGAAGACTTGTCCAGGTGCAGGCATGGAACGGAGTAATGTGAGTGGTCTGCAATAGGCAAGTTTTACCACTGATGTGGTAAAACACTTACCAACACTTCTCCCCCTTATATCTCTGACCTTGTCTCGAGATACAAACCTCCCGGCGACTCCACTCCGCCTCTGACCTACGCCTCAGTTCACCTCTCATTACCTCCTCCCATGCTCGCCTCCAAGACTTCTGCTGTGCTGCGCCCAATCTTTGGAACTCCCTACCCCACCTCACTCGACTCTCTCCCAACCTTCAGTCCTTCAAACGCTCACTCAAAACTCACCTTTTCAAGCTCGCCTATTCTACCACCTCCTAACCATTCTATCCATCACATCCTCTTCCTCATCTGTCATCTAAATTTTTTCTCCAGGTTGGTCCTACTGTCTCTCACCACCCCTCCCTTTAGAATGTAAGCCCTCGCAGGCAGGGTCCTCTCTACCTATTGTCCCACGTCTGTCTCCGGTCCCTCGTACGTCCTGTCACGTCTTTTGCTGCAATCTGTGTGAGTCTTCATAGCATTACTCACACTCACCTGTGCTACTGACATGTATTACCTCATCTATTTCCTACTTCTGTATCCAGCGCTATGGAATATGTGGCGCCTTATAAATAAATAATAATAATAATAATAATAATAATAATAGGAGTGGATGCAGGGACAATAGGAGTGTAAGTAAGGATAATAGGAGTGGAAGCAGGGATAATAGGGATAGTAGGAGTGGAAGTAAGAATAATAGGAGGGGAGTAAGGGTAGGTAAGCCATGTCAGGATAGGGAGAAGTGAGCAGCTAGTATTCAAAGGTCAAGTAGTCTCATCCAGTGCTGACCCAGAACCAACTTATTCCAGAACTGCTGAGACCACATCCAGAGGCTGTGCCGTCACACGACTCTCCCAGAATGTCAGAGAGGCTTCCCAATTTTTAGGGCTTTTCTCTATATAATAAATTAACCCCTTAGTCCCATAAAACTCTAGAGCAGCTACATGAGCCCTGGCCACGGTGATAGTGTAAGTAGAGATGACAGATAACAAGGAACAGAGCATTAACTAGTGACTGGATGATGGGTTATCCACAATAGTAATATTAGCAGAGAATGGTGATAGCAAAACAAACATAAGGAGGTTTGTGACTGATGCTCACAGTTTGTAGATAGTGAGAAATGTGATTTTGCTAAGCTGACGCCATCTTGTTGCCTTATGGCCATTTTGTTCTGTTATAGCTTAAATACAATTAGATGCACCTGTTTTGTAGGAGTAATCCATTATTTGCAAGGCTATGCTTATAATCTTGGACATACCAGACAGGAGATAAGTGAGCCCCCCCCCCCCCCCCCCCCCTGGGGAGTTCTAGTGTGGATAATGAGAGAATTTACTAACATCTGTGTGAAGGGAACATGAGTGGTTAAAACCTTTTGGGGTGTAGTTTTCTGCAATACGTGATTTTTGCTATATAGATCGGGACTTGTAACTAATAAAGCAGAGTTTATTGTACACTCAAACCATGCAGTGTATTTAATTCTCTCCAGCTGATGAGCTCATAACTGATAATCTGACACTTACAGGTGAACAATCTGATATAGATTCGACAGCATTGGAGGTCCACACCGAGACTGCTGACCTGAGCCAAGGACAGACAGAACTGGAGGTCGCCCTGGACACAGGACCCTCACTATAACCCGGGTGAGTAGGTTTCTACTCGTCAGGCTCCAATGTTTAGAGTTATCTCATGTCCGTCTAAGGTATATCAGGCACGCAGATATGTAAGTCTCAGAATTATACAGTTACTAACAATTTGTTTATTGTAATTGTATTGGTAATTAGATTTCTGAAAGATGAATGAATTTTGAGTGCATGTGTGATACACCATCCCCAAAACTTTGTCAAGAAGTTTAGAGAGAGTTTTCAGACCTTCGTCCCAGATGCTGTCAGGCTATTCTGCATGGACAACCAGTGTAAAAAGTCCAAAAGGGACATCCAGTGTAAGGAGTCCAAAAGGGGGCATCCAGTTTATGGGGCCCAAAAGGGGAATCTAGTGTACGGAGCCCACAGACCCAGACATTCACTGTTAGGAGTCCACAGAACGGGACGTCCACTATTGGGACAACCCACAGAAACTAGACCAGAGTCTCTATTGGGACTTAAAAGTACTGTCAATATAGGGGAATATAGACAGTAAGCAGATAGATGACAGCAACCCCCCCATAGAAATGATGCGCAGATTTCTAGGATGTGTAGGGAGTAGAAGGTCTCCAAGTAATTTATCAAGAAAGTGGGGATAGCCAAAGAAGGAATTGATATGTGTTAATGAAAAAAACAACAGTGTTGCAAGTGGTAATGTGACAAGAACAAAGGGGCATTGAGCCCAAACCCCAAGAGATAGTTTGAGGTGGCAAAGGAAAGTTAAGAGATCTAGAAAGTCGCAAAATATGTAGATAGGCTAAATGTATCACAAGCTAAATGATATAATGACTAAAACAATGAATCAAGTAGGTTGTGTACTAAAAATGTATGTTTGATGTTGCGCAGCTTAAAGAGTGAGATGTGCCCCTCCCTTATTCTGTGTAAAAGTTTTCAGTGTGTTGAGATAAGAAGCACTCTGTTTATTGTTATCTGACAATGTATGTAACATTGATAAAAAGGTTCAAGTATGCTTCAATATTTCAAGAGAAAAAAATATGTCCGGAGTGCTGATTGATAGTAGCATGTTGAAGCTAATGTGTATTTAGTCTAATGCTGGGACTTGTAGTTCCACTGCAGTAGGCTGGAAGATAACAGTTAATTTTTCTTTTTTCTGTATGTGAGTTTTATCTCCGTCTTACTGTGTGTGAGGGAGATCCGTGTTTGTCTGTCTTGACTGTTTTACAAGAGACATGTTACAGTTGTAAATGTAAAGCTTTTGAATAGATTTGACAATAGTGATACAGAACAGAACTGGTAAAATTCAGTGGTTAAGATGATTATATGGGATGTGGAATTGGAGAAGAATTGGAAGATTTCCACATAGCGGTATGAAACTTTTGTGGCCACACTAGATGCTCAGCCAGACGATGAGCTCATGTCATTGGCGAGCTTATGGATGAGCATGAATGGAAAACTGGGAGCGCAAGAGATGACAATCTGCCCATAGTGAAATCAGCATGACTGGTATAAGAACTGTCGTCAGCTAACTGATATGTATGAATGTTTTGTATGTAAGATACCCTGACTCCTAACGTTCACCTGGAGAGTTTGGAAAGTAAGAATGTACCAGCTGAAGAAAAAAATAATCAACAGAAGGACAGATGGGCTATAAAAGAGGATGAGACCTTCTTGTTCCTAATTTGAAGGAACACTTCTCCCTTCTCATCCATCTTGACCTCTCTGCTGCCTTCTATACCATTGATCTCTCCCTCCTTTTGCAAACTCTACAATATAGAATCTCTTTTTTTCCTTACACTCCAACAGTTTCTTTTTGGTCTCCACACCCGAATCAACCATCCCCTCTTGACACATATAACAACTGGAAAGGATGTACCTGCTAGATTGACCCAACTGAACCGTGAGGCGTGGAGTCTAATACACCCCCAGTGTATTAGACCAGGGACCTTTCACCAGGGACATGAGGGTATGGGCTTGGTTGCATGGAGGGTTCAGGTTGCAAACCTCATAGACAGTTTTAGTAAGATAGCTGGTGGTAAACCACGGAGGAGAGTGGATGAGCCAAGTCAAACCAGAGTAGACAGAGCAGGTACTAAAGAGTAAGCAAAAAGTAGTCAGGTATAGCCAAGGTCAAAACCAGATGAAGATAATATTCCACATCACAAGGCAATAGAATGGTCAGGGCAGAAGCAGAGGTCAAAACCTGAGGACAGTAGTACTGAAATATAGTAACAGTAGTACTGGAATGTAGGAACAGTAGTGCTGAAATATCGGAGCAAAACCTGAGCACTGAAGAGGTGCCAGAGTGATGTTTAAATAGGGTCGCTAATGGGAAGGGGCGGTCAGCAGAGTAAGCTGAGGGTCCTGCTTCCGTCTATCTGGCTTAGAGACTGGGTAGGAAGAAGTGACCTGTTGCTCAGAACCGCTGATCTCTAGACCCGAAGGCGTGTCCTGTTGCCGGGCGTGTATATTAGAAGAAGAAGGTTGTCGGTCCTTGCAAGTGAAGAGCATCTCTTCCCGTACCTCCCACAGCTCCCCAAAGATCCGTTCTTGGCCCGATGCTCTTTTCCATTTACACCTCCTCCCTTGGTGACCTCCTTTAGCCTCCAGTACCACTTGTATGCTGATGATACCCAAATCTATCTTTCATCCCCTGACCTCTCTCTTTCCCTTATCTCTCGTGTCTTCTGCTGTCTCTCTATCATCTCAATTTGGATGTATCAGCTCTTTCTAAAACGTAGTATTTAGAAGACTAAAATAATTGTTTCTCCCTCCCCCCCTTCATCTCCCCTCTCTCTGTCTGATAATAATACTACCCTCGTTTCTGTCCCCCAAGTCCAATGCCTAGGGGTCATCCTTGACTCCTCCCTCTCCTTCACACCTCACATTTGGTCACTCTACAATTCCTGACACCTAAACCTCTGGAATATATCCAAGATACGGCCCTTTCTCACCTGGTAAGCCACCAAAACTCATATCCAGTCCCTTATAATCTCTTGCCCTTATTACTGTAACCTCCTCTCTGGCCTTTCCAGCTCCCAACTTCCCCCTCTCAATTCTATCCTGAATGATGCTGAACACCTTATTTTTCTCTCTTGATATTTTATTTCTGTTGTCTTAGCAGCTACACTGGCTCTCCATGGCCATCACAACTGATCAATGTAGCAGTGCCAATTTCCCTGAGATGAAGATAATGAAACAGATATTGGATACGGGGAAGCCATCGCTGAAGAAAGCCTTGGAATCTGATGTAAGTAATTGTTGTAAGTAAGTAATGGCGGTGAGTCCATTTCCAAAGAACTCATATGTCAAGTGAGTGATGTGGAGGTTCGACCACAGGTTATAAGTGAACAAAGTAACTGTGGTAGAAGTTCAACAATCCAAATAATGCTGCTAATTCCTGTTCGGTCTTTGCACAGGTGCAGTAGTCTTTGGGAGCATCGTGCGCAGCTTTTACCTTGTCCTCTGGTGGACAAGACACCAGATGCGTCATTGCGATGACCCAAGACTATGGCACTGGTGGCTCCAAATTGTCACATGTCCTTTGTAGCCGTATGCCAGATGTCAGAAAACAGGTAAGCACTTCTCTAAGATACTGAGCTAATACACTCTAAGAAGGTCCCATAACATCATCAAAGTAAGGTATTCCAGAAAGTCGGGTTCTATGGAATGCCGGAAGGTTCCTGGAGCAACTAATATGCCAAACTAAAGACGCTTAACTCAAAATGTGCCTCGATGTGCCATGATAGTTTGTGTGTCAGCAAAGTCCTTATTCCAGAGCAGCTGCTGATATGATTGGTCAAGGTCAGGATTAGCAAAAATATTACCGCCGAGCAGATCAGCAAGTAATTGACTTAAAACAGGTACCACAGAACACTTCTTTGTCACCCTGCTTTTGACTGGTACACAGATCCACAGGGGATGTCTTCCTGATCCTCAGAGTCCTTCAGCCCCAAACTTCAGTCAGTCCAGCAGGACATGTAATCCTTCACCAGTCCTGATATTCAACGTATGATCACTGATGAATTGTGATCTCCAGCAGCAGTACCTAACTGGTTTCTCATACCCAGCCTTCCAGGTGGTGCTTCAGCTACAGCTTTCCCACTGGACTCTCTTCTGGGGACTGAATTCTTCTCCAGGTCCTCACTCCAGCACTAATTTTCAGTTCTTGGATCTTGCCTTCTCTCTGACCCTCTGCTGTGGCAGCTCCACAATGTCTGCGATGTATAGAAGATACTCACTGGATCTTCCTAGAGAAGCTTAATTACTGTGATGAGATCAGGCCAGGCATTGTGCCTTGCTGTTAGCCTCTGATTTGCTGCGCTGCAGAAGGTTGCTCTCAGGAGTGCTCTCTCCTGAGTCTAGACAGCTTCCTGGAGCTCTGATCAGCTGTAGTTGCTTGATGGAGCGATCAGCGCATTTCTGTTCTTGGCTGGAAAGATATAAATGTATAAAGTGTGTCTAGTGATAATACGATGGGGCACTTACACTGGGACTTCTAAGAAGAGGAAGTTTCAGCAGGATAGCCTGGAACATGTTGGTATCCCTCTCTACTGTTATCTGGACTTTGAGAACTGTGGGTGTCTATGTCTGTGAGTGTCTGTGAGTGTCTGTGTGTGTCTCTTTCTCTCTCTACGGGCCTGAGTCATTAGGGAGAGGAAAGCATAAAAAATGAGTAGCTTTGCACCTTGGCAAAACCATGTTGCATTGCTTTTTAATCATGTGCTACATGATTAAACAGACAGTATTTATCTTATTTATCTTATGTGCAAAATAATAATAAACTAATTTGCACCCCTTGTATTGTAACATGGTTTGTCCAGGAGAAAACTTACTCCTTTTTTAGCCTTGCTCCTCTTAATGACTAGGCCCTTTCTGTCTATCATTCGGTGTGTCCCCCTCTCTCTGCCGCAGTCCTCGTGGAAGTGACAATTAATACACAGACATACTATATAACCGCCAAGTTAATGAACGAAGCACTATTAGCCAATCCGAGGCAGGTAACTATTGGATCGCGCCCTAACTGTACTTAGCACATATGACAGATGAAGAGCCCAGATCTGAAGGTAAATTGTGTAACACATGTGTAGTGTGTAACACATGTGTAGTGTGTACACATGAATCGGCTGCTGATCGGGACTTTTTTTTATCAGTTATTGGTAAAATCGTTAACGATACTACATCAGGAGAAATGTTCTGTAGTGTGTACCCAGACTTACAATGGAGGGTACGCCTGTTTTCTTATGTAAGAATTCCGTACCGCACATCAGCTGAAAAGATGGTGACTCTGCAGACTCCATAGAGATCTATGGACACTGGCGGCCCTGAGTGAGTACACACTGCAGGATTGGAATTACATTGTTCCATCGTTGAACGACATTTTTAGTCCAGTTTAAAAATCAAATGAAATGATACCATGAGATTTGGAATGACTATTGTTCATTGTTACAGTGTACACACTAATGTGATTTTGGGCCGTTTGGTCATTAAATTAATGTGATTGGCCAGATAATCGGCTGATAACCCTGTAATGTGCCCCAAGTTGAACTGAGCCCTTTGGGTGCTGGTCTGGAAATGCAGGAAACCACACATCCTGCTATAACACATCACAGGACAATTGTATTACACCATTAGTGTGTGTTATTACACCGTTAATGTGTGTTGTTACACCGTTAGTGTGTATTATTACACCGTTAGTGTGTGTTATTACACTGTTAGTGTTTATTATTACATCATATGTGTGTCTTATTACACCATTAATGTGTGTTATTACACCGTTAGTGAGTGTGTGTTATTACACTGTTAGTGTGTGTTATTACATCATATGTGTGTCTTATTACACCATTAGTGTGTGTTATTACACCGTTAGTGTGTATTATTACACCGTTAGTGTGTGTTATTACATCATATGTGTGTGTTATTACACCATTAATGTGTGTTATTACACCATTAGTGTGTGTTATTACACCGTTAGTGTGTGTTATTACATCATATGTGTGTCTTATTACACCATTAGTGTGTGTTATTACACCGTTAGTGTGTGTTATTACACCATTAGTGTGTGTTATTACACCGTTAGTGTGTGTTATTACACCATTAGTGTATGTTATTACACCGTTAGTGTGTGTTATTACACCGTTAGTGTGTGTTATTACATCATATGTGTCTTATTACACCATTAATGTGTGTTATTACACTGTTAGTGAGTGTGTGTTATTACACTGTTAGTGTATGTTATTACATCATATGTGTGTCTTATTACACCATTAGTGTGTGTTATTACACCGTTAGTGTGTGTTATTACACCGTTAGTGTGTGTTATTACATCATATGTGTGTCTTATTACACAATTAGTGTGTGTTATTACACCATTAGTTTGTGTTATTACACCGTTAGTGTGTGTTATTACACCATTAGTGTGTCTTATTACACCATTAGTGTGTGTTATTACACCGTTAGTGTGTGTTATTACACCATTAGTGTGTGTTATTACACCATTAGTGTGTCTTATTACACCGTTAGTGTGTGTTATTACACCATTAGTGCGTGTTATTACACCGTTAGTGTGTGTTATTACACTGTTAGTATTATTGAGCGGTTTGGATTCTGAGAAATCTGACAGATCCGAGTATCTCAGAATGAGAGTAAACGTAATTTCCAGGAAAATGTCGGATCTCGCAAGTTTTTGGTCAAAAGTTGTGCCAAAGTGTCTATTGTCGGCTCATTTGGTTGGTCGCACTGTTTAATATTTTCCAACCAATCCACCTAATGATCATGTAGTGTGCATAAGTTTCCGATCGATCCACAACCAAGTGCCGCTAGTTCCTCGAGCTACGACTCCTTTGGGGGCTGGGGTATGTCAATTTCTGATGCCTGTACCAGTCCCATGTGGTACGGTGTCCGCACGTCACTCATTTTGTAATTAGGTACTTTCTAGCGGTAAACTAATAGCAGGTGTACAATGTACACGTGCTAGCGAATGTATGAAGAAAACGTGTTACCTTCGCTTTTTTATGAGGTTTGGGGTGGTTACTATTGAACATGCTCTGGTCATTATTTAAATTTCTTGGGGATATCGTTACATAGTCGTTTAAGTTTGTACAAATTTCTAATCTTTGCTCACGACAAAGTCGCTTCCCGGGTGGTCGGTAAATCGTAAATTGTCTAATACGTGACTAGTGTGTACGCATTAATCGTCTGAGTGATCGGACCTTCGGTCGAAGGAAAAGTCGTTGTAGATAACATGTCGGTCAGAAAACTCTTCAGTGTGTACCTAGCCTTAGACAGGTTGAAAGAGGGAAAATAATAGAATAGCTGTGTTTATAATTAGTGTGATAATCAGTTTATTTATATAGAGAGCAGTCTGTCTGAATAGTCTGTCTGTCAGAGCATTAAAGTAGTGTCTACTGGTTGGTATATATATATATATATATATATATATATATATATATATATATATATATATATATAGTTCTATAGGCATCGTTGAACTAGTATTTAGTGGAAAAAAACAGGGTGTTGTTGCTGTATGACTCTGAGTAGCACACCCCAAAAACAAATCTACTTTTTTCTTTTTAGATGTGAAGTGTTATTTGCACTTTTCATTACAATCTTGTGAGGGGTAGTCTCTGTGACATCTTTATTAGGTGGGCAAACAGGGAGTTCTTTATCTCAGAGCAGCACACCCCAAAAAAATATACATCTTTAAAATGTATAGAATTGATGTTGACTTTCAAGGATCACCCACCTCACAGAGATAATACCCTAAATAACATATAACCTAATAAATGAAGACATGAGATGTCTGTAAGTTTGGAAAAAGGACACAGTTTATTAAATATAATAATAATAACAACCAAACCAGGATGGTGGAGAGAGCAAGGCAGCCAGCTACACTTGCAAAACCAATAACGGTGGAAAGGTCAGACTATTGTACCACTAACCCAGGGTAACCATTATCTATTGGCCGGTGCTAAGATTAGTCAGCATAGTGACTACTCCCCCTCTGGACTCAACAGTAATGTGCGACCTTTAGCATGCCAAGGGGGTCCTCCTGGTGAGAGTCCCAAGAGTCTGGTGGCTTCGAAGGGGGGTAATGACTCGTGACCACGGATAACCAGCACCATATGCACTCGGCCGCTGACTGCGATGCTTTCCTACAAACAAAAGCTGAGATATGCAAGGATCACAGCCCGCCACCAACCTTCCTAGCAACTGTCCTCATCTTCCAAAATAACTGTTCAATGAGCAACCACATCCCTTCCTCAGTCAGGTGTACCCCGTCTGTTCTGAAAAAGGTGGGCGAGGCCATCACTAATCGGTGGTACTCGCTTTTACAACGCAATAAATCACGGCAGTACTTATCCCGGCAGGATGACCCCAAAGACCTTATTGCCAACTGACTGGAAAGAGAGGCAGCTTGAAAATCAGAGTTGACTCAATTGCAGCAGCTGAAGGAAGTAATTTAAGGAGCCACCGCGTGTATAAGGTTCTTTACTAAGCCTTGTACACTGTACAGACGGTGGCCCCTTAAATTACTACCTTAACAACTCCAATGACAGTCTGTCTATTCAATCTGACGTCATCGGATGCTGCCGTCTTCAGCTGCCGCAATTGAGTCAAGTCTGATTTTCAAGCTGCCTCTCTTTCCAGTCAGTCGGCGATCTGGTCTTCCTGCCGGTGTAAGTACTGTAGTCTTTTCAAGCTTCGTTTTATAGTACCCAACCCTCACTAATAGAGGGTGATCTATATCAGTACCTCTTAAGTTCTCTATGATCCCCCCTATAGCTCTGTTGGCCTTCTTGATAACATGAGCCATGACTATGAGGGCAATATCAAATCTCCATGAAGGACGTGGAATAAGATTTGACCAGCAAATCTCAATTGTTGGCCAATCTCCTAATATGTTGGCCATAATGAGCTCCAGTGCTGTACATGCTCCCACAGCATTTCCTGCAAGATGTACTGTTAGGATATCTGGTATACCGTGGGGTCTTATCTCCTGAGTCAGCATGGACATAAGAGCTAACCACCTCCTACCCTCCCTTCCCCCCCCTACCTACTTGATGTTTACTGGGGTAGGGAAAGCGGAACAATCGTTGGTTAACTTGGACTTAGCCACCCAGAAAACTTAAGTATGCCCAATTACCCATATTTGCGTCCAGTTGACAGGCATGACTAAGACAAAAAATATATAAATAAAGTTAAACTATGCCCTACATTGTATAACTAATGACAATTTAGAATAACATTAGGAAACTACCAATAAGGCAGAAAATGCAGAAGAAAAGTAGCATTGATCCAAACAAAGGTAGAAACTCATAAAACCTCAGAGGCAAACCACTAATCAGGTCTTTATCCCAGGAGAAAATGGAAAAATGTCTTCATGTCTCGCTAAAAGCAGCGGGCGGAGGAGTCTTGGATCGCCTCCATAGAATGGAAATAGTAGAAGAAATCATAACTGATAACTTATAAATCTTGCCTGATATACCTCTTGTATGTATTATATTTATTCACCCTAGTGATTGAATCATCATCATCATCACCATTTATTTATATAGTGCCACTAATTCTGCAGCGCTGTACAGAGAACTCACATCAGTCCCTGCCCCATTGGGGCTTACAGTCTAAATTCCCTAACACACACACACACACACACACACAGACATACAGGCTAGGATCAATTTGTTAGCAGCCAATTAACCTACTAGTATGTTTTTGGAGTGAGGGAGGAAACCGGAGCACCTGGATTGAATCTCTGGAGTTGAAGCTTCGCCGGCGGCCTCAGCAGTAGCTTCGATTCTAAATGAATGAGTGCCGTATAATGCCGGGTCCAATCCTATGTGCCCCGGGGTTCACTTCAAAAGGGCAATAAATTGAAACCTGGTGAGCGGGGAGCCATCCTTGTGAATAAGCCATATGGTACTTTGGTGGCGTATGTTGTCGATACTAAGGTACAATGCTACTGGACATAAGTTATGATTAGTTTGTGATTTCAATGTTATCCAGTGGCCTTTGCTTGTCTGATCAGTTTTTGAGCTAGATATCTTATATTTCACCATAGATGATAGACATATGGTATGCATGGTTAGCAGTGCTATGTCTAATGATTCTTTGGATCGTGCAACCAGTTCACTGACTCTAAAAGCTCAGTGTAAAGCCATAGAAAAGGCCACACTAAACAGCAAAGCGTCATATGTATCCCTGGTAACGTCTGTCAGGGCTGATATTAGTTGGGATAGTATGGCATGGTCAATTGGTCTATGACTGTCGGCTACAGTGGGGTGGAGTTTGGGCCAACCTTTGAGGGCTTTGTTTATAATGAATGCTCTAGTGGGGTCTGGGTAAAATAGGAGCTTGGCCATAAAAGATATTCCTGCCAGGATGGAGGCCATAGTGGCTTTTGAGATTCCTTCCTTATAATGTTCTCACATGAACTCGACCATACATCAGCCTGTTGGAAGGTGTTGGTGGGATGTCTCGCCTGGAACAGTTCACAAAGTTACCATGCCGCATGGTATGTTTTTCTAGTGGCTGGTGCCAGGGATGTTTCGGCGAGGACCCTTATGCAGGCTATACCATCTGCCAAACATAAGGAGGACACGTTAAACCTACTCGCTGCGTGTGTGGTGCTAGGACTCTAAAGCATCTCTAATTGAAACTTGACAGGTCACACGCATGTGATCATGGTGGGCACAAAAGTTGATATCATAAACAAGGCAACAAAGAACCAAGACTCTCAATAGGTTCACCGAGGGATGTTACGAAGTGCTCTGATGGTTAATTGCTTGAACGACGCCAAGGTGATCCCACCAGAAAACCACGTTCCCACAGCGGAGGCGGGGGGCCCAAAGTTTCATGGCTACTATAATTGGGAAAAGTTCTAATGTCAATAAATTACACACCAGACCGCTCGATCTCCACGACTGTGGCCAAGGGGAAGCACACCATTCACCTTGAGAGAATGCGCTAAAACCTTTAGCCCCCCCCCCCCCATGCATTAGCGTGAAGGTCCAAGGCTATGGTGGATATTAGCGGGGGGGCCAGATCCTACTACCGTTGAAAGATTTTAAAAAACTAAGCCACATTCTCAGATCTCTTCTAATTCCCTTGTCCAGTCTAATATGTGCATGTGGGCATAAAAAGCCGGCTGTGATCAGCTGGAGCTTCCTGCAAAAAACCCTGCCCATTGGAATCACTTGGAACGAGAAATTGAGGGATTCTAACAGTGATTGGATGAGTCGCAAGGTACTAGAAGGGGAAGATAGTATCTCTGTGATTAGGTTTTCAATATTTTCATTATCTTGTCAGGGAGCAGCCTACAACAACCTGCGACTGTGTCTATTTTGATGCTAAGGAAAGACAGTCTGGTAATGGGCCCTTCTGTTTTATCCTTTAACGGGAACTCCCATAGTGTGGAAAAGTGCTTGGGCAGCGAACAGGGTATCCCCGCAAATATTGGGGGAGGGAGTGCTCACGAACAGGAAATTGTCTAGATAATGTGCTACCCCATGATTGCCCATTCCTGCTGCAGTGAAGGAAGGTACTAAAAGACTCAAGAGCAAACATCCCATGGGAAGGCACCCATATATGTTAAACCCGTTGTGAATTTTAAAGCCCATAAGCTTAAACTTAAAAGACGAGGGGTGTAGGGGGAGTAACCGAAATGCAGTCGCCATTAACGCTCCTGGCCCGAAATTACTAATCAGGGTTAAAACCTTGTAGAAAGATTGGTAAGTAACCGTGCTAATTATAGGGTCGATGGCGGGGGGGAGGGGAGGGTTTGTTAGGTGTTGTTTAAAGCAGAACTTACCTAAGGATTTTTGGGAACTGCGGCTGCTGGTGAAATCACTAAACCTGGGATGGGGGGATGTGAAAGGGCTTAGCATGCAACCAAGGCTAACTTCTTTGCAGACTTTCTCATCAAGTATGTCTGGCTAAAGGTGAGCGAAATGTAAATTTGTAACCGACCCCAAGGAAACAGTACCTGAAATGGGAAGGCGGAAGCCATCCCGCAGGAAAGAGGCCTTAGCCACATTAGGATACAGACAAAGCCACCTGTCTAAAACTGTTATGATGATAGGGGAAAAAGCTTTGTCGCCTATGAGTTACCGCGCCCTTTGCCTGCACCTTTGAAACTCTAGGGGCAATCTTTAATGGAGTCTGCTCCTCTACAGTTGGAGCAAATGTGCAGGCTTCACCCCGACCACAGATTAGTACATGCGAAGCATCTGTTTTTCTTGAACTGGGGATCGCTGCGTCTCCCCGCAGGGGGAAACCAAGCTAACTGGACTGCTTAATCTGGGGCCATATTCACCCGGTTCAGCTTCATCCATGTCTCTACATCTCTATATCCTAATGGGATATCGACCTGACCGATAACTGTTTCTCTAAATTGTTCATCGTAAGATCGCCACGTGCCCGGGCGTTCACACATGAACAACTTGTTTATGAGATGCAAATATTTCCACACATTAATCACCACCTTGGGTCTGATCTCGAGGTAGCACGCTGCAAACACATAATAACCATTTATCCAATGTGGGAAATTTTTATATACTTCAATACCTATGTCACCTTTTGCCCCAACTGCAGCAACTTCCTTTTGGGCCATGGTGGTAAGGTCAAATAAATCAACATTAAACCCTTTCTAATTTTGTCCCTCATTGTAGGGCGAATACCGGACAGCAAAGCTGTATTCTCGCATCTCACCATGGGGGCGATTGGCTTTCCTGCAGACCCGCGTGTTATCTACGTAACTTCCTTCACCTTGTTACCCTTGAAGTGTGTGTTAAGTATCTTAATTAGGGTCTTCGGTTAGAGGAGGAAGAGGAGTCGTCACTAGTTGTGGAGATGGGCGGTCTGGCTGTATGTGGGCGTAAAGCAGAGGGATTCTCATACTCACCAGGTGTGTCAGTAGTTTCCCGCATGCCAGTTTGCACGTTTCTGTCTCCTGTTTTTTTGTAACTTTTTGCGGGGGATCAAGGTGGCAAGAAACCGGACCTGTATTGCTGGGTGAGCAGGTGTCACTCACCGGACTGTGAGTGCCATTTCTCCTGTGTTCAGGAACCGTGGCCGTCCTCCATCCTGAGGGACTGCGCATGTGCAGCTCTTATGAAACCTTCAGTACCTGTTGCTTTTAATTAATTGGATGATCAGGCAACCCTCCCTATTTAAACCACCTGTGATCATTACCTAGTTGCCTGATCTTGGAGTCTCATTCCCCATGAGCCTCTGAAGGTGTTCCTGTGTTTCCTCGTGTATTCAGCTCCAGCTGATTCCTGTCTACTACGATTGTGGTTTCCAGACCACTTCAACTCTCCTGTGTTCATCGTGTATGCACTTAGCTGATTCCTATCTGCTACTGCTGTCGGATCTCAGACCGTCTCAACTCTCCTGTGTTCATCGTGTCTGCACTCAGCTGATTCCTATCTGCTACTGCTGCCGGATTCCAGACCGCCTCAACTCTCCTGTGTTCAGCGTGTCTGCTCTCCGCTGCCTCCGTTACTACTGCCGGGTTCCAGACCGTCTCAACTCTCCTGTGTTCATCGTGTCAACTCTCAACTGATTCCTATCTGCTACTGCTGCCGGATTCCAGACTGTCTCTACTCTCCTGTGTTCAGCGTGTCTCCCCTCCGCTGCCTTCGCTACTACTGCCGGATTCCAGACCGCCTCTACTCTCCTGTGTTCAGCGTGTCTCCCCTCCGCTGCCTCCGCTACTACTGCCGGATACCAGACAGCCTCAACTCTCCCGTGTTCATCATGTTTCCAGTTTTACTTACTACTGCTTCCTGAGTATTGCTCCTTTGATTACCGGTTACCTTTCGTGTGCTGCACCAACCTGATTACCACTTCCATCCTCCAGTGGTCTCTCCTCCTGCTGGCGTTCAGCCGTTCAGGTATCCCTGCACTGCTCCTTTACAGCCTGCTCTCCTGAACCGCGGTATGCATACTTTCCATTGACTTTGCTATTGTGTTGCATATCCGTCTGGACTGTGTTGTGTTCATCTCCGGAGTCTTCCATCTACTGAAGCTATTGTTACTATTGACTTTGTTTCCTATTACCTGGATCTCTATAGTGACTTTGCATACTTCAAGCAGCGCTTGTCAGTTATTATTGTATTGTGGTTATCATCGTGGGATCAAGTTCCGTGTGGCCCCGTGTATCCTCAGTATTCCATTCATCTCCTCGTGCCCCTCCTCACATATATATAGCAGTGGTACAACTTGCTGAATGCAGACCACTGACTCCTGTTTCCCATTGGCACCAGTTTCAAGTATCCTCTCACATAAGCAGTGGTACAACTTGCTGTACACAGACCACTGACTTCCCCGTTACCTACTTGCCCTGGAACCCATTCCTTCACTATAGACAGTGGTACAACTTGCTATACGCAGACCACTGACTTTCACTACCTCCTCTCTACTCCTGGACATTCCTCCTCACTATAGCAGTGGTACAACTTGCTGTATGCAGACCACTGACACTCCTCACGTTTACTTGTCCATCTGGTTCCTCGTGTTAATACATCTAAGTCATTACCAGTTGCTGCTAGTCATAGACTTTCATTGAGCATTCTCTCACCATCTGCTGATTCTCCTGTTCCGTTGTCACCCTGCTACCAGAGGACCATAGTACCAGCTATATTACTCTGGTAAGAACATCATCTGGTGATATCCTGGGCAAAGACTCCTAGTGCCCGTGACAGCAGGGATGTCAGTACCAGTAGAAAGCAAGGGAAGCTGGCACGGAGGGGGGGGGGGGGGGGGGGTGGGGCGACAGGATGCCCAGGAGTATGTCCAAAAATGGCAGAAAACCAGGGGCAGGTGGTACAGCTCTGATCGACTGAAGTTTGTTTTGGGGGTTGGTCCCCTGAGTGAACGGAAGTGAATAAAGACCCGGGCTGGGAAAGGATGGGCAGGGGTAGTGCATGTATCGGTCAGTAGGTGACGGGTGTGGGGCTATGCATGAAGTGTTAAATGCCCCTAAGGAAGTGACCAATTCTGATTTATAGATGCGTCACTCTGCCGCAAGTCAGCCAAGGGAAAGGGCCAAACATTCGAAATGTGGGGGGTGACCTTATATTATATTGTTATATAAGGGGCAGTAGATGTTCTAGGTATGGTGTCTGTCCTCATTGAAACGCTGTGGGAGGTACTACTGGGTTCTGCAGTTGTGGGAGCCTGGTGCTGCGATTCCATTGAACAGCAAGGGAGACGTGTTCGTTGAAGGGGTGTCCCTTTGGGGATTGCTGGAATCGACAATAAAAACTACGCCATCCATGGGATTGGACAAATGTGTGGGAGAGGGAGACAAAATTCTTGCAGCTGGTACCCTTCCCAAGCTGTTAGGTGGGCGAGGAGGGGAAGTTGGATCAATAACTGGCCCCAAGCCTCTATACGGAGATGCTGGCGCCCCAATTGATGGTGTGTCCCGTTTGTAAACTTGCATTTGTTGCAGTGGCCCCAGTGGTGTCCACTTGTGATGCCGAGCAAAGCCCCCACTGCCAACCGCCTGGACGTGTAGGAGATGGGGAAGAAGATCACCTCCCCCGCACAGAGGTTGTGGAGCATGCCAGCCTAGTTACTCCAGAGACGGTCAGCATAGGTGCCCGCCCGGAGCATGTGGTCTTGCTCCCTGTCCGGGCGTGGACGGTATGACATATACCGCTGCGACCGTAAGAGACGGCCGCCATATCGGAAGTGGATGTGGCTCTCTGGTAATCTGTATTAGGCGCTCCAACTTCCAACAGAGGGGATATATGGACTAGGGGTGCGGTGCATGAAGGTAGGGGAGTAAGCTGAGTGTATCTAGCAGTGGTGGACTGGGTTCTCTTGGGGCGGGGCATGTCGCCGAGGGAGATAACACTGGAGAATTATTTAGTATGACTCGTGGAGTGTGGCTGCTATTGGGGGGGCACTTTGGCAAAACAAACAACAAGGGCTGTGAAAGATTAGAGATGTGTATTACACCATTATGTGTGGTATTACGCCGTTAATTTGTGTTATTACACCGTTAATGTGTGGTATTACACCGTTAGTGTGTAATTACACCGTTAGTGTGTGTTATTACACCATTAGTGTCTGGTGTTACACCGTTAATGTGTGGCATTACACCGTTAGTGTGTGGTATTACACCATTAGTGTGTAATTACACCGTTAGTATGTGGTATTACACCATTAGTGTCTGGTGTTACACCGTTAATGTGTGACATTACACAGTTAGTGTGTGGTATTACACCGTTAGTGTGTGTTATTACACCGTTAGTGTGTGGTATTACACCATTAGTGTCTGGTGTTACTCCGTTAATGTGTGACATTACACCGTTAGTGTGTGGTATTACACCGTTAGTGTGTTATTACACCGTTAGTGTGTGGTATTACAACATTAGTGTGTGGTTTTACACCGTTAGTGTGTGTTATTACACCGTTAGTGTGTGTTATTACACCTTTAATGTGTTATTACACCGTTAGTGTGTGGTATTATACAGCTGGCTAGTGTTATTACACTGTTAGGGCCTGATTTATCGAGGCTCACATACTGAGCACAACCTGTGTTTAGTATTATATGCACATATCTGAGCTCTGTGATCTGAAGATACGTGCGGTGATGAATCAGGGGTAGGTCTGTTCAGTTCTACTGCAGAAGATGGTGCAGGATACGTCCAATACCTTTATGGATTATACATTTGCCAAAAAAGGCAAACAAAAAAATGATATATATAGTTAATGCCACCTGTAAATAATAAAGGCATTAATGATCAAACAGTAAAATAAACTACATAAGTTCCATGCTTAGAAGAGCTTGCAATCTACCAGGAAGACAACGAGAGACCTGATCTCTGTGTCCTATAGTCCCAGGGGGCTGATCAGTTGACAACGCACCATATGGGAGTACGTGTATTCCTTGTGGAATATTAATGAGAGAGTCCGGCTAGTGTCAGGTGTCTCCCAGCACTACGGAGCCTTGTTGTCTTCTCTCTTATGAGACTAATTACATATTATACACAGGAATCTCCCTGGGCTGTGTGAGTGTGTTACTTGGAGGCTGTGAGAGAGTGTGTTACTCGGAGGCTGTGAAAGAGTGTGTTACTCTGAGGGTGTGTGAGAGTGTGTTACTTGGAGGCTGTGAGAGAGTGTGTTACTCGGAGGTTGTGAGAGAGTGTGTTACTCGGAGGCTGTGTGAGAGTGTGTTACTCGGAGGTTGTGAGAGAGTGTGTTACTCGGAGGGTGTGTGAGAGTGTGTTACTCAGAGGCTGTGAGAGAGTGTGTTACTTGGAGGCTGTGAGAGAGTGTGTTACTTGGATGCTGTGAGAGAGTGTGTTACCTGGAGGGTGTGTGAGAGGGTGTTACTCGGAGGCTGTGTGAGAGTGTGTTACTCGGAGGCTGTGTGAGAGTGTTACTCAGAGGCTGTGAGAGAGTGTGTTACTCGGAGGGTGTGTGAAAGTGTGTTACTTGGAGGCTGTGAGAGAGTGTGTTACTCGGAGGTTGTGAGAGAGTGTGTTACTCTGAGGCTGTGAGAGAGTGTGTTACTCGGAAGGTGTGTGAGAGGGTGTTACTCTGAGGCTGTGAGAGAGTGTGTTACTCGGAAGGTGTGTGAGAGGGTGTTACTCGGAGGCTGTGTGAGAGGGTGTTACTTGGAGGGTGTGTGAGAGGGTGTTACTCTGAGACTGTGAGAGAGTGTGTTACTCGGAAGGTGTGTGAGAGTGTGTTACTCGGAAGGTGTGTGAGAGTGTGTTACTCGGAGGCTGTGTGAGAGTGTGTTACTCGTAAGGTGTGTGAGAGTGTGTTACTCGGAGGCTGTGAGAGAGTGTGTTACTCAGAGGGTGTGTGAGAGTGTGTTACTCGGAGGCTGTGAGAGAGTGTGTTACTCGGAGGCTGTGTGAGAGTGAGTTACTTGGAGGCTGTGAGAGAGTGTGTTACTCGGAGGTTGTGAGAGAGTGTGTTACTCGGAGGCTGTGTGAGAGTGTGTTACTCGGAGGTTGTGAGAGAGTGTGTTACTCGGAGGGTGTGTGAGAGTGTGTTACTCAGAGGCTGTGAGAGAGTGTGTTACTCGGAGGCTGTGAGAGAGTGTGTTACTTGGATGCTGTGAGAGAGTGTGTTACCTGGAGGGTGTGTGAGAGGGTGTTACTCGGAGGCTGTGTGAGAGTGTGTTACTCGGAGGCTGTGTGAGAGTGTTACTTGGAGGCTGTGAGAGAGTGTGTTACTCGGAGGTTGTGAGAGAGTGTGTTACTCGGAGGGTGTGTGAGAGTGTGTTACTCGGAGGCTGTGAGAGAGTGTGTTACTTGGAGGCTGTGAGAGAGTGTGTTACTCGGAGGCTGTGAGAGAGTGTTACTCGGAGGCTGTGTGAGAGGGTGTTACTCGGAGGGTGTTACTCGGAGGCTGTGAGAGAGTGTTACTCGGAGGCTGTGTGAGAGGGTGTTACTCGGAGGGTGTGTGAGAGGGTGTTACTCGGAGGCTGTGAGAGTGTGTTACTCGGAGGGTGTGTGAGAGGGTGTTACTCTGAGTCTGTGTGAGAGTGTGTTACTCGGAGGTTGTGAGAGAGTGTGTTACTCGGAGGCTGTGTGAGAGTGTTACTCAGAGGCTGTGAGAGAGTGTGTTACTCGGAGGGTGTGTGAAAGTGTGTTACTTGGAGGCTGTGAGAGAGTGTGTTACTCGGAGGCTGTGTGAGAGGGTGTTACTCGGAGGGTGTGTGAGAGGGTGTTACTCGGAGGCTGTGAGAGTGTGTTACTCGGAGGGTGTGTGAGAGGGTGTTACTCTGAGTCTGTGTGAGAGTGTGTTATTCGGAAGGTGTGTGAGAGTGTGTTACTCTGAGGCTGTGAGAGAGTGTGTTACTCGGAAGGTGTGTGAGAGGGTGTTACTTGGAGGCTGTGTGAGAGGGTGTTACTTGGAGGGTGTGTGAGAGGGTGTTACTCTGAGACTGTGAGAGAGTGTGTTACTCGGAAGGTGTGTGAGAGTGTGTTACTCGGAAGGTGTGTGAGAGTGTGTTACTCGGAGGCTGTGTGAGAGTGTGTTACTCGTAAGGTGTGTGAGAGTGTGTTACTCGGAGGCTGTGAGAGAGTGTGTTACTCAGAGGGTGTGTGAGAGTGTGTTACTCAGAGGCTGTGAGAGAGTGTGTTACTCGGAGGCTGTGTGAGAGTGAGTTACTTGGAGGCTGTGAGAGAGTGTGTTACTCGGAGGTTGTGAGAAAGTGTGTTACTCGGAGGGTGTGTGAGAGTGTGTTACTCGGAGGCTGTGAGAGAGTGTGTTACTCGGAGGGTGTGTGAGAGTGTGTTACTCAGAGGCTGTGAGAGAGTGTGTTACTTGGATGCTGTAAGAGAGTGTGTTACCTGGAGGGTGTGTGAGAGGGTGTTACTCGGAGGCTGTGTGAGAGTGTGTTACTCGGAAGGTGTGAGAGAGTGTGTTACTCGGAGGCTGTGTGAGAGGGTGTTACTCGGAGGGTGTGTGAGAGGGTGTTACTCAGAGGCTGTGAGAGAGTGTGTTACTCGGAGGTTGTGAGAGAGTGTGTTACTCGGAGGGTGTGTGAGAGTGTGTTACTCAGAGGCTGTGAGAGAGTGTGTTACTTGGAGGCTGTGAGAGAGTGTGTTACTTGGATGCTGTGAGAGAGTGTGTTACCTGGAGGGTGTGTGAGAGGGTGTTACTCGGAGGCTGTGTGAGAGTGTGTTACTCGGAGGCTGTGTGAGAGTGTTACTCAGAGGCTGTGAGAGAGTGTGTTACTCGGAGGGTGTGTGAAAGTGTGTTACTTGGAGGCTGTGAGAGAGTGTGTTACTCGGAGGTTGTGAGAGAGTGTGTTACTCTGAGGCTGTGAGAGAGTGTGTTACTCGGAAGGTGTGTGAGAGGGTGTTACTCTGAGGCTGTGAGAGAGTGTGTTACTCGGAAGGTGTGTGAGAGGGTGTTACTCGGAGGCTGTGTGAGAGGGTGTTACTTGGAGGGTGTGTGAGAGGGTGTTACTCTGAGACTGTGAGAGAGTGTGTTACTCGGAAGGTGTGTGAGAGTGTGTTACTCGGAAGGTGTGTGAGAGTGTGTTACTCGGAGGCTGTGTGAGAGTGTGTTACTCGTAAGGTGTGTGAGAGTGTGTTACTCGGAGGCTGTGAGAGAGTGTGTTACTCAGAGGGTGTGTGAGAGTGTGTTACTCGGAGGCTGTGAGAGAGTGTGTTACTCGGAGGCTGTGTGAGAGTGAGTTACTTGGAGGCTGTGAGAGAGTGTGTTACTCGGAGGTTGTGAGAGAGTGTGTTACTCGGAGGCTGTGTGAGAGTGTGTTACTCGGAGGTTGTGAGAGAGTGTGTTACTCGGAGGGTGTGTGAGAGTGTGTTACTCAGAGGCTGTGAGAGAGTGTGTTACTCGGAGGCTGTGAGAGAGTGTGTTACTTGGATGCTGTGAGAGAGTGTGTTACCTGGAGGGTGTGTGAGAGGGTGTTACTCGGAGGCTGTGTGAGAGTGTGTTACTCGGAGGCTGTGTGAGAGTGTTACTTGGAGGCTGTGAGAGAGTGTGTTACTCGGAGGTTGTGAGAGAGTGTGTTACTCGGAGGGTGTGTGAGAGTGTGTTACTCGGAGGCTGTGAGAGAGTGTGTTACTTGGAGGCTGTGAGAGAGTGTGTTACTCGGAGGCTGTGAGAGAGTGTTACTCGGAGGCTGTGTGAGAGGGTGTTACTCGGAGGGTGTTACTCGGAGGCTGTGAGAGAGTGTTACTCGGAGGCTGTGTGAGAGGGTGTTACTCGGAGGGTGTGTGAGAGGGTGTTACTCGGAGGCTGTGAGAGTGTGTTACTCGGAGGGTGTGTGAGAGGGTGTTACTCTGAGTCTGTGTGAGAGTGTGTTACTCGGAGGTTGTGAGAGAGTGTGTTACTCGGAGGCTGTGTGAGAGTGTTACTCAGAGGCTGTGAGAGAGTGTGTTACTCGGAGGGTGTGTGAAAGTGTGTTACTTGGAGGCTGTGAGAGAGTGTGTTACTCGGAGGCTGTGTGAGAGGGTGTTACTCGGAGGGTGTGTGAGAGGGTGTTACTCGGAGGCTGTGAGAGTGTGTTACTCGGAGGGTGTGTGAGAGGGTGTTACTCTGAGTCTGTGTGAGAGTGTGTTATTCGGAAGGTGTGTGAGAGTGTGTTACTCTGAGGCTGTGAGAGAGTGTGTTACTCGGAAGGTGTGTGAGAGGGTGTTACTTGGAGGCTGTGTGAGAGGGTGTTACTTGGAGGGTGTGTGAGAGGGTGTTACTCTGAGACTGTGAGAGAGTGTGTTACTCGGAAGGTGTGTGAGAGTGTGTTACTCGGAAGGTGTGTGAGAGTGTGTTACTCGGAGGCTGTGTGAGAGTGTGTTACTCGTAAGGTGTGTGAGAGTGTGTTACTCGGAGGCTGTGAGAGAGTGTGTTACTCAGAGGGTGTGTGAGAGTGTGTTACTCAGAGGCTGTGAGAGAGTGTGTTACTCGGAGGCTGTGTGAGAGTGAGTTACTTGGAGGCTGTGAGAGAGTGTGTTACTCGGAGGTTGTGAGAAAGTGTGTTACTCGGAGGGTGTGTGAGAGTGTGTTACTCGGAGGCTGTGAGAGAGTGTGTTACTCGGAGGGTGTGTGAGAGTGTGTTACTCAGAGGCTGTGAGAGAGTGTGTTACTTGGATGCTGTAAGAGAGTGTGTTACCTGGAGGGTGTGTGAGAGGGTGTTACTCGGAGGCTGTGTGAGAGTGTGTTACTCGGAAGGTGTGAGAGAGTGTGTTACTCGGAGGCTGTGTGAGAGGGTGTTACTCGGAGGGTGTGTGAGAGGGTGTTACTCAGAGGCTGTGAGAGAGTGTGTTACTCGGAGGCTGTGTGACAGTGTGTTACTCGGAGGCTGTGTGAGAGTGTGTTACTCGGAGGCTGTGTGAGAGGGTGTTTTTCGGAGGCTGTGTGAGAGTGTGTTACTCGGAGGCTGGAAAAGAGTGTGTTACTCGGAGGCTGTGAGAGAGTGTGTTACTCGGAAGCTGTGAGAGAGTGTGTTACTTGGAGGCTGTGTGAGAGTGTGTTACTCGGAGGCTGTGAGAGAGTGTGTTACTCGCAGGGTGTGTGAGAGGGTGTTACTCGGAAGCTGTGAGAGAGTGTGTTACTCGGAGGCTGTGTGAGAGTGTGTTACTCTGAGGCTGAGAGAGTGTGTTACTCGCAGGGTGTGTGAGAGGGTGTTACTCGGAGGATGTGTGAGAGGGTGTTACTCGGAGGCTGTGTGAGAGGGTGTTACTCGGAGGCTGTGTGAGAGTGTGTTACTCTGAGGCTGTGAGAGAGTGTGTTACTCACAGGGTGTGTGAGAGGGTGTTACTCTGAGGCTGTGAGAGAGTGTGTTACTCGGAGGATGTGTGAGAGGGTGTTACTCGGAGGCTGTGTGAGAGGGTGTTACTCGGAGGCTGTGTGAGAGTGTGTTACTCGGAGGGTGTGTGAGAGGGTGTTACTCGGAGGCTGTGTGAGAGTGTGTTACTTGGAGGCTGTGAGAGAGTGTGTTACTCATAAGGTGTGTGAGAGTGTGTTACTCGGAGGCTGTGAGAGAGTGTTACTCGGAGGCTGTGAGAGAGTGTGTTACTCGGAGGGTGTGTGAGAGGGTGTTACTCGGAGGGTGTGTGAGAGGGTGTTACTTGAAGGCTGTGAGAGAGTGTGTTACTCAGAGGGTGTGTGAGAGGGTGTTACTCGGAGGCTGTGTGAGAGTGTGTTACTTGGAGGCTGTGAGAGAGTGTGTTACTCGGAGGGTGTGTGAGAGGGTGTTACTCGGAGGCTGTGTGAGAGTGTGTTACTTGGAGGCTGTGAGAGAATGTGTTACTCGTAAGGTGTGTGAGAGTGTGTTACTCGGAGGCTGTGAGAGAGTGTGTTACTCGGAGGGTGTGTGAGAGTGTGTTACTCGGAGGCTGTGAGAGAGTGTGTTACTCGGAGGGTGTGTGAGAGTGTGTTACTCGGAGGCTGTGTGAGAATGTGTTGCTTGGAGGCTGTGAGAGAGTGTGTTACTCGGCGGGTGTGTGAGAGTGTGTTACTCGGAGGCTGTGAGAGAGTGTGTTACTCGGAGGGTGTGTGAGAGTGTGTTACTCGGAGGCTGTGAGAGAGTGTGTTACTCGGAGGGTGTGTGAGAGTGTGTTACTCGGAGGCTGTGTGAGAGTGTGTTACTCAGAGGCTGTGAGAGAGTGTGTTACTCGGAGGGTGTGTGAGAGTGTGTTACTCAGAGGCTGTGAGAGAGTGTGTTACTCGGAGGCTGTGAGAGAGAGTGTGTTACTCGTGGGCTGTGAGAGAGTGTGTTACTCGGAGGGTGTGTGAGAGTGTGTTACTCGGAGGCTGTGAGAGAGTGTGTTACTTGGAGGCTGTGAGAGAGTGTGTTACTCTGAAGGTGTGTGAGAGTGTGTTACTCGGAGGCTGTGAGAGAGTGTGTTACTCGGAGGGTGTGTGAGAGGGTGTTACTCTGAGTCTGTGAGAGAGTGTGTTACTCTGAAGGTGTGTGAGAGTGTGTTACTCAGAGGCTGTGAGAGAGTGTGTTACTCTGAAGGTGTGTGAGAGTGTGTTACTCGGAGGCTGTGAGAGAGTGTGTTACTCGGAGGGTGTGTGAGAGGGTGTTACTCGGAGGCTGTGAGAGTGTGTTACTCGGAGGGTGTGTGAGAGGGTGTTACTCTGAGTCTGTGTGAGAGTGTGTTATTCGGAAGGTGTGTGAGAGTGTGTTACTCTGAGGCTGTGAGAGAGTGTGTTACTCGGAAGGTGTGTGAGAGGGTGTTACTTGGAGGCTGTGTGAGAGGGTGTTACTTGGAGGGTGTGTGAGAGGGTGTTACTCTGAGACTGTGAGAGAGTGTGTTACTCGGAAGGTGTGTGAGAGTGTGTTACTCGGAAGGTGTGTGAGAGTGTGTTACTCGGAGGCTGTGTGAGAGTGTGTTACTCGTAAGGTGTGTGAGAGTGTGTTACTCGGAGGCTGTGAGAGAGTGTGTTACTCAGAGGGTGTGTGAGAGTGTGTTACTCAGAGGCTGTGAGAGAGTGTGTTACTCGGAGGCTGTGTGAGAGTGAGTTACTTGGAGGCTGTGAGAGAGTGTGTTACTCGGAGGTTGTGAGAAAGTGTGTTACTCGGAGGGTGTGTGAGAGTGTGTTACTCGGAGGCTGTGAGAGAGTGTGTTACTCGGAGGGTGTGTGAGAGTGTGTTACTCAGAGGCTGTGAGAGAGTGTGTTACTTGGATGCTGTAAGAGAGTGTGTTACCTGGAGGGTGTGTGAGAGGGTGTTACTCGGAGGCTGTGTGAGAGTGTGTTACTCGGAAGGTGTGAGAGAGTGTGTTACTCGGAGGCTGTGTGAGAGGGTGTTACTCGGAGGGTGTGTGAGAGGGTGTTACTCAGAGGCTGTGAGAGAGTGTGTTACTCGGAGGCTGTGTGACAGTGTGTTACTCGGAGGCTGTGTGAGAGTGTGTTACTCGGAGGCTGTGTGAGAGGGTGTTTTTCGGAGGCTGTGTGAGAGTGTGTTACTCGGAGGCTGGAAAAGAGTGTGTTACTCGGAGGCTGTGAGAGAGTGTGTTACTCGGAAGCTGTGAGAGAGTGTGTTACTTGGAGGCTGTGTGAGAGTGTGTTACTCGGAGGCTGTGAGAGAGTGTGTTACTCGCAGGGTGTGTGAGAGGGTGTTACTCGGAAGCTGTGAGAGAGTGTGTTACTCGGAGGCTGTGTGAGAGTGTGTTACTCTGAGGCTGAGAGAGTGTGTTACTCGCAGGGTGTGTGAGAGGGTGTTACTCGGAGGATGTGTGAGAGGGTGTTACTCGGAGGCTGTGTGAGAGGGTGTTACTCGGAGGCTGTGTGAGAGTGTGTTACTCTGAGGCTGTGAGAGAGTGTGTTACTCACAGGGTGTGTGAGAGGGTGTTACTCTGAGGCTGTGAGAGAGTGTGTTACTCGGAGGATGTGTGAGAGGGTGTTACTCGGAGGCTGTGTGAGAGGGTGTTACTCGGAGGCTGTGTGAGAGTGTGTTACTCGGAGGGTGTGTGAGAGGGTGTTACTCGGAGGCTGTGTGAGAGTGTGTTACTTGGAGGCTGTGAGAGAGTGTGTTACTCATAAGGTGTGTGAGAGTGTGTTACTCGGAGGCTGTGAGAGAGTGTTACTCGGAGGCTGTGAGAGAGTGTGTTACTCGGAGGGTGTGTGAGAGGGTGTTACTCGGAGGGTGTGTGAGAGGGTGTTACTTGAAGGCTGTGAGAGAGTGTGTTACTCAGAGGGTGTGTGAGAGGGTGTTACTCGGAGGCTGTGTGAGAGTGTGTTACTTGGAGGCTGTGAGAGAGTGTGTTACTCGGAGGGTGTGTGAGAGGGTGTTACTCGGAGGCTGTGTGAGAGTGTGTTACTTGGAGGCTGTGAGAGAATGTGTTACTCGTAAGGTGTGTGAGAGTGTGTTACTCGGAGGCTGTGAGAGAGTGTGTTACTCGGAGGGTGTGTGAGAGTGTGTTACTCGGAGGCTGTGAGAGAGTGTGTTACTCGGAGGGTGTGTGAGAGTGTGTTACTCGGAGGCTGTGTGAGAATGTGTTGCTTGGAGGCTGTGAGAGAGTGTGTTACTCGGCGGGTGTGTGAGAGTGTGTTACTCGGAGGCTGTGAGAGAGTGTGTTACTCGGAGGGTGTGTGAGAGTGTGTTACTCGGAGGCTGTGAGAGAGTGTGTTACTCGGAGGGTGTGTGAGAGTGTGTTACTCGGAGGCTGTGTGAGAGTGTGTTACTCAGAGGCTGTGAGAGAGTGTGTTACTCGGAGGGTGTGTGAGAGTGTGTTACTCAGAGGCTGTGAGAGAGTGTGTTACTCGGAGGCTGTGAGAGAGAGTGTGTTACTCGTGGGCTGTGAGAGAGTGTGTTACTCGGAGGGTGTGTGAGAGTGTGTTACTCGGAGGCTGTGTGAGAGTGTGTTACTTGGAGGCTGTGAGAGAGTGTGTTACTCTGAAGGTGTGTGAGAGTGTGTTACTCGGAGGCTGTGAGAGAGTGTGTTACTCGGAGGGTGTGTGAGAGGGTGTTACTCTGAGTCTGTGAGAGAGTGTGTTACTCTGAAGGTGTGTGAGAGTGTGTTACTCAGAGGCTGTGAGAGAGTGTGTTACTCTGAAGGTGTGTGAGAGTGTGTTACTCGGAGGCTGTGAGAGAGTGTGTTACTCGGAGGGTGTGTGAGAGTGTGTTACTCGGAGGCTGTGAGAGAGTGTGTTACTCGGAGGCTGTGAGAGAGTGTGTTACTCGGAGGCTGTGAGAGAGTGTGTTACTCGGAGGCTGTGTGAGAGTGTGTTACTCTGAGGCTGTGAGAGAGTGTGTTACTCGGAGGATGTGTGAGAGTGTGTTACTCGGAGGCTGTGAGAGCGTGTGTTACTCGGAGGCTGTGAGAGAGAGTGTTACTCAGAGGCTGTGAGAGAGAGTGTGTTACTCGGAGGCTGTGAGAGAGTGTGTTACTCGGAGGGTGTGTGAGAGTGTGTTACTCGGAGGCTGTGAGAGAGTGTGTTACTCGGAGGCTGTGAGAGAGTGTGTTACTCGGAGGCTGTGAGAGAGTGTGTTACTCGGAGGGTGTGTGAGAGGGTGTTATTCTGAGTCTGTGAGAGAGTGTGTTACTCTGAAGGTGTGTGAGAGTGTGTTACTCTGAGGCTGTGAGAGAGTGTGTTACTCGGAGGGTGTGTGAGAGTGTGTTACTCGGAGGCTGTGAGAGAGTGTGTTACTCGGAGGCTGTGAGAGAGTGTGTTACTCGGAAGGTGTGTGAGAGGGTGTTACTCGGAGGCTGTGTGAGAGGGTGTTACTCAGAGGGTGTGTGAGAGGGTGTTACTCTGAGACTGTGAGAGAGTGTGTTACTCAGAAGGTGTGTGAGAGTGTGTTACTCTGAGGCTGTGAGAGAGGGTGTTACTCAGAGGCTGTGAGAGAGTGTGTTACTCGGAGGCTGTGAGAGAGTGTGTTACTCGGAGGCTGTGAGAGAGAGTGTTACTCAGAGGCTGTGAGAGAGAGTGTGTTACTCGGAGGCTGTGAGAGAGTGTGTTACTCGGAGGGTGTGTGAGAGGGTGTTACTCGGAGGCTGTGAGAGAGTGTGTTACTTGGAGGCTGTGAGAGAGTGTGTTACTCGGAGGCTGTGAGAGAGTGTGTTACTCGGAGGGTGTGTGAGAGGGTGTTATTCTGAGTCTGTGAGAGAGTGTGTTACTCTGAAGGTGTGTGAGAGTGTGTTACTCTGAGGCTGTGAGAGAGTGTGTTACTCGGAGGGTGTGTGAGAGTGTGTTACTCGGAGGCTGTGAGAGAGTGTGTTACTTGGAGGCTGTGAGAGAGTGTGTTACTCGGAGGCTGTGAGAGAGTGTGTTACTCGGAAGGTGTGTGAGAGGGTGTTACTCGGAGGCTGTGTGAGAGGGTGTTACTCGGAGGGTGTGTGAGAGTGTGTTACTCTGAGACTGTGAGAGAGTGTGTTACTCGGAAGGTGTGTGAGAGGGTGTTACTCGGAGGGTGTGTGAGAGTGTGTTACTCTGAGGCTGTGAGAGAGTGTGTTACTCGGAGGATGTGTGAGAGGGTGTTACTCGGAGGCTGTGTGAGAGGGTGTTACTCGGAGGCTGTGTGAGGGGGTGTTACTCGGAGGCTGTGTGAGAGTGTGTTACTCGGAGGGTGTGTGAGAGTGTGATACTTGGAGGCTGTGAGAGAGTGTGTTACTCGGAGGGTGTGTGAGAGTGTGGTACTTGGAGGCTGTGAGAGAGTGTGTTACTCGGAGGGTGTGTGAGAGTGTGTTACTCGGAGGCTGTGAGAGAGTGTGTTACTCGGAGGCTGTGAGAGAGTGTGTTACTCGGAGGCTGTGTGAGAGTGTTTTACTTGGAGGCTGTGAGAGAGTGTGTTACTCGGAGGTTGTGAGAAAGTGTGTTACTCGGAGGGTGTGTGAGAGTGTGGTACTCGGAGGCTGTGAGAGAGTGTTACTCGGAGGCTGTGAGAGAGTGTGTTACTCGGAGGCTGTGAGAGAGTGTGTTACTCGCAGGGTGTGTGAGAGTGTGTTACTCGGAGGCTGTGTGAGAGTGTGTTACTTGGAGGCTGTGAGAGAGTGTGTTACTTGGAGGGTGTGTGAGAGGGTGTTACTCGGAGGCTGTGAGAGAGTGTGTTACTCGGAGGGTGTGTGAGAGGGTGTTACTCGGAGGCTGTGAGAGAGTGTGTTACTCGGAGGCTGTGAGAGAGTGTGTTACTCGGAGGGTGTGTGAGAGTGTGTTACTCGGAGGCTGTGAGAGAGTGTGTTACTTGGAGGCTGTGAGAGAGTGTGTTACTTGGAGGGTGTGTGAGAGGGTGTTACTCGGAGGCTGTGTGAGAGTGTGTTACTCGGAAGGTGTGAGAGAGTGTGTTACTCTGAGGCTGTGTGAGAGGGTGTTACTCGGAGGGTGTATGAGAGGGTGTTACTCGGAGGCTGTGAGAGAGTGTGTTACTCGGAGGCTGTGTGAGAGGGTGTTACTCGGAGGCTGTGAGAGAGTGAAACTTGGAGGGTGTGTGAGAGGGTGTTACTCGGAGGCTGTGTGAGAGGATGTTACTTGGAGGCTGTGTGAGAGGGTGTTACTCGGAGGCTGTGTGAGAGGGTGTTACTCGAAGGCTGTGTGAGAGGGTGTTACTCGGAGGCTGTGTGAGAGTGTGTTACTCGGAGGCTGTGTGAGAGGGTGTTACTCGGAGGCTGTGAGAGAGTGAAACTTGGAGGGTGTGTGAGAGGGTGTTACTCGGAGGCTGTGTGAGAGGATGTTACTTGGAGGCTGTGTGAGAGGGTGTTACTCGGAGGCTGTGTGAGAGGGTGTTACTCGAAGGCTGTGTGAGAGGGTGTTACTCGGAGGCTGTGTGAGAGTGTGTTACTCGGAGGCTGTGTGAGAGGGTGTTACTCGGAGGCTGTGAGAGGGTGTTACTCGGAGGGTGTGTGAGATGGTGTTACTCGGAGGCTGTGAGAGAGTGTGTTACTCGGAGGCTGTGTGAGAGGGTGTTACTCGGAGGGTGTGTGAGAGTGTGTTACTCGGAAGGTGTGTGAGAGGGTGTGTTACTCGGAGGGTGTGTGAGAGTGTGTTACTCGGAAGGTGTGAGAGAGTGTGTTACTCGGAGGCTGTGTGAGAGGGTGTTACTCGGAGGGTGTGTGAGAGGGTGTTACTCGGAGGCTGTGAGAGAGTGTGTTACTCGGAGGCTGTGTGAGAGGGTGTTACTCGGAGGGTGTGTGAGAGTGTGTTACTCGGAAGGTGTGTGAGAGTGTGTTACTCGGAAGGTGTGTGAGAGTGTGTTACTCGGAGGGTGTGTGAGAGTGTGTTACTCGGAAGATGTGAGAGAGTGTGTTACTCGGAGGCTGTGTGAGAGGGTGTTACTCGGAGGCTGTGTGAGAGGGTGTTACTCGGAGGCTGTGTGAGAGGGTGTTACTCGGAGGCTGTGAGAGAGTGTGTTACTTGGAGGCTGTGAGAGAGTGTGTTACTCGGAGGCTGTGTGAGAGGGTGTTACTCGGAGGGTGTGTGAGAGTGTGTTACTCGGAAGGTGTGTGAGAGGGTGTGTTACTCGGAGGGTGTGTGAGAGTGTTTTACTCGGAAGGTGTGAGAGAGTGTGTTACTCGGAGGCTGTGTGAGAGGGTGTTACTCGGAGGGTGTGTGAGAGGGTGTTACTCGGAGGCTGTGAGAGAGTGTGTTACTCGGAGGCTGTGTGAGAGGGTGTTACTTGGAGGCTGTGTGAGAGGGTGTTACTCGGAGGCTGTGTGAGAGGGTGTTACTCGAAGGCTGTGTGAGAGTGTGTTACTCGGAGGCTGTGTGAGAGTGTGTTACTCGGAGGATGTGTGAGAGGGTGTTACTCGGAGGCTGTGTGAGAGGGTGTTACTCGGAGGCTGTGTGAGAGGGTGTTACTCGGAGGCTGTGTGAGAGTGTGTTACTCGGAGGCTGGAAAAGAGTGTTTTACTCGGAGGCTGTGAGAGAGTGTGTTACCTGGAGGGTGTGTGAGAGGGTGTTACTCAGAGGCTGTGTGAGAGGGTTTTACTCGGAGGGTGTGTGAGAGGGTGTTACTCGGAGGCTGTGTGAGAGTGTGTTACTCGGAGGCTGTGAGAGAGTGTGTTACTTGGAGGCTGTGTGAGAGGGTGTTACTCGGAGGCTGTGTGAGAGGGTGTTACTCGGAGGGTGTGTGAGAGGGTGTTACTCGGAGGCTGTGTGAGAGTGTGTTACTCGGAGGCTGTGTGAGAGTGTGTTACTCGGAGGCTGTGTGAGAGGGTGTTACTCAGAGGCTGTGTGAGAGGGTGTTACTCGGAGGGTGTGTGAGAGGGTGTTACTCGGAGGCTGTGAGAGGGTGTTACTCTGAGGCTGTGAGAGAGTGTGTTACTCGGAGGATGTGTGAGAGGGTGTTACTCAGAGGCTGTGAGAGAGTGTGTTACTCGGAGGCTGTGAGAGAGTGTGTTACTCGGAGGCTGTGTGAGAGTGTGTTACTCGGAGGCTGTGTGAGAGGGTTTTACTCGGAGGGTGTGTGAGAGGGTGTTACTCGGAGGCTGTGTGAGAGGGTGTTACTCGGAGGGTGTTTGAGAGGGTGTTACTCGGAGGCTGTGTGAGAGTGTGTTACTCGGAGGCTGTGTGAGAGTGTGTTACTCAGAGGCTGTGTGAGAGGGTGTTACTCAGAGGCTGTGTGAGAGGGTGTTACTCGGAGGGTGTGTGAGAGGGTGTTACTCGGAGGCTGTGAGAGGGTGTTACTCTGAGGCTGTGAGAGAGTGTGTTACTCGGAGGATGTGAGAGAGTGTGTTACTCGGAGGTTGTGAGAGGGTGTTACTCGGAGGTTGTGAGAGGGTGTTACTCGGAGGTTGTGAGAGGGTGTTACTCGGAGGCTGTGTGAGAGGGTGTTACTCGGAGGGTGTGTGAGAGTGTGTTACTTGGAGGCTGTGTGAGAGGGTGTTACTCGGAGGCTGTGTGAGAGGGTGTTACTCGGAGGCTGTGAGAGAGTGTGTTACTCGGAGGTTGTGAGAGGGTGTTACTCGGAGGTTGTGAGAGGGTGTTACTCGGAGGCTGTGTGAGAGGGTGTTACTCGGAGGGTGTGTGAGAGGGTGTTACTTGGAGGCTGTGTGAGAGGGTGTTACTCGGAGGCTGTGTGAGAGGGTGTTACTCGGAGGCTGTGTGAGAGGGTGTTACTCGGAGGGTGTGTGAGAGTGTGTTACTTGGAGGCTGTGTGAGAGGGTGTTACTCGGAGGCTGTGTGAGAGGGTGTTACTCGGAGGCTGTGAGAGAGTGTGTTACTCGGAGGTTGTGAGAGGGTGTTACTCGGAGGTTGTGAGAGGGTGTTACTCGGAAGGTGTGTGAGAGTGTGTTACTCGGAAGGTGTGTGAGAGTGTGTTACTCGGAATCTATCAGAGAAGAACGCTGTGAGAGAATGCGAGAGACAGCCAAAGACGCGTGCAGTGAGTGAGCGGGAGAGGTAATAAGAGACAGTGTAAGAGACAGTGAGGGAGAGTGTTAGAGACAACCAAAGATGGGAGCAGTCAGTGGGGGGAGGGGGGGCAGTCAGCAAAGATGTAAGAAACAATCAGTTAGAGTGTTAGAGACAGCCAGAGATGCGTACAGTGAGTAAGGGGGTTGAGGCAGTAAGAGAGTGTGTAAGAGACAGTCAGTTAGAGTGTTAGAGACAGCTAGAGATGCGTACAGTGAGTGAGGGGGTAGAGGCAGTTAGAGAGTGTGTAAGAGACAGTCAGTTAGAGTGTTAGAGACAGCCAGAGATGCGTACAGTGAGTGAGGGGGTAGAGGCAGTCAGCAAAGATGTAAGAAACAATCAGTTAGAGTGTTAGAGACAGCCAGAGACTGGTGCCATGAGTGAGGAGGGGAGAGGCAGTCAGAGAGGATGTAAGAGACAGTCAGTTAGAGTGTTAGAGACAGCCAGAGATGCGTACAGTGAGTGAGGGGGTAGAGGCAGTAAGAGAGTGTGTAAGAGACAGTCAGTTAGAGTATTAGAGACAGCTAGAGATGCGTACAGTGAGTGAGGGGGTAGAGGCAGTAAGAGAGTGTGTAAGATACAGTCAGTTAGAGTGTTAGAGACAGCCAGAGATGCGTACAGTGAGTGAGGGGGTGGAGGCAGTCAGAGTGTGTAAGAGACAGTCAGTTAGAGTGTTAGAGACAGCCAGGGATGCATACAGTGAGTGAGGGGGTAGAGGCAGTAAGAGAGTGTGTAAGAGACAGTCAGTTAGAGTGTTAGAGACAGCTAGAGATGCGTACAGTTAGTGAGGGGTAGAGGAAGTCAGAGAGTGTAAGATACAGTCAGTTAGAGTGTTAGAGACAGCCAGAGATGCGTACAGTGAGTGAGGGGTAGAGGCAGTCAGAGAGAGTGTAAGAGACAGTCACTTAGAGTGTTAGAGACAGCCAGAGATGCATAGAGTGAGTAAGGGGTAGAGGCAGTCAGAGAGAGTGTAAGAGACAGTCAGTTAGAGTGTTAGAGACAGCCAGAGATGCGTACAGTGAGTGAGGGGGTAGAGGCAGTCAGAGAGAGTGTAAGAGACAGTCAGTTAGAGTGTTGCAGACAGCCAGAGATGCGTACAGTGAGTGAGGGGGTAGAGGCAGTCAGAGTGTGTAAGAGACAGTCAGAGTGTTAGAGACAGACAGAGATGTGTACAGTGAGAGAGGGGGTAGAGGCAGTCAGTGTGTAAGAGACAGTCAGTTAGAGTGTTAGAGACAGCCAGAGATGCGTACAGTGAGTGAGGGGGTAGAGGCAGTAAGAGAGTGTATAAGAGACAGTCAGTTAGAGTGTTAGAGACAGCTAGAGATGCGTACAGTGAGTGAGGGGGTAGAGGCAGTAAGAGAGTGTGTAAGAGACAGTCAGTTAGAGTGTTAGAGACAGCTAGAGATGCGTACAGTGAGTGAGGGGGTAGAGGCAGTTAGAGAGTGTGTAAGAGACAGTCAGTTAGAGTGTTAGAGACAGCCAGAGATGCGTAGAGTGAGTGAGGGGGTAGAGGCAGTCAGAGTGTGTAAGAGACAGTCAGTTAGAGTGTTAGAGACAGCCAGAGATGCGTAGAGTGAGTGAGGAGGTAGAGGCAGTAAGAGAGTGTGTAAGAGACAGTCAGTTAGAGTGTTAGAGACAGGCAGAGATGCATACAGTGAGTGAGGGGTAGAGGCAGTCACAGAGAGTGCCTTGAGTGAGGAAGGTTAGGGGGAGAGATCTCACGGGCACCTTGAGAAATAGAAAGTCAGAGAAGTGACAAAGTTGAGAAAGAAAGTGGAAGAGGCCGGAGGGAGGAGGGAGAGGGGAGAGGAGGAGGAGGAGGAGGAGAACCATTATACAGGCATTTTACAAGGAAAGAGACGTGCCGAGCAGCTCCCAATCTCTCTGGGACTGATGGCAGGACTCACTGACATGGACACTCTCAACCTGGAGACCTACAACCTGTCCCTGATCACCGCAAAGGAGGATGTACTGAGTGACAGGACCTCCACCAACTGGTGAGAGCTGGGGAGGGGGCACAGGTACGGGAGAGGGGAGCAGGGGAGGGGGGCTGGGAGGAGAGAGATGGGGGAGTTACAGGATGGGGTGCTGGGACAGGAGAGGGAGAAGAGAGATGGGGAGGGGGTCACAGGATGGGGTGCTGGGACAGGAGAGGGAGAAGAGAGATGGGGAGGGGGTCATAGGATGGGGGCTGGGACAGGAGAGGGACAAGAGAGCTGGGGAGGGGGTCACAGGATGGGGCTGGGACAGGAGAGGGAGAAGAGAGATGGGGAGGGGGTCATAGGATGGGGGGCTGGGACAGGAGAAGGAGAAGAGAGATGGGAATGGGGTCATAGGATGGGGGCTGGGACAGGCGAGGGAGAAGAGAGCTGGGGAGGGGGTCATAGGATGGGGGGCTGGGACAGGAGAGGGAGAAGAGAGATGGGGAGGGGGTCATAGGATGGGGGCTGGGACAGGAGAGGGAGAAGAGAGCTGGGGAGGGGGTCATAGGATGGGGGGCTGGGACAGGATAGGGAGAAGAGAGATGGGGAGGTAGTCATAGGATGGGGGGCTGGGACAGGAGGGGGAGAAGAGAGCTGGGGAGGGGGTCATAGGATGGGGGGCTGGGACAGGAGAGGGATAAGAGAGCTGGGGAGGGGGTCACAGGATGGGGCTGGTACAGGAGAGGGATAAGAGAGCTGGGGAGTGGGTCACAGGATGGGGCTGGGACAGGAGAGGGAGAAGAGAGCTGGGGAGGGGGTCACAGGATTGGGGCTGGGACAGGAGAGGGATAAGAGAGCTGGGGAGGGGGTCACAGGATGGGGCTGGGACAGGAGAGGGAAAAGAGAGCTGGGGAGGGGGGTCACAGGATTGGGGCTGGGACAGGAGAGGGATAAGAGAGCTGGGGAGGGGGTCACAGGATGGGGCTGGGATAGGAGAGGGAGAAGAGAGCTGGGGAGGGGGTCATAGGATGGGGGGCTGGGACAGGAGAGGGAGAAGAGAGATGGGGAGGGGGCACAGGACGGGGGGCTGGGACAGGAGAAGGAGAAGAGAGATGGGAATGGGGTCATAGGATGGGGGCTGGGACAGGCGAGGGAGAAGAGAGCTGGGGAGGGGGTCATAGGATGGGGGGCTGGGACAGGAGAGGGAGAAGAGAGATGGGGAGGGGGTCATAGGATGGGGGCTGGGACAGGAGAGGGAGAAGAGAGCTGGGGAGGGGGTCATAGGATGGGGGGCTGGGACAGGATAGGGAGAAGAGAGATGGGGAGGTAGTCATAGGATGGGGGGCTGGGACAGGAGAGGGAGAAGAGAGCTGGGGAGGGGGTCATAGGATGGGGGGCTGGGACAGGAGAGGGATAAGAGAGCTGGGGAGGGGGTCACAGGATGGGGCTGGGACAGGAGAGGGATAAGAGAGCTGGGGAGTGGGTCACAGGATGGGGCTGGGACAGGAGAGGGAGAAGAGAGCTGGGGAGGGGGTCACAGGATTGGGGCTGGGACAGGAGAGGGATAAGAGAGCTGGGGAGGGGGTCACAGGATGGGGCTGGGACAGGAGAGGGAGAAGAGAGCTGGGGAGGGGGTCACAGGATTGGGGCTGGGACAGGAGAGGGATAAGAGAGCTGGGGAGGGGGTCACAGGATGGGGCTGGGATAGGAGAGGGAGAAGAGAGCTGGGGAGGGGGTTCACAGGATGGGGGGCTGGGATAGGAGAGGGAGAAGAGAGATGGGGAGGAGGTCACAGGATGGGGGCTGGGACAGGAGAGGGAGAAGAGAGATGGGAATGGGGTCATAGGATGGGGGGTGGGACAGGAGAGGGAGAAGAGAGCTAGGGAGCTAGTCACATGATGGCGGGTGGGACAGGAGAGGGAGAAGAGAGATGGGAATGGGGTCATAGGATGGGGGGTGGGACAGGAAAGGGAGAAGAGAGCTGGGGTGGGGGACATAGGATGGGGGGCTGGGACAGGACAGAAAGAAGAGAGCTGGAGAGAGGGGCACAGGATGGGGGCTGGGACAGGAGAGGTAGAAGAGAGATGGGGAGGGGGGCACAGGATGGGGGGCTGGGACAGGAGAGAGAGAAGAGAGCTGGGGAGGGGGGCACAGGATGGGGGGCTGGGACAGGAGAGAGAGAAGAGAGCTGGAGAGAGGGGCACAGGATGGGGGCTGGGACAGGAGAGGGAGAAGAGAGCTGGGGAGGGGGGCACAGGATGGGGGGCTGGGACAGGAGAGGGAGAAGAGAGATGGGGAGGGGTTTGGGAGGGTAGAGATGTGGAGGGCGTCACAGGGTAGGGGGTTTGGACAGAAGAGAGCTAGGGAGGGGGTCACAGGATGGGGGCTAAGACAAAGGGGGAGGATAAATGTGGAGGTATTCACATGGTGGAGGCTAGGACAGGAGAGGGAGAAGTGCTGGGTGGTGATCACAAGAAGGGGGCGCTGTGACAGGAGAGGTGGAGGAGAAATGGGGAGGGGGTCACAGGCAGGGGGATTGTGACAAGAGAAGGGGTCACAGGACGGGGGGCTGAAACAGGAGAAAAGACTGGGGAGGGGGTCACATGGTAGAGGCTGGGAGAGTAGAGAGACCTGCAGAAGTTTGCCTGCACATTAATATTCGGCGCATCCGGCAGGTATTGGTGGGGGCTGGAGTATGAGGGGCCAGGGAGGTTCCCCACCAGTGACACATATATATATATATATATATATATATATATATATATATATATATATATATATATATATATCTCAGCATTTACTATAATCACTAGGGGGTTAGATGGGGAGAATAACTATTAGAGGTGGGAGAGAGCGTCTAATGACTCCCCTGTGTCACACAGCAGACATTACACATATGTGCACATATTAACCTGTACACACCTGTCCTGTACTCTTCACCCCACATCTATTGGTCCTTAAATAAGAACTTTCCGTAGATGGTATAATATGGGGTCCTTGTAGCTGTGACTGGCCGTAGGGAGCGAGGGTGAATTTGTACTAGAATTGTAACCATTATTCTCTGCTAAACATTTCATTAGTTATATTATATATGTTACATCATTGCTTTATATTGTGGCATAAATAGACCTGGATCCCCAATCAAACTTAGTAACCCACATAACATACACAACTGCTTTCTCAATAGGTATTTTACACCCTTCATCCCTAATATACTGTATGATAAGTGCAGACATACTTACCGTTACCGTTATTCACAATTACAGCATAATATGTGTGCACACTTACCCACTGACACCAATATTCACTATTACAGCATAATATGTGTGCACACAATATTCACTATTACAGCATAATATGTGTGCATACTTACCCACTGACACCAATATTCACTATTACAGCATAATATGTGTGCACACTTACCCACTGACACCATTATTCACTATTACAGCATAATATGTGTGCACACTTACCCACTGACACCATTATTCACTATTACAGCATAATATGTGTGCACACTTACCGACTGACACCAATATTCACTATTACAGCATAATATGTGTGCACACAATATTCACTATTACAGCATAATATGTGTGCACACTTACCTACTGACACCAATATTCACTATTACAGCATAATATGTGTGCACACTTACCCACTGGCACCAATATTCACTATTACAGCATAAGATGTGTGCACACTTACCCACTGACACCAATATTCACTATTACCGCATAATATGTGTGCACACAATATTCACTATTACAGCATAATATATGTGCACACTTACCTACTGACACCAATATTCACTATTACAGCATAATATGTGTGCACACTTACCCACTGACACCAATATTCACTATTACAGCATAAGATGTGTGCACACTTACCCACTGACACCAATATTCACTATTACCGCATAATATGTGTGCACACAATATTCACTATTACAGCATAATATATGTGCACACTTACCTACTGACACCAATATTCACTATTACAGCATAATATGTGTGCACACTTACCCACTGACACCAATATTCACTATTACAGCATAAAATGTGTGCACACTTACCCACTGACACCATTATTCACTATTACAGCATAAGATGTGTGCACACTTACCTACTGACACCATTATTCACTATTACAGCATAAGATGTGTGCACACTTACCTACTGACACCATTATTCACTATTACAGCATAAGATGTGTGCACACTTACCCACTGACACCAATATTTACTATTACAGCATAAGATGTGTGCACACTTACCTACTGACACCAATACTCACTATTACAGCATAATGTGTGCACAGGTTAGATGCTGCTTGCATAATAGTTTGATCTGTGGTTTGATCTATGGTTTACACTTTGGAAATGTAAGAATATTGTATTAGGGCTCTAGATAATGATATATACAAGTTGTAGCATTAAGTAACAGTTACAAGAAAGAGATAAGATGAGCAGTATGGGCTATGGTAAAGGACTTTGCTGGTTTTCAGAGGGCAACAGGGGAATCGTACAAAGCTGCTTTTAGACACACCATCACTCACACTCATCTACTGTCCATTAGCACAGTATTGCTGACCTCCACTGCACGTGTATGGTGGTGCCTAGTAGCTGGCAGGAAATATATCACAGTCTGTCAGTAAGTTGCAGAAAAGAAAATCGCAGGTAGAAGGTTGTCAGGAAGAGATTTATTAAATTCTACAGGTAGAATCTTTGTTCAGTGCAAAGGTTTCTGTGTCATAATTCACGGACACAGAGGAGGAGGGGGGGGGGGGGCGGCATACACAGCACAGGGATTAATACTCCTGAGGGCATAGAGAACAGAATATAGACGAGAGAGGATATAGGGAGGAGGGAAAAGGGGGGAGAATATAGGAAAAGAAAAGAGAATATGGAAAGAGGGGAGAGAATATGGGAAGAGGAGAGAGAATATGGGAAGAGGGGAGAGAATGTGGGAAGAGGAGAGAGACTATGGGAAGAGGGGAGAGAATATGGTAAGAGGAGAGAGAATGTGGGAAGAGGGGAGAGAATGTGGGAAGAGGGGAGAGAATGTGGGAAGAGGGGAGAGAATGTGGGAAGAGGAGAGAGAATATGGGAAGAGGGGAGAGAATGTGGGAAGAGGGGAGAGAATGTGGGAAGAGGGGAGAGAATGTGGGAAGAGGAGAGAGACTATGGGAAGAGGGGAGAGAATATGGTAAGAGGAGAGAGAATGTGGGAAGAGGGGAGAGAATGTGGGAAGAGGGGAGAGAATATGGGAAGAGGATAGAGAATATGGGAAGAGGGGAGAGAATGTGGGAAGAGGGGAGAGAATGTGGGAAGAGGGGAGAGAATGTGGGAAGAGGAGAGAGAATGTGGGAAGAGGGGAGAGAATATGGGAAGAGGGGAGAGAATATGGGAAGAGGAGAGAGAATGTGGGAAGAGGGGAGAGACTGTGGGAAGAGGGGAGAGAATATGGGAAGAGGAGAGAGAATGTGGGAAGAGGGGAGAGAATGTGGGAAGAGGGGAGAGAATATGGGAAGAGGATAGAGAATATGGGAAGAGGGGAGAGAATGTGGGAAGAGGGGAGAGAATGTGGGAAGAGGAGAGAGAATGTGGGAAGAGGGGAGAGAATATGGGAAGAGGGGAGAGAATATGGGAAGAGGAGAGAGAATGTGGGAAGAGGGGAGAGACTGTGGGAAGAGGGGAGAGAATATGGGAAGAGGATAGAGAATATGGGAAGAGGGGAGAGAATGTGGGAAGAGGGGAGAAAATGTGGGAAGAGGAGAGAGAATGTGGGAAGAGTAGAGAGACTATGGGAAGAGGGGAGAGAATGTGGGAAGAGGAGAGAGAATATGGGAAGAGGAGAGAGAATGTGGGAAGAGGGGAGAGAATATGGGAAGAGGAGAGAGAATGTGGGAAGAGGGGAGAGAATGTGGGAAGAGGGGAGAGAATGTGGGAAGAGGAGAGAGAATGTGGGAAGAGGGGAGAGAATATGGGAAGAGGGGAGAGAATATGGGAAGAGGAGAGAGAATGTGGGAAGAGGGGAGAGACTGTGGGAAGAGGGGAGAGAATATGGGAAGAGGAGAGAGAATGTGGGAAGAGGGGAGAGAATGTGGGAAGAGGGGAGAGAATATGGGAAGAGGATAGAGAATATGGGAAGAGGGGAGAGAATGTGGGAAGAGGGGAGAGAATATGGGAAGAGGGGAGAGAATATGGGAAGAGGGGAGAGAATGTGGGAAGAGGGGAGAAAATGTGGGAAGAGGAGAGAGAATGTGGGAAGAGTAGAGAGACTATGGGAAGAGGGGAGAGAATGTGGGAAGAGGAGAGAGAATATGGGAAGAGGAGAGAGAATGTGGGAAGAGGGGAGAGAATATGGGAAGTGGAGAGAGAATGTGGGAAGAGGGGAAAGACTATGGGAAGAGGAGAGAGAATAAGGGAAGAGGAGAGAGACTATGGGAAGACGAGAGAGACTATGGGAAGAGGAGAGAGAATATGGGATGAGTGAGACTTTGGGAAGAGGGGAGAGGCTATGGGAAGAGGAGAGAGACTATGGGAAGAAGGGAGAGACTATGGGAAGAGGAGAGAGAATATGGGATGAGGAGTGAGACTATGGGGAGAGAATATGGGAATATGAGAGAGAATATGGGAAGAGGAGAGAGACTATGGTAAGAGGAGAGAGACTATGGGAAGAGGGGAGAAAATAAGGGAAGCGGAAAGAGAATATGGGATGAGGAGAGAGACTTTAGGAAAAGGGGAGAGAATATGGGAAGAAGAGAGAGACTATGGGAAGAGGAGAGAGAGTATGGGAAGAGGAGAGAGACTATGGGAAGAAGGGAGAGACTATGGGAAGAAGGGAGAGACTATGGGAAGAAGGGAGAGACTATGGGAAGAGGTGAGAGAATATGGGAAGAGGAGAGAGAATATGGGAAGAGGAGAGGGACTATGGGAAGAGGGGAGAGAATATGGGAAGAGGGAAGAGAAAAAGGGAAGAGGAGAGAGAATGTGGGAAGAGAAGAGAGAATATGAAAAGAAGGAAGAGAAAGATAATTTGGAAGAGGAGAGATATTATGAGAAGTGGAGAGAGGTTATGGGAAGGGAAGAGAGAATAAGGGAAGAGGAGAGAGAATATGGGAAGAGGAGAAAGAATATGGGAAGAGGAGAGAGTATATGGAAAGATTAGAGAGAATAAGAGAAGAGGAAAGAGAGTAAGGGAACAGGAGAGAGAATAATGGAAGAGGAGAGAGAATAACGGAAGAGGAGAGAGAATATGGGAAGAGAGGAGAGAATAACGGAAGAGGAGAAAAAATAACAGAAGAGGAAAGAGAATAAGGAAGGAGGAGAGAGAATAACGGAAGAGGAGAGAGAATAAGGGAAGAGGAGAAAGAATAATGGAAGAGGAAAGAGAATATGTGAAAATTAGAGAGAATAACGGAGGAGGAGAGAGAATATGGGAAGAGGAGAGAGAATATGGTAATAGGAGAGCAAATAAGGGAAGAGAAGAGAGAATAATGGAAGAGGAGAGAAAATAACGGAAGAGGAGAGAGAATATGGGAAGAGGAGAGAGAATATGGAAAGATTAGAGAGAATAAGGGAAGAGTAAAGAGAGTAAGGGAACAGGAGAGAGAATAATGGAAAAGGAGAGAGAATAACGGAAGAGGAGAGAGAATACAGGAAGAGAAGAGAGAATAAGCGAAGAGGAGAGAAAGGGAAGAGGAGAGAGAATATGGGAAGAGGAGACAGAATATGGGAACAGGAGAGAGAATAAGGGAACAGAAGAGAGAATAATGGAAGAGGAGAGCATGGTTAAGAGGAAGGAGGTTATGGTGCCCACAGATACTTTCAAACAATGTTTTTGTGGCTGATGCTATACATGATGCCTCCACAAGTTATTTATTTCATCAATTTGGGAAACAAGTTGATGTAGAGGAAATATTAGTATGCTGATTAGTTAAATATTTTTTTTATTCTGTAATCTACATAATAATTCATTAATATGGGAGTAGGATTGACGGGGCTGAACTTCCCTATTAGCAAACATGAGGTGCGGCAGGTAGCGTTCCCAGTCCCCCCTTCCAGAGTTAAAAATGCCTGTATCATGTGCTTCAGAGTCTCATTGAACCACTTGCACAATCCGTTAGTCTGGAGATGGTAGGGGGCAGTACGGAGTTACCGCAGTCTGAACTTTGCCCTGAGACTCTGGACCAGTTCACCTATGAACTTTGTCCCTTGATCAGTTAGGATCTCACTAGGGAACCCTACTCTGCTAAATATTCCTAGCAGCGTGTCCGCTACCTTTATCCCAGTGATGGCGGTCAGAGCCACAGCCTCTGGATACCGGATAGTGTAGTCCACCACGTTGAGGATGCACCTCTTCCCTAAACTACTAGGCACAGGTAGTCACCCTACAATGTTAGCAGCCACTCGATGAAAAGGTTCCCCAACTATTGACAAGGACCTAAGGGGAGCACAAGCACTGGGGCACCTAAGCCACTGACACACATCACAATACTTACAGTAGGCCCGGACGTCATCCAACATTCCAGGCAAAAAGTTCTTTGTCAATCAGTTCAGTGTTCGGTCTCTTCCCTAGTGTCCTGCCATAGGAATTTCATGAACAACTGACATCAGTTGTGCACGAAAGCTCTGTGGGACCACAACTTCAACTTGTTGCCAGATTGGACTATCCCCATCCACGCTCCTAGCTATACGGTATAACAACCCTTTACGCCAGGTCACACTCCCCATCTCCATCAATGAAAGGCTGCTGCCAGCCTGGCACCTCATCCTTTCCAGTGAGAGTTCAGAGAGTTGAGCTGACTAGAACTTTTTCCAGCAGCCCTCACTATCATCTAACCCTAACCCTAACCCTGAAAGGCTGTTGCCAGCCTGGCTCCTCATCCTTTCCAGTAAGGGTTCAGAGAGCTGAGCTGACCTGAACTTTTTCCTGCAGCCCTCACTATCATCTAAGTCAGGACACTTTGCAGGGGAGTCTATGCTGGGGTTACTAGGGTAATTCAAAGTGGGGTCAGTCAATGGGAGGTCACTGTGGTCAGCTATACTCAGAGATGGCATACTGCTAGGGACAGTAGCATCACTGGGCACCCCCACAAGATCAGATTGGCTAGAGACAATCTTCTGCGTTACTAGGGGATGTAGTCTTTCCAGAGGCAAAGAACTGGCTGGTTCCTGAAGATCTATCAACTGGAGACTTCTCCTCTGGGCTGGCTGAAGCTGCTGGTGATGATTGTTGTCTAGCAGCTGTTGTCTTTTCCTCTGGGCTAGGTTGTGCAGGTGTAGATGCTGAAGAGTGTAGTTTAGCAGCTTAGCTTCGGGTAATGGAGTTGAGAAATGCGGTCACAATTCCTCCCCAAAATCACATCAATTGGGAGGCCATCCACAACGGCAACATCTCACAACTCCTGCCCATCTCCCCAGTCCAGATACACCCTTGCTACAGGCACTTCCCTTTTCCATTCCATCTGCCCAGTAACTTTGGCAGTGTGATCCTGCAATGCTGCAGCATATAAGATGGGGACTCACTACAGTGATTGAGCCCCTGATTCTCTCTACAGGGGTCCCACTTGGATGGACTGCAGGTTTCTCCACATGTTTTTGGGGGGGTCTTTTGACAAACAAGTGACTCTTCCCTGCAAGTCACCTTCAATCATGTCACACTCCATTAGGTTGCCTGGGATGAAAACAGTCTCTATAGGCTCACATTCACCAGTTAAGTAAGTCAGCCAGGCCCCAGGACTCGAATTAGGGGCACGAGTCTGGGGTGCTGGGGCTGTGGGAGAGTTCATCCTCAGGTCAACAATTTTCATGCAGCTATAGCACTTTTTCGCCAGCCTGGGCTTTGATGGTCGCTAATAGCTCCCAGGGACATAGCAGGCCTGTAACTGGCAAGAGGTACCCAGATGATTGGATACTTGCTATTGGGGGTGAGTAGAAGAGTGGTTGCCCCCTTATTGTACAGTCCTTTGCGGATGGCTGTTATCCTGCCACTTCTGCCTGTGTTAATTAACAGCTACATACTGATCCGCTAACTGGGCGGCTTCTTCCAAGTTGTCAGCTTCCTGTCCAGCACCCATTCTTTCACCTCCATTGCGCACCGGTGGTGAAACTGCTCTTGGCACATTAAATCTATTATATCCTCCATGGTCTGGACACCTGCCCCGCGCACCCACTTCTTTGCAGACTCCCGCAGCAGGTTATTCAACTCCTCATGGGTGGCATGGAGGTCCTGGGCAAGGTCCCTGAACTTTTGCAGATAGGCCTCCGGGGTAATAGTGTATCATTTAAGGAGTGCCTTTTTTACTATATCATAGTCCACACAGTTCTCTGATGGCACTCCATGGTAGGCCCCACTGCAGTGTCAGCACCAAATGCTTGACCCATTCCACTCTTTGAGTTTCAAATACCTGCAGGTGCTCATCAATATTTCCAACACTGTCCTCAAATTTAGAGCAAGATAAAGACAATAGTCCAGATTTGCCTGCCCCATGACTGCATGACTGGTGCCCTTCCCTCTTGGCTTCATGCCCAGATGACCTGTGCCCGCTCAGCTGCAGTTGCCTTGTCCCCTAAGGCCGCCAGCTGGATCCTTAGCCCGGCTGCCATGCGCTCCTCATAGGACAGAGTCATCAGTAGGGAGCTCAGATTCTAAGCTCACAAAATAGTTTCAACTCTCCACTGAGCCATTTTCTCAGCTCATTGTGCTGCCTGAGTTCCCTACTGAGCTCTCTCTGGAGCTGCTGAACTGTCTGAGCTCCCAACTGAGCTGTCTCCTCCATTTGCTGAACTGTCTGAGTTGTCTGCTGTTCCTGTTTGGTGAAATCCAGTTTATTTGGAACATCTTGTTGATCTCCAACTGGTTCTCAGCCTTCCAGCCTCCTGCAGGACACCACAGCTCCTCACTGAGCTGTCTGAGGTCCCCACTGAGCTGCTGCTCAGTGGGGACCTCAGGGCATGGATACATTGCAAACAATTGTAACCTGTTGCGAGCCCTAGCGTCCCGCGACTCGTCTCTCCTAGTTGCGTCCCAGCTGTCATGGCAACAGCCGAGATGTCGCTTCTGGTTTTCGGGTCCTGGTCGACACCGTGGCAACGGCTGGGACGCTCTGCCTGACAGCACCGCGCTTCGGCATTAGACACAACCGGGTGCGCGCACATAGATTAATTAAATAATTTAACAGCCTCATGTGGCTGATTAAACCCTCTGTGCCTACTCGTTTCTGATTGGGTGCTCTAGGTATATAAGGCAGGGAGGGCTTAGCCTCCTCTTGGCGGAGTCTGGACTGAATGTGTTAATAATCCACTCTGTGCATTTTATATTCATTATGAAACCCAGATAGTAAGAATTGATGGTGAGAATTGCAGGTAACATGCAGAAAAACGGGGATATTTTTAGGCACTTCCTAGTACACATCGGTAAACATTGGGACGTTTCCTGGGAATTAGGGAGAGATGGCAGCTATATGTCACTGTGTGTAACCCCCCCAGGGCTCTATAATGTGAGGGTATAGAGGGTAAAAGCAGACACAATGGCCAGGAAGGAATGGGGGGGTCGGAGGCTCAGTGCTGCCTTCTGCAGCTCCTGCTTCCGGTGCTGGCTGGGAGACAATAGGACATTCCAGGGATATTTACATATTCTGGAATCTTAAGTAATATATAACTAACACTGGATCAAGGCAGAAAACAGACTCTTTAACTCCATGAGTGCCAGAGGAACACAAAGCATATTAAGTATAGGACACAGTGTATAGAGAGGTGGTAGGGCTGCAGGACACAGGGTGTATAGAGAGGTGGTAGAGCTGCAGGACACACGGTGTATAGAGAGGTGATAGGGCTGCAGGACACAGGGTGTATAGAGAGGTGGTAGAGCTGCAGGACACAGGGTGTATAGAGAGGTGGTAGAGCTGCAGGACACAGGGTATATAGAGAGGTGGTAGAGCTGCAGGACACACGGTGTATAGAGAGGTGGTAGGGCTACAGGACACAGGGTGTATAGAGAGGTGGTAGAGCTGCAGGACACACGGTGTATAGAGAGGTGGTAGGGCTGCAGGACACAGGGTGTATAGAGAGGTGGTAGGGCTGCAGGACACAGAGTGTATAGAGAGGTGTAGGGCTGCAGGACACAGAGTGTATAGAGAGGTGATAGGGCTGCAGGACACACGGTGTATAGAGAGGTGTAGGGCTGCAGGACACAGGGTGTATAGAGAGGTGTAGAGCTGCAGGACACAGGGTGTATAGAGAGGTGTAGGGCTGCAGGACACACGGTGTATAGAGAGGTGTAGGGCTGCAGGACACAGGGTGTATAGAGAGGTGTAGAGCTGCAGGACACAGGGTGTATAGAGAGGTGTAGAGCTGCAGGACACAGGGTGTATAGAGAGGTGTAGGGCTGCAGGACACACGGTGTATAGAGAGGTGGTAGAGCTGCAGGACACAGAGTGTATAGAGTGGTGGTAGGGCTGCAGGACACAGGGTGTATAGAGAGGTGGTAGAGCTGCAGGACACAGGGTGTATAGAGAGGTGGTAGGGCTGCAGGACACAGGGTGTATAGAGAGGTGGTAGGGCTGCAGGACACAGGGTGTATAGAGAGGTGGTAGGGCTGCAGGACACAGGGTGTATAGAGAGGTGGTAGAGCTGCAGGACACAGGGTGTATAGAGAGGTGGTAGGGCTGCAGGACACAGGGTGTATAGAGAGGTGTAGAGCTGCAGGACACAGGGTGTATAGAGAGGTGTAGAGCTGCAGGACACAGGGTGTATAGAGAGGTGTAGGGCTGCAGGACACACGGTGTATAGAGAGGTGGTAGGGCTGCAGGACACAGGGTGTATAGAGAGGTGGTAGAGCTGCAGGACACACGGTGTATAGAGAGGTGGTAGGGCTACAGGACACAGGGTGTATAGAGAGGTGGTAGGACTGCAGGACACAGGGTGTATAGAGAGGTGGTAGGGCTGCAGGACACAAGGTGTATAGAGAGGTGGTAGAGCTGCAGGACACAGGGTGTATAGAGAGGTAGTAGGGCTGCAGGACACAGGGTGTATAGAGAGAGGTGGTAGGGCTGCAGGACACAGGGTGTATAGAGAGGTGTAGGGCTGCAGGACACAGGGTGTATAGAGAGGTGTAGAGCTGCAGGACACAGGGTGTATAGAGAGGTGTAGGGCTGCAGGACACACGGTGTATAGAGAGGTGTAGGGCTGCAGGACACAGGGTGTATAGAGAGGTGTAGAGCTGCAGGACACAGGGTGTATTAAGAGGTGTAGAGCTGCAGTTCACAGGGTGTATAGAGAGGTGGTAGGGCTGCAGGACACACGGTGTATAGAGAGGTGGTAGGGCTGCAGGACACAGGGTGTATAGAGAGGTGTAGGGCTGCAGGACACACGGTGTATAGAGAGGTTGTAGGGCTGCAGGACACAGGGTGTATAGAGAGGTGGTAGGGCTGCAGGACACACGGTGTATAGAGAGGTGGTAGGGCTGCAGGACACAGGGTGTATAGAGAGGTTGTAGGGCTTCAGGACACAGGGTGTATAGAGAGGTGGTAGGGCTGCAGGACACACGGTGTATAGAGAGGTTGTAGGGCTGCAGGACACAGGGTGTATAGAGAGGTGTAGGGCTGCAGGACACAGGGTGTATAGAGAGGTGGTAGGGCTGCAGGACACAGAGTGTATAGAGAGGTGGTAGGGCTGCAGGACACACGGTGTATAGAGAGGTGGTAGGGCAGCAGGACACAGGGTGTATAGAGAGGTGGTAGGGCTGCAGGACACACGGTGTATAGAGAGGTGGTAGGGCTGCAGGACACAGGGTGTATAGAGAGAGGTGGTAGGGCTGCAGGACACACGGTGTATAGAGAGGTGATAGGGCTGCAGGACACACGGTGTATAGAGAGGTGGTAGGGCTGCAGGACACAGTGTGTATAGAGAGGTGGTAGGGCTGCAGGACACAGGGTGTATATAGAGAGGTGGTAGAGCTGCAGGACACACGGTGTATAGAGAGGTGGTAGGGCTGCAGGACACACGGTGTATAGAGAGGTGGTAGGGCTGCAGGACACAGGGTGTATAGAGAGAGTTGGTAGGGCTGCAGGACACAGGGTATATAGAGAGGTGGTAGGGCTGCAGGACACAGGGTGTATAGAGAGAGGTGGTAGAGCTGCAGGACACAGGGTTTATAGAGAGGTGGTAGGGCTGCAGGACACAGGGTGTATAGAGAGAGGTGGTAGAGCTGCAGGACACAGGGTGTATAGAGAGGTGGTAGAGCTGCAGGACACAGGGTGTATAGAGAGGTGGTAGAGCTGCAGGACACAGGGTGTATAGAGAGGTGGTAGGGCTGCAGGACACAGGGTGTATAGAGAGGTGGTAGGGCTGCAGGACACAGGGTGTATAGAGAGGTGGTAGAGCTGCAGGACACACGGTGTATAGAGAGGTGGTAGAGCTGCAGGACACAGGGTGTATAGAGAGGTGGTAGGGCTGCAGGACACAGGAAGTATAGAGAGAGGTGGTAGGGCTGCAGGACACAGGGTGTATAGAGAGGTGGTAGGGCTGCAGGACACAGGGTGTATAGAGAGGTGGTAGGGCTGCAGAACACACGGTGTATAGAGAGGTGGTAGGGCTGCAGGACACAGGGTGTATAGAGAGGTGGTAGGGCTGCAGGACACAGGGTGTATAGAGAGGTGGTAGGGCTGCAGGACACAGGGTGTATAGAGAGGTGGTAGGGCTGCAGGACACAGGGTGTATAGAGAGGTGGTAGGGCTGCAGGACACAGGGTGTATAGAGAGGTGGTAGGGCTGCAGGACACAGGGTGTATAGAGAGGTGGTAGGGCTGCAGGACACAGGGTGTATAGAGAGGTTGTAGGGCTGCAGGACACAGGGTGTATAGAGAGGTGGTAGGGCTGCAGGACACACGGTGTATAGAGAGGTTGTAGGGCTGCAGGACACAGGGTGTATAGAGAGGTTGTAGGGCTGCAGGACACACGGTGTATAGAGAGGTTGTAGGGCTGCAGGACACAGGGTGTATAGAGAGGTGGTAGGGCTGCAGGACACAGGGTGTATAGAGAGGTGGTAGAGCTGCAGGACACAGGGTGTATAGAGAGGTGGTAGGGCTGCAGGACACACGGTGTATAGAGAGGTGGTAGGGCTGCAGGACACAGAGTGTATAGAGAGGTGTAGGGCTGCAGGACACAGGGTGTATAGAGAGAGGTGGTATGGCTGCAGGACACAGTGTGTATAGAGAGGTGATAGGGCTGCAGGACACAGGGTGTATAGAGAGGTGGTAGAGCTGCAGGACACAGGGTGTATAGAGAGGTTGTAGGGCTGCAGGACACAGGGTGTATAGAGAGGTGGTAGGGCTGCAGGACACACGGTGTATAGAGAGGTGGTAGGGCTGCAGGACACAGAGTGTATAGAGAGGTGGTAGGGCTGCAGGACACACGGTGTATAGAGAGGTGGTAGAGCTGCAGGACACAGGGTGTATAGAGAGGTGGTAGGGCTGCAGGACACAGGGTGTATAGAGAGGTGGTAGAGCTGCAGGACACAGGGTGTATAGAGAGGTGGTAGGGCTGCAGGACACAGTGTGTATAGAGAGGTGATAGGGCTGCAGGACACAGGGTGTATAGAGAGGTGGTAGGGCTGCAGGACACAGGGTGTATAGAGAGGTTGTAGGGCTGCAGGACACAGGGTGTATAGAGAGGTGGTAGGGCTGCAGGACACACGGTGTATAGAGAGGTGGTAGGGCTGCAGGACACAGAGTGTATAGAGAGGTGGTAGGGCTGCAGGACACACGGTGTATAGAGAGATTGTAGGGCTGCAGGACACAGGGTGTATAGAGAGGTGATAGGGCTGCAGGACACAGGGTGTATAGAGAGGTGGTAGAGCTGCAGGACACAGGGTGTATAGAGAGGTGGTAAAGCTGCAGGACACAGGGTGTATAGAGAGGTGGTAGGGCTGCAGGACACAGGGTGTATAGAGAGGTGGTAGAGCTGCAGGACACAGGGTGTATAGAGAGGTGGTAGGGCGTCAGGACACAGTGTGTATAGAGAGGTGGTAGGGCTGCAGGACACAGAGTGTATAGAGAGGTGGTAGGGCTGCAGGACACAGGGTGTATAGAGAGGTGGTAGGGCTGCAGGACACACGGTGTATAGAGAGGTGATAGGGCTGCAGGACACAGGGTGTATAGAGAGGTGTAGGGCTGCAGGACACAGGGTGTATAGAGAGGATGTAGGGCTGCAGGACACAGGGTGTATAGAGAGGTGGTAGGGCAGCAGGACACAGGGTGTATAGAGAGAGGTGGTAGGGCTGCAGGACACACGGTGTATAGAGAGGTGGTAGGGCTGCAGGACACAGGGTGTATAGAGAGGTGTAGGGCTGCAGGACACAGAGTGTATAGAGAGGTGGTAGGGCTGCAGGACACAGGGTGTATAGAGAGGTGGTAAGGCTGCAGGACACAGGGTGTATAGAGAGGTGGTAGGGCTGCAGGACACAGAGTGTATAGAGAGGTGGTAGGGCTGCAGGACACACGGTGTATAGAGAGGTTGTAGGGCTGCAGGACACAGGGTGTATAGAGAGGTGATAGGGCTGCAGGACACAGGGTGTATAGAGAGGTGATAGGGCTGCAGGACACAGGGTGTATAGAGAGGTGGTAGGGCTGCAGGACACAGGGTGTATAGAGAGGTGATAGGGCTGCAGGACACAGAGTGTATAGAGAGGTGGTAGGGCTGCAGGACACAGGGTGTATAGAGAGGTGGTAGGGCTGCAGGACACCCGGTGTATAGAGAGGTGTAGGGCTGCAGGACACAGAGTGTATAGAGAGGTGTAGGGCTGCAGGACACAGAGTGTATAGAGAGGTGGTAGGGCTGCAGGACACAGGGTGTATAGAGAGAGGTGGTAGGGCTGCAGGACACAGGGTGTATAGAGAGGGGGTAGGGCTGCAGGACACAGAGTGTATAGAGAGGTGGTAGGGCTGCAGGACACAGGGTGTATAGAGAGAGGTGGTAGAGCTGCAGGACACAGGGTGTATAGAGAGGTGGTAGAGCTGCAGGACACACGGTGTATAGAGCAGACTTGCCAACTCTCCCGCATTTTGCGGGAGACTCCCGCATTTTGCGAGAGTCTCCCGGGCTCCCGGGCGAGTGTGGCAATCCCCCGCATCTGGATAATTCTGCCCACTTCCTAGTGAAGTGGGCAGAATTAAGTCCCAAACGCCGCGATTCCCGGTGAATCGCGGCGTTTGGCCCCGCCCCCCGCTGTCAAATGACGCATTTTGCGTCATCACGTCATGGGGGCAGGTCCAAAATGACGTCACTTGGAGCCCCGCCCCCCCCCCCCCCCCCCCCCCCCCGTCACGCCCACCTCCTCTGCAGGCTCCCGGATTTCACCAACAGAAAGTTGGTAAGTATGGTATAGAGAGGTGATAGGGCTGCAGGACACAGGGTGTATAGAGAGGTGGTAGGGCTGCAGGACACAGAGTGTATAGAGAGGTGGTAGGGCTGCAGGACACAGGGTGTATAGAGAGGTGGTAGGGCTGCAGGACACAGAGTGTATAGAGAGGTGTAGGGCTGCAGGACACAGTGTGTATAGAGAGGTGGTAGGGCTGCAGGACACAGGGTGTATAGAGAGGTGATAGGGCTGCAGGACACACGGTGTATAGAGAGGTGGTAGAGCTGCAGGACACACGGTGTATAGAGAGGTGATAGGGCTGCAGGACACAGGGTGTATAGAGAGGTGGTAGGGCTGCAGGACACAGGGTGTATAGAGAGGGGGTAGGGCTGCAGGACACAGAGTGTATAGAGAGGTGGTAGGGCTGCAGGACACAGGGTGTATAGAGAGGTGATAGGGCTGCAGGACACACGGTGTATAGAGAGGTGGTAGAGCTGCAGGACACACGGTGTATAGAGAGGTGATAGGGCTGCAGGACACAGGGTGTATAGAGAGGTGGTAGGGCTGCAGGACACAGAGTGTATAGAGAGGTGGTAGGGCTGCAGGACACAGGGTGTATAGAGAGGTGGTAGGGCTGCAGGACACAGAGTGTATAGAGAGGTGGTAGGGCTGCAGGACACAGGGTGTATAGAGAGGTGGTAGGGCTGCAGGACACAGGGTGTATAGAGAGGTGGTAGGGCTGCAGGACACAGGGTGTATAGAGAGGTGGTAGGGCTGCAGGACACAGGGTGTATAGAGAGGTGGTAGGGCTGCAGGACACAGAGTGTATAGAGAGGTGATAGGGCTGCAGGACACAGGGTGTATAGAGAGGGGGGTAGAGCTGCAGGACACAGGGTGTATAGAGAGGTGGTAGGGCTGCAGGACACACGGTGTATAGAGAGGTGGTAGGGCTGCAGGACACAGGGTGTATAGAGAGGTGGTAGAGCTGCAGGACACAGAGTGTATAGAGAGGTATTAAAGTAATTCTATCGTTTTAAAATAAGCATTGCCCAATCAATTGAATGTGTGTCCAAAGCACAAAGTGATTTATTTTTTTAACAGATGTAAATAGTCAACAATTCAATACATTATTATATCATGATAAAGTACAGTACAGCACAGCCAATACCAAAAGATAAGTACATACCAAATGCAATCGCTTGCGCACGCTGCGCACCCACCGGACCCGATGGACAATATTCTGTATAGAATATTGTGTCAGAGTTGACTGAGGCCCCAGTGAGATGCAACTAATATATATACAGTCAGTGTTTCATTGTGAACAATAGAGATGACGTAGATTGTTTCTATAGGTCCAGACGTTGGGTGGGTCCAGGCCAGACAGGTAATAGGTTGATTCAATCTAAGGAATCCAAAGGTGGGGGTCTTCTCTCCAGGGGGTCTGCTCCTTTTCATAGCCAGTATCATACAAAGGTTTTACTCTCTAATATCAATAACTAAAGTATGCAATGTGCGATCTCTTCGCCGACTGCACTGGACAGCTGCTGATGATTAGGGCTTCAATATGATATCAGGCATGACACCTTTCCTATTACCTAAACCTTTAATAACACTACAATGTACATATAATCAACATATATCTATATATATATATATAGATATATATATAGACTAATAATAAACCGAATACTATCTGCTCCTGAATTACAGTGTAACAGAACCAATATGAAATTATATAAATAACTAACTGTTGTAATGCGAGTGTGTGCGTGCGTATTTTACCGTGCGAACGCACCACGTCACGTAACACGTGGCGTACGCTTCGCAATACGCACGGCAAACCAATATTAAACCAATATACTTTCGTTCATCCAATTATACGACTTCAACAGTCCACCCTTTGATAGTACAATAAACTATCACCTTAAAGATGTTATAAGCAGGATCTCAGTACCACGTTTCATTGTTATGTAATACAAATCCCCTTTGGTGTATGTCCACACTGTTTGTAGATCTAAACAAGTTATCATAAGAGAGAGTCTTAATCCTCTAAACGACTTCTTCTTTTACTATAAACCGTACACTTCTGGAGCTTGGAGATAACTTTTTGTATGCCCTTCAAGGGTGCAATAAAACACTTAATACATTATTTGGAAAGGTACATGGTACAGTAGAACGTGTATCAGCTATACAGAATTCTCTACTACAGTTCTTCAAGTTTAACAGGTTCTTCTGTCCAACGCATGTCTTTAAGCTCAGAATACATTTAAACACTTCATGTTCATCAATAGCATCATCCTATGTCTATCAATAATGTCATATGCAATCTCTTTCAGCTTGCGTTAATATACACACATCTCATAATGTCACCAGTTCTTTTCATCAACACTTGTGGGCGGGCTATTGTCTGTTCGTTCTTCCCAGTCTCCCAATACTCAGATTTAACAGTAATCGGCTTGTAAAGCATTGGGAGACTTCAGACTAAGGGACCTAGGTGTCCTACTTTTTCCCCTAGTGACCTCCCACCCATAGTTCGGGTACCTCAAGAATATTTAGTGGAAAGAGAACTAATCCTACTTGATATAATCACTGAGGCACGCGTGAGCACGCCCAGCACTTTGTTTGGTCTAAAACCTTACCCTCCCAAGAATGATTATCATTCTCAAGGATGCCTGCTCAAGTCCGAATATTACTGGACTGGCATCGCTGGGTGTGTCTCTTTTTTTTTTTCTATGGGGTCGCCGTACTTACGGACGTAATGCTACTCAGACAATAGCCCCTCGCACTTTCTCCAAGCTCCAAGGTTTCCAAATTTTCCTTTACCCCTGAATTGAATAGAGTAATTGGCCGGACTGATTATGCTACTAACTTCTTCCTCCCCAATACCTCCTTATCACTACCCGAACCAGTCTCTGTCACCTGCTAATAATCAAAAGAATTAACCGTCCTGAGAAGAGAGTGAAATGAGAGAACACAAAAGAGGAAAAACTACAACTTCATGCTGGACAACAGTCTTAGCCTTTGGCTCAGGTGCTACTAACTGCATTCGAGGCCTTCCAGTACAGACTCATGAGTGCCCTTGGACCCTTCTCTGAGTGTTGGCCCCTCTGCAGTGGGTGGTATGGGCACCAGTGTGTCTCTGCTACCCTTAAAGCCGTGAGGCTGGTAGCCTACACCTGGTACCTATCTGGCAAATAACCTAAGCTTAAGAAATTACTGCTCCACAACTTACTCTCTTGATCCAACATCCTGACAGTTAGTGTGACCTTTCAGGAAACAGTGTTTTGGACGTTCTCGTTTGCTGTCTCACTATTTACCTTCTCTCAAGGTCTAACCTAGCCTCCCAGTTACAATCTCATCTCACGAGGGGTCAAGAACATTTCAAAAACTGACAGGTTAGGAGTCTGCCCAGGGGTGATCTTTTGGTAGCGGGAAAGGACTAGTGGCACTTCAATCAAGTTCCAACTCTTATTCTATTCAATTCATTCTACCGAGTACCACTACTTTATGTTCACACTGGTTTATGGCTAATTGAAAGTATGTGATTTGTTACCACTACTCATACATTATACATCTATTATCAATAACATGAATATCCCTATCATCTATTATAACTCTAGGACTATCACATTGAATAACAAAAGCTTTGAGTATGAAACAGTAATACATTAGACACATTTCAATACACCTCTACCCAGACATATTTCATTGGTACACCTGTGTATACTTGAGGATCCTGCATGGTGGTAATTGGATGACGTGTATTTGTTTTACCTGGAGGAAAACCCATCAGCAGGAGGGATATGGGATGGCTCTATTGGTGTACCTTGTCCATCTCTCCAGAGTCCACCAGACTCCTCACCACATCTCTTCACCTTCCAGACAGTTTATCCCTCAGGTAACACAAATCTTCCTATATTAACCAATATGTGTATGCGTGCCTGTGTGTGTGTGTTCACCTTTTTAAAACTAAAACAATACAACGAAAAACAAAACAAAACATAGATTTGTTAGCTGTCACATAAAACCCTGCTGTCTATTTGACAGCTATTTTCTCCCTGGTGTGACAGCCATGTATGGTTGCGCGTGTAAGTGTGGGCCTTACTAGCAGCTACTTCAGTTGGTAACTGTGTCACTGTATAAAGTCCTCTATGTAGTGTCCTAATCATGTGCTGGTATTGCTATAAAACGATTTCTCAGTCACCTCAACATCGCCCTCTTGACTAGAAAAATGCTAAAGACCAATGTATATCAATCGATTTTCCCTCTGCCAACTCACATGTCATTCTAAGTACCTCATATTCAGCTACTTAACTAAGTGGGAAAGGCAAAGAGGTCTCTTTCTATAACACTTTCTTCAAATATAACAGTATCCAGTACATGCCTGTCTAACAGTGAAAATTATAAAACATGAAAATTCTACATTTTCTAGGGTTTCACATTATGCCGTATCTTGTGGTAAAAATCCTACTCCAATGTTCTACACAGAGATGCATATCTGTATGCCTATCCTCTAGCAATCTCCTGTCTCCACCCTTTGTGCATCCATAAAAAGGCACATTTTTGTACAGGAGGCACGAACCAAAACACCAAAAAAAACAAAAAACAAAACAGATATGCAATCTATAACACATGAATCGTATTTCCACAACAGAACCTTTCTGCTTAAAATCAGCAGTTTCTATACACATGAAAACAAAACCCCTTACTGTTTCTGTAACTCATATCAATCTAGTGTGTGTATCTCTGAATTTGTCTTATGTAAAAACATAAAATATGTTTTAGCCCCATTGTTGAGACTGTCTGATTTTATCTCTACCAGAGCAGAGAGAGAGAGAGAGAGAGAGAGTAGAGAGAGAGAGAGTGGGAGAGAGAGAGAGAGAGCGGGAGAGAGAGAGAGAAGTAGAGAGAGAGAAAGAGGGAGAGAGAGAGAGGGAGAGAGAGAGAGACTAGCGTTTGTGTAAAGAATGAGAAATAGGAAAGCAATGAATGATGGGAATACAAAGGTTTGAATACAAACATACATGTAGAAAGGGAGATTTTTACAACAAAATGACAGCTGGATTGGACTCTGACTCTATGGGGAAATGGCTGTATTCATTCCACTGTTCCCCTTAGCTATTTGCTAACTATGACCCCTCCCCATACTTGACTAGGGGTTCTTAACAGTGCAATCCAGTGTCGTCCGTCATTTGTTCATTAAGAACTCGGTATCTCATTGACTACATACCTTTTCAACGGACTTTTCTAACTTATAATAGAGAAATGTAAAAATGTACTCTTAGTGACTCATATTTTCTCTGAAATACATAAAACGATATTTTGGAGCAAAGTATGTACATACTTCATTGTTGGATAATGATTCTCAGCCAAACAAATTATCATGAGTCACTGCAGCCTAAAACAAAAGAGTGTTCCAATTGTCTATTGTTAATTAGTCTTTCAAGAGTAATTCTTCTATTTCTCTATCTCACCCCTTTTAAACACTTGTCTATACTTCTTTTGTGTCCCCTCTATCTGTGAAAAGAAAAACAAGATAGTTATCTTAAAACAGCAAACAAAACAAACATTTCTATTCTTTGCCGTCGGCTAGCAATTTAGGAAAACAAACATTTCACAACATAAATGAACAAACAAAATCAACCAAGGTTACCTTTTAGAAATCAGTTTCTTGTACACTACTACTTACCACAGTTTAAACCCCACCTGTTTGTAGGACTACAGGTCTAACCTAACCTCCAGGGTTGACTATGGTTCTCCCCCAAGGCATTGGCTGCTATGAGGTGCACAGGAAACTGTTGAGAAGTCTCCGAGACTTGTGTGCGCCGTCTCTGTGGGTGTCTATGTGATTCCCCCTTAGGTGGGCCAAGTCTCTTTGCTTCGTGTCCCATTTTCTTAGCCTTGGCTCTAATATTTTCTTTGCAATCTTTCCTCAAATGTCCCTTTTTAAGACAGTTAAAACACTTCAAAGATTTCTGTTTCTTTCGTCCCTTATAGTGGTTTTTATAATTCTGAGGTTGTGGATGTAGTTTTTCTAATGCCTGGATACTCAACATCATTAACCTATCACTCTGTGCTTTTTCCTTTTTACATATATTTTTATCATGTTCTATAGCATGCTCTCTAATATCAGTTACCGTGAGACCTCTCCAATTAGGAAAAGAGGTTTGTATCCAGGTCCTTAGATCCTCCCGGAGGCCGTCCATTAGTACTGCAACAGTTACCTCCCTGTAATGTGGATTTACCATTATATCCCATATTCCTGTGTACTTAATAATGCCCGCTAGCGCCCTTGAAAAATAATCAGTTGTATTCTCATTACCTTTTTGTTTGATGTTGCATATTTTGCCCCATTCCACAGTCACTGGAAAATATACGGCCAACTCTTTGATTATACATCTAATATTATGCTGATTGTTATCCTCAGTTAAGGGTTTATCCTTCTCCAAGTTACAACCCTCAATGAACTTCTGTATATCAGTATCGAGAGGAAGACAAGCTCTAAACAGCACTCGCCAATCTTTATTAGTAGGTTCATGTGCATTACCTAAATGTCTAATAAATTTCTGACACTTGGCCAAATCTTTTCTAGGATCAGGGAAATCAGACATAATTGTAAATAGTTCCGTCTTAGTCCATGGAGAATACACTGCTACTTGTTTCATGGGAACTACACCATCTCTGTCCGCTTTCCCATTGGGAACTGCTGTTCTGCGGATGGGATATAAGCCTACCAAATCACTCTGTTCTGACCTAGTTGCTGGAATTGCTGTTGCAGTACAATGAATGTCTCCCCCTGTGTTAACCTTTTCATTATTCTCACCACTTTCAGCAGCTGCCCCTGCTGGTGGGACCGTTCCTCTTCTTTGTCCTGAAACATTACTTTTAACATTACTTAAAACACCATACAAGTTACTAGTTACCATTTTTACATTTTTGGTATTGGCTGTACTTCCCGCCCCAACCGAATTTATCGGGGGCGTGTTTGCGCTCAGTTCGCCACGCTTTGCAACGCATACTTCCGGAATGCTTGTTTCCGGTACGCTTACTTCCGCTGAACACGTGTTTTTCCTTACACTCACTTCCGCTGTGCGTTCGCTGCTCTGCCACGTGTTACCTTCCATTTGCCACAATTTTAAACAGCCATCATGTTTAATTCTCGTTTTTGTTGATTTAATCAACCGCACTTTATCTCTAACATTATTTAACACCTCTGAGTCAAGAGTACCTATGTTTGGGAAAGGTTTCACACACTCCCGGGTCATCTTGACCCATTTGTCGCAGTATGCCGTAGCATACGCACCGTATTTATTATACATAACATATTTTGCCGAACCAACCGGCCATTCATTAGGCAGCACAACATGAACTATCTCTAACGTTTGCTTCGTATCCATTGTGAAAACAACCTATTTCTCAACGCTATGCAAAAAGACTTTTACCTGTTCTCCTTTGAAACAGAACTTACTAGAGATTTTTTTTTTTTTTTTTTATTCATGGACGTTTTCAACAGGCACGTCCCCTTAAGATATCAATGCCCTTCCTAGTTTGAGTACTTTACCACTGTCAGCACCAGATATCAATCAAGAATATCAGTGGTTGCAGCGTATTTCCTCCCACATCTCCCAAGTCGCAATCACGGCTGCACTAAATCAACCATGCGGTCCGATCGCACCGCTTACGGATACTAACTATCGGTAAGCTTTGCGATTAATATTTGGGAATGCCGCGAAAACCTGTTATTTTCGCTTCGAGTATACCTGCCAAGTATACTCTGTGGTGTCTCTTTATCACCTGCTCTTTGTTAGAACAGAACACCACTCACACAAAGGTTTCTTTATATCCTGCTCAGCCCTAGAACAGAACCTTTGTTGTCAGGTCACCTTTTTTTTAACATGCCCCGTCAGACACACCTGAACTACAGCGCTATGAATTTTTAAATAGTACCACACTGCCCTCCCAATACTCAATCACGGCCTTGCCATGCGGTCGATTTGCACCGCTCAATGATTCATTATGCGGACCACAGATAACACCGCAATGCTCTGTCCCTTCCAGCAAACAATACCCTTTATCAGTGAATGTCGTGATTAGTATTGGGTGCACGTGCGAAAACCTATAGTTGCCTATAATTACCAGTATACTTTTTCCTTTATGTGTTTATTCACATACATAACATACATAACATACATAACCTTTGTTTTCTGTACAGAAAATAACTTTCCCAAACACTGGCACTATCTTTTCAGAGACTTTACCAAGTTCTTACAGTATAACAACTATCAAAACTATTGTTCAACCACGTGGCAAATCTACCGGAAGTTCGCGTACGCACAGCAGGAACTACACATACGCACAGCAATGCAATACACTTTTAAAACATAAAACGACAATAAAAAGAAACATTTTTTCTTTCTTGTCCCTAGATTCTAATTAGCGTTCCTTCAGTCTATGCAACAACGGACATTCGGTTTCGCAACACCCAGTGAACCACAGGTATTAGACGCATTGCGTTCTTTCCTGCTTTATGCGACGCGTCCGTCCATCCACCCTTTGTTGAGGAACCGAATATCGTAAGCGTTGCATACCTGCCGGTAACGTAATTCCTAACTCACGAGCCCCCATATTATTAAAGTAATTCTATCGTTTTAAAATAAGCATTGCCCAATCAATTGAATGTGTGTCCAAAGCACAAAGTGATTTATTTTTTTAACAGATGTAAATAGTCAACAATTCAATACATTATTATATCATGATAAAGTACAGTACAGCACAGCCAATACCAAAAGATAAGTACATACCAAATGCAATCGCTTGCGCACGCTGCGCACCCACCGGACCCGATGGACAATATTCTGTATAGAATATTGTGTCAGAGTTGACTGAGGCCCCAGTGAGATGCAACTAATATATATACAGTCAGTGTTTCATTGTGAACAATAGAGATGACGTAGATTGTTTCTATAGGTCCAGACGTTGGGTGGGTCCAGGCCAGACAGGTAATAGGTTGATTCAATCTAAGGAATCCAAAGGTGGGGGTCTTCTCTCCAGGGGGTCTGCTCCTTTTCATAGCCAGTATCATACAAAGGTTTTACTCTCTAATATCAATAACTAAAGTATGCAATGTGCGATCTCTTCGCCGACTGCACTGGACAGCTGCTGATGATTAGGGCTTCAATATGATATCAGGCATGACACCTTTCCTATTACCTAAACCTTTAATAACACTACAATGTACATATAATCAACATATATCTATATATATATATATAGATATATATATAGACTAATAATAAACCGAATACTATCTGCTCCTGAATTACAGTGTAACAGAACCAATATGAAATTATATAAATAACTAACTGTTGTAATGCGAGTGTGTGCGTGCGTATTTTACCGTGCGAACGCACCACGTCACGTAACACGTGGCGTACGCTTCGCAATACGCACGGCAAACCAATATTAAACCAATATACTTTCGTTCATCCAATTATACGACTTCAACAGAGGTGATAGGGCTGCAGGACACAGGGTGTATAGAGAGGGGGGTAGAGCTGCAGGACACAGGGTGTATAGAGAGGTGGTAGGGCTGCAGGACACTGGGTGTATATAGAGCTGGTAGATCTGCAGAGCTCTCTTCTGTAACATTCCACACATTGTAGAACTCCTTCCACACAGCACATTTCTCATCAGAACTCTTCCTTAATTTAGGAAAATTTCCCAGTAAGACATCTACAGACTATGTATCCCCATTAGGGTCCCCATTTTGTCATCAGGGGCCCCTTAGTCCCCTCTCCATAGCCATAAATAATTGCTGACTGCTGGCAACAGCTGCTAGTTTATTACAGAGTTAAAAGCAAAGCTGGCTAATTACTTGCACTAATTACACTGACTGGAAGGAAAGGCAGATTGTATAGAGAGTGAAACAATGTATGTTCAGAGAGTTATATCCAGTTGCAAACAATGTCTGATCTATTAATAGAGTATGGGATGCAGTTATCGTAGAGTTCTGTCCAGTTATCTGAGAGTTCTGTCCAGGTATCCGAGAGTTCTGTCCAGTTTTCCAAGTGTTCTGTCCATTTATCAGATAGTTCTCTCCAATTATCAATCAGTTCTGTTCAGTTATCAAAGAGTTCAGTCCAGTTGTCCAAGAGTTCTGTTCAGTCTTTAGAGAATTCTGTTCGATTGTCAGAGAGTTCTGTCCACTTGTCAAAGATGTTCATTATTAGACAGTTCTGTCCATTGTTCAGACAGTTCTGTCTCCAGTTTTTGGGGGGTTCTGTGCAGATATCCGAGTGTTCTGTCCAATTATCCAAGAGTTCTGTCCAGATATTCAAGAGTTCTGTCCAATTATCAGAGAGTTCTGTCCAATTATCAGAGAGTTCTGTCCAATTATCAGAGAGTTCTGTCCAGTTGTCAGTTCAGTTCAGTTATCAGAGAGTTCTGTTCAGTTATCAGAGTTCTGTGCAATTATCAGAGAGTTCTGTCCAATTATCAGAGAGTTCTGTCCAATTATCAGAGAGTTCTGTCCAATTATCAGAGAGTTCTGTCCAGTTGTCAGTTCAGTTCAGTTATCAGAGAGTTCTGTTCAGTTATCAGAGTTCTGTGCAATTATCAGAGAGTTCTGTCCAATTATCAGAGAGTTCTGTCCAGTTGTCCGAGAGTTCTGTTCAGTTATCAGAGTTCTGTTCAGGTGTCAAAGAGTTTTGTCTTATTCTCAGAGAGTTCTGTCCTCTTGTCAAAAAGGTTCATTATCAGACAGTTCTGTCCATTTTCCATACAGTTCTGTCCAATTATCTGAGAGTTCTGTTTAGTTATCAGAGAGTTCTGTTTAGTTATCAGAGAATTTTGTCCAGGTATCCAAGAGTTCGGTCCATTTTGCCTTGATTAAGCAACAGCGAAACGCGCATCGGCGTATTAGCTGGCAACACTTGATGTTTATACTAGAGGAGTCTGATTAATTAACTACCCCTGTAAGCCCAGAGTTAGAGGGGAAACTCAGCAGGCAGATAGCAATACACTCCCCGTAACAGCCACAATTATTTTGAGATAGCGCCTCTGAGACATCTCTCATGTAACGCTATTGAGTGTGCTGCAGGGTAGTTTGCATATCAACTGATTGTTGATCGGCAGGAACTAGTCAGAAGGGATTACATACCAGCAACAATTATTCTGAAATAGCGTCTCTGATATATCTTTCATGTAACGCTATTGAATGTGCTGCAGGGTAGTTTGCATATCAACTGATTGTTGATCGGCAGGAACTAGTCAGAAGGGATTACATTCCAGCGCTTGTGATCAACACAAGAGGTAATTGGGATATACTATTTATTCCAACCCCTATCTGCTAGCTGGACATTATTAAGCTTGTACAGCCTGCTATTCAACAGGCATTATATTAGAGACATAACAATATATGTATAATCATGCTTATTATGGCGTATGTTTCTTTACTTGCAATCTGACTTATTCATATTAATCAAACTATTATACCTCTGCACCATATAACTTATAGTGGGATTATATAGGTACTATACTGAGTGTATCCAGCTTTTTATCTATATCCATGGGATTTTAATTGTTATATTTTAGTATATTTTGCTTTTAAGTTATAATCAAATAAAAGTTATGTTTTATAGGATGGTAATCATCGATATTATCAATTAGTAGATTTAGTGCACCTTATTCTAGAAACTTTGCTTTTTCCTCTTTTTGTCTAGATTACACTTTGAGTTTCAAGGTCGCACCCCAATTACCAATCCAGAGACCCTATTTAGGAGATATTTATAGGGATATGTGTATTAACATTGGGCAAAATCTTATAGTCAGTGCGGTGATATAAATCTCTACAGTTCTGTTTAGTTATCAGAGAGTTCTGTTTAGTTATCAGAGAGTTCTGTTTAGTTATCAGAGAATTTTGTCCAGGTATCCATGAGTTCGGTCCATTTATCAGAGAGTTCTGTCCAGTTATCTGAGAGTTCTCTCCAGTTATCTGAGAGTTCTGTTCAGTTATCAGATAGTTCTGTTTAGGTATCAGAGAGTTTTGTCCAATTACCGGAGATGTTTCACCTGTGTACTGTGTCTAGTCTTTGTAATTTAGAGTTTTGGCCACTTCTATTAGTAAAATTTTCTAGATCTAATAAGATGGATATCCACACTTTAAAGTTATCTATAGTACAACCATTGCTGAATTTTATGACTGTGATTTGTTTTTCCTCCCTAGGGCTGTTTTTACCTATGAGAAGAAGTGGAGCCTGAAGTTATTGGACTCTGGAGGTGAGAACCAGTAGAAGATCGATATGTGTCCTCCACCCTTACCCGTATTCACTGTGAGTCAGATATGCTCTACAGAGATACCTCCTAAGTTACTGGTTCAAACCCCAAGTGTTACTGCTGCAGCGTGATGCAGGTTATGGCAAAACATCATAATCTAACATAGGTCTAACATAAGTCGTGGGTGACCCAGTGACCCAGGAACTTGGGACCTGAAATATGTGATGAGGCCTCACCTACAACTTGTTTCTCTTGGATGATTATATGGTTCCTTGATGGAATGTAGAAATACAAACATGCGTTTCTGCTCCCTCTATAAGGGGGCACTTGTACATCTGTCCATGGCACTGGATCTGGCAAACAATTTAAGTGGTCCTCAAAATAATGATCTACTAATCACTGTGAGGAATATTCTGTCTATAGACTCATAAATTCCAGATATACCAAACATAGGAAAAGCTGCTTTCCGTGTACGTCTGGCATTTGGCTAAAACATATATAGACAAAACATTCCTCGCAGTTCTAAATAAATTACTAGTTTGAGCGTCCTTATGAGTGAGAACAAGTCATAGGGGATTATTCACCCTAATATGATAGGGTACAGAACCAAGTAGGAACCTGGTAATAACTTATCCATCTTAATGGATTAACAAATGGCCTTTAAACGGAGACCTTGAATAAACAAATTGTCCCATATTCATTACTGAAGACAATTATATTGTAGAACAAGAAAAATCATTTTTCAATGTTTAATTTTTTTAGCAGCTTTTGCAATTGGTTCCGATATGGAGCTGGAGGGAGCTGGAGGTGTATGTGTAGAGGGATCTGTGGATAGAGAGCTGAGTGGAGCTGTGGATAGTAAGCTGAGGAGAGGGAGCTGGAGGGGAGCTCCAGCTGGAGGTATATGTGCAGAGGGATCTGGGGATTGAGAGCTGAGTGGAGCTGAGGATATGGAGCTGGAGGGAGCTGGAGGTGTATGTGTAGAGGGATCTGTGCATAGAGAGCTGAGTGGAGCTGTGGATAGTAAGCTGAGGAGAAGGAGCTGGAGGGGAGCTCCATCTGGAGGTAGCTGGAGGTGTATGTGTAGAGGGATCTGGGGATTGAGAGCTGAGTGGAGCTGTGGATAGTAAGCTGAGGAGAGGGAGCTGGAGGGGAGCTCTAGCTGGAGGTATATGTGTAGAGGGATCTGGGGATTGAGAGCTGAGTGGAGCTGAGGATATGGAGCTGGAGGTAGCTGGAGGTGTATGTGTAGAGGGATCTGGGGATTGAGAGCTGAGTGGAGCTGAGGATATGGAGCTGGAGGTAGCTGGAGGTGTATGTGTAGAGGGATCTGGGGATTGAGAGCTGAGTGGAGCTGTGGATAGTAAGCTGAGGAGAGGGAGCTGGAGGGGAGCTCCAGCTGGAGGTATATGTGTAGAGGGATCTGGGGATTGAGAGCTGAGTGGAGCTGAGGCTATGGAGCTGAAGGAAGCTATGGATAGGGAGCTGGAGGTATCTGTGGATAGGGAGCTATCAATAGAGAGATGGAGAGAGCTGAAGATAGGGAGCCTCAGGAAGTTGGGGATAGTAAGCTGGAGGTGTCTGTGGATAGGGAGCCTCAGGAAGTTGGGGATAGTAGCTGGAGGTGTCTGTGTATAGGGAGCTATCAATAGAGAGATGGCGAGGGCTGACGATAGAGAGCTGTGGATAGGGAGCCTCAGGAAGTTGGGGATAGTAAGCTGGAGGTGACTGTGGATAGGGAGCCTGACAAAGCTATAAATAGGGAGCTGGAGATAGGAAGCTGAGATACAGAGCTGGAGGGATCAGTGTCTTATCCTCTGAGTCCTCACTACCAAGAAGCTGCAGAGCCCACCTCTATGTCACATTGCTCCATCCCTCACAGGGTCACATAAGAGTACAATTTTCTGGAAATGAAGTGGCTCCGAGCCTGTCTCCATAGCGGCTGCATTAATCACTGTGGGAATGAGGAGATAAAACTCCAGATTCTCAAGAGATGGAGATTTACTGAACATCCTCTCACAGCAATGATCCCTTGCAGGCCCTAGAAGATACCAGAACACAATTATTGTAGTAATAATTAGACTTGTTTATCCTACTAGATACTGTCTGTAGTTTTCTGCCTTGGGAGCTTATTAAGTGGATTATTTTCCACTCCAGACCACCGTAGCAGCAGTCTAGTGTGACAGCTGGGACGCTTCAGTCTTTACCTCCCCCTTCTATAAGTCTTGTCTACCAGTGCCACAACCAGAAATCTGTCTCTGTGTCAGAGCTGCTGTGTCCAGGAAGCTTCTGGGCTCCACTCCACACCCTGAGATTATTATTGTCCACCTTGAGATTACTGAACAAGCGACATATCCCAGTCGCCAGCTGTCCCTACTTTTCTGGATTTTAAAGAAAAATGTTTGTCCCTATTTTTCAACATAGACAACTGCATTGTAAGTGTCCCCTTACTCTGCATATTGGATGCCATTCTCTATATCTGTTCTTATATTCTGTTGTGCTTTATAAAGTTATTATTATATGACATTATAGCAAGTTCAGCAATCCTGATGGGGATAGTAGTATGAGAATCTCAGCGAACAAGACCCTGACATGCACTCAATGGGGGTGTGCTCTGCAAATGGCCTATGTACCATTGGGGCCAGATGTGAGTCCATAAGGGTCATGTCTATCCTGCACCCAGGAGTCCCAAAATCACTGTAGCTGGGTCAGAACAGGTTTAACATCCCTGCTAGGTGGTGATAGGTGTATTTGTGTGCCGCCACGCAGTGGGGAGACATTACTTTTTTTTGGACGAAGGGGTAACATTTGTTGCACACAAGTCCACTGCATTCATAAAACATGTCTATGACATTCAGGGTATGAGGTGTCCTATAACTCCATGACCTCCCCGTAGCCGGGTACTAAGGCTGCAGCCAATGATACTCACAACCTTAATGCAGAACAGGTCGGCTGCTCTTATGAGTAGAAGCTTATGGACCCCCTGGTGGTAGCAGAGAGAATTACAGCTGGACATAATTCTGACTGTGCTATTTTTTATTATTATTATTATTATTATTATTATTATTATTGTTATTTCTGCAAATCGCAATGAAAACACAGATATCATATTAATTGAGAATATCCATATATTTGGGTTTATTTCATTATCTATCATGTTCATATTTACTGAGCAGACACATTCCAGCCCTGTTGTATGAAGCTTTTCTTCTTGTCGGGCTGCTAATTAGCAGATTCTTATCCTAATAGAGGTAAAGATCATGGTCACCAGGACCAGCTACACTTCACAGGATGTGTGTAGATCCGGAGAAACCTGGGGATTACAGAGTTAAAGTCACCCTGAAATGTTTCATTGAGATTGCGCTGTTCAGAGCAACTCTCAGCTGTTGCGTCAGGATATTGGTTACATATTATTGCGCAGTGCGACCATCGCATCCTCCTGTTCTGTATTCGTTATTACAGAATATTACAGTAATCGCCAGAGACCTTGATCTGATTGTGCTCGTCCTATCAAAACTTTTACTAGATACAGCGCAATGTTTCTGCTGTATATTTCCGGGATACAGAGAAGATTTATCTCTTGTCTGATGACAGAATGCAGATCTGCCTGATGATTTAAAACTCTGTGAAGAGCACAGATGACCCAACAAGGTGTACACGACAGTAGATTGATGATAATTCAGGTTGTAGCAATTTCTCCACTGACAGAATGATTTGGGGTGAAGTAAGAATATTCACCCACATTCATCCTCCGTGTTACCCCCTATAATCCATCCTCTGACCCCTCACTTTTCCCCCATTCTCTCTCTCTGCAGTTGGTAGATTGGAAGAATTCACCAAGAAATGTAACAAGAAGCAGATCCTGTACGGGCTGTGCCGAGTGAGCGATTCCCACACCGACCTGCCGCGGTTTGTCCTCATACACTGGGTACGTGTCCCACTCAGAGATCTGTTCTCATCACCTTACCGTACAGCATGTACCTACACACAGGCCCGGCGCTCCCATTAGGCAAGGTTAGGCACTTGCCTAGGGCGCCGGGCTCTGGAGGGCGCCACAGAATACTAAAAGACTTTAAAACTGTGCGGCGACCGCTGACCATACCTGTCACGGCCGCCGCACAGCATCAGATGCACGGGGAGGGGGGGAAGAGGCTATTTTGTCACCACCGCCGCCTCTCTGCTCCGTCTCCTCCCCTCCACTTACTAGTGTCAGTGAGTGGAGGGGAGGAGACGGAGCAGAGAGGCGGCGGTGGTGAGACAAGGTAAGGAGAGGAGGGAGGAGGGCGGCGATTTTTGCGGGGGGCGGGGGGGGGGCGCCGCTTTTTTAAAAATGCCTAGGGCGCCGTGGACCCTAGCACCGGCCCTGCCTACACACACCCATTATACCAGACCAGCACCCCCAGAGTCAGATCTTCCAGACAACTAACATCCAATAAAACATGATTACAGTTTATAATCCCTCTCAATAATCATAATCTACAAAACATTATATATATGGTTGTATTAAGCACAAGGTACATACCCCATAGTATAAACCTACAGAGGTACATCTTACAGAGGTGGAGTGGGGGAGAGGAGGGGTGTACAGGCAGTAGGGGAGCTGTCACGTATATGCGTACACGAGTCTAGACGCTGGTATATGGCGATCCCTAGTCTTTCCACCCTCATGAATTCCGATTGTCTCAGCACACAGGGTACGCCCCACCTAATGCTGGAATTACTGAATAGTGTCACAAGTGGAATTAATGGTCCCTATAGTACACGGGTCACCCTGTGTTCGGAAGGGGTGTGGAGCATGCATTATGCTATCACACTGAGATCACAAGCAGTACCAGAAGCTGAAAGTGCCCACACAGGGGCAGATACCCCTGCTCCTCCAGAGTGCCCCAAATCTGACTCCAGTTTCCACATTTACTGTATACATCTGTATGCCAGTCCCTCACCCAGTTATCACCCATCCGCCAGTCCTGATTGGGCACAGTCATCTAGTGTCCTGAGTGAGAGAGACCCCACCTTGTGTCAGGAGCCACAGGGCTGCGACCCTCAGGGGCCCGGGATTAGTGAGAAGGTTTGTGGCAGCACAGACAGATTCTAGCGATCAGGGGAAACATACTAATGACACTGGATATACATAGTACATGCACCTGTTCCTCCCTTGCAGGTCGGTGAGAATGTGGACCCGTCTCGGAAGGAAGTCAGCGCCCAGCACCTTCCTGCCATCTGCAAGTTCTTCAAGGTGGTGATAATTTTATCTTACAAGGTTGGGGTTAGGGCTACTTATGTCACTGTGACAGGATGGACCACCTATGCTACTCTGTATGTAGCTGCTGGGAACCGGCTGGGCTTACTGTGCCACCATTCCCTTCTTTATCCCAAATGTGCCCTCTAACCGCAGTAGGAGGGGCTTAAAATGCTGCCTCCACTGGACTCCTTCACTGCATCCAGAACCACGTTCCTTCTGGGTAACTGTCGCTACCAGTGTACCCCCTTGCTCGTGTACCTGGGCTGGTACCCCTGACCTCTTACTATGGATCAGGGTTCCTGTGGATGGATCCCCCCTGGACGATCACACTGGCCAGAGCTGCTGGGTAGTGGGCAGAGCTGTGGTACTGGGTGCTGGGTCCAAACCTCAGAACAGCCAGAAACGGTTTAGAGTTGGGTCTAATCTGTAGGTCACAGGAAATACAGCATGGAAGAAGTTGCCAAGCAGGATCTTGAAGCAAATGATGCTTATTAGCTCCAGTGTCCTGATAAGGACAGTTCACACTGGTTGAAGGTAACAGTGATCAGGTCAGATAGAACAATAATGGTGCATTTCACTACAAACCAGTGCTGTTTTATACAGTTTTGGACACAGCCTAGCAGGGGGTAAGCCAGCCCCCTGAACTCTGTGCTGGCCCCAAGAAGTCTGAGTTATTTTTAGTATCAGGATGCAATATGTTTCCCCAAACATAGATTTATATGCAATTTATACTTAACAAAATTTAATTATCTGTGATATCCTAAATCACGTGGTAACAACTCCCTGTTGTGTATTCAAGTGTTGGTCACTCACATTGAATAGACTTAATTAGACTTAATGAGGACTTCCTCTCGAAGTTACACAATAGACTCCTCAAACAAATGCTCATTGCATCAGACATATACCTCAGAAATGAATGCAATCCTTACACAGAAATATAACACGATATGATAAAATAAGTACATTTCTAATACACAGTATCTAGAATCAGAACATTTGCAATATTATAAATTGGCACACTGCGCTAATAATTTAAATATATTATCACAATAAGTTATTTATAGGTGATCCGGCCACAGACTGCTAATATTATATACACAACAAAAATTCACTCTGGAAACATAATTATAGATGCCACAAAAATGATCGCTAAAGGTCCAGATAAAGTTGATTCCCAGGATCCAGAGTATAGAGAAGATACCAGACTTTCGCTGTCATTTTCCGGTGGACATTAGACTATAAAAGCTATCTTGTTGCTATGGACAACACAACCTTTCTGCGCTGCCCCAGTTGTCAGGAATGTCTCCTGTGCGGGCAGAGGAGGCCGGGTCTCGGTTCCACCAATTAATCTGCTCACTGCCCCAATTCTGTCATATGTTATATGGAAAGTGGCTGTGACTTATTTCTCCAATAGTTCATTTCATGGGGTCTCTTCCCAAAGGGCCCCACCATCCTTGGTGCTGTATAGTACAATAAACAACCTAGAAACCAGATGGTCTCCCACCTCCTACGAGACCCTCCATATTATTTATAAGGTGAAAGGTGCCCGGAGTACGTGACTGTCACAATATCTGTAATACATGGAACGGTGGATGAGATCCAGACACAGGGCCGTCAGCGGGGCCCTGGTGTATTTACTATCTACGCCGCACTATCATTAGCTCTGATGGATCCTGGACTCAATTCAGAGACACAGTGATGGGGTCTGGGAGGGTAGATGATAGCTTGGAGGGGTTCTTTACATGTTTGATGATAAATGGGCACACGGGAGTAGGTGAGCAGGTGAGTGACGGTTATAAGACTCTCCTGAGTAGGACTTCTGTATTTTAGACTCACTGGATAAAACCTGCAGGAGATCCCTGTCTTTATAATGCCGCCCTCTGTTCTATCTATCTAGGAGGCCAGTGTGGTGCTCAGTGCCCAGAGGATAGAGGACTTATCGGAGGAGGTGGTGACACAGGCACTGAGCAAGGTGCCCCAGCCGGCCAGGACATTCCAGAAAACTCGTATTCCAGGCTCCCATGAGCTGGTGGTAAGTCACCGACTGAATCTGTGGTATGATGGGGAGAGGGGCGCTGTGTCTGTGGTCTGATGGAGAGACTGGCACAGGGTCTGTGGTATGATGGGGAGCCTGGCACTGGGTCTGTGGTATGATGGGGAGACTGGCACTGGGTCTGTGGTATGATGGGGAGACTGGCACTGGGTCTGTGGTTTGATGGGGAGCCTGGCACTGGGTCTGTGGTATAGTTGGGGAGCCTGGCACTGGGTCTGTGGTATAGTTGGAGAGCCTGGCACTGGGTCTGTGGTATGATGGGGAGCCTGGCATTGGGTCTGTGGTATGATGGGGAGAATGGCACTGTCTTTTTATGGTACTTCCTCTGTGATAAGATTAGGGGTGTCCCTGCCTGTGATATACAGTTACTATGTCAGTAAGGTAAATAATAACAAGAAGAATATCTATCCATTTCCCAGGGTACAAATTACATGAAGACGAACCCGGCAATAGAGATGAAATTCAGCAGGAGAGATGCATTTTGGCAGAGATCTGAGGTGAGAGGTCATTTTTATTACAGGACCTCAAAATCTAATTATATTTCTACCAAAGAGGGGGATCAGAAACGAAATTAATACCAAAGACAAGGGAAGTGAATAGCATTGATTATCTTGTTACAATGACACTGCCATGGAGGCCCCACCTCGCAACTTACAGGACTTAAAGGGTCTGCTGCTAACGTCTTGGTGCCAGATACCACAGGACACCTTCAGAGGTCTTGTGGAGTCCATGCCTCAACGGGTCAGAGGTGTCTAGGCAGCACGAGGGGGACTTACACAATATTAGGCAGGTGGTTGTAATGTTGTGGCTGATCGGTGTATAACATAATGGGCCTGATACATGTTCGGACCTAAGCCTGTTTGCGGGCTGTATCTTGCGTTAAAAGCTCTGCACATGGTCAAAAACGGACCTTACACCAATGAAGGTGATTGACACTTATGACTTCCTACAACTTGACGGGCCAAGCAGGGGTTGGAAGGAGTGGATGGACATAGGCAATGTACAGTAAGGGTGTGACATGTTCATACCAATGTACAGTAAGGGTGTGACATGTTCATACCAATGTACAGTAAGGGTGTGACATGTTCATACCAATGTACAGTAAGGGTGTGACATGTTCATACCAATGTACAGTAAGGGTGTGACATGTTCATACCAATGTACAGTAAGGGTGTGACATGTTCATACCAATGTACAGTAAGGGTGTGACAAGTACATGCAGCCAATTCAAGTCCTTGGTTCCAGACACATCAAGAACACCAGCTACCGGCCAGGTGTAAGTGCCGACTGAACGTGATAGCTGACACGTCATAGACTTTGATAGGGAAAGTACACGTATGTGTGCCACTAGCTAGTACAGAACATGTGTGTGCAAGTAAGACAGACTTTATAACCGGATTGTGACTGATTCATCAAGGAACGCAATTTTTGTTATTTAAAATCGGTAACTTGCACACAGGCTGGTCTGTGTACAAGGGGATCTGAAGAATCGCTTTCGATGGAATTTGGGTACGTTCTGGTTGTACGGCACTTGCCGTATGCAAACATACACAACACACTGCAGGATCCTCACATGTATATATACAGTATAAAGTCCCCCCTCCAAAGAAACGCATTGTATGTAGAGTACGTATTAACAGCATCTTGATTTATATGTTTAGTGTGAACAAAAATAAATTGTTAAAAAATATATATTTTAAACCAAAATATTTTTATTAATGATTATACTGTTTAGAGTTGTTCATTTCTTTAATAATATACACTTTTTTGTATGTGTTCTGACTTTATTTTGCGCATACGCTTGTATGTGTATGTACATGAACTGTACACAATGTATTTGTACTACAGTCTCTCTGTCTACATACAGCAAAGAACAATTAGGGAGAGCGTAATTACATCCAGATTCAAGTCAAAGCGCATATTGAGATCAACTTTGATTTAATATGGAAATAAACAAGTTCAGGGATCTTTTCAAACCGCAACTTGCGATCCAATTTGAATCAGACTCAATATCTGCACAGCAACCAAACTCCAACAGACAGAAATATTTGATGGGTTCCAATTATTGTGGGTTACTCAAAATCCAGACATAAGCCATGGGAACAAGGTAACACTGTATCTGTATGTAGGTGAGACAGTCATGGGAATAAGGTAACACTGTATCTGTATGTAGGTGACACAGCCATGGGAATTAGGTAACACTGTATCTGTATGTAGGTGACACAGCCATGGGAACAAGGTAACACTGTGCCTGTATGTAGGTGAGTCAGCCATGAGAATAAGGTAACACTGTACCTGTATGTAGGTGACACAGTCATGAGAATAAGGTAACACTGTACCTGTATGTAGTTGAGACAGTCATGAGAATAAGGTAACACTGTACCTGTATGTAGGTGAGACAGATGTGGGAATAAGGTAACACTGTACCTGTATGTAGGTGAGACAGATGTGGGAATAAGGTAACACTGTACCTGTATGTAGTTGAGACAGTCATGAGAATAAGGTAACACTGTACCTGTATGTAGGTGAGACAGATGTGGGAATAAGGTAACACTGTACCTGTATGTAGGTGAGACAGATGTGGGAATAAGGTAACACTGTACCTGTATGTAGTTGAGACAGTCATGAGAATAAGGTAACACTGTACCTGTATGTAGGTGAGACAGATGTGGGAATAAGGTAACACTGTACCTGTATGTAGTTGAGACAGATGTGGGAATAAGGTAACACTGTACCTGTATGTAGGTGAGTCAGCCATGAGAATAAGGTAACACTGTACCTGTATGTAGGTGACACAGTCATGAGAATAAGGTAACACTGTACCTGTATGTAGTTGAGACAGTCATGAGAATAAGGTAACACTGTACCTGTATGTAGGTGAGACAGATGTGGGAATAAGGTAACACTGTTCCTGTATGTAGGTGAGACAGATGTGGGAATAAGGTAACACTGTACCTGTATGTAGGTGAGACAGATGTGGGAATAAGGTAACACTGTACCTGTATGTAGTTGAGACAGTCATGAGAATAAGGTAATACTGTACCTGTATGTAGGTGAGACAGATGTGGGAATAAGGTAACACTGTACCTGTATGTAGTTGAGACAGTCATGAGAATAAGGTAACACTGTACCTGTATGTAGGTGAGACAGATGTGGGAATAAGGTAACACTGTACCTGTATGTAGGTGAGACAGATGTGGGAATAAGGTAACACTGTACCTGTATGTAGGTGAGTCAGCCATGAGAATAAGGTAACACTGTACCTGTATGTAGGTGACACAGTCATGAGAATAAGGTAACACTGTACCTGTATGTAGTTGAGACAGTCATGAGAATAAGGTAACACTGTACCTGTATGTAGGTGAGACAGATGTGGGAATAAGGTAACACTGTACCTGTATGTAGGTGAGACAGATGTGGGAATAAGGTAACACTGTACCTGTATGTAGGTGAGACAGATGTGGGAATAAGGTAACACTGTACCTGTATGTAGGTGAGTCAGCCATGAGAATAAGGTAACACTGTACCTGTATGTAGGTGAGTCAGCCATGAGAATAAGGTAACACTGTACCTGTATGTAGGTGAGACAGATGTGGGAATAAGCTAACACTGTACCTGTATGTAGGTGAGACAGATGTGGGAATAAGGTAACACTGTACCTGTATGTAGGTGAGACAGATGTGGGAATAAGGTAACACTGTACCTGTATGTAGGTGAGACAGATGTGGGAATAAGGTAACACTGTACCTGTATGTAGAAGGGACAGCCATGGGAACAAGATAACACGCTTTGAATGTCTCATCCTGGTAATATGGTTGTATCAGAATTCTGAATTTAAGGTAACTAAGCAACATGAGATAAAGATTCCTAGAGTGAAAAATGGGGATTCTTCTTGGAAAAGCAGGACTGCAGGAACAGTATTGTTCCACTATAACCTTCTTTATTTGTTTTGCAGAGAGAGGAGGAAAGGAGGAAGGAGATGGAGCGGAAGCGGATACAGGAGGAGCGGATCGCGCTGGAAAGAGAGAGAGTACAAAGAGAGAGAGAGGAGGAAGAGGAGCGAGAGCGCAGGATCGAGGAGAAGGAGCAACTGGTGAACGAGCAGAGGTGAAGCTGTTACACTGTATTTAACAGTGTGTATTACACTGTCTATAACACCGTCTATTTCACGGTCTATTACTCCGTCTATAACATCGTCTATTATACCGTCTGTCATGAACATAGAGCACTTACAGCTATTTATAAGGATAGCCCATCACATAATTGTAATGAATAAGGCCTAAATAATAACTGCAGTGTAAATATGGTATATCACATTAATCCATTGATAAGTTGAGCTACTAAAGTGTAAAATGTGAGGCCAAAGAGTGTGTGTGTATTCATGGCTCTGCACATCCCAGTGTTAGAAAATAGCAGTGTCAACTCATGTAAGTTACACTCTGAATGTATTCCCTTTAATTTTAAACTGCTTTACTTGTGTATGTTATGTCAATTGTTTATTAATAATTTTAAATATATATATATATATATAAATGTCCTGTACCTTTGAATATTAAATCTATAAATTTAGTAGGTGGCGTCCTTGATACTCTAACAAATCCATTAGCCTGTTAAGAAGAAATAGCTCGCCCAAGTTAGCCCTTTGAATGTCGGTGTGTGATTTGTTGATACATTTGATTAACAAGCTGTGTGTTCTTGTATTTACATCTGCGTAACAGTTGTAACAAAGGGAGGCATTTATCTGACAAGATGCAGAGAAAACATACAAGCAAAATAAAACATTGGCGCAGTTATGCACCTAGATTGAGGATAAACCAGGTAAAGACTTATGTATAGTTTAAAGTTTGGTTAACTTACATGATTTGAAAGCTCCTTCCTCTCAGCAAACAGACAGGGTGTGTCTGTTAGTGCAAACAGAGCCTGTGATGGGAGTTTCCTCTTAAAGAGAAGGTGGGTGTGTCACCTGCCCATCAAGCTAAGGCTGGGGGAGGAGCATCATGTATAAAAGCTGGATTGTGTCATTTGTTCACAGAGACCAATGCTGGGGAAGCTGGCTGGTCTTGAGAGAGCTGGTCTATGTCTAGCTAGCGTTTAGGGTCTCCAAGAACTGCTGTGAAATCTGTACGGTGTCAAAACATTTACCATCCTGACAATAAAACTACATAAAAAGGAAGAAGTTGTTCGCGTGTGCTTCAGCAGTAGCGGGCTCTTGCCACAAGTGGTGTCAGGAGTGGGATATTCCGGGAAGCAAGTTTCCGCTACCCAACCCGCGCAGACATCAACATGGAGGAAGTACTGAGAATCCTCGTGAATGTGGCCACTGCGCAGTAAGAGCAACAAGCTCAGATGCTATGAGTTGCCGAGGCACAGGTGGAAAACACAAGGCTCTTAAGGGAAGAGTTAAGCCAGGTGAGGCATGACAGAAATTAACCACCTGGTCCGGTTCTCCAGAAAATGTCGCCAGGTGATGACATATAAGCATATCTGGTGTCCTTTGAGAGACTTACAAAAAGGGCTAAATGGCCTCCTAAAGATTGGGCTGAGAGGCTGGCGCCATATCTGACTGGTGAAGCTCAGCGAGCTTATATGGACCTAGATGAGGAACGGGCCTCTGATTATTTGTGCCTAAAGTCTGAGATATTGGCTCGCATTGAAGTTTCCGGGCCAGGCCGAGCCCAGCGCTATCACCAATGGCGCTATGATAAAGAAAAAACAGTCAGAGCGCAAGTGGCTGAGCTTTCTAAAATTTTAAAGAAATGGCTGCAGCCTGAGGAGAATTCACCTTCTTGGATTATTGAAGTTCTGGCGATAGATCACTGCATCCGGGGGCTGAACCGCGATTTGCAAAGGTGGATTCTGCAATCAGACCCACAAACTTATGAAGAGCTTGCCACCGTGGTAGAAAGGTTTTGTGTGCTACAGCGAATGACTAAAGAACCTGCATCTGTGCCAAAGCCACTGCCACGCCAAAAGCCAGGTTTGACACTCCATGCTACAGGGCCCAATGGCAAAACTGCTATGGACAGAGGGCCATGTGCAAAGCCGTCTAATCGGAAGTGTTTTGAATGTGGTGAGCCAGGCCACTTTAAGGCAGCGTGTCCTAAACTACAGGAACCCATGAACTGTTCCGTGGCACATATTGGGCCTGCGTCTCCAAGCTGTTTTACCATGAGTCCCACATCAGGAAGTCCTTGTTTGTTCCGGGTGACTGTGCTAATCAACCAAAACCTTGTTCTGGCCTTGGTTGACTCGGGGAGTGAACTTTCATTGGTTTCTAGCTCTGCTTTACCCGAAACCATAACTTCTCGGTTGCCCAAGGTGAAGGTTCTTTGCGTACATGGCACGACAGAGGAGTATGAAAGAACAATACTACCAGTCACACTCAAAGACAAAACTGTTATGGTGGTAGCTGCCATAGCACCTAAACTCCCATATCCACTCATTTTGGGGCGAGACTTCCCACTGTTTAATGAGGTCCTCGGTGAGCGGATCCGGCCGGACATGCCGGCAACTGATGCAACGGTCGGAAGCCCGGTCTTAAAGGAGCCGCCTAAGAATCCACAGCATCTGGACATCGATCTTTGGGAACCGCCAAACCGGAATGCCATCCTGGGAGTCACAGCAACAATTTTGTTTCCTCTGCAGGACTTTGCTCACTACCAAATTAATGATGCCACTTTGGAACATGCCTTTAAAAGTGTGACTGAGGTAAATGGGGTAGCGAAAGCCGCCCAGCCTGCAGAAGGTATACCATATTTTATTGTCAAAAATAATTTCCTGTATAGAGTTGCTATTGTACAGGGGGAAAAAGTAGAACAATTAATGGTTCCTCAGGCCCATGTACCCCTAGGGCCTGAGTCATTAAGGCAAAAAAGGAGTAAATGTTCTCTGGGACAAACCATGTTACAACTTAAGGGGTGCAAATTAGTTTATTATTTTTCACATAAGTTAAATACTGGCTGTTTTTTCATCTAGCACACAAATACTTGTTAGCTTTATTATAACACTGAAATTTAAAGTTGATCTAGGACATGTCCTACCCCAAGTATAAATCTGTCCCAACATTTTAAATTTACCTCCCCCTCCAATGCAACACGGTTTTGCCCAAGTGCAAATGTTACTCCTTTTTTATGCTTTGCCCTCCTTAATGACTCAGGCCCCTAGTGTTAAAAGCAGCACACACACGTCTGTGGGGGACAGCTAGGGGAGGATAAAACACGGGAATGAGTTCTGCTTAAGTTTTACTGGCCCGGGGTACACATGGCAGTGAAAAAGTATTGCCGGTCCTGTCCCATTTGTCAGAGAACCTGTCCCAAATCCATGTACAGGGCACCTCTCATTCTAATACCAATAGTACAAGTTCCTTTTGAACGGATAGCCATGGACCTTGTGGGGCCACTGGAAAAATCCACACGTGGGCACCAATATATACTAGTGGTGCTTGATTATGCAACCAGGTATCCAGAAGCAATTCCCCTACGAAACATAAAGTCCAGCACCATAGCTAGAGAACTTGTATTGATGTTTACACGCTTGGGAATACCCAAAGAAATTCTCACAGATCAGGGTACTCCATTCATGTCTAAACTGATGAAGGACATGTGCCAGTTGCTAGGGGTTACGGCGCTTCACACCTCTGTATACCATCCACAAACAGATGGCTTGGTGGAACGCTTTAACCTCACATTAAAGCACATGCTCAGGAAAGCAGTGGCTCAAGAGAAAAAAGATTGGGACACTCTTATTCCCTATTTAAAGTTTGCCATCCGTGAGGTACCTTAAGCTTCAACAGGGTATAGTCCCTTTGAGTTATTGTTTGGGAGACAGCCCAGGGGTATCTTGGATATGTTAAAAGAAGGGTGGGAGAAGCAAGGTCCCAGGGAGCCAAATCTGGTACAATTTGTGTCACAAATGTATGAGAGGCTAGGAAAGATAGGGCCCATTGTGCAGCAACATGTAAAAGAGGCTCAGGAACGACAGAAGAAAAGTTATGACAAAAGTGCTGTTATTCGATCTGTTAAGCCTGGGGACATGGTCCTTGTCCTGGTTCCTACCCAGGAAAGCAAACTTTTCGCCCATTGGCAGGGGCCATATAAAGTTCTAGAGGCTGTCGGTCCTGTCAACTACAGAGTCCGCCAGTTAGGTAGGAGAAGGGAGGAGCAAATATATCATGTTAACCTCCTTAAACCTTGGCATGATGAGGAAACCTCTCCTCAGGTAGTAAGTACTGCCATTGAAAAGTCTGAAGTGCCCATAGAGCCAGCATTGTCTATTCAGCAGAGACAACAGACTGAAGAAATGATTCGCCGGAACACGGATGTCTTCTCTTCCCTCCATGGGCGCACTACCTTAATCGAACACAACATTGTCACTGCGCCAGGAGTCATTGTAAAGCAGAAGCCGTATTGTATTCCAGAAGCCAGACGGGTGGACGTGAAAAAGGAGATCGAGAAGATGCTCCAGTTAGATGTGATTGAAGAGTCCACTAGTGAGTGGAATAATCCCATTGTGCTTGTTCCGAAACCCAATGGGACTATTCGCAGTTTGATGCCTATCCGATGCCACGTGTAGATGAACTAGTGGAAAATCTTGCTGGTAGCAACTATTTGACAACCCTTGATCTTACAAAGGGTTATTGGCAAGTTCCCCTGACTTCCACGGCCAAGCCAAAGACTGCATTTTCCACCCCTCATGGTCTTTATCAATATAAAGTCCTACCCTTTGGGTTGCATTGGGCACCTGCCCCCTTCCAAAGGGCCATGAATAAATTGCTACGACCTCACTCTTGAGAGAGCTGGTCTATGTCTAGCTAGTGTTTAGGGTCTCCAAGAACTGCTGTGAAATCTGTACGGTGTCAAAACTTTTACCATCCTGACAATAAAACTACATAAAAAGGAAGAAGTTGTTCGCGTGTGCTTCAGCAGTAGCGGGCTCTTGCCACACAGTCTGGAGATGTGACGAGTTAACCCTTTGTGTGCTTGGTGTGGGTCTGTGAGCAGTTAGAAGCCTTGTGTTCCAGTGTGGGACAGTATATTGGGGTCCTATTGCCCGTATTCAATAGGTAATGGCAGAACCTGAAGTTTGTGAGGTGTGAGCGCTGTGTGGGGGCGATTTAGTAGGTCTATAACCTGTGTGATAGGTAGAGAGACTGTGGGATGGAATTGTGTGACCTCATACAGCGAACACCCCAAAGTCACGTGTTCGTGACACCGTCTATAACACCATCTATTACACGTCTATTACACCGTCTATAACACCGTCTATAACACCGTCTATTACACCATCTACTATACCATCTATTACACCGTCTATAACACCGTGTATTACACCGTGTATTACACCGTCTATTACACCGTCTATTACACCATCTATTACACCGTCTATAACACCATCCATTACACCGTCTATAACACCGTTTTTTACACGTCTATAACACCGTCTATTACACCGTCTATAACACCGTTTTTTACACCGTCTATAACACCGTCTATTACACGTCTATAACACCGTCTATAACACCGTCTATTACACCGTCTATCACACCGTCTATCACACCGTCTATAACACCGTCTATTACACCGTCTATCACACCGTCTATTACACCGTCTATTACACCGTCTATAACACCGTCTATCACACCGTCTATAACACCGTCTATCACACCGTCTATAACACCATCAATTACACCGTCTGTTACACCGTCTATTACACTCTGTCTATAACACCGTCTATTACACCGTCTATTACACCGTCTATTACACCGTCTATAACACCATCAATTACACCGTCTGTTACACCGTCTATTACACTCTGTCTATAACACCGTCTATTACACCGTCTATTACACCGTCTATTACACCGTCTATAACACCATATATTACAACGTCTATTACACCGTCTATTACACTCTGTCTATAACACCATCTATTACACCGTCTATTACACCGTCTATTACACCGTCTATTACACTCTGTCTATAACACCGTCTATTACAACGTCTATTACACCGTCTATTACGCCGTCTATTACGCCGTCTATTACACCGTCTATAACACCGTCTATCACACCGTCTATAACACCGTCTATTACACAGTCTATTACACCGTCTATAACACCGTCTATAACACCGTCTATTACACCGTCTATTACACCGTCTATAACACCGTCTATCACACCGTCTATTACACTCTGTCTATAACACCGTCTATTACACGTCTATTACACCGTCTATTACACCGTCTATAACACCATATATTACAACGTCTATTACACCGTCTATTACACTCTGTCTATAACACCATCTATTACACCGTCTATTACACCGTCTATTACACTCTGTCTATAACACCGTCTATTACAACGTCTATTACACCGTCTATTACGCCGTCTATTACGCCGTCTATTACACCGTCTATAACACCGTCTATCACACCGTCTATAACACCGTCTATTACACCGTCTATTACACCGTCTATAACACCGTCTATAACACCGTCTATTACACCGTCTATTACACCGTCTATAACACCGTCTATCACACCGTCTATAACACCGTCTATTACACCGTCTATTACACCGTCTATTACACCGTCTATAACACCGTCTATAACACCGTCTATTACACCGTCTATTACACCGTCTATTACACCGTCTATAACACCGTCTATCACACCGTCTATAACACCATCTATTACACCGTGTATTACACTCTGTCTATAACACCATCTATAACACCGTGTATTACACCGTCTATTACTTTGTCAGTGACATTCTGTGCTGTTACTCATCCATGATGCTCTTATGACCATTGCGATGTGTCTGGGGTGGATCAGTAACTCTTCAGCCCATCAGACATTAGTGCATCTCTCAGGGGCTGCCGGTTGTTCTGTGATTCTCTAGTTAACCCTTCATGTGACAGCGCACTGCAATTAACTCTTCCTCTACCAGGACTCATTACCTAGCTCTATGTATACGTATTGTGTCTCTATAGGAGGCAGCAGGCACAGCTGGAGGCCGAGCAGCGGAGGATGGAGAAGGCCCGATGGGTAAGTGACAGACAAGCGGGGGAGATCTGTAAAAGAGGGACTGCGCTCTAGATCCATATAAAGTGGATTTACTACAAAAATAGACTATTTATATTTGAAAAGCCCTATTTTTATGTTGGGACTTCCCACCGTATGACAGTGATGAGGTCAGGCATATATAGCACTATGATTGTGAACACTGCTCACCTTACTCCTAGAGACACTCGCTTAGTACATAGCTATAGAGAGGCTCATTCACTAAGGGTAGCACGACCCCATAGAGAGGCTCATTCACTAAGGGTAGCGCGACCCCGTAGAGAGGCTCATTCACTAAGGGTAGCGCGACCCCATAGAGAGGCTCATTCACTAAGGGTAGCACGACCCCATAGAGAGGCTCATTCACTAAGGGTAGCGCGACCCCATAGAGAGGCTCATTCACTAAGGGTAGCGCGACACCATAGAGAGGCTCATTCACTAAGGGTAGCGTGACCCCATAGAGAGGCTCATTCACTAAGGGTAGCGTGACCCCATAGAGAGGCTCATTCACTAAGGGTAGCGCAACGCCATAGAGAAGCTCATTCACTAAGGGTAGCGCAACGCCATAGAGAGGCTCATTCACTAAGGGTAGCGCAACGCCATAGAAAGGCTCATTCACTAAGGGTAGCGCGACCCCGTAGAGAGGCTCATTCACTAAGGGTAGCGTGACGCCATAGAGAGGCTCATTCACTAAGAGTAGCGTGATGCCATAGAGAGGCTCATTCACTAAGGGTAGCGCGACCCCATAGAGAGGCTCATTCACTAAGGGTAGCGCGACCCCGTAGAGAGGCTCATTCACTAAGGGTAGCGTGACGCCATAGAGAGGCTCATTCACTAAGAGTAGCGTGATGCCATAGAGAGGCTCATTCACTAAGAGTAGCGTGATGCCATAGAGAGGCTCATTCACTAAGGGTAGCGCAACGCCATAGAGAGGCTCATTCACTAAGGGTAGCGTGACCCCATAGAGAGGCTCATTCACTAAGGGTAGCGTGACGCCATAGAGAGGCTCATTCACTAGGAGTAGCGTGACGCCTTAGAGAGGCTCATTCACTAAGGGTAGCGTGACTCCATAGAGAGGCTCATTCACTAGGAGTAGCGTGACCCCATAGAGAGGCTCATTCACTAAGGGTAGCGTGACTCCATAGAGAGGCTCATTCACTAGGAGTAGCGTGACCCCATAGAGAGGCTCATTCACTAGGAGTAGCGTGACCCCATAGAGAGGCTCATTCACTAGGAGTAGCGTGACCCCATAGAGAGGCTCATTCACTAAGGGTAGCGTCACGCCTTAGAGAGGCTCATTCACTAAGGGTAGCGTGACTCCATAGAGAGGCTCATTCACTAGGAGTAGCGTGACCCCATAGAGAGGCTCATTCACTAAGGGTAGCGTGACGCCTTAGAGAGGCTCATTCACTAAGGGTAGCGTGACCCCATAGAGAGGCTCATTCACTAAGGGTAGCGTGACCCCATAGAGAGGCTCATTCACTAAGAGTAGCGCGATCCCATAGAGAGGCTCATTCACTAAGGGTAGCGCAACGCCAAAGAGAGGCTCATTCACTAAGGGTAGCGCAACACCATAGAGAGGCTCATTCACTAAGAGTAGCGTGATGCCATAGAGAGGCTCATTCACTAAGGGTAGCGCAACGCCATAGAGAGGCTCATTCACTAAGGGTAGCGCGACCCCATAGAGAGGCTCATTCACTAAGGGTAGCGTGACGCCATAGAGAGGCTCATTCACTAGGAGTAGCGCGATCCCATAGAGAGGCTCATTCACTAAGGGTAGCGCAACGCCAAAGAGAGGCTCATTCACTAAGGGTAGCGCAACGCCATAGAGAGGCTCATTCACTAAGGGTAGCGCGACCCCATAGAGAGGCTCATTCACTAAGGGTAGCGTGACGCCATAGAGAGGCTCATTCACTAGGAGTAGCGTGACGCCTTAGAGAGGCTCATTCACTAAGGGTAGCACGACCCCATAGAGAGGCTCATTCACTAAGGGTAGCGCGACCCCATAGAGAGGCTCATTCACTAAGAGTAGCGTGACCCCATAGAGAGGCTCATTCACTAAGAGTAGCGTGACGCCATAGAGAGGCTCATTCACTAAGGGTAGCGTGACCCCATAGAGAGGCTCATTCACTAAGGGTAGCGCGACCCCATAGAGAGGCTCATTCACTAAGAGTAGCGTGACCCCATAGAGAGGCTCATTCACTAAGAGTAGCGTGACGCCATAGAGAGGCTCATTCACTAAGGGTAGCGTGACCCCATAGAGAGGCTCATTCACTAAGGGTAGCGTGACGCCTTAGAGAGGCTCATTCACTAAGGGTAGCGTGACGCCATAGAGAGGCTCATTCACTAAGGGTAGCGTGACGCAGAACATTGTACTTACCGCCAACAGCTTCATTCAGTGTATTTGCTCAGAGACACCTTCGTTCATCACCTCATTATGTATTGTAGAAGGCTCATATAAGTTTTCTGAATTATCAGGAATAAATGTAAAGCATTGTTCCGTTACTAATGCACAACAACTACATTCAGTGTCAGCAGTAAGCATGTGTATAAATGTGATCGCGCTGATAACTGTGGGACAATAGCAGCATAGAAGAATAGACGTTCTGCAGATCCTCTTCAGGCAGGTTTAGTAATGTGGACCCTGGTTAGTGAATGGACCACGCCGCCCCTCACTATCTGGATGATGTAACGTGGCTGGCGTGATCGTAGGTGGATGGCGCTGCTTGCAGCGTGATGCGTTTATCTGACACTGACGTCATTTCAGGGTTGTATCTCCCCAGATCCTATTGTGTATTTCCACTCACCCTGGTGCCTGTGGACAATAGGGACAGTTGAAGTTCGTATTAAGAGTACAGTAGTTCTTCATGTGAAAACACCCTGTAAACCGCCCTTTAGTTGGGGGTTGCGCTGCACTTTCTATTCTTCACAACCCCATGCTGCAATGTTAGGGGGCAGATGCATTTATTTGTCTTCATGCAGGGAAACACTGGCTACTTTATTTTCACACTGCAATTTAGCGTTGAGCTAAGACACGCCCCCTCCCAACTAATCATCCGTCCAAACATTTTATACCCCCCCCCCCCAGTTCTGCCAAGGTTCTGTTTTTTGCTTTGCTCCTAACTCTGAGACCCAGAGGCAAACGTGAGAATAATGTTATCTTACCGAGGTAAGATTAGGAACGTGCCGGTCAGTATTTACTGATACTCATGTGTTGAAGGACAACCAGAAGAGAGTGCATCTGATCAGAATGAACAGTGTCCCCTTCACAACCTCTCCGACCCACGTCCCATTACCCCATGACCTTTCACATCTTCCAAACACACCCTGCCCAGCCAACAGCAACCAACATCTACACTATTACACAGCCCTGCCATCTGCTCCATCCACCATCTCTATATTGTGTTCTCTACTCCCACCCCTCTCTAACCAATCTACTCAGCATGGTCCCTTCCTCATCATCTACTCCAACCCCTCTCTCACCCATCCACACAGCATGGTCCCTTTCTCGTCATCTACTCCCACCCCTCTCTAACCAATCTACTCAACATGGTCCTTTCCTCATCATCTACTCCAACCCCTCTCTAACCAATCTACTCAACATGGTCCTTTCCTCATCATCTACTCCAACCCCTCTCTAACCAATCTACTCAACATGGTCCTTTCCTCATCATCTACTCCAACCCCTCTCTAACCAATCTACTCAACATGGTCCTTTCCTCATCAACTACTCCCACCCCTCTCTCACCCATCCACACAACATGATCCCTTCCTCATCATCTACTCCCACCCCTCTCTCACCCATCCACACAACATGATCCCTTCCTCATCATCAACTCCCACCCCTCTCTCACTCATCCATGCAGCATGGTCTCTTCCCCATCATCTACTCCCACTCCTCTCTCACCCATCCAATCAACATGGTACCTTCCTCATCAACTACTCCCACCCCTCTCTCACCTATATACACAGTATGCTCTCTTCCTCATCAACTACTCCCACCCCTCCTTCCAACTCCCTTTTACTTTAACCTTTTCAATCTTAGCCACTGTGACAGGATGGACCGCCTATGCCACCCTGTCTGTTGTTGCTGGGAACCGGCTGGGCTTGCTTTGTCACCGTCCCCTTTCATTATTCCGAATACGCCCCTCCTGCTGCAGTAGGAGGAGCCTGCTGCCACCACTGGGCTCCTTTATGGCGCCCAGAACCACGTTCCTTCTGGGTTACTGTCACTGCTGGGGTACCGCCTTGCTGGTGTACCTGGGCTGGTACTCTGGACCTCTTACTATGGATCAGGGTTGCTGTGGATGGATCCCCCCTGGCCTATCACACTGACCAGAGCTGCAGGGTAGCAGGCAGAGCGGTGGTACCGGAAAAGCTGGGTCCAACCTCAGAAACAGCCGGAGAACAGATTAGATTTAGGGTCTAATCTGCAGGTCACAGGATTACAGCAATATTGAAGATGTTTACAAGCAGCTCTTTGAAGCAAGTGATGTTTATTTGCTCTCACACACTGGTTGAAGGTACCAGGTGATCAGGTCAGATGGAACATCAGAATGATACATTTCAGTGTACAGGACAGTGCTTTTTATATTGATTTGGACACAGGCTATTTTTAGAATCAGGATGCAATGTGTTTACACAAACATGGATTTACATGCATTGCAAAGCTAACAATATTTACACTTATCTGTGAAATTCTAGAAACGCTGTGATGTCTTGCATCTTGTTTTTAGACACAGGAAATCTAGCAAGTCAAAAGGTCTAATTCACATGAATACTTTCTTCAGTCTGTCACAGAATACACATTCTCAAAGAAAGGTACAACCCCCAAACAAATCATTTCCCCACATCACGATACACAAAGACTTTCTAAACAAAGGCTCATTGTATCAGATATATACATCAGAAATAAGGTATTTCCTTTAGCAAGATTAAAACAGAAAAAGCTAATTTTCTACCCTGGTCTCAGAAATAACGATTTCCTATATCAAAATATACATAATATTAAAAATAAGTGCATTGGCAATTTATACAATAAGTTATTTATAAGTGATCCAATCACAGCCATATATTTCCCACTATTTTCCTTTCCATCTCCTATGCAGTGTGAAATACCAGATCTCTCCTCATTTAACACCCCTCCATTTACCATCTTATCATTCCTAAGTCGCTCACCCTGATTTACATCACTATATTCTGGCTCCATTTCTCTCACTGCTTACCTGCAGCTCTCGCCTACGAGATCTTATCTCTCTTCACTGCCCCATATCCCAGAGGCAGAAATGCTGTGGAAGTGGACAGCCTTCTTTCTTCCTGGTACAATTTTCAGGTTATCCCACCCAAATCGTATCTCTCCTTCTCCTTCAAAGTCCATAACATTCTACACGTCTTTTCACGCCACCATTTTCTGTCCCCCTGTCCAATCTCCTTTTCGCCTCGCTCCCTTACTTTCTCTCTCAACTATCCATTCTCATTCTAGGAGATCTCTAACTTCCCATTGACAACTCTGCTTCCTCTACTGCCACCAAACTTCTCTACCTCAATTCCTGTATTGGCCTCTCTCAGTGGATTCCCCCCCCCCAAAAAAAAACACACATTGTAATGGTCATTTCCTTGACCACATCTTCTTAATGCTCTTTCCCTCTTCTCTAGAATTACTCCTATTGCACCACCACTAATACTTACCTCCCCTGATGCATACCCCTCCACATACACACCTCTGCTGATACTTACCTCTCCCAAAACTTACCCCTCCACATACACCTCTGCTGATACTTACCTCCCTTGATACGTACCCTTACACATACACACCTCTGCTGATACTTACCTCTCCCGAGACTTACCTCTCCACATACACCTCTGCTGATACTTACCTCCCTCGATACGTACCCTTCCACATACACACCTCTGCTGCTACTTACCTCCCCGATACATACCCTTCCACATACACACATCTGCTGATACTTACCTCCCCCAATACGTACCCCTCTACATACACACATCTGCTGATACTTACCTCCCTCGATACGTACCCCTCTACATACACACATCTGCTGATACTTACCTCCCTCGATACGTACCCCTCTACATACACACATCTGCTGATACTTACCTCCCTCGATACGTACCCCTCTACATACACACATCTGCTGATACTTACCTCCCCTGATACGTACCCTTCCACATAGACCTCTGCTGATACTTACCTCCCTCGATACGTACCCTTCCACATACACACCTCTGCTGCTACTTACCTCCCCGATAGATACCCTTCCACATACACACATCTGCTGATACTTACCTCCCTCGATACGTACCCTTACACATACACACCTCTGCTGCTACTTACCTCCCCGATACATACCCTTCCACATACACACATCTGCTGATACTTACCTCCCCCGATACGTACCCCTCTACATACACACATCTGCTGATAATTACCTCCCTCGATACGTACCCCTCTACATACACACATCTGCTGATACTTACCTCCCTCGATACGTACCCCTCTACATACACACATCTGCTGATACTTACCTCCCTCGATACGTACCCCTCTACATACACACATCTGCTGATACTTACCTCCCTCGATATGTACCCCTCTACATACACACATCTGCTGATACTTACCTCCCCTGATACGTACCCTTCCACATAGACCTCTGCTGATACTTACCTCCCTCGATACGTACCCTTCCACATACACACCTCTGCTGCTACTTACCTCCCCGATACATACCCTTCCACATACACACATCTGCTGATACTTACCTCCCTCGATACATACCCTTCCACATACACACATCTGCTGATACTTACCTCCCCGATACATACTCCTCTACATAGACACCTCCACTAGTTATATTGTTACCTCTGGACTCTTGCACCACAGGTTCAGCAGCAGAAGGAATTCGAAGAGGAAGAGCGGGGGAGATATAAGCGCAGTCAGTCCATTGAGATGGCCGCAGTGAGTATGAGTCTTGTACCTGTTTGTACATCTATAGCAGTAAGAATAGAGCATTGTGGGTGAGGGCTGATTAGGAGGAGCCAGAAGGTTCACACAATGTATTTTTGGTTTTATTTTAGTTTTAATGATTTAACTTTATTGCATTGTAATTTGAGGTCATTATGTTCTTAAAATCTGTTGTACAAATCTCCACAGGAGGCAGCTTCCCTTGTATCACATAGGTACATGCACCCTCGGAACTTCTTTCGGCAGCAGGAACACTCAGTGTCCAGCTCCTTCTCACCCCCATCCACACCAAGCTCTCCATCTAAATCCCCCTCTGGTAAGAAGGATAGTGTCTACATTATAAACCACAGAGGGTCAGTCTTGCTCTATTCTGTTGGTCAATATTGAGTCTATGAATGGCGTAAATGTTGAGTCTATGGGGGAGGGGGTTCAATTAGATTTCACCGAGATTTTTACCACAATGTCCGCGGCGCAATGTCCGTGCGGCACATCACCGACATTTGAGGTGGGATAAATGTTCAGTTTAAGATTTGGGCTAAATGGTCATTCTCGGAATCAGGTAAATGGTCAGTTGATTGTTTGGGTAAATAGTCTAGGATTTGGGTAAATGATCAGTTAATGATTCAGGTAAATAGCTTAAAATTTGGGTAAATGTTCATTCTCTGAATCAGGTAAATAGCCAGTTTAGGATTTGAGTAAAGTATCAGTTGATTTATATATGTAATTAGTCAGTTGAGATAATGAATCCCTTTATTTCGCTCATTATATTCAGCACAAGTAATCTTTAGGACAAGTTCAAGTTATTGGTAGATGACTCGTGTTTTTTTTCTCTCTCCAAGGATTTTTCAACAGACCAACACCACGATACCAGCGCAGTATGACAGAGTCTATCTTGACCCCCACAAGCCGAAGTCCAACTTACATTTATGGTTTCCAAAAAAGAGATTCATTCAGTTCTCCTTCACCTCACACTCCCAAGCCATGTTCTCCAGCCTTCATCTTCTCCAAGTCTCCTCTGCCTGTCACCTCTCCTAAGGTGGACTCTTTACCTTCATTCATACCTCCTCCAATTACCACCACTCGAGCTGGTCCATCACATATAAAAGGGAGTTCTCCAACTCAGACACATTATAATACATCACCAAAGGCTATGTCTGATGATTTGCCATTTAGAGCTGAATATATAACATCGTCAGAGCCTCAGAAACAACCTAACTCAACCCCAAACACAATCCCCCAGACCAGGCCGGTATCCCTTAATATTATACCACAACCAAATCTTCAAACTCAGCAAAGTTCTGTGTCTAGTGGAATATACAAAGCTGAGCTTGTGCCTGTTGATACCATATCAACATTACATTCTGAAGCCACAAATAAACCTATTATGAAACAAACATATAGTGTAAAATCACCAACAAGCTCCCCCACATCTGAAGAACCAACTGCAATAAAGGCCACTGTCTCTATCTCCACTCCCGTGACTGAAATTGCTTATGCTAGCCCAACAATTTCTCCTGACCCTCCCAAGTCAGAGGCACTAGTACCAATATCTACCACACAGGCTGCACTACCACCTTCTACTCCGGCTGTGACAGTACCTATTTCAGCTTCACAGGTCTCAATTTCTTCTGCTCCAGCCCCTGACAAGGATACTTTCCCACTTTCCTCTACTGCGAATGTCACAGAGACTAAAGACGGTTTTGTTCCACCCGGTAGAATTGACGCACTTTCCACTACTACCACACACATTGATTTGCCCACTGATGAGAGTCTTGTGACTCCCAGTGATTCAACATCAGTATTAGTGGACAGAATTTCTCCTGTTTCCACCCCTTTGGCCTCTTTATTACCCTATGTGGTTCCCCGTCCTTATGCCCCATTTAATGTAGAGACAACTGACCCCAGCACTTTAAAAACCTTACCAATTACGGTATCTTTAGGATACAATGCTTTGCTGCCATCATCAGGCTTCACAGGGAAATTAGATGAGATCCCACAGATAGGCAATCAAAATCTGAAGACTTTACCCCAATCTCTTATATATCCCTCTGGCAGCGAATTTAAATCAAAGACTGACAGCTCACCTGAATCTCAGGGAGAGCCCCATGATAACCAAACTGAGGTTCCACTACCTGAATTTATACCTGTGGATGTCTCCCTTCCCACCAATGCCTCACCTGAATGTGAACCCAATAATAATGAAACTGAGGTTCCACTACCTGAGTCTTTACCTGTGGATGTCTCCCTTCCCACCGATGTCTCACCTGAATGTGAACCCAATAATAGCCAAATTGAGGTTCCATTACCTCAGTCTTCACCTGTGGCTGTCTCCCTTCCCATTGATGCCTCACCTGAATGTGAACCCAATAATAATGAAACTGAGGTTCCACTACCTGAGTCTTTACCTGTGGATGTCTCCCTTCCCATTGATGCCTCACCTGAATGTGAACCCAATAATAATGAAACTGAGGTTCCACTACCTGAGTCTTTACCTGTGGATGTCTCCCTTCTCACCGATACCTCACCTGAATGTGAACCCAATAATAGCCAAATTGAGGTTCCATTACCTGAGTCTTTACCTGTGGCTGTCTCCCTTCCCATTGATGCCTCACCTGAATGTGAACCCAATAATAACCAAATTGAGGTTCAACTGCCTGAATTTTTATCTGTGGCTGTCTCCCTTCCCACCGATGCCTCAACTGATTGTGAACCCAATAATAACTTATCTGAGGTTCCACTACCTGAGTCTTTACCTGTATCTATCTCCCTTCCCATTGATTCCTCACCTGAATGTGAACCCAATAATAACCAAAATGAGGTTCCACTGATTGAGTTTTTACATATATCTACCTCCCTGTCCACCGACAATCCACCTCAATCTCTGCCTAATAATACCCAAATTGAGGTTCCACTAATTGACTCTTTATCTGTATTTGACTCACTTCTCACCGATGACTCGCCTGAATATCAGCCCAATAATAACCAAACTGAGGTTCAACTAATTGACCCTTTACCTCTATTTGACTCCTTTCCCATTGATGACTCACCTCAATCTCTGCCCAATAATAACCAAACCGAGATGCCCCTAATTGAGTTTTTACTTGTATCTACCTCCCTTTCCACCGATGATGATGATGATGATAAGCAAACTGAAGTGCCACTAATTGACTATTTTCCTGCATTTGGCTCTTTTCCCATCGATGACTCACCTCATTCTCTGCCCAATAATAACCAAACAGAGGTATCACTAATTGACTCTTTACCTGCATTTGACTATTTTCACACCGATAACTCCCTGCATTCTCTGCCCAATAATAAACAATCAGAGGTTCCACTGAATGAGTTTATACCTTTATCTACTTCCCTCTCCATCGACCACTCACCTGAATCTCAACCCCAAAATAACCAAACAGAGATTCCACTACTTGAGTGTGTATCTCTATATGACTCATTTCATATTGACGACTCTCAAACCAATGATTGCCAAACTAAGGTTCCATTAAGTCAGTCTTTACCTTTGTCTTCCTCTCTTCCCACTGACAGGTCACCTAAATCTCAGTCACCACCAAGCGATAATTTATCTCTTGAAGCACCCCCTTTAAACACTGTGTTGACATGTGATTCATTGCCCACAGAGAAATTAATTCTGTTCGAGGACCCCCACCCTGGCAGCCCACCAGTTACGGGAAATGTCATTTCATTTGAGCCACTGCATACAGGTGGTTCCACTGCATTAGATGTAAAGCCCATGGGCATAGTGGCCCATAGCACAGATAATGTAATAGTACATAACACCTTGCCCACCAACAACTTAGTAGTTGAGAATCTACCAGCTGAAGACTTCATTTTATATGACTCTGTGCAGAATCCCAATGACAGCTCAGAAGACAGTAACACCAAACCTTCAACACAGACCCAAACACTGACCACTCTGCAGACAGTAGAACATGCTGATCATGGCGATTTCAATGCCAACTCTTCCCAAATTTCTCTTTGATCTAAATGCTGCACTTCACATGGATGTCTTCAAGTATAATAGAGGTGAGTGACCAAATTAGGGCAATTATAGTTTGACAAAATCATTTTTGTTAGTAAATATTATTAATATCCAGGTGTCAACTTTGTTCACACCTTGGTCTGTCTACTTTCATTTGTTGTGTGTGTCCATTTTACACGCAGATAATATGGGCTTGTTTACTACATAAACTCTCCATTCCCCACGGACTTCACATGTATTCCTTGCAAATATCAATGCACTTTCCTCTCAACATTCCTTGTTTATTTACATAGCTTCTTCTAGTCTTTATGTTCTTATCCTTCATCCTCTTCTTCCTCACTGTATCCCAGTCTACAAATACTGTCTTGTCTTACGTGTGCCAAAACACAAATCTTTCTCAGCTCATCCTGTCCAAGGAAATGTGGTACAAGCTCTTTAAGTAAATAATATTGTGTCAGGAAGAAAGATCTCAGGGCTCTTTTCCTGTATTAGGTGGCAGACGTTGGTTATGTATCTGGGAACAAACATGTGGAACATTTGTGACCTGGGAATTGTACCTTCTACAAATCTCATCTCCCGGCCAGGTAACATTGTCACAGTTCCAAGACTAGTATGGAAATCACTTACCACACCTTTATATAGCACAGTCATCGTTCAATAAAACCTACTGACTGGAGGTCAAGGGAGTTTTCAGAAGTCCACCATATTGATTGGATGACAGATGGTGTCCATGGTTTCCTCAACTGTCAATGAGAAGACAACTGCAATTCTTGTTACCCATCAACTAGAGGGCATTTTCTGTTTTTATAACCCACAAAAGAATGTTCATCTTTGGCTCCCCTCATCCATGACTAAATTAATGTCTTCTCCTAAACCACTGATGAAAGGATACCTTCAACTATTATTGTGGGAATGTCCTCAGTTCTTCTAAACCATCGATGAGAAGGCGTCTTAAGTTGTTATCACCCATCAATAACAGACAATCTCCCAAACACCCGTGATCAATTTGCAGATATGTTTCATACTCAGGAATGCAGAACAATTGTACTAAATATATTAAATTGTGTTTTTAGGTAACTGAAGTAAATAATATCACATTTCATACAGCGTTTAAGTCACTCGTGATAACATAAAGTCTTGAGTTAGTATATAGTGATCACACTGAAACATATTTTAAGGAATGTGTAATGTTGATTGACACGTCAGGATGACACCATCACATGGCGGGTGTGGCTGGCTCACACGGTTTATCACCTCTTGTGTCAGAGAACATTTTGTTAAATAATTTGCTCTCTATTAATTCCACATACAGTGGCACATATATTTAACCTATCACTATAAATGTATAATATAATGAGAAAGATTAATAAACACCCAAATTATATGACTGCTCTGATTAATGTGGTACTTGACATGTCGGATCGTGAGGCTTGGTGTCGGGTAGACCAGACCAGTGTAACGGATATGTGGATATCACTATGACTGAAGACTTGGATGTCCATTGTCTATTACACCTAGAATCACATGTAATGAACATATTGTACTTGTAGGATCATTTATAAATCATCTTCACCTGTTCAGTCAGCTGAGTGTTGATGATAGCGGCCCTTTGCTTTAATCTACAGGGTAGAAGTAAATATTATGAATACTAATATACTGCCTATATTATTTATTCTACTTTACTTACATTGGCTACCCCTTTATCTGCAATACCCCTGAAATATTTGCCCATGGATGTTGTCTATATGTGGCGCAGTGGTAGGTTAAATAGAAGGGGTGACTGTCATGGAGCATTCCATCATCCAATACATCGTAAGAGTCATTTGAAGGAAACCATAACTATCCAATCATAACACAGCCTGCTGCATGGGCGCTCTTGTCTCATCCGACTGCTTTGTGCTACTGTGTATAGCCTGTGCTTATTGGAGATAATACAGCCACCTATTGTGTCTCTACAAGAGTCCTGTACAGCAGTCACTGTCACCCAGTGATATCTCTTCCTCTATACACTCAGTTATCCTGGATCACACTACGTAGACTATAGACATTACTATCAGATAATTAGTATAATACAGCCACCTATTGTGTCTCTACAAGAGTCCTGTACAGCAGTCACTGTCACCTGGTGATATCTCTTCCTCTATACACTCAGGTATCCTGGATCACACTACCTAGACTATAGACATTACTATCAGATAATTAGTATAATACAGCCACCTATTGTGTCTCTACAAGAGTCCTGTACAGCAGTCACTGTCACCTGGTAATATCTCTTCCTCTATACACTGTTATCCTGGATCACACTACCTAGACTATAGACATTACTATCAGATAATTAGTATAATACAACCACCTATTGTGTCTCTACAAGAGCCCTGTACAGCAGTCACTGTCACCTGGTGATATCTCTTCCTCTATACACTCAGTTATCCTGGATCACACTACCTGACTATAGACATTACTATCAGATAATTAGTATAATACAGCCACCTATTGTGTCTCTACAAGAGTCCTGTACAGCAGTCACTGTCACCTGGTGATATCTCTTCCTCTATACACTCAGGTATCCTGGATCACACTACCTAGACTATAGACATTACTATCAGATAATTAGTATAATACAGCCACCTATTGTGTCTCTACAAGAGTCCTGTACAGCAGTCACTGTCACCTGGTGATATCTCTTCCTCTATACACTCAGGTATCCTGGATCACACTACCTGACTATAGACATTACTATCAGATAATTAGTATAATACAGCCACCTATTGTGTCTCTACAAGAGTCCTGTACAGCAGTCACTGTCACCTGGTGATATCTCTTCCTCTATACACTCAGTTATCCTGGATCACACTACCTAGACTATAGACATTACTATCAGATAATTAGTATAATACAACCACCTATTGTGTCTCTACAAGAGCCCTGTACAGCAGTCACTGTCACCTGGTGATATCTCTTCCTCTATACACTGTTATCCTGGATCACACTACCTGACTATAGACATTACTATCAGATAATTAGTATAATACATCCACCTATTGTGTCTCTACAAGAGTCCTGTACAGCAGTCAGTCTGATATGGAGGATCACTGTTTCTGGAGGCTGCTGCGCGTTTCACAATGCCTGTGGATGCTTTCCTCTGGCAATAATTTAATTCCAGCCATGTGGTCAGACAGTGCCTTGACCCTTGTCAGTCATCACTATCATCCTGCCTTGTAGCAGGTGTAAAAGATACAACTAAAAACACAGGATATGAATTACTGGAATCTGCATGAACAAGCACTTACTTTTCACATTATTGTCGCCAATTCCTCCCTCGTTTCACGTTGCAAGGGGTCGTAATCCTGAAAATAATTCACAACACAGTCTAAGCCTGACATTAACCGGGGCCACAGGCTATACCTGAAACTTAATGAATGCGCCTTGTGCCTATAACCACTGCATGGGACTTGTACCCGATATCTGCCAATATATTTATTCTAAACAGAGGTTTAAAAAGCGCAGTGGTTCATTGTGTGACAAACATAATCACAAAAATAACATTTAGCCCAAGGTATATAAACAGGTTACAAACTGGGCTGAACTTTGTGGCATGTGGTGTTTTAGGATGGGAGGTGGTCTTGTTCGCCTTAGTGCTAGTTCTTGTTTGTAGGCATGTGGTGATTACAGACACTGTGCTAGTTCCTGGCTCTGGGCAGTTGGTGATTACAGACACTGTGCTAGTTTCTGGCTCTGGGCAGCTGATGATTACAGACACTGTGCTAGTTCCTGGCTCTGGGCAGTTGGTGATTACAGGCACTGTGCTAGTTCCTGGCTCTGGGCAGTTGGTGATTACAGACACTGTGCTAGTTCCTGGCTCTGGGCAGTTGGTGATTACAGACACTGTGCTAGTTCCTGGCTCTGGGCAGTTGGTGATTACAGACACTGTGCTAGTTCCTGGCTCTGGGCAGTTGGTGATTACAGACACTGTGCTAGTTCCTGGCTCTGGGCAGCTGATGATTACAGACACTGTGCTAGTTCCTGGCTCTGGGCAGTTGGTGATTACAGGCACTGTGCTAGTTCCTGGCTCTGGGCAGTTGGTGATTACAGACACTGTGCTAGTTCCTGGCTCTGGGCAGTTGGTGATTACAGACACTGTGCTAGTTCCTGGCTCTGGGCAGTTGGTGATTACAGGCACTGTGCTAGTTCCTGGCTCTGGGCAGTTGGTGATTACAGGCACTGTGCTAGTTCCTGGCTCTGGGCAGTTGGTGATTACAGACACTGTGCTAGTTCCTGGATCTGGGCAGTTGGTGATTACAGGCACTGTGCTAGTTCCTGGCTCTGGGCAGTTGGTGATTACAGACACTGTGCTAGTTCCTGGATCTGGGCAGTTGGTGATTACAGACACTGTGCTAGTTCCTGGCTCTGGGCAGGTGGTGATTACAGGCACTGTGCTAGTTCCTGGCTCTGGGCAGGTGGTGATTACAGACACTGTGCTAGTTCCTGGCTCTGGACAGTTGGTGATTACAGACACTGTGCTAGTTCCCAGCACTGGACAGTTGGTGATTACAGGCACTGTGCTAGTTCCTGGCTCTGGGCAGCTGGTGATTAGACACTGTGCTAGTTCCTGGCTCTGGGCAGTTGGTGATTACAGACACTGTGCTAGTTCCTGGCTCTGGGCAGTTGGTGATTACAGACACTGTGCTTGTTCCTGGCTCTGGGCAGCTGATGATTACAGACACTGTGCTAGTTCCTGGCTCTGGGCAGTTGGTGATTACAGGCACTGTGCTAGTTCCTGGCTCTGGGCAGTTGGTGATTACAGACACTGTGCTAGTTCCTGGCTCTGGGCAGTTGGTGATTACAGGCACTGTGCTAGTTCCTGGCTCTGGGCAGGTGGTGATTACAGACACTGTGCTAGTTCCTGGATCTGGGCAGTTGGTGATTACAGACACTGTGCTAGTTCCTGGCTCTGGGCAGTTGGTGATTACAGACACTGCGCTAGTTCTTGGCTCTGGGCAGTTGGTGATTACAGGCTCTGTGCTAGTTCCTGGCTCTGGGCAGTTGGTGATTACAGACACTGTGCTAGTTCCTTGATCTGGGCAGTTGGTGATTACAGACACTGTGCTAGTTCCTGGCTCGGGGCAGGTGGTGATTACAGACACTGTGGTAGTTCCTGGCCCTGGGCAGTTGGTGATTACAGCCACTGTGCTAGTTCCTTGGTCTGGGCAGTTGGTGATTAGACACAGTGCTAGTTCCTGGCTCGGGGCAGTTGGTGATTACAGACACTGTGCTAGTTCCTGGCTCTGGACAGGCAGTGATTACAGACACTGTGCTAGTTCCTGGCTCTGGGCAGTTGGTGATTACAGGCACTGTGCTAGTTCCTGGTTCTGGGCAGTTGGTGATTACAGACACTGTGCTAGTTCCTTGGTCTGGGCAGTTGGTGATTACAGACACTGTGCTAGTTCCTGGCTCTGGGCAGTTGGGGATTACAGACACTGTGCTAGTTCCTGGATCTGGGCAGTTGGTGATTACAGGCACTGTGCTAGCTCCTGGCTCTGGGCAGTTGGTGATTACAGGCACTGTGCTAGTTCCTGGTTCTGGGCAGTTGGTGATTACAGACACTGTGCTAGTTCCTTGGTCTGGGCAGTTGGTGATTACATACACTGTGCTAGTTCCTGGCTCTGGGCAGCTGGTGATTACAGACACTGTGCTAGTTCCTGGCTCTGGGCAGTTGGTGATTACAGTCACTGTGGTAGTTCCTGGATCTGGGCAGTTGGTGATTACAGACACTGTGCTAGTTCCTGGCTCTGGGCACTTGGTGATTACAGACACTGTGCTAGTTCCTGGCTCTGGGCAGGTGGTGATTACATACACTGTGCTAGTTCCTGGATCTGGGCAGTTGGTGATTACAGTCACTGTGGTAGTTCCTGGATCTGGGCAGTTGGTGATTACAGACACTGTGCTAGTTCCTGGATCTGGGCAGTTGGTGATTACAGACACTGTGCTAGTTCCTGGCTCTGGGCAGTTGGTGATTACAGTCACTGTGGTAGTTCCTGGATCTGGGCAGTTGGTGATTACAGACACTGTGCTAGTTCCTGGATCTGGGCAGTTGGTGATTACAGACACTGTGCTAGTTCCTGGCTCTGGGCAGTTGGTGATTACAGTCACTGTGGTAGTTCCTGGATCTGGGCAGGTGGTGATTACAGACACTGTGCTAGCTCCTGGCTCTGGGCAGTTGGTGATTACAGACACTGTGCTAGTTCCTGGCTCTGGGCAGTTGGTGATTACAGTCACTGTGCTAGTTCCTGGATCTGGGCAGTTGGTGATTACAGACACTGTGCTAGTTCCTGGCTCTGGACAGGTGGTGATTACAGACACTGTGCTAGTTCCTGGCTCTGGGCTGTAGGTGATTACAGACACTGTGCTAGCTCCTGGCTCTGGGCTGTAGGTGATTACAGACACTGTGCTAGTTCCTGGCTCTGGGCTGTAGGTGATTACAGACACTGTGCTAGCTCCTGGCTCTGGGCTGTAGGTGATTACAGACACTGTGCTAGTTCCTGGCTCTCGGCTGTAGGTGATTACTACTATGCAATGTACAGTATATATCATGCACTGTGCCTTTTTAAATGTACCACACCTGCTAGTCTGTCACTGTGCTCTGTGCCATGCTTAGCTCCTTTTGTCCATTTTCACCATGCCATGCAATCTGCCAGACTGATGTGACCATCCCGTGTTTGGACCTTGATGTCAATGTCTGAGAAATGACCACACAAGAAATGGAATAGAACCATCTTTCACCATAACAATTTATTGAAGTGATAATACTCTGTTAGTCGTTATTTGGTTACGCTGTTTATAAAGATAAAGCTTCAACTCTTTAACTTCCAGGAGCCAAATCCATCATGTGGAAATACTGGTACCGAAACACTAGACATTAAAGAGTTAAACTGTCCTGTCTGGGCAATTGGAGAGACAGAAACATTCTGCCACACGCCTCAAAATGGGTTAATTCTGTCAGTAATTTAGAGTTCTCTGTCTTTCTCACCCTGTAGTGGGAGGGGCAATCTCCAGGTATTATAGCTCCCATCTGTCTGTGTCACCCCTATAGTGGGAGGGACAATCTCCAGGTATTATAGCTCCCATCTGTCTGTGTCACCCTGTAGTAGGAGGGACAATCTCCAGGTATTATAGATCCCATCTGTCTGTGTCACCCTGTAGTAGGAGGGACAATCTCCAGGTATTATAGCTCCCATCTGTCTGTGTCACCCTGTAGTAGGAGGGACAATCTCCAGGTATTATAGCTCCCATCTGTCTGTGTCCACCTATAGTAGGAGGGACAATCTCTAGGTATTATAGCTCCCATCTGTCTGTGTCACCCTATAGTAGGAGGGACAATCTCTAGGTATTATAGATCCCATCTGTCTGTGTCACCCTGTAGTGGGAGTGACAATCTCCAGGTATTATAGTTCCCATCTGTCTTTGTCACCCTGTAGTGGGAGGGGCAATCTCTATGTATTATAGCTCCCATCTGTCTTTGTCACCCTGTAGTGGGAGGGGCAATCTCCAGGTATTATAGCTCCCATCTGTCTTTGTCACCCTGCAGTGGGTGGGAGAGACACCATGTCTCATACAACCCATTTGTGCCACCCTATAGTGGGAGGGGCAGACCTCATTTCTCCTGACTCCCTTCTATCTCTCTCACCCATCCAAAAGAGGACTTATCCATATATCTTGCAGCTCCTTAAAGTCTTATATTGGGGAAATAATTTATGTATATGTTGCCCTGAGGTGGGTGGAAACTTTGTGTCTCATTTCCCTTCTTTCTTCTCACACAGCGATTTGAGGACTTGACTCTGCATTAACCTCAGTAAAGTGAGAAGCATTAAGGTGATGTGCGGGCTCCATGTTCAGAGAAGGGGGCGACCCGAGTACTCATCCAGCACTAAGCTCTTGAAAGAAGCCATTTTGTCATAGGAACGCGTGCCACTGCTCTTTGGCCTCCGATCACCTCCGGCATCTTTGACTTGTTAGTAGACCTCTCACACTTGGCTCTGAAGCCAGTTACGGGGGTCCAGTTTGGTTTTCAGGCTCTTCACGTTCTTGCGGTTCGGACACCCCCTCTCTGAATCAGGGGTGCTGCTGCCACTACTGCTGGAGGTTCTGCCCTCTAGACGAAGACCTTCATCTCTACTGGTTCTTGATGATCCATGACAAGGAGACTGATGCTCGCCCATTCTCAGTCCCTGGGTCTTCAGAGAAGTCAGTTTAGCATCCAGGGAGAATGTACGGGGACGAAGTCTAGAGGACTGAACGGGCGGACTATCACAATCAGAGGAGGATGAACAGGAAGGAGGACCTGTAGTGGGACTGTGGAAGAAAGATGTCCAAGGTGGTGGATCCAACCCCCTCTGAAGCTCAAATTCCTTCATCCTCTGAGAGAGAAGGTCAGGGATGGGACCAAGGCCCTCAATAGCTGGAAGAGACAAGATGAAGACTATGAATAAAAAGCAATATGTGAAAGATATTATGCCACACATTGCTACAATCACTAATAACGCACTATAATACACACTGTATCAGACAAAGAGCCAGTGGTAACAACAATATCACACAAGTACCATTACTAATGTATCACTATATGAAATAACAAGGCATTAGTGTATAATTAGATAATGCTCCTAGAAAATTGTTAGTTAAAATAATGAATAACACAATGTTAAAGTTAAAAATACACAGCTGACACAGTCACTACTAAAAAACTATATCCAATAGTGATACAATCATTAGTACACCGCTATATCCCATACTGATACTGGGCCTGATTCATTAAAGAAAGTTAAACAAAAAATTTAGAAAGTTTTGGACAAAACCATGTGCAAATTAGTTTATTATTTTGCACATAAGTTAAATACTGTCTGTTTTCTCATGTAGCACACAAATACTCAATAGTTTTTTTTTACACTGAAATTTAAAGTTGATCTAGGACATGTCCTACCCCAACTATAAATCTGCCATCACATTTTAAATTTACCTCTCCCTCCAATTTAACATGGTTTTGCCTTACTTACTTACATTTGCTCAACTTTCCTTAATGAATCAGGCCCACAATCACTAGTTTTTGTATTTACCAGTCTTATCGCTAATGCCTGTATTATTACCAGGTGACATTAATTAAATTTTTTTTTTTTGCGGTGCATTCTTTTGTGAATGTATATTCCACGTAGGTATTGGAAGTATCATGCATAGAATTGTGTAGTACAGCACAGCAGATCTACCCCTGTATCTTCAGATCCGCTGCTTGATGAATTCAAGATTATGCAGAGCGGATTTACCTGAGCTTATAAACAAACGCACATAGCCCTTAGAATGCCCTTAGAATGTGCTTAGAATGCGTGTGTTGATGAATCAGGCTCATTGTATGTACAAAACGCCTTAAGAACATCCTGATTTATGTTTGTAACGTAAATAAAACGTTTTTAAATACATAATTTTATTAATGATTACTATTATTACCATTATTAAGACTTGTTCATTTATTTAACAATTTACATTATTTATGTTTCGTGTTCTGACTTTTTATTGAACGGACACTTTTACTTATACTGCAGTCTGTTGCGTGTGTCTACATACGGCATTAACGTATGACAGAGCGTACTTCCACCCAGATACAAATGAAAATGCATCTTGAGATCCGTGTGGATTTGAATTTGGTCAGAACTATAAACATTGTCCGTGCTCTTTTTTTAAATCCATCTGGCGTGCAGCTTGGGTCCACACATGAACCATGTCCATAGTTTAAGCTATGCCCTTACACAGCAGAACCTGCATCTCTCTGTTTACTAGAGATGCTCAGGCTCGGCTTCTTGAGAACCGAGCACACCCGAACTTCGGTGATCCGAGTACCGAGCCGAGTACTTTCGCGAGCCCTTTTAATTGAAAACGAGGCAAAACGTCATTGTTACGTCGTCGGATCTCACGAGTTTTGAATTCTATTAGATCCAGCGCCATTTCACGAAGGGACACGGAACGGGTAGCACAGTTCTTGGCAGTCTCTAGTGCAGTTGGGCAGCATCATCGATAAAATAGAAAGAGGAGGGGTAGCAGTGTTCTTCAAAGTCTCCAGTGACATTCAGGAGAGCTCCATTGCTAATTGTCATTGCTGAAATAGAAATAATAGGGCTGGCAGGCTTGGTCTTCTAAATCTGCAGTCACATTGTACGGTGTTATCTACTGGCAAGAACTGCTGCAGTCTTTGTTTGAAAGTGAATGAAAATAATATTGTGACCTGAGGTGGTCAAAATTGACTTCAAATGACTTGAAATTAGTGTTATTGAGGTTAATAAAAGTGTAGGGAAAAAAAATCAAAATTATGTGATTTTAGCAAAAAAAAAAAGGGATTTTAGGAAAAAAATAGGGATCCAAACCCAAAAGCAAGACACGCAAAAGCGGTTTTGGCAAAACCAAAACCTAAACACGAAGTTAATCCAGTTCCAGAACCAAAACCAAAACCAGAACACGGGGGTCAGTAAACATCTCTACTTTTTACAGAAGTAAAACGCACAAGTTGGACAAATCATATCATAGTCACGTCTTCTCACCCTTTGTTTATATGAAAGACTGTGTACCATGTCCATGTGTCAGGTAACAGCCATAGACCGTGTTTTATTACATGTGCATTGTGGGAGATTTAGGGGGATGACTGCATTGTATGAAGCATACACTGTGTGGCGGTGTATTGGGGCTTAGTGACAGCTCAGTAAGACTAAGACCACTCTGTTTGTGGGTACAGCATCTACACCCCACTAATCTGAGGCCATGGTAGTAATATTAGGGCCGGCTCAGCACAGACCACTCCTGAAGTCTCTGGACAAGGTCGTCCTGTTGGTCTCTTCTGCTAAGGAGGCAGAACACGTGACAAGAGGCAGGACACGTGACAAGAGGCAGAACACGTGACAAGAGGCAGAACACGTGACAAGAGGCAGAACACGTGACAAGATGACAAGAGGCAGGACACGTGACAAGAGGCAGGACACGTGACAAGAGGCAGAACGCGTGACAAGAGGCAAGACACGTGACAAGAGGCAGAACACGTGACAAGAGGCAGGACACGTGACAAGAGGCAGAACACGTGACAAGAGGCAGGACACGTGACAAGAGGCAGAACACGTGACAAGAGGCAGGACACGTGACAAGAGGCAGGACACGTGACAAGAGGCAGGACACGTGACAAGAGGCAAGACACGTGACAAGAGGCAGAACACGTGACAAGAGGCAGGACACGTGACAAGAGGCAGAACACGTGACAAGAGGCAGAACACGTGACAAGATTGGGCTCGGAAGACAAAGCTACCAGATATGAATCAAGTCCAAGATGTAGGAGTGAGATCTGCAGTTATTATAAATGGAGGAGACCAGGGGAGAGTGTGCGGTTTATTCTAGTGGTGAATCCAGCGTGCTCCAATGTGAGCAATCAGACAACTCAAAGGGATTATTTCCTCTGTAGAGATCACATATTACTTTTAAACTGGACAGGACTATTGCAAACATAACGATCCATGAATAATGTGTCATGTCAACTGAGTGAGAGGATTGTGGTATTATTTTCTTTTTAAATGGTTCATTATCAGGTAAGAAATTTCCACAACCAGCTTTTAGAGCGTAGAGATTTACCAAAACATGGCTGGTTGATGAGTACGGATTTGCCAAAACACTGGTTAGAGAGTAGAGATTTACCAAAATACAACTGGTTGGAGAGAAATGATTTACAATAACACGATTGGTAGAGAGTAGGGATTTACCATAGGACGGCTGATTAAAGAGTAGAGATTTACCAAAACCTGGCTAGTTAGAGAGTAGAGATTTACCAGAACACGGCTGGGTAGAGAGTAGTGATTTACAATAACACGATTGGTAGAGAGTAGTGATTTACAATAACACGATTGGTAGAGCGTAGAGATTTACAATAACACGATTGGTAGAGAGTAGGGATTTACCATAGGACGGCTGATTAAAGAGTAGAGATTTACCAGAACACGGCTGGGTAGAGAGTAGTGATTTACAATAACACGATTGGTAGAGAGTAGTGATTTACAATAACACGATTGGTAGAGCGTAGAGATTTACAATAACACGATTGGTAGAGAGTAGGGATTTACCATAGGACGGCTGATTAAAGAGTAGAGATTTACCAGAACACGGCTGGGTAGAGAGTAGTGATTTACAATAACACGATTGGTAGAGAGTAGTGATTTACAATAACACGATTGGTAGAGCGTAGAGATTTACAATAACACGGCTGGGTAGAGAGTAGTGATTTATAATAACACGATTGGTAGAGAGTAGAGATTTACAATAACACGATTGGTAGAGAGTAGAGATTTACAATAACACGGCTGGGTAGAGAGTAGAGATTTACCAGAACACGTCTGGTCAGAAATACATCCTGGCATCTTACTCAGGGAATGTCTACGAACATGGAACTGATTTCACTATATCACTAGACTGTCTCTTCGATGTAACACACATGTTCCACGCTGTTCTGCTCTAAAGCCTAGATCTCCCCGACAACCAGAAGGTGAGTTCTACGTCTATCCATTATCCAATAACTTTACACACACACACACACACGCATGTGCGTGTAAATGGGTCACTATGCACTCGTGGCGTTGACTGTGCGTGTTACAAACCTGTCACTGTAATAGGTGCACAGCAGTGATCGGATTTCAGCAGAGACTGCGTTATCCTGCAGGAGGAGACCCTCATCAGTGGGTGTGGGGGGAGCAGACAGAGCTGAGCGGAGAGAAAGGGGTGTAACATGCAAAAGGAGAAAGGCACAAACACAGGAGAAGGGGTGCAATGCCATGCATACAGACAGACACAGGAGAAAGAGAGAGACACATAAGAGTAATGTTAGTCAGCATGACTAAGGGTACAGCAAATGTCCACCATTAATACAGAGTAAAGAAAATAATGACGGGTCATGGAAATGACATATCTAATAATTTAATGGAAGACGGCATACAATCTACTCAAAGTTCTTCCATCCACATCTCCTGTTTCATCAGATCTTCCACCAACATTCATTCCCATCCTCTCTTACCTTATGTTTCAAATTTCTCATCCTTGTGCCCCAAACAACCATCTAACTTGATGTTCTCCTCCTCATGGTCTGATGAACCTCCTTGTAATATATACTCACTCCTCTCCGGTCTTCATATTTCCCCTCCAGTCTCTCCCCTCCTAATTCCTACCACTCATTTCATCAAATCATTGTCCTTCACTCTTCTGGTCCAATCTTTGTGTCTAATCCCCATCGCACTTTGTACTCTTTATGTCCATCACCCTTTCATCCAATCTTTCTCATATCTCTGCCACTCTTATTAGACAATCTATCTCCTCCTTGCCCCATCATACTTCTCCTCCAATCTTTGTACTTCTTCTCCTCATTACCCTCCGAATCCATTATCTCTATTGATTATCCCCCACCTACTTGTCTCATCCAAACGTTATCCTCCTAATCCCCAACACTCTTCTCATCCCATTATTTTAATCCTAATTACAACCACCCTCTTATTCCAATCTGTCTCCTCCTAATCCCTACAAGGAAAACCATCTGTACTAAATGATAACAATACTCATATAATTCCCCTATAAAATATAATCAATATCTGCTGGATTATCTTGTATTGTATATTATAATGAAATCTGTGCAGGGTACTCCCTGTATAGTACGGAAGAAGAAGACTATCTGTGAGAGACACACTTGGTTTGGTGGGCCTGCTGGAGGAAGGGGATATTGTATCAGATTCCGACCACACTGGAAGAGGGGAAGAACATTGGGCCGAGCGGCTGGGATCCAGGAACCAGGACAATAAAGTGACTGCAGTCCTCTCGGCTAGAGAGATGTAAGGGACAGGTGTGTGTTAAACCTGTCTGGCATTTGATTCTTCCTTCCCATCTACTCGTTGTACTACTTATTCTCATTACACATCTGATAAAGTCTTTCTATTCATTATCCCAATCACCCCTCTAACCCAATATTTCTACTCCTTGTACCCTCTGACTTTTCTCATTCAATCTTCTAAAATCATTTCATCCGATCTTCACTATTCCTGATCACTATAAAGCTGGGTACATATTACAGGTTTTTCAGCCGATCATCGTGTGGATCACACAATAAACGACCGTTAGGTCTGATATCGCATTAGTGTGTACGCTCAAACGATCATGTTTTATCGTTCCAAAGCACATTGTATCATTTGATTTGATTTTATAAACGGAACTAAAAATCTCTATAAATGATGGAACAATGACGGGCAAATTTCTGCACTGTGTACGCAGTCACAGCCAGCAGTGTAGGCAGATCTCCTTAGGGTTTACAGAGTCACGATGGTTTTGATGGATGAAGAGCACAGATCTGATGGTAGATTGTGTAAAATTGTGTGTACTCATGATCATGTGTACAAAATTGTTAACGATATCGCATCGTAAGAAATTTTCTGTAACATGTATCCAGCCTTCTCATCCAATCTATATCCTCCTTATTCCCGTTACTGTTTGTTTTCCTCATCCACCATCACCTTTCTCACTGATTTTTCATCTCCTTCTCTTTGATTCAGCCTTATATCTCCTTTATTATGCTATCTTTTTCCTCCAGCCTTCTCATCCCATTGCCCACCTATGAGCCCCACTCCACAGAATGCTCCCAAGGAGCAGAACGTGTCGCTACTCACCCATCTCATGATAGAGGGATCCCTGCTTTGTTAGAGCTGCAGTTGTCCTCTTGGGTGGTGGAGTTTCTATCTTCATCAAGTCATCACAGCACTGCTTCCACTGACCTGTAGAGAAACATCTCACAATGTAGGTGATGGAATGGTCAAGTCCGGCCACTAGAGGAGGTGCAAGACACTTCCTACATCACCAAGTGATTGGTAAGAATATTACTGGTTGCATTGCAGTGGTGTAAACAGTAAACAGGGACATCCTTCAGCAGCCACAACTCTTTCACCATAGGAACATCTACATACACACCTGGACCACCCAACATACCTCTATAGTTTGGAAATGAACCTCACATTGTAAAAGCCCTTTGTAGGGATTATATAAGATACAAAAAACATGTGACAGCTTTCTATAAGCTTTGGCTAAATCCAGACCTTGGGGTTATGGTCACTGACCTCAGTGGAGCATTATGTCCCCAGAGGAGTAGATAATGGAGCCCATTTGTAGAATGTAGAAAAGACAAGGAGTAGAGGACAGAATGGAGATAGGAGAACAGTCTAAGCTGGAGACAATAAGGGAGAACAATCTAAACTGGAGACAGAGATAGTGGGTAGAGGCCAAACTGGAGACAGGAAAGTATAAGCTGGAGTCAGGGAGAAAGTTCTAAGCTGTAGACAAGGAAAAAAGGTTCCATTCAATTTGAAGACATAGAAAAAGAGTAGAGCCCAAGGTGGAAACAGGGGCTGGAAGTGGACTAAAACAGAACAGAGAGAACAAAGTTCAAGTTGAACATAGGGACAGGGAGTAAAGTCCGATAATGGAAAGAGGAACAAGGACTGAGGTCAATACCAGACAGAAGAAGGACTGATTTAACAGATAGATATTAGGATAGATACAGTGATGGGGCAGATATTGGACATGAGATATAATGATGGGGCAGATATTGGACATGAGATATAATGATGGGGCAGATATTGGACATGAGATATAATGATGGGGCAGATATTGGATGGGAGATATAATTATGGGGCAGATATTGGACATGAGATATAATGATGGGGCAGATATTGGACATGAGATATAATGATGGGGCAGATATTGGACAGGAGATAGAATGATGGGGCAGATATTGGACAGGAGATATAATGATGGGGCAGATAATGGAGAGGAGATAGAATGATGGGATAGATATTGGACATGAGATATAATAATGGGGCAGATATTGGACAGGAGATAGAATGATGGGGCAGATATTGGACAGGAGATATAATGATGGGGCAGATAATGGAGAGGAGATAGAATGATGGGATAGATATTGGACATGAGATATAATAATGGGGCAGATATTGGACAGGAGATATAATTATGGGGCAGATATTGGACAGGAGATATAATGATGGGGCAGATATTGGACATAAGATATAATGATGGGGCAGATATTGGACAGGAGATATAATGATTGGGAAGATATTGGACAGGAGATAGAATGATGGGGCAGATATTGGACAGGAGATAGAATGATGGGGCAGATATTGGACATGAGATATAATGATGGGGCAGATATTGGACATGAGATATAATGATGGGACAGATATTGGACAGGAGATATAATGCTGGGGCAGATATTGGACAGGACATAGAATGATGGGGCAGATATTGGACAGGAGATATAATGCTGGGGCAGATATTGGACAGGAGATATAATGATGGGGCAGATATTGGACATGAGATATAATGATGTGGCAGATATTGAACAGGACATAGAATGATGGGGCAGATATTGGACAGGAGATATAATAATGGGGCAGATATTGGACACGAGATATAATGATGGGGCAGATATTGGACATGAGATATAATGATGGGGCAGATATTGGACAGGAGATAGAATGATGGGACAGATATTGGACATGAGATATAATAATGGGGCAGATATTGGACAGGACATAGAATGATGGGGCAGATATTGGACAGGAGATAGAATGATGGGGCAGATATTGGACAGGAGATAGAATGATGGGGCAGATATTGGACATGAGATAGAATGATGGGACAGATATTGGACATGAGATATAATGATGGGGCAGATATTGGACAGGAGATATAATGATGGGGCAGATATTAAACAGGACATAAAATGATGGGGCAGATATTGGACAGGAAATATAATAATGGGGCAGATATTGGACATGAGATATAATGATGGGGCAGATATTGGACATGAGATATAATGATGGGACAGATATTGGACAGGAGATATAATGATGGGGCAGATATTGAACAGGACATAGAATGATGGGGCAGATATTGGACAGGAGATATAATAATGGGGCAGATATTGGACAGGAGATAGAATGATGGGGCAGATATTGGACAGGACATAGAATGATGGGATAGATAATGGACAGGAGATAGAATGATGGGACAGATATTGGACAGGACATAGAATGATGAGGCAGATAATGGACAGGAGATATAATGATGGGGCAGATATTGGACAGGAGATATAGTGATGGGGCAGATATTGGATGTGAGATAGAATGATGGGGCAGATATTGGACAGCAGATATAATGATGGGAGAGATACCAGACTGGATATAATGATGGGGCAGATATTGGACAGGAGATATAATTATGGGGCAGATATTGGACAGGAGATATAATAATGGGGCAGATATTGGACATGAGATATAATGATGGGGCAGATATTGGACATGAGATATAATGATGGGACAGATATTGGACAGGAGATATAATGATGGGGCAGATATTGAACAGGACATAGAATGATGGGGCAGATATTGGACAGGAGATATAATTATGGGGCAGATATTGGACAGGAGTTTTAACGATGGGGCAGATATTGGACAGGAGATATAATGATGGGGCAGATATTGGACAGGAGATATAACGATGGGGCAGATATTGGACAGGAGATAGGATGATGGGGCCAGATATTAGACAGGAGATATAATGATGGGGCAGATATTGGACAGGAGATATAATGATGGGGCAGATATTGGACAGGAGATATAACTATGGGGCAGATATTGGACAGGAGATATAACTATGGGGCAGATATTGGACAGGAGATATAACGATGGGGCAGATATTGGACATGAGATATAATGATGTGGCAGATATTGAACAGGACATAGAATGATGGGGCAGATATTGGACAGGAGATATAATAATGGGGCAGATATTGGACATGAGATATAATGATGGGGCAGATATTGGACATGAGATATAATGATAGGGCAGATATTGGACATGAGATATAATGATGGGACAGATATTGGACAGGAGATATAATGATGGGGCAGATATTGGACATGAGATATAATGATGGGGCAGATATTGAACAGGACATAGAATGATGGGGCAGATATTGGACAGGAGATATAATAATGGGGTAGATATTGGACAGGAGACAGAATTATGGGGCAGATAAGGAACAGGAGATATAATGATGGGGCAGATATTGGACAGGACATAGAATGATGGGACAGATATTGGACAGGAGATAGGATGATGGGGCAGATATTGGACATGAGATATAATGATGGGGCAGATATTGGACAGGAGATATAATGATGGGGCAGATATTGGACAGGAGATATAATAATGGGGCAGATATTGGACATGAGATATAATGATGGGGCAGATATTGGACATGAGATATAATGATGGGGCAGATATTGGACAGGAGATATAATAATGGGGCAGATATTGGACAGGAGATAGAATGATGGGGCAGATATTGGACAGGACATAGAATGATGGGATAGATAATGGACAGGAGATAGAATGATGGGGCAGATATTGGACAGGAGTTTTAACGATGGGGCAGATATTGGACAGGAGATATAATGATGGGGCAGATATTGGACATGAGATATAATGATGGGGCAGATATTGGACAGGAGATATAATTATGGGGCAGATATTGGACAGGAGATATAATTATGGGGCAGATATTGGACAGGAATTTTAACGATGGGGCAGATATTGGACAGGAGATATAATGATGGGGCAGATATTGGACAGGAGATATAACGATGGGGCAGATATTGGACAGGAGATAGGATGATGGGGCCAGATATTGGACAGGAGATATAATGATGGGGCAGATATTGGACAGGAGATATAATGATGGGGCAGATATTGGACAGGAGATATAATTATGGGGCAGATATTGGACAGGAGATATAACGATGGGGCAGATATTGGACAGGATATAACGATGGGGCAGATATTGGACAGGAGATAGGATGATGGGGCAGATATTGGACAGGAGATATAATTATGGGGCAGATATTGGACAGGAGATATAACGATGGGGCAGATATTGGACAGGAGATATAACGATGGGGCAGATATTGGACAGGAGATAGGATGATGGGGCAGATATTGGACAGGAGATATAACGATGGGGCAGATATTGGACAGGAGATATAATGATTGGGAAGATATTGGACAGGAGATAGAATGATGGGGCAGATATTGGACAGGAGATAGAATGATGGGGCAGATATTGGACATGAGATATAATTATGGGACAGATATTGGACAGGAGATATAATTATGGGGCAGATATTGGACAGGAGATATAATTATGGGGCAGATATTGGACAGGAATTTTAACGATGGGGCAGATATTGGACAGGAGATATAACGATGGGGCAGATATTGGACAGGAGATAGGATGATGGGGCAGATATTGGACAGGAGATATAACGATGGGGCAGATATTGGACAGGAGATATAACGATGGGGCAGATATTGGACAGGAGATAGGATGATGGGGCAGATATTGGACAGGAGATATAACGATGGGGCAGATATTGGACAGGAGATAGGATGATGGGGCAGATACTGGACAGGAGATATAATGATGGGGCAGATATTGGACAGGAGGTATAATGATGGGGCAGATATTGGACAGGAGGTATAATGATGGGGCAGATATTGGACAGGAGGTATAATGATGGGGCAGATATTGGACAGGAGATAGGATGATGGGGCAGATATTGGACAGGAGATAGGATGATGGGGCAGATATTGGACAGGAGATATAATGATGGGGCAGATATTGGACAGGAGATAGGATGATGGGGCAGATACTGGACAGGAGATATAATGATGGGGCAGATATTGGACAGGAGATATAACGATGGGGCAGATATTGGACAGGAGATATAACGATGGGGCAGATATTGGACAGGAGATAGGATGATGGGGCAGATACTGGACAGGAGATAGGATGATGGGGCAGATACTGGACAGGAGATATAATGATGGGGCAGATATTGGACAGGAGGTATAATGATGGGGCAGATATTGGACAGGAGGTATAATGATGGGGCAGATATTGGACAGGAGATATAACGATGGGGCAGATATTGGACAGGAGATATAATGATGGGGCAGATATTGGACAGGAGATATAACGATGGGGCAGATATTGGACAGGAGATAGGATGATGGGGCAGATACTGGACAGGAGATATAACGATGGGGCAGATATTGGACAGGAGATATAACGATGGGGCAGATATTGGACAGGAGATATAACGATGGGGCAGATATTGGACAGGAGATAGGATGATGGGGCAGATATTGGACAGGAGATATAACGATGGGGCAGATATTGGACAGGAGATATAATGATGGGGCAGATATTGGACAGGAGATATAACGATGGGGCAGATACTGGACAGGAGATATAATGATGGGGCAGATATTGGACAGGAGGTATAATGATGGGGCAGATATTGGACAGGAGGTATAATGATGGGGCAGATATTGGACAGGAGATATAATGATGGGGCAGATATTGGACAGGAGGTATAATGATGGGGCAGATATTGGACAGGAGATATAACGATGGGGCAGATATTGGACAGGTGATAGGATGATGGGGCAGATATTGGACAGGAGATATAACGATGGGGCAGATATTGGACAGGAGATATAATGATGGGGCAGATATTGGACATGAGATATAATGATGGGGCAGATATTGGACAGGAGATATAATAATGGGGCAGATATTGGACATGAGATATAATGATGGGGCAGATATTGGACATGAGATATAATGATAGGGCAGATATTGGACATGAGATATAATGATGGGACAGATATTGGACAGGAGATATAATGATGGGGCAGATATTGGACATGAGATATAATGATGGGGCAGATATTGAACAGGACATAGAATGATGGGGCAGATATTGGACAGGAGATATAATAATGGGGTAGATATTGGACAGGAGACAGAATTATGGGGCAGATAAGGAACAGGAGATATAATGATGGGGCAGATATTGGACAGGACATAGAATGATGGGACAGATATTGGACAGGAGATAGGATGATGGGGCAGATATTGGACATGAGATATAATGATGGGGCAGATATTGGACAGGAGATATAATGATGGGGCAGATATTGGACAGGAGATATAATAATGGGGCAGATATTGGACATGAGATATAATGATGGGGCAGATATTGGACATGAGATATAATGATGGGGCAGATATTGGACAGGAGATATAATAATGGGGCAGATATTGGACAGGAGATAGAATGATGGGGCAGATATTGGACAGGACATAGAATGATGGGATAGATAATGGACAGGAGATAGAATGATGGGGCAGATATTGGACAGGAGTTTTAACGATGGGGCAGATATTGGACAGGAGATATAATGATGGGGCAGATATTGGACATGAGATATAATGATGGGGCAGATATTGGACAGGAGATATAATTATGGGGCAGATATTGGACAGGAGATATAATTATGGGGCAGATATTGGACAGGAATTTTAACGATGGGGCAGATATTGGACAGGAGATATAATGATGGGGCAGATATTGGACAGGAGATATAACGATGGGGCAGATATTGGACAGGAGATAGGATGATGGGGCCAGATATTGGACAGGAGATATAATGATGGGGCAGATATTGGACAGGAGATATAATGATGGGGCAGATATTGGACAGGAGATATAATTATGGGGCAGATATTGGACAGGAGATATAACGATGGGGCAGATATTGGACAGGATATAACGATGGGGCAGATATTGGACAGGAGATAGGATGATGGGGCAGATATTGGACAGGAGATATAATTATGGGGCAGATATTGGACAGGAGATATAACGATGGGGCAGATATTGGACAGGAGATATAACGATGGGGCAGATATTGGACAGGAGATAGGATGATGGGGCAGATATTGGACAGGAGATATAACGATGGGGCAGATATTGGACAGGAGATATAATGATTGGGAAGATATTGGACAGGAGATAGAATGATGGGGCAGATATTGGACAGGAGATAGAATGATGGGGCAGATATTGGACATGAGATATAATTATGGGACAGATATTGGACAGGAGATATAATTATGGGGCAGATATTGGACAGGAGATATAATTATGGGGCAGATATTGGACAGGAATTTTAACGATGGGGCAGATATTGGACAGGAGATATAACGATGGGGCAGATATTGGACAGGAGATAGGATGATGGGGCAGATATAGGACAGGAGATATAACGATGGGGCAGATATTGGACAGGAGATATAACGATGGGGCAGATATTGGACAGGAGATAGGATGATGGGGCAGATATTGGACAGGAGATATAACGATGGGGCAGATATTGGACAGGAGATAGGATGATGGGGCAGATACTGGACAGGAGATATAATGATGGGGCAGATATTGGACAGGAGGTATAATGATGGGGCAGATATTGGACAGGAGGTATAATGATGGGGCAGATATTGGACAGGAGGTATAATGATGGGGCAGATATTGGACAGGAGATAGGATGATGGGGCAGATATTGGACAGGAGATAGGATGATGGGGCAGATATTGGACAGGAGATATAATGATGGGGCAGATATTGGACAGGAGATAGGATGATGGGGCAGATACTGGACAGAAGATATAATGATGGGGCAGATATTGGACAGGAGATATAACGATGGGGCAGATATTGGACAGGAGATATAACGATGGGGCAGATATTGGACAGGAGATAGGATGATGGGGCAGATACTGGACAGGAGATAGGATGATGGGGCAGATACTGGACAGGAGATATAATGATGGGGCAGATATTGGACAGGAGGTATAATGATGGGGCAGATATTGGACAGGAGGTATAATGATGGGGCAGATATTGGACAGGAGATATAACGATGGGGCAGATATTGGACAGGAGATATAATGATGGGGCAGATATTGGACAGGAGATATAACGATGGGGCAGATATTGGACAGGAGATAGGATGATGGGGCAGATACTGGACAGGAGATATAACGATGGGGCAGATATTGGACAGGAGATATAACGATGGGGCAGATATTGGACAGGAGATATAACGATGGGGCAGATATTGGACAGGAGATAGGATGATGGGGCAGATATTGGACAGGAGATATAACGATGGGGCAGATATTGGACAGGAGATATAATGATGGGGCAGATATTGGACAGGAGATATAACGATGGGGCAGATACTGGACAGGAGATATAATGATGGGGCAGATATTGGACAGGAGGTATAATGATGGGGCAGATATTGGACAGGAGGTATAATGATGGGGCAGATATTGGACAGGAGATATAATGATGGGGCAGATATTGGACAGGAGGTATAATGATGGGGCAGATATTGGACAGGAGATATAACGATGGGGCAGATATTGGACAGGTGATAGGATGATGGGGCAGATATTGGACAGGAGATATAACGATGGGGCAGATATTGGACAGGAGATATAATGATGGGGCAGATATTGGACATGAGATATAATGATGGGGCAGATATTGGACAGGAGATATAACGATGGGGCAGATATTGGACAGGAGATATAACGATGGGGCAGATATTGGACAGGAGGTATAATGATGGGGCAGATATTGGACAGGAGGTATAATGATGGGGCAGATATTGGACAGGAGGTATAATGATGGGGCAGATATTGGACAGGAGGTATAATGATGGGGCAGATATTGGACAGGAGATACAATGATGGGAGAGATACCAGACTGGATAGAAAACACATACTCATGTCATAGAATTGTTGCCAGAAGGCCTCCATCCAGCGATGCAGATCTTCGCGGCTCTCGGTCCTGACTGTGTGAGTTACCTCTTCGCAGCCGTACCAGTTAGTAATGGACAAGCTGTGGCCTTGGCTCTGTCCCTCGCGATCTGAACATCGGATTTTGGTCTCCTGGAAAGGAGCAAAGGGAATCATTTACACCTCCCGGGTGCTCGGCACACTACAAGCCAGACTCAGTGTGTTATCAGACATAAACTATGATCATTTATTAATATACTGAATATCTATGGAGACTTAGGGCTAGATTTACTAAACGGCGGGTTTGAAAAAGTGGAGATGTTGCCTATAGCAACCAATCAGATTCTAGCTTTCATTTATTTAGTGCATTCTACAAAATGACAGCTAGAATCTGAATGGTTGCCATAGGCAACATCTCCACTTTTTCAAACCCGCCGTTTAGTAAATATACCCCTTAGTCCTTCAATGCAACACCACCACTGTATTGGTGATGTCTTCTCTATTCTGTGTCAGTCTGGGGAAGTGTAGATGTATGAGGTTTTTGGCTTGCAGCATTATAGGTAACAGAAATGGGCTGTACATAATTTTTTGACTTTACAAAGGGTGTGGTCAGTGGTGTCACAACAAGTATATAATTTTCTCATTAGAAAGGTGATTTATCCACATGTTTGAGTCAATATATTATAGAGTCTTGCAGTGTGATTTACATGGTATATAAGTGACTGTGCATCTACATGACTACATGTCAGGTCACCTTACTGACGGATACAGTCAGCTCTGGTTCCGGCGCTGACTCTGTCTTGCAGATTTGTCTGTAACAGAGCAACTGGCATCCACGCAACACACAGAACATACGCTGCCAGCTCTTCTGTCCCCGGGCCTGTAAAAATCAACCGGTTACAAACAGGACTCACAGACACACACACTACGTGACCACTCTATTAGGTACACCTTTCTAGTACCGAGTAGGACCCCCCTTTGTCCCCACAACAGCTGCAATCTTCGTGGTCGGGATACAACAAGGTGCTGGAAACAGTCCTTAGATTCTGGTCCATGGTGACCTGAGAGCTTCTGCTTGATGCACATTCATACTGTGAATCTCATGTTCCGCCACATCCCAGAGGTGCTCTACTAGATTGAGATCTGGTGGCTGGAGGCCTCATGGTCATGTTCCTGGCACCAGCTTGAGGTGACGTGTGATCTGTGACATGGTGAGATATCCTGCTGGAAGTAGTCATTAGAAGATGGGTAGACTGGGGTCATAAAGGGATGCATATGGTCAGCAACAAAACACTGGTAGCCTGTGGCATTTAAATGATGCTCAACGTGTATTAAGGGGCCTAATGTGTGTCAAGTAACATTCCCCACATCATTACAGCACCATCAGCTTGCACCATGGATGCATTGCAGGATGGATCCATAGATTCATGTTTATACCATATTCTGACCCTCCCATCACCACGTTGCAGCAGAAGATGAGATTCATCAGACCAGATGACGTTTCGCCAATCTTCATCAGTCTGGCTGTGGTGAGATTGTGCCCACTGTAGCCTCAGTTTCCTGTCTTAGCTAAGTGGAAGCCGGAGTGGCCTTCTTCCGTTGTAGCCCATCCACTTCAAGGTTCCATGTGTTGAGTGGTCAGAGCTGCTCTTCTGCATACTGCTCATGGTTATTTGTGGTACTGTCCCCTTCCTATCAGCTGGAACCATTCTGTCCATTCCCCTCTGACATCTTCCATTAACAATTCCTTTCCGCCCACAGAACTGCCGCTGACTACATGTTTTTTGTTTAGCGCCCCGTTCTCTGTTATCTCTAAAGACTGTTGTGCGTGAAAATCCCAGATCAGCAGTTTCTCAGATACTTAAACCACCTTGTCTGCCACCAACAATCATTCCACGGTCACTTAGATCACATTCTGATGTTAGGTCTGAACAACAACTGAACCCCCTGACCATATCTGCATGCTTTCATACATTCAGTTGCTGCCATATGATTGGCTGATTAGATATTTGCATTAACGAGCAGGTGTACCTGATAAAGTGGCCACTGAGTGTACACACAGACATACATGCACACACGTATGGTCACGTGTAGCTGTGACAATAGCTGACAGACACAGATCACCTGGATCTGCAAAAATCCGGACATCATCTCCTGACTCATGCAGTCTGGCTGTGCGGTGAGACGGCAGCACACGTTTCCATATAGCGGCAGCCAACACGAGCTCTCATCTGGAACAGACAAACTCCCATCATACTGGAGTACTTGTGTGGTGAAACTAAGTATTAATATCACCTCCACCAGTCTGCACCTCATTTCTCACAAACTGTGCACTATAAAAACATAGACTTCTTCTAGCCCTCTGGTTCCCCATATTTGTCCATCATATTTAAACTTGTATATATTCTATTTGTAAGTAGTTAATGTCTGACAACATGGTTTTCTTATCTTGTAGACTAGTCCATTGTTTCAGTTTAAGCAAAAGGATTATTGTCCACCAGTCCTGTATGAATGTCCATCACACCAGGGGGTGTCTTGTCTTAGATGTGAGCTCTATGTTTAATTACAGAGGACTACATTGTGTATTTGAATGAAAATGTGTCTGTATTGTGATCTCTCCTGTTTAAACAAACTACTGTATAACCACAGAACAATTCCTGTCCCTAATTAAATCAGGAGTGACTCATCTGCTATCCCTTTGTCTGTATGTTTAACCTGTGAAAAGGTAAACACAGAAAAGAACCAATCAGGCAGGTCCTAAAATGTCTGATGAGGTCATTTATGGGCTTAAAAGAGAGCTCTAGAGGGACAGCAAATCGGCATTCACTACCAAATGATAGCTGAAGTCAGACTGGTGTTGAGATCTACATCTCTGCCCCTGACAGAAAAGGAACAGTCTGTCCCTGGAGTACTGCCGTTGCCCTGATCAATGTCTCCAGGTCTTGGGGAGCTGTGTGTCCGCTGAAAGCGGAATGACAGTGACTCAGGACCACTACCTTACTTGTAGCCTCGAAGGAGAGAGGGGGATAAGCTTGGATTGATAGACAGCAGTCCCTGAGAGTGACAAGGATACTGGTGAGGTGTTTTCATTATACCCTGTATGTTGTCTGTGCCAGATTGTACTGTTATTTATTTCAAGTTTTGTGCTGCCATTTTGTTAAATAAACTTATTTGTATTATTTTGGATATTTGCCTGGGTGATTGTGAACCTTGGGTAGGTACCGGGTAGGCCAGCTGTGCGGTGCAGAAGGTTACGTTAAACCCGGTATCTTCACAACATACAAACCAATGTATGAGCGGGCAGCGTGTGTGAGTATAATATATATAAACCCCTCTACGTACTCTGTGTACACATATCTATATAAACATGTGGAAAGATAGGGACTGTGATGGATGAGGCAGTAACTGTGTCCCTCTCAGTTGGTTATATTATTATTATCCCTCGTACCCCTCGATACAGCTGGGAGTGGGGGAGAAGCCCATCACCCTAACATCCCTGTACAGTATATGTAGAACCGTACGCACTGCAGCCATCACAGCGGTGACTATACCGTATATACCGTATGTGTACATTATATATACAGTGACACTTTATAATTATTCAGTTCTCAGATCACTCTGCTAGTACTAAAGTGAACCACTAGGTGGTGCCCTTATCCCATCCTGTAGATCTAACAAGGTAAAACAATTATGGGCGATGTAAAAGGCCCCGTAGATTCCTGAACTTTAGATTATACTACTGAATATTACACCCCTAGACTGTAATTTATTTTTAAAAACTTTAACGGTTGCACTATTGAGCGGAGATCTCTGTGCCAGTCTTAATCATATCTGTCTACTCTCGCGGAACGTCTGGGAGACTCCCAAATCCAGTCACTTCATTAATGACTTGAGCAGGGGCGGGCCTTAGTGACGTGATTCCTAGAGAATAGTGTCATCCTTGCCCCACCCCCCTGCTGCAATAGGCCGAACACTGTGACATTTGCAGATGGGACGGAGCCTAATGACACTGTTCCTGTGGCCACACCCCCAGAACACATCACAGAGATCTCCCCCTCCCGGAGGGGGGATCTCTAAAGTAAGCATGTATGGTCTTAATCATCACTCCCAACATTGGGACAAAATAAGCCCAATCCCTAATCCACCCAAACTCCTCCCTGGGCCAATCACAGCACACCCACATTCCAGCACAATGCGCCCACGTTTGGGGGTGAGGACTGAACTCAGGACAGTGGGATCAGACATTTGTTACCTGAACTGCTGATTGTGAGGTCGTGAGTCCTGAAACCGTCCTGGACATGTGCCAGAGTCAGCTTGGTGTGCGCCAAGAGCTGAAATTTAGGACCCCTGAAATTTAAGGATAAGGTTATATATTACTAATCACCCCCAGCAAACATCTGCCATCCACATAACAGCCCTGAGTCTTACTAAACACATCACCGAAATGTATTGTGGTGAGCACTCACGGAACGTTGGGGGTCGGCAGCAAGATGGGGCTCCCTCCTCCATTACTGCACGCTCCATCGATGGTAGCTCGTATCCTGCGTCCAGACGATCTCCCCAGAGAACTGCTCAGTTTGGTGGACAATCTTCTTGGGGTCCCAGAGAGTGAGAAATCCTCATCCACGGCACAACTGTACAACTGGAGGCTGAGCTCAAAGCCGGGATCCACATCCGAGCTGGAGAAACACAACCACAGAACAATGGTACAAACACATGGGCTATAGTACATGAGGGGCTATAGGGGCAGTTCTGGTGTTAGGCTGGGCGGTAATACCAGCAGTTCTGGTGTTAGGCTGGGCGGTAATACCGGCAGTTCTGGTGTTAGGCTGGGCAGTAATACCGGCAGTTCTGGTGTTAGGCTGGGCAGCAATACCGGCAGTTCTGGTGTTAGGCTGGGCAGCAATACCGGCAGTTCTGGTGTTAGGCTGGGCAGTAATACCAGCAGTTCTGGTGTTAGACTGGGCAGTAATACCGGCAGTTCTGGTGTTAGGCTGGGCAGTAATACAGGCAGTTCTGGTGTTAGGCTGGGCAGTAATACCGGCAGTTCTGGTGTTAAGCTGGGCAGTAATACCAGCAGTTCTGGTGTTAGGCTGGGCAGTAATACAGCCAGTTCTGGTGTTAGGCTGGGCAGTAATACCGGCAGTTCTGGTGTTAGACTGGGCAGTAATACCGGCAGTTCTGGTGTTAGACTGGGCAGTAATACCGGCAGTTCTGGTGTTAGACTGGGCAGTAATACCGGCAGTTCTGGTGTTAGACTGGGCAGTAATACCGGCAGTTCTGGTGTTAGACTGGGCAGTAATACCTGCAGTTCTGGTGTGAGGCTGGGCTGTAATACCGGTAGTTCTGGTGTTAAGCTGGGCAGTAATACCAGCAGTTCTGGTGTTAGGCTGGGCAGTAATACAGGCAGTTCTGGTGTTAGGCTGGGCAGTAATACCAGCAGTTCTGGTGTTAGACTGGGCAGTAATACCGGCAGTTCTGGTATTAGACTGGGCAGTAATACCGGCAGTTCTGGTGTTAGACTGGGCAGTAATACCGGCAGTTCTGGTGTTAGGCTGGGCGGTAATACCGGCAGTTCTATTGTTAGGCTGGGCAGTAATACCGCCAGTTCTGGTGTTAGGCTGGGCAGTAATACCGGCAGTTCTGGTGTAAGGCTGGGCAGTAATACCGGCAGTTCTGGTGTTAGACTGGGCAGTAATACCGGCAGTTCTGGTGTTAGACTGGGCAGTAATACCGGCAGTTCTAGTGTTAGGCTGGGCAGTAATACCGGCAGTTCTGGTGTTAGGCTGGGCAGTAATACCGGCAGTTCTGGTGTTAGGCTGGGCAGTAAAACCTGCAGTTCTGGTGTTAAGCTGGGCAGTAATACCGGCAGTTCTGGTGTTAGGCTGGGCAGTAATACGGGCAGTTCTGGTGTTAGACTGGGCAGTAATAACGCCAGTTCTGGTGTTAGGCTGGGCAGTAATACCAGTAGTTCTGGTGTTAGGCTGGGCAGTAATACCGGCAGTTCTGGTGTTAGGCTGGGCGGTAATACCGGCAGTTCTGGTGTTAGGCTGGGCGGTAATACAGGCAGTTCTGGTGTTAGGCTAGGCAGTAATACCAGCAGTTCTAGTGTTACGCTGGGCAGTAATACCGGCAGTTCTGGTGTTAGACTGGGCAGTAATACCAGCAGTTCTGGTGTTAGACTGGGCCGTAATACCGGCAGTTCTGGTGTTAGACTGGGCAGTAATACCGGCAGTTCTGGTGTTAGACTGGGCAGTAATACCGGCAGTTCTGGTGTTAGACTGGGCAGTAATATCAGCAGTTCTGGTGTTAGGCTGGGCAGTAATAGCGGCAGTTCTGGTGTTAGGCTGGGTGGTAATACCGGCAGTTCTGGTGTTAGACTGGGCGGTAATACCAGCAGTTCTAGTGTTAGGCTGGGCAGTAATACCAGCAGTTCTGGTGTTAGGCTGGGCAGTAATACCGATAGTTCTGGTGTTAGGCTGGGCAGTAATACCGGTAGTTCTGGTGTTAGGCTGGGCAGTAATACCAGCAGTTCTGGTGTTAGGCTAGGCAGTAATACCGGCAGTTCTGGTGTTAGGCTGGTCAGTAATACGGGCAGTTATGGTGTTAGGCTGGGCAGTAATACCGGCAGTTCTGGTGTTAGACTGGGCAGTAATACCGGCAGTTCTGGTGTTAGACTGGGCAGTAATACCGGCAGTTCTGGTGTTAGGCTGGGCGGTAATACCGGCAGTTCTGGTGTTAGACTGGGCAGTAATATCGGCAGTTCTGGTGTTAGGCTGGGCAGTAATAACGGCAGTTCTGGTGTTAGGCTGGGCGGTAATGCCGACAGTTCTGGTGTTAGGCTGGGCAGTAATGCCGGTAGTTCTGGTGTTAGGCTGGGCAGTAATACCGGTAGTTCTGGTGTTAGGCTGGGCAGTAATACCGGCAGTTCTGGTGTTAGGCTGGGCAGTAATACCGACAGTTCTGGTGTTAGGCTGGGCAGTAATGCCGGCAGTTCTGGTGTTAGGCTGGTCAGTAATGCGGGCAGTTCTGGTGTTAGGCTGGGCAGTAATACCTGCAGTTCTGGTGTTAGCCTGGGCAGTAATACCGGCAGTTCTGGTGTTAGACTAGGCAGTAATACCGGCAGTTCTGGTATTAGACTGGGCAGTAATACCGGCAGTTCTGGTGTTAGACTGGGCGGTAATACCGGCAGTTCTGGTGTTAGGCTGGGCGGTAATACCGGCAGTTCTGGTGTTAGGCTGGGCGGTAATACCAGTAGTTCTGGTGTTAGGCTGGGCAGTAATACCGGCAGTTCTGGTGTTAGGCTGGGCAGTAATACCGGCAGTTCTGGTGTTAGGCTGGGCGGTAATACCGGCAGTTCTGGTGTTAGACTGGGCGGTAATACCGGCAGTTCTGGTGTTAGACTGGGCGGTAATACCGGCAGTTCTGGTGTTAGGCTGGCCGGTAATACCGGCAGTTCTGGTGTTAGGCTGAGTGGTAATACCGGCAGTTCTGGTGTTAGGCTGGGCAGTAATACCGGTAGTTCTGGTGTTAGGCTGGGCAGTAATACCGGTAGTTCTGGTGTTAGGCTGGGCAGTAATATCGGCAGTTCTGGTGTTAGGCTGGGCAGTAATACCAGCAGTTCTGGTGTTAGGCTGGGCAGTAATACCGGCAGTTCTGGTGTTAGGCTGGTCAGTAATACGGGCAGTTCTGGTGTTAGGCTGGGCAGTAATACCGGTAGTTCTGGTGTTAGGCTGGGCAGTAATACCAGCAGTTCTGGTGTTAGACTGGGCAGTAATACCGGCAGTTCTGGTGTTAGGCTGGGCAGTAATACCAGCAGTTCTGGTGTTAGGCTGGGCGGTAATACCGGCAGTTCTGGTGTTAGACTGGGCAGTAATACCGGCAGTTCTGGTGTTAGACTGGGCAGTAATACCGGCAGTTCTGGTTTTATGGTAGGTTTGGTATTCCTACTTATAATAGTATATATATCATGGACACACTTACAAGACAATAGCATTTTCGAAGCAGATGTCTGTAGCCGTCCGATCCACAAAAACCATCTCTGTGTCATAGACCTCTCCTCGTATCTGCAGAGCGCAGAATACTGCGCAGCGATGGAGCTCTGGAACATAGAGAGAGAGAAGGCGAGAAAACAGAGGTAAGTATTATAGAGAGAAAGATTGTAAACCCTCTATAACTAGCGATATTCCTGCCTTTATATGAAGAGACTGTTTAAGTTAATAACATTGTATGATGCAGCATATTCTCTATGTGCCCAATATCTGCCTCACCGTTAAATCATGGAGGAAATAGTCTTTAGAAATGTGTTTTTGTTTTGCTTCTATTAATCAGGATCTGACTTTTGTCTGCAAATCCTTATTGTGGCCGGATCACCTAGAAATAGCTTATTGTATACATTTATTTTAATTAGTGACGCAGTACGCTAATGTATATCATTGCAAATGTACTGATTTTCGTATGGGAAATGCATTGACTTCTTAGTCCTTATGCCATGTTGGAGGAAATTTGTTTTTGTAGCTTCTGAAGAAAAGAAATCCCATGCTAATTAGGCCTTTTGTCTGTGAGTGACCAACACATCTTTTTAACCTGTATACACAACAGGGGGTCGTTACCTTTCTAGTCTGTGTTTTCTGTTCTGTTATAAAAATAGGGAACTATTTGAAAAATGTAATGGCAAGTCATTTGGGAAATCACAGATTGATGTCAATTTTGTTAAATCCAAGATTAGATAGTATGTTACATCCTGATGCTAAATATCTGATGAAATATCTCAGACTTGTGGTGCCAGCTAGGAAGGGGGCTGGATTACCTCCTGCCAGGTTATGTGTTCAAAACTGTATAAAAAGAGCCTTGTTTGACCATGTATTGAATTATTCCATCTGTAACTACAGGGTTTAAATGGTGTCAAATACAAGTTTAGAGAATATTACATCCGGATGCTAAACATCTGATGTAATATCTCAGACTTTGTGGTGCCAGATAGGATCGGGGGGCTGGGTTACCCCCTGCCAACATGTGTGTCAGAAACAGTATCTAAGACCTGCATTTTATATTTTAACTGTAGTATGGCATCTGTACTTCTGAATGATCACTAGTACCTCCAACTAGTGTAATAGTCCTTGTAAGGAGCCCTTGAACAATAAACATCACTGCTTGAAGATTCTGCCTGACACTTATTACCTGCTGTACACTAGAATCCCTTTCCCGCCTGGCCTGTGTTGAATCACATATTGTAGCAGCACCTCAGACTCCAATCTTACAGTCACCTCATTAATGGACTCTGGGGGTCAAGTGACCTAAAATCAGTTGATTATCCTAGAAGTTCAATGTTGTATTTCCACCAATACAGAGATCTTGTTACATGATGGACCTCCTATGCCACCCTGTCTGTTGTGTTGCTGGGGACTGGCTGGGCTTGCCTTGCCACTGTCTCCTTTCTTTATCCAAAAGGCGCCCCTCCTGTCGCAGTAGGAGGAGCCTACTGCCACCACTGGGCTCCTTCATTGGCACCTAGAACTGGTTCCTTCTAGGTATCCCTCACTGCTAATGTACCCCCTCACTGGGCACCTGGGCTGGTACCCCTTACCCCCTCCTTTAGATCAGGGTTGCTGTGGATGGATCCTCCCTGGCCTATCAAACTGACCAGAGCCGCAGGGTAGCGGGCAGAGCGGTGGTACTGGATTCTGGGTCCAAACCTCAGAACAGCCGGAAAATGGATTAGATTGGTCTAATCTGTAGGTCACAGGAATTGCCGCTGTAAGTAGGCACGAAAGCAGGATCTTGAAGCAGTGATAATTTATTAGCTCAAGTGTCCTGATAAATCACATTCAATAATTACTTTTAGGATGTAATATATCCTTTAACCGTGGAGCTAACACAATTTAAGCTTTAACAAAATTTACATTAATCTGTTATATCCTAATACTTGTATCCTGAGTGTACATAGTTCAGACAGGTTCCTGTCTCTCTAACAAGACGTGACAACAGTTAACGACCTCCTGCTGGGTCTACGGGCTAAAGCAGGTGTTTGTCACTTCTCATGAAAAAGGTCTAATTTGCCTTAATGAGGATTTCCTCTTGAAGCTACACAGAAAAGTCCTCAAACAAATGCCTATTGTATCATAATTCAGTACATTTCTAATACACAAATATAACATAGTACCAAAATAAGTACATTTGCAATAATATAAATTGGTGCCTGCACCACTAATTGAAATACATTTCTACAATAAGTTATTTATAAGTGATCCAGCCACATATAAGTTATTTATAAGTGATCCAGCCACATATAAGTTATTTATAAGTGATCCAGCCACATATAAGTTATTTATAAGTGATCCAGCCACATATAAGTTATTTATAAGTGATCCAGCCACATATAAGTTATTCCTACGTGATCCAGCCACATATAAGTTATTTATAAGTGATCCAGCCACATATAAGTTATTTATAAGTGATCCAGCCACATATAAGTTATTTATAAGTGATCCAGCCACATATGTTATTTCTACGTGATCCAGCCACATATAAGTTATTCCTACGTGATCCAGCCACATATAAGTTATTCCTACGTGATCCAGCCACAGATCTATTTAACATTTCTCACCTCGCCAAGGTGAAAATTTTTTAACATTGCTTTCCATAAATAAAGATCTGGACTATTTCTTCCATCCTGGGATGAACAGAACAGACATAGCAGTGGTGCCCAGTGAGCTGACTGCCAGTGTGGTTATCACACCTTTTTAATAAACAGGACGATGTGAAAACAAGATGTTTGGACCTCAAAACACCTGTTTCCTAAGACCTTAATGCCCTTTATTATTTAGGTCTCTTCATGTGTCATCTCTTTATAATCTCTTACCTTGAATTAAATGAAGATTATGTCACATGTTTGATGGGTTTAATACAGGAATGGAGATAATTCTACAGGGTTATCACTATACAGTCTAATCACATTGGGTGCTGCACTATAATCCCTCCGGCACAGTGAGGGTCGTGCAGGTGTGGGCACTATTCCCTCTCCTGAAGTCATCACCCATAACGGTAACTGTGTTAGGTGACGTCCACGTACGAGTATAATATACTCCAACAAGATGGGGGTATAGAAAGAGCCATTCTCACCTCCTTTGTTCTTGAAGTATTCACTGTCCTTCCACATGAGGGGAATTCTGAGATCTAGGAGGGAAAGTAAGATGTCACATCTACTGATATATCCCCTGTACCCCCATATTATTCCATGTACCTCCATATTGCATGTATCTCCATATTAACTGTACCTCATATCCACTGCACCCCCCTATTCCCTGTACCTCAATATTCCCTGTACCTCCATAATAACTGTACCCCATATCCCCTGCTCCCCATAGTCCCTGTACCCCCATATTATTCCATGTACCTCCATATTCCATGTATCTTCATATTAACTGTACCTCATATTCCCTGTACCGCCATATTCCATGTACCGCCATATTCCATGTACCCCATATGCCCTGCACCCCCATAGTCCCTGTACCCCCATATTATTCCATATACCTCTATATTAACTGCACCTCATATCCACTGTACCGCCATATCCCCTGTACCCCATATTCCATGTACCTCCATAATAACAGTACTGCCATATCCCCTGTACCCCCATATTCCATGTACCTCCATAATAACTGTACCTCATATTCCCTGTACTGCCATATCACCTGTACCCCCATATTCCCCCAGAGACACAGACCACAGTTCTTTCCTTAGTCAGCCCATGCAGTACCTGAGATAGACAGCTTTCCTTTGCATGGGAGACGTTCATCCACAGAACCTCCATCTGATGGCCTGAAAAACACATGAAACAATGAGATGTTTCCCTACGACTTGTACCTAGGATAGTCCAACTTGTCCTCCTGGAATTAGAGCGTTTCAGTCTGATCACTGTAATATAACGTTAGACACCAGACCCATCATAGACCCATCTCCTGAATAGGGACAGGTACAGGCTGCAGACAGCATTACATACTTAGAGAGTCAGACTCCTAGTTGGAGCACACACAGGTGGAGGACAGGGTCTAATGTATGTATTTAAGCAGGTATTGCATCATTGTGTAGGGTGACCGCTGCCAACTAGGTGGCCAGTGACTAGGCAGGAGGTTTATATCTAGCCAGAGCTAGGGTTACCTGGTGTCATCCTGACAACAGTGTGTATAGGTGATGTGAACAATAAAAGCACAGATATTCAAGTAAGAAGTTGTCTGTCATCTACTGGGTGTCATCTACATACATATACATGTCCTGCATACCATATACACAACATACATATGACATGCATCATTCATATACTAAACACTGAGCAACTTTAGGCAGATAGCACATATTGGGCCTGATTCATGTTCAGATGCAACTAAAAAAATGCATGGCTCAAAATTAGTTTCAATTTTGGATCTGGGTGTATGTACGCTCTGCCTAAACGTTACGTGCCGTATGTGGACACATAGAATAGACTGCAGTGTAAGTTTATTTTTCTCTGGTTTTGTCTCAAAATATTGCCTTATTGTCATAGCAGCTGTCCATCAAGCCTATTTAAGGCACATTTGGGTGTGGCTCACAAGCCAGCCCTTGCTAGATGTAAACCCCTATACCTGGGAGGTGAGTGCATCTGATTTTAACTGCATTTTAATGGTGTTTAAAGCATATAGGTCAGTGTAGGACCTGCATATAATGAGGTGCCCTTGACGCTGGGATGCAGGCTTAAATATTTTGATCAAAATATGAACTAAAAACCTCATGTTTTCATTTTGTTAGATACACACAGATATACAGTGTTAAGGATAAGCGCTGACAACAACTATCTATTTGTTCTGTTCAATAAAAGGTCACATCAGAACCCATTTACAAAAGTTAAATGATAAAATATATGAATAACTCTTAACAATATAATCTTTAATAAAAATATGGATTTGAAAAAAATATATATATTCTTCTCACATTAAATTCATAAATAAAGTTGCTTTTAATGTGTACTGTACATACAGGGCCTGATTCCTCTTCAGACATAGGTTCACTGCGTGCAGTATTTTGTATGAATTTGTGCTGCACATGTTCAGAAACTGAATTTGCGCCAGTGAATGCGATTCATGTCCAAACTGAAATACACCTTCCGGCAGCCTCTGATTTGGATGTCAGAATGGGGGAGGGAGGGACGGTGTACAGTCAGGGCGCACCCAGCAGACGCACATTCATCCCATCCAAGCTCTGGGTATCTCGTGGGTCCGTGTACCATCTACAGGGCAGGTTTCAGTGCCGACTGATGGCTGACACGTATGTATGTCAGTACATGTCTGCATCTTATGTTCAATAGGCCTTAAGAACATCCTGATATATGTATTCAATGTTAAAAAAATATATATTTGTTTTGTCTTTTTTTATTTGTAAGTGTATTATTATTAATGATTATAGTACTAGGAGGTGTAAATGTATATATATATTTTTATGCGTTGTGATGGGACTTTATACTGTATATACATGTGGGGATCCTGCAGTGTGTTGTGTATGTTTGCCTACGGCGAGTGCTGTACAGCCACAACGTACTTATACCCAGATTCCATTGAACACGATTCTTCAGATCCTCTTGTACACAGACCAGCCTGCGTGCAATTTACGTCTGATTTTAAATAATGCCAACTGCGTTCACTTTGCGTTCCTTGATGAATCAGTCATAATACGTTTATATAGTCTGTCTTACTTGCACACACATGTTCTGTGCTAGCTAGTAGCACACATATGTGTAGTTGCCATGTCAGTCACCACTATTATTATTTAATATTATTGTTGATTTATAAGGTGCCACAGTGCTCCGCAGCGCCGTACAGTAGGAAAAACAGGACATACATAAAACAGAGACATACAAGATAGACAAAATAAACCCAGACATGAAAATAAGGGGTATGGAGGACCCTGCTCATTAGAGATCTTACATTCTAAGTGGAGGAGGGCACAGCTGAAACAAGAGGAGCGAGTGTGGCTCAGAGTGGAGATTGGGACAGTTGTAAGGGTGCATTAGTGTGAATAGTGTTATTGGGGATAAGGTCACCTCTAAAGAGAGACATGTTTTCAAAGAGCATCTAAAGATTTGAAGGCTGTGGAAAAGTCTGATTGAGCGTGGTAGGGAATTCCATAAGTGGGGAGCAGCGCGGGAGAAGTCTTGTAGGCGGGGGTGAGGGGTGGTTACCAGAGACGAGACAAGGCGCAGGTCAGAGGTAGATCTAAGAGGGCGGCAGGGAGAGTATTTTGATATGAGCTTTGAGGTGTATACAGGGGTGGTGTTGTTGAGGGCTTTGTAGGTAACGGTGAGTAATTTGAATTGGATTTTGGAGGACACAGGGAGCCAGTGTAGGGATTTAGACAGTGTAGACACTATCATTCAGCAATTACACCTGACCAATAACTGGTCCAAGTGATATGTCTGCAACCGAGACCCCAGGACTTTAATCGTCAGCATCTGAGCGCTCTCAGCACGTCGTTACTAAACATGAGCTATGTTCATCCGCCCCCCGTTCCACAAGTCGTAGGCAGTCGTAAGTGTCATTTGCTCTCAGATGTGAACTGCATTCATGGGAGTATGGTCCATTTCTGAGCATGTGCAGAGCATGATTCAGGGCCATAACATGCTATACACATAAACAGGATCACTTGTAGATTAGACAATGCTCGTTGAATTAAACAAGTAACATGCCACATGCTTCATGCACAGAGCCATGACGCCCGCGTGTTGCTGCCACATACCTGCGTGTGCTGTGTTGTAGAACCTGCTCTTCCTTGCGGTGCTGCAGTTCAGACATATATGTCATAATACGACTATTACACACTAGGAGACTCTTTGCTGCCTCTAGCGCTTGCTCCTTCTGCGTGCAGGCTCCCAGCAACTTCACTGCTCCCTCACGTATCCGCACCTCATGATCTATACGTTTCTGTATGTCCGTGTCCTGGAAACATGAAATATGCAGGTTATGTGATGAACAGGTACAAAATATATACCGGGTGTCAGAGCATAGAGCATATACAGAATATATACCTGATGTCAGAGCATAGAGTATATACAGAATATATACCTGATGTCAGACCGTAGAGTATATACAGAATATATACCTGATGTCAGAGCGTGGAGCAGATACAGAATACAGAATATATACCGGATGTCAGAGCGTAGAGTATATACAGAATATATACCTGATGTCAGACCGTAGAGTATATACAGAATATATACCGGATGTCAGAGCGTAGAGTATATACAGAATATATACCTGATGTCAGAGCGTAGAGTATATACAGAATATGTACCTGATGTCAGACCGTAGAGTATATACAGAATATATACTGGATGTCAGAGCGTAGAGTATATACAGAATATATACCCAGGGCCGGATTAACCCGAGGTCTAACTGGGCTATAGCCCAGGGGCCTCGGGCATCCAGGGGGGCCTTCAAACTCCTCAGCAGCATTATTGATCGGTCGGGGGCGCCCTGGCCCGATCAATGCTGCTGAGCACTGTCAGTGCAGTCCTCCGTCCCGGCGCGCTGTAGTCTGTTTACTGAGGAGATCTCGCAAGAGTTCATGAACTCTCGCGAGATCTCCTCAGTAAGGAGCTTACAGCGCGCCGGGACGGAGGACTGCACTGACAGGTAAGTGCTTGGGGGGGTCCTTGCGGGGGGCGGCGGACGGCTCACATTGGGGGCCTCGCGGGGAATGGAGGGCCTCTTAGCCCAGGGGCCTCCATTCCCTTAATCCGGCCCTGTATATACCTGATGTCAGACCGTAGAGTATATACAGAATATATACCGGATGTCAGAGCGTGGAGCAGATACAGAATACAAAATATATACCGGATGTCAGAGCGTGGAGCAGATACAGAATACAGAATATATACCGGATGTCAGAGCGTAGAGCAGATACAGAATACAGAATATATACCGGATGTCAGAGCGTAGAGTATATACAGAATACAGAATATATACCGGATGTCAGAGCGTAGAGTATATACAGAATACAGAATATATACCGGATGTCAGAGCGTAGAGTATATACAGAATACAGAATATATACCGGATGTCAGAGCGTAGAGTATATACAGAATACAGAATATATACCGGATGTCAGAGCGTGGAGCAGATACAGAATACAGAATATATACCGGATGTCAGAGCGTAGAGTATATACAGAATATATACCGGATGTCAGAGCGTGGAGCAGATACAGAATACAAAATATATACCGGATGTCAGAGCGTAGAGTATATACAGAATACAGAATATATACCGGATGTCAGAGCGTGGAGCAGATACAGAATACAGAATATATACCGGATGTTAGAGCGTGGAGCAGATACAGAATACAAAATATATACCGGATGTCAGAGCGTAGAGTATATACAGAATACAGAATATATACCGGATGTTAGAGCGTGGAGCAGATACAGAATACAAAATATATACCGGATGTCAGAGCGTAGAGCAGATACAGAATACAGAATATATACCGGATGTCAGAGCGTAGAGCAGATACATAATACAGAATATATACCGGATGTCAGAGCGTGGAGCAGATACAGAATACAAAATATATACCGGATGTCAGAGCGTAGAGTATATACAGAATACAGAATATATACCGGATGTCAGAGAGTAGAGTATATACAGAATACAGAATATATACCGGATGTCAGAGCGTAGAGCAGATACATAATACAGAATATATACCGGATGTCAGAGCGTGGAGCAGATACAGAATACAGAATATATACCGGATGTTAGAGCGTGGAGCAGATACAGAATACAAAATATATACCGGATGTCAGAGCGTAGAGTATATACAGAATACAGAATATATACCGGATGTTAGAGCGTGGAGCAGATACAGAATACAAAATATATACCGGATGTCAGAGCGTAGAGCAGATACAGAATACAGAATATATACCGGATGTCAGAGCGTAGAGCAGATACATAATACAGAATATATACCGGATGTCAGAGCGTGGAGCAGATACAGAATACAAAATATATACCGGATGTCAGAGCGTAGAGTATATACAGAATACAGAATATATACCGGATGTCAGAGAGTAGAGTATATACAGAATACAGAATATATACCGGATGTCAGAGCGTAGAGCAGATACATAATACAGAATATATACCGGATGTCAGAGCGTGGAGCAGATACAGAATACAGAATATATACCGGATGTCAGAGCGTGGAGCAGATACAGAATACAGAATATATACCGGATGTCAGAGCGTGGAGCATATATAGAATATTTTTAAGCCATACAAATCATTTTCTTTCCCTTGTCCAGGGCTCCATCACTTCACCCTCTCTCTTTTTCTGTTGATAACACTACCCTCTGCTGTATCCCTTATTTCCGCTGCCTAGGGCTCATCCTCTACTCCTCCTTCACTCCTCACATTATGTCACTCTCCAAATCCTGCTGCTTCCACCTCTGGATCATATCCAAGATCCAGCCCACTTCACCATGGTAGCTACCAAATCTCTTATTCATTCTTTGCAATCTCTCACCTTAATTACTGCAACCTTCTCCTCTCTGGCCTAACAAAATCCCGCCTTGCCCCTCTTCAGTCTATCCTCAGTGCCACTGTCTACCTTATTCTCTTCTCTCGACATTCTACCTCTGCTGTCCCTCAACCAAACCTCCCCCGCCATTATCTCCAACCTCACCTTTACCCACACTCCTTCCCACTCCCTCCGCTCTGCCAATGACCGTCACCTCACTGATTACCTCTTCTAACACCACCTCCAGGACAGGCTACTCTCCAACTGTGGAAGATCTCCCATGCCCAGATGATGCACTGCTCTCCAAGGTGTTAAGCGCTTAAACCTAAATTCTTTATTTAAGCCTAGCTCCTTTGCCTCTGCTACCAACCCCATTCCCCCACTCACCCTATTTGTGTCCCCCTTTCCTGTAGGATGTAAGCTCTCAAGAGCAGGGCCCTCTTTACTTGTGTTCTCCATCTAATATTCCATCACCCTCTGTACCTGTTGGCCTTCTTCCCAAGCCAAATTTTCTTAAGCCCAGGCTACTCCATGTTGTATATTACCATCACTCTCACTCACTGGCCTGTAATAACTTGATCTGCGCCACCAAGCTATTTGTGTGATCTATTCATTAGTAACTGCCTGGTCTTTTTATAATTATATTATGTAATGTATTATAAATTGTTGCTGTCTATGTATTGTACACTACTATAAATTTCATGTATGGAGCTAGAGACTCTTTGTGGCGCCTTATAAATAAAAGATAATGATAATATATACTGGGTGGGTGTAACGATTAAAGATTAATTACAACACCTGATAAATTTAATCAGTAACACTCCCTACTTCCCTTATCTAGCAAAATAGTGGTGATCTGGTGTCGATGACCCCTATGATCCTTAAGATCCCTACATCAGTTCAGTAAAGGTCCACCCGTCTGCCACCGAGGGAAGAGAACTGATCATTCCAGCTCATATGTTGGCCGCAGCTGATGGAACAGCTGTTCTGCTACTTGGGGGGCAACTGGTGCCATTGGAAAAACCTATTTGTTGCATTATTTGCCCGTGAACTCCTTGTGTTCCCACCTCTCATTAGTTATTTGTGCCCCCCTTAATGTGGTCTCTTGGTCTATATGCAGTGACCTTCCAGCTCAGCCACTGAGTCTTCAGTTCTTTGCTGTGAACTTATGGTGAGTACTGATTGATTTTACCTATGTCCCCCCTGTAACCAATCAACTAAGTTACTTGGCTACACAAACCCTTCAGTTACACTCTACCCATACCTGAGCAAGAGCTTTTCCTCCTTAGCAGAAGCACATAAACATTGCCCTGTTTGATCCCAGGATTTCAGCTTCAGCTCCTGACTTTGCTTGTTACTCACCGACCCTGACCTTGGCCTGTACCTCATCTCTGTGCCCCAAAAGAGGCAGGTCCACTCACCAGAGACATAGAGGGGTTAAATTCCTATGTTACAGTAACATCTTATGTTACTTATTATTCAAATTTCTAAGGACCAATGTGTATCAACTTTCTTAATTCTCATCCACCACCTCCCACCTCCCAAACTTTACACGGGAAGCGCTATTACTCTGGAAATCGCCATTCGGTTACCAGTCACATTTTTAAACTCTTCATTTTCAACATTCAATGCAAAGCAAACAAACCAACTTGTAATAATCAGACAGATATATTAAATGTGGTAGAAATAAATAAAATAAATAAAATACAATACAAATGATAGTTTTAGCTTAGGTGATGGGGCAATCTACGGGAGAGCTAGCATATTTTGAAGTCTGAAGGTAGCCGTGTAAGGGGAGGGGGGTCAATTCTGTCCTTCTCTAAACGTCCATGGAGTCCAGACCAAGGTGATAAACGCAACTAGATCTTGGTGTGTCAATTTGGAAAGTACTTGGCGAAGATTTTGGCATATAGGGAAATGGGTCCTTTATTTGCTGTTGTAATGGGGATTTGAGTGTGTCAGATATTGTAGAGGTAACAGAATAAACAGTAGATCGGTGTAATAGGTGTGGATTCCTCTTTGATGGTTTTAAGTTTTCCTGATGGATTTGGTTGGAAGTTCTGATATTGGGAGAAGCAAGTTTCCTGGAGAAAGATCGGCCACCCCTAACGAATTTCAATGTGGCAAAGAACGTTCCTCTTTTCTGAGGGCTATTAAACCAATTTATGTTATAGGATAATAACCGTAAAAACATTGTGGGTGAAGGTTACTTTGTATGCAGAAGTGATTTGCTTATCCTGTAGATATGGGTAGATAGGGTTTGGAAAGGAGGTGGATGTGAAAAAGGGGCCATTTGGAACAATATGCACTGGATAAAAGGTGCTGGTTGAGGTAGGAAGCAGTCTGTACATAAAGTTATGCACAGTCCCCGTACAGGCATCATTAAAAATTTTAAGCAAACACACATCTTCAAGGGACAAGTCTAATTGAACAAACAGGCTCATCTTATCTCCCATAGTTTAGCAGACATAAAATATTACTTTCATGGTATCTTTGCTACAGCACTACAGTACTTATTGCAAGCTATATGCATGTCTACATTTCACTACAAAGGATGCAATGATTTTCATACTAGGGGTACTTGAAGTATTTAAGTCTGTAGCATGTTCCCCAGTATACTCTCATCAATTTCACCATATGTCTATATCCCAATTACCTTCCTCCTCATGTCTATCAGTGTAATGGTCTCCTCTATATGTCTGTCACAGTCCCCAGCACTCATATCTACTGTTCTCCATCCCAGCCTCTGACATTTCCTAGTCTCACCATCTCTTAGACTCCTTCATGTGATTGTGTCCCATCTTCCTATGATGGGACATAGGATTCTAATGTCAATACTTGTTTTCCATGTGTATTTATCAAAATCCCTGATCTCTACATCTCCCTCTCCATTCCCTGGTCTCCTAGATGTGTTGTGTCCGATTCCTGGTCTCCTCATATCCCAGTGTCCCATCTCCTCCATATGTCTTCTCTCATCTCCCAGTGTCCCCATCTCCTCCATATGTCTCCTCTCATCTCCCAGTGTCCCCATCTCCTCTATATGTCTCCTCACATCTCCCAGTGTCCCCATCTCCTTCATATGTCTCTACACATCTCCCAGTGTCCCCGTCTCCTCCATATGTCTCCTCTCATCTCCCAGTGTCCCCATCTCCTCCATATGTCTCCTCTCATCTCCCAGTGTCCCCATCTCCTCCATATGTCTCCTCACATCTCCCAGTGTCCCTATCTCCTCCATATGTCTCCACACATCTCCTAGTGTCCCCATCTCCTCTATATGTCTCCTCACATCTTCCAGTGTCCCCATCTCCTCCATATGTCACCACAAATCCCCCAGTGTCCCCATCTCCTCCATATGTCTCCTCACATCTACCAGTGTCCCCATCTCCTCCATATGTCTCCTCTCATCTCCCAGTGTCCCCATCTCCTCTACATGTCTCCTTACAGTTGCCAGTGTCCCCAACTCCTCCACATGTCTCCTCACTTGTCCCACTGTCCCCATCTCCTCCATATGTCTCCTCACATCTCCCAGTATTCCCATCTCCTCCATATGTCTCCACACATCTCCCAGTGCCCTATCTCTTCCATATGTCTCCTCTCATCTCCCAGTGTCCCCATCTCCTATATGTCTCCTCACATCTCCCACTGTCTCCATCTCCTCCATATGTCTCCTCACATCTCCCAGTGTCCCCATCTCCTCCATATGTCTCCTCTCATCTCCCACTGTCCCCATCTCCTCCATATGTCTCCTCACATCTCCCAGTGTCCCCATCTCCTCCATATGTCTCCACACATCTCCCAGTGTCCCCATCTCCTCCATATGTCTCCTCACATCTCCCAGTGTCCCCATCTCCTCTATATGTCTCCTCACATCTCCCACTGTCCCCATCTCCTCCATATGTCTCCTCACATCTCCCACTGTCCCCATCTCCTCCATATGTCTCCTCACATCTCCTAGTATTCCCATCTCCTCCATATGTCTCCACACATCTCCCAGTGTCCCCATCTCCTCCATATGTCTCCTCACCTCTTGCAGTGTCCCCATCTCCTCCATATGTCTCCACACATCTCCCAGTGTCCCCATCTCCTCTATATGTCTCCTCACATCTCCCAGTGTCCCCATCTCCTCCATATGTCTCCACAAATCTCCCAGTGTCCCCAACTCCTCCATATGTCTCCTCACATCTACCAGTATCCCCATCTCCTCCATATGTCTCCTCTCATCTCCGTGTCCCCATCTCCTCTACATGTCTCCTCACAGCTCCCAGTGTCCCCAACTCCTCCACATGTCTCCTCACTTCTCCCACTGTCCCCATCTCCTCCATATGTCTCTTCACATCTCCCAGTATTCCCATCTCCTCCATATGTCTCCACACATCTCCCAGTGTCCCAATCTCCTCTACATGTCTCCTCACATCTCCCAGTGTCCCCATCTCCTCCATGTCTCCTCACATCTCCCAGTGTCCCCATCTCCTCCATATGTCTCCACACATCTCCCAGTGTCCCCATCTCCTCCATATGCCTCTTCACATCTCCCAGTGTCCCCATCTCCTCCATATGTCTCCTCAACTCTTGCAGTGTCCCCATCTCCTCCATATGTCTCCTCACATCTCCCAGTGTCCCTATCTCCTCCATATGTCTCCACACATCTCCCAGTGTCCCCATCTCCTCCATGTGTCTCCTCACATCTCCCAGTGTCCCTATCTCCTCCATATGTCTCCACACATCTCCCAGTGTCCCCATCTCCTCCATATGTCTCCTCTCATCTCCCACTGTCCCCATCTCCTCCATATGTCTCCTCACACCAATATCCCCATCTTCTCCATATATCTCCTCTCATCTCCCAGTGTCCCCATCTCCTCTACATGTCTCCTCACCTCTTGCAGTGTCCCAATCTCCTCCATATGTCTCCACACATCTCCCAGTGTCCCCATCTCCTCTATATGTCTCCTCACATCTCCCAGTGTCCCCATCTCCTCCATATGTCTCCACAAATCTCCCAGTGTCCCCAACTCCTCCACATGTCTCCTCACTTCTCCCACTGTCCCCATCTCCTCCATATGTCTCCTCACATCTCCCAGTATTCCCATCTCCTCCATATGTCTCCACACATCTCCCAGTGTCCCAATCTCCTCTACATGTCTCCTCACATCTCCCAGTGTCCCGATCTCCTCCATATGTCTCCTCACATCTCCCAGTGTCCCCATCTCCTCCATATGTCTCCACACATCTCCCAGTGTCCCCATCTCCTCCATATGTCTCTTCACATCTCCCAGTGTCCCCATCTCCTCCATATGTCTCTTCACATCTCCCAGTGTCCCCATCTCCTCCATATGTCTCCTCACCTCTTGCAGTGTCCCCATCTCCTCCATATGTCTCCTCACATCTCCCAGTGTCCCTATCTCCTCCATATGTCTCCACACATCTCCCAGTGTCCCCATCTCCTCCATGTGTCTCCTCACATCTCCCAGTGTCCCTATCTCCTCCATATGTCTCCACACATCTCCCAGTGTCCCCATCTCCTCCATATGTCTCCTCTCATCTCCCACTGTCCCCATCTCCTCCATATGTCTCCTCACACCAATATCCCCATCTTCTCCATATATCTCCTCATCTCCCAGTGTCCCCATCTCCTCTATATGTCTCCTCACATCTCCCAGTGTCCCCATCTCCTCCATATGTCTCCACAAATCTCCCAGTGTCCCCAACTCCTCCACATGTCTCCTCACTTCTCCCACTGTCCCCATCTCCTCCATATGTCTCCTCACATCTCCCAGTATTCCCATCTCCTCCATATGTCTCCACACATCTCCCAGTGTCCCAATCTCCTCTACATGTCTCCTCACATCTCCCAGTGTCCCCATCTCCTCCATATGTCTCCTCACATCTCCCAGTGTCCCCATCTCCTCCATATGTCTCCACACATCTCCCAGTGTCCCCATCTCCTCCATATGTCTCTTCACATCTCCCAGTGTCCCCATCTCCTCCATATGTCTCCTCACCTCTTGCAGTGTCCCCATCTCCTCCATATGTCTCCTCACATCTCCCAGTGTCCCCATCTCCTCCATATGTCTCTTCACATCTCCCAGTGTCCCCATCTCCTCCATGTGTCTCCTCACATCTCCCAGTGTCCCTATCTCCTCCATATGTCTCCTCACCTCTTGCAGTGTCCCCATCTCCTCCATATATCTCCTCACATCTCCCAGTGTCCCCATCTCCTCCATATGTCTCTTCACATCTCCCAGTGTCCCCATCTCCTCCATATGTCTCCTCACCTCTTGCAGTGTCCCCATCTCCTCCATATGTCTCCTCTCATCTCCCAGTGTCCCCATCTCCTCCATATGTCTCCACACATCTCCCAATGTCCCCATCTCCTCCATGTGTCTCCTCACATCTCCCAGTGTCCCCATCTCCTCCATATGTCTCCACACATCTCCCAATGTCCCCATCTCCTCCATGTGTCTCCTCTCATCTCCCAGTGTCCCCATCTCCTCCATATGTCTCCACACATCTCCCAGTGTCCCCATCTCCTCCATATGTCTCCTCACATCTTCTAATGACTTCTTTCTCCATCAGGCTAAGTGAAACACTTACTGTTCTGCATTCTTCTTTCTCCATGACTTGTGAAGGTACTCAGATAGTTGTGTTTATACAGCACTATGATCACGAACATGTGAAAGAAACTTGAACATATTATATAGTTTGTGCAGACATTTCTTACATGTGTGAAACTACATCTGACAATGCAGAGTAATAATGTCTATTGGGTGTCTGTGTGTCAATCTGTGGGTGTCTGTGTCTTAGAAGATCTCTGTGGGAGTCCTGTCTGTGGGAGTCGGTGTCTGAGTGTGTGTGTCTCTGTGCTAGTGTCTCCGTGTGTCAATACAGGTGTCTCTGTGACAGTGTCTGAGTGTGTGTGTCTCTGTGCTGGTGTCTCCGTGTGTCAATGCGGGTGTCTCTGTGACAGTGTCTGAGTGTGTGTGTCTCTGTGCTGGTGTCTCCGTGTGTCACTACGGGTGCCTCTGTGACAGTGTCTGAGTTTGTGTGTCTCTGTGCTGGTGTCTCTGTGTGTCACTGCGGGTGTCTCTGTGACAGTGTCTGAGTGTGTGTCTCTGTGCTGGTGTCTCCGTGTGTCACTGCGGGTGTCTCTGTGACAGTGTCTGAGTGTGTGTGTCTCTGTGCTGGAGTCTCCGTGTGTCACTGCGGGTGTCTCTGTGACAGTGTCTGAGTGTGTGTGTCTCTGTGCTGGTGTCTCCGTGTGTCACTACGGGTGTCTCTGTGACAGTGTCTGAGTGTGTGTCTCTGTGCTGGAGTCTACGTGTGTCACTGCGGGTGTCTCTGTGACAGTGTCTGAGTGTGTGTGTGTCTCTGTGCTGGTGTCTCTATGTGTCACTGCGGGTGTCTCTGTGACAGTGTCTGAGTGTGTGTGTCTCTCTGTGCTGGTGTCTCTATGTGTCACTGCGGGTGTCTCTGTGACAGTGTCTGAGTGTGTGTGTCTCTGTGACAGTGTCTGAGTGTGTGTGTTTCTCTGTGCTGGAGTCTCCGTGTGTCACTGCGGGTGCCTCTGTGACAGTGTCTGAGTGTGTGTCTCTGTGCTGGTGTCTCTATGTGTCACTGCGGCTGTCTCTGTGACAGTGTCTGAGTGTGTGTGTCTCTGTGCTGGTGTCTCCGTGTGTCACTGCTGGTGTCTCTGTGACAGTGTCTGAGTGTGTGTCTCTGTGCTGGAGTCTCCGTGTGTCACTGCGGGTGTCTCTGTGACAGTGTCTGAGTGTGTGTGTGTCTCTGTGCTGGAGTCTCCGTGTGTCACTGCTGGTGTCTCTGTGACAGTGTCTGAGTGTGTGTCTCTGTGCTGGAGTCTCCGTGTGTCACTGCGGGTGTCTCTGTGACAGTGTCTGAGTGTGTGTGTCTCTGTGCTGGTGTCTCTATGTGTCACTGCGGGTGTCTCTGTGACAGTGTCTGAGTGTGTGTGTCTCTGTGCTGGTGTCTCTATGTGTCACTACGGGTGTCTCTGTGACAGTGTCTGAGTGTGTGTGTCTCTCTGTGCTGGAGTCTCCGTGTGTCACTGCGGGTGTCTCTGTGACAGTGTCTGAGTGTGTGTGTCTCTCTGTGCTGGAGTCTCCGTGTGTCACTGCGGGTGCCTCTGTGACAGTGTCTGAGTGTGTGTCTCTGTGCTGGTGTCTCTATGTGTCACTGCGGCTGTCTCTGTGACAGTGTCTGAGTGTGTGTGTCTCTGTGCTGGTGTCTCTATGTGTCACTGCGGGTGTCTCTGTGACAGTGTCTGAGTGTGTGTCTCTCTGTGCTGGAGTCTCCGTGTGTCACTGCGGGTGTCTCTGTGACAGTGTCTGAGTGTGTGTCTCTGTGCTGGTGTCTCCGTGTGTCACTGCGGGTGTCTCTGTGACAGTGTCTGAGTGTGTGTCTCTGTGCTGGAGTCTCCGTGTGTCACTGCTGGTGTCTCTGTGACAGTGTCTGAGTGTGTGTGTCTCTTTGTGCTGGAGTCTACGTGTGTCACTGCGGGTGTCTCTGTGACAGTGTCTGAGTGTGTGTGTCTCTGTGCTGGAGTCTCCGTGTGTCACTGCTGGTGCCTCTGTGACAGTGTCTGAGTGTGTGTGTCTCTCTGTGCTGGAGTCTACGTGTGTCACTGCGGGTGTCTCTGTGACAGTGTCTGAGTGTGTGTGTCTCTGTGCTGGAGTCTACGTGTGTCACTGCGGGTGTCTCTGTGACAGTGTCTGAGTGTGTGTGTCTCTCTGTGCTGGAGTCTACGTGTGTCACTGCGGGTGTCTCTGTGACAGTGTCTGAGTGTGTGTGTCTGTGCTGGAGTCTACGTGTGTCACTGCGGGTGTCTCTGTGACAGTGTCTGAGTGTGTATGTCTCTCTGTGCTGGAGTCTCCGTGTGTCACTGCGGGTGTCTCTGTGACAGTGTTTGAGTGTGTGTGTCTCTGTGCTGGAGTCTCCGTGTGTCACTGCGGGTGTCTCTGTGACAGTGTCTGAGTGTGTGTGTCTCTCTGTGCTGGAGTCTACGTGTGTCACTGCGGGTGTCTCTGTGACAGTGTCTGAGTGTGTGTGTCTCTGTGCTGGAGTCTCCGTGTGTCACTACGGGTGCCTCTGTGACAGTGTCTGAGTCTTCAGGCCGCAGTCCTCGGCAGCTGCAATTGGGGAGATAGAGGCTGGGAGAGGAAGGATGGAAATGAGAAGAGGGAAGGAGGGGGGTGATTTGTACAGTGAGCTATAAATACAAGTAGAAGCTGGAGGTCTGGACATCAGCTGCCAGTTACACTCACATTCATGTCTACAACATGTACAATTATCATCTAATACAGGACGCTTATTACAACCTGATATCAGTCCGTATGCATATCTTTTATCAGCAGTATATGGGAATGCTATATATACACAGGTTCATCTTGGGAATGTTATACATTATATATATATAATCATAAGATCGTATTGGGGTTACCGTCTTCTGGGGTAGACGCTGTACTTCACACATGTCAGGATAAAGCATAGATCTGATATGCTGAAATAGAATATTGGATGTCAGGACCCAAATAAATCTTTGCATGAATACCTAAATTAACCTGATGGTCAATTCAGATAAAGGTGTGACCAAATGAGGCCAAGAACATGTAATTGAGTTAGGTAAACCCTTTGTGCAGAGACCAGCTTTAGCTATGCAGATCACAGACATCCATTGTATTTGATCATGTATTTCCCTAGCTAGTACTTCCCTTCAATAGGTAGTATAAACACACACTAACCCCTAGGTGTAAATTAGAGAGCTTGCATTTATTTACAAGGGATAATTCATAACGGCAGGGTAAATAGGTTGTATGAAATGAATCCATTGATAAGCTAGTGTAACAGTTAAAGACGCAGCGTCTGGTGTAATGGGCGCTTCTCGGCCTTTTGGCTAAGATCAAGTGCAGTTGTGGCAGAGCAGCACTTGGTCCTCTGGCCAGGGGCCGGGATTGCTGCTTTGAAAGCCTGGGACAAATGTGCCTCTGGGAGTGGCGACCCCGGGGGTGCCATAAATCACTGGTCATAGCACCTTAAACACGTGATTAGATTGGCACCCACGCACTTTTGACCACTTTCTTTTAAGCACTCGCTCTATTCTTTGCCCCGGCCTTATGGCTGAGCGAGAAAATTTTTATACCAAGCCCAGCCATTAGACTGGGGCCGTACCCACTCGGCACTATTTATTTTTCTTCACGTTTGTCACTTTTTCTTTTGTGTTCACGTTTCCGGATTTTATTGGGTACGGGTAGGCCCTTTTGGGCTCATGTCCCCGAGACGATCTAGGGGAGGTTGTGTGGCCCTTAGGCTCCAGCCTCCCTGAACACCTACGTAGGTCCTCCCCTTAGGGGGTGGACTAGTTGTTAAGCCCTGGGTGAAGCTTCGGTGGATCCTAGGGGCTAAAGGGACCCCCCTAGCCTCGCAGCGAAGGGGGTCTGAAGACCCTTGCCCCCTAAGGGACCTTTTTGGTTCCGGGGGTCGGGGACCAGGGCCCTTTCTTTTTAAAGAAGGGGCCAGTACCGTACCCCTTGTGCACTTTTTTATGGTTTTACACCTTTTTTGGGCACTTTGGGTTTTTGATTGCACGTTCCCAGGCTTTCAATAAAAAAAAAATAAAAAAATGGTGTTTGGAGGTTTTTACATCCCAGTGTGAGGAGATAAGCCGGCCACTGTTAGCAGCTTCCAGGACATAGCACTGTTTGCTTGTGACACTTGAATAGACTTGTAGGTACCGCTCAGCATGTGGCCTGGCTCAATGAGGCCAGGGGATAACATAGCCTATATGTAATACTGTATAGACAGAAAGAATTCAGTTTTAAAATATGCCACTTAAAATCAATAAAAGCAGAGATCAACCACCTATTCCTTAATAGCATGATGAAGGGCAGCTCATATGGTAAATTAAGAATTCTGCCCCACAGAGAAATGAAGAAAAGGAGTGGAAGCTCTGCGAATGCCCTGTACTTAGGCATGTTTGATATGAAAAGATGAACAAAGTCATAGGGGATTTGTTAATGATAAGATTGGATCGATGTAACGCTGTCCAGGACAAATATATCACATTGTAGAATTGGTTAATAAATCAGGCAACAGGTAAATTTGGTTTGAAAAGGTGTCCCAGGACACAACCCCGATTAGCATTAACCCTGCCCCTGTGAATGCCGCACCCATTTGAGGTTGCTTAAAAATCTGTGTTCTGAGGGAACAAATTGTCAGACTTTTGGGGATCAATCTAATTGAAGGACTGTCCATCATTTCTGCCTGCCCCAGGCATACAGATTATTATATGTAAGTAATGCTCTGTACGTTATCTCTTTTATTTTAAACTGTTTTGCTTGTTATGTCAAATTTATTATTTGTTTATTCCTTATTTTTCTTTATATCTGAATGCCCTGTACCTTTTGTATATTAAATCCAAAATTTAATAAGTTGCGTCCTTGATACTCTAAATAATCCATAGCCTTTGTAGAGGAGATTGCTCGTCCAGGTAAACCCTTGGAATGCCAGTGTGTGATTTGTTGATACATTTGATTAACAAGCTGTGTGTGCTTGTATGTACATTTGTGTAACAGGCTGGAGGTGTGAAGAGTTAACCCTGTGTGTGCTGGTGGGAATCTTGCTAGTTTGTGGAACTAGGAGCCTGTGTGCCAGTGTGAGATAGTATATTGGGGTCCTATTGCCCGTACCCAATAGGTGGTGGCTGTACCTGAAGTGTGTGGGGGTGTGAGAGCGCTGTGTTTGGGGGCGATTCCGTAGGTCTAAGAACCTGTGTGATAGGTGAGAGAGACTGCGGGCTGAAATCGTGTGTGACCTCATACAGCAAACACCCCAACGTCACGGCAGCTGGGAGCGCGTTCGTGACAACACACATCAGCCAAGGATAAGACACCAGTCCAGTGCTTTGGTTTATATAGCCGCAGCCAGTCTTATTCACCGGCATCAAAATACACAAAACAAAAGTCCTAGTCTGTCTGGCTTCTAACTAATACACAGGACCACCCTCTGTCAAACCAACTGCACTTATTGGACAGTAAATGAACTGTCTATAGCAGCCTTTTAACAACACCTCATCAGGTGCAACAACTAATTACCAGCAAATTGCTAGCTCTCTGGAAAACCCGAAATGGGCTTGATGAATGGAGGCCGCCCTTCCCTCTCCATTCATAACCACAGGGACCCTTATACAAGCTTTCCTATGCACAATCTCCCCGGGGGTTTTAAAGCACATAAGACCGAAAGCCTGAGACATATATAACTGTCATTTATTACTTTCCCAGTGTTTCTGTCACAATACACACACACACACACATTTATACAGGAGCACATAGGGTAATGCTATATACACAGGGGCATATAGTGGAATTTCAGGGTTTGTTAAGAGTTCCGAATGGAATCCCTACACGTTTCCGAACCACAGTAGGGTGGATTCATCTGGTCGTGGGGACAGCTCCACATATAGATGACAAGTCTGTGGAATGGCAGAGTATGAGCAGGGCCTGGCATGACTTATTTATATAGTGCCATCGTATTAAGCAGCGATGTACAGAGGATATTTCATTATTCAGTCCATGTCCCAGTGGAGATTACATTCTCACCTCTGCGCCACTATATTATTGCTGCAATGGTTCAAGTCACCCCGTTCATGTGCAGGGGGGCAACGGGGGCATAAGTCTTCTGACCCTCCTGAAACGTTCAGTGACATCACAGCCCTTCTCCTCAGATATTATTCTACCTATATAATCAGCGCATGTGGAGAGGATGTTACTTAACGGCAGCGATCAGACATCACTAGGGGTTAGAGAGAGGTTATTTAGGGGAGTTAACCTGCATAGACCACAGCTACTGACCCAAGAGTCCTTACATCTGTTATGTAGTGTCCGGTGCCTACAGACCCTTACTCACCATGCTCAGTACAGTGTGTGGCCACAGACACCACTGAGACTCATTTGTTTAATAACAGGATGTGAATCATCAGCCAGGACAATAACCTCATTTACACAATACTGGTCGTAGACCAAGGCCATGCAAGGTATGTCATGTCCTTACTGTCTGTAGGGGGCGCCCATCCAGGACCTCTTACTGCAGCAATACCGATTGCTGCCTTATTCTGAGAGTAAAGCATTTGTTTTCAATGATAAGGATTTAAAAAAAATAAAAATAAATCTTTTTACATATTTTATTCTATTTTTATTTTGCAATTATATACAATATATATTTATGGAACTGAAAGCCCAAGTCTTTACTGCGCAACTGTGACCCGGCTAGCTGGATCAGACCCAGACTGGCTGGTGAAGAGGGGCCCTTTCCACTTCGGGTGAGTATTGTAGAGGCGGTTTCGTATAGCTTAAAATATTTATTTATATCCCCTTAAAATATTTATTGATAAATTACAGCGATAGGTGTTTTTTTATTGCCAGAATAAATGGCCATCATCAGCCTTATTGTCGCATATAAAAACATAGGCCCAACCTTGTCTCTGTCCTGCAAAAATCTTCAAGACCCCCTACAATCCAGTTTCCACCCACAGAGTCAACACAAAAGTAATCAATGACCTAATATTACCTAAATCTAAAGGACAATGGGCCTGATTAATTAAGGAACTTAAGCAAGAAATTGAGTACATTTTCTTACTGAAGTTTTCTGGACAAAACCATGTTACAATGCGAGGGGTGGAAATTAGTTTATTATTTTGCACATAAGGAAAATACTGACTGTTTTTTCATGTAGCACATAAATATCAACTTTAAATTTCAGTGTACAAATAAGCTATCATGTATTTGTGTGCTACATGAAAAAACAGACAGTATTTAACATATGTGCAAAATAATACACTAATTTACACCCCTTACATTGCAACATGGTTTTGTCCAGAAAAATTAGGTAAGAAAACTTACTTAAATTCTTGCCTAAGTTCCTTAATGAATCAGGCCCAATATCTCCTCACTACTCCTCAGACTTCAACACAGTTGACCATGCCTTATGGTGACTCTCACCTGCTTCTAATAATATCTCTGAAATCGGTAATTCAGGGTCTTTTTCTCCAGAATAGCCTCCTCACAACTTCCACTTTCTCTTGGGTGTCCTAGGTTCAGTCCTGGGCTGACCAATGTCCTCAGTCTACAGCTTCTCTCCTAATATCCTTCTACAGATTCCAGTATCTTTTCTGAAGATGGTCCTCAAATCTATGCTAAATCCTCTGCCCAGAGTAGACTGATTTTCTGCTTCCACCTTCTGAGTGACTTCAAGATAAGACACAGTTCATAATCTTCCCTCCAGCTACTTCAACCCCAAATACAGATATTCCACTAACAAAACCACAATACCACCCTCAGGCACCTGTCCTGCCGCCATCTATTGATCACGGTTCTCCTCCGACCCTGCATTAAGTTTTTTCCAAACACTGTCAGAATGCACCTACTGCTAATGCAGGATTCCATTAAACCACTCTCCCACTCTCTCAGAATTTCCCGCACAGATTACTGTAACCTTGTCTATCCCTAAGGCCGGGTACACATTGACGCTTTCTTTGCATTTAGTTCAAACGTCAGTGAATCGGTAAAGTGCGATCGACATGCAGATGTTAAATGGTGTTTTTACTTGTGTTTGGGAGGTTATTGGAGGTCACTCTATTGAAACAATGCACTTGCCTTAAACATAATAGGATCAAGCAAAAAGCGTTTGGAAAAAACGCCTCTACGGCAATGCAAGCACCCAAACACAAGAAAGAACACAAGTGGGTATGCTGATACTGGGCACAGTGCATTCACACTTGCGAATATATGTAAATTAACACCAGTGGGTATGAGGTCCACCAGTTTTCCCTCCCTTACATCACTAAACGTATCTCCATATACATCTACCGAGCTTTAACAATGACCTCCTGCTCACATCCTGCTCTCCGACCCCTCCAAGACTATCTATAGGCCTCTTCCCTGGAGCACCCTCCCTCATCCCGTCTGACTTCCACTAACCTGATCTCCAAATACATCTACTGAGCTTCAGCAACGACCTCCTGCTCACATCCTGCTCTCCGACCCCTCCAAGACTATCTCTAGGCATCTTCCCTGGAGCACCCTCCCTCATCCCATCTGACTTCCACTAACCTGATCTCCAAATACATCTACTGAGCTTCAGCAATGACCTCCTGCTCACATCCTTCTCTCTGACCCCTCCAAGACTATCTCTAGGCCTCTTCCCTGGAGCGCCCTCCCTCATACCGTCTGACTTCCTCTAACCTGATCTCCAAATATATCTACTGAGCTTCAGCAACAACCACCTGCTCACATCCTGTTCTCCGACCCCTCCAAGACTATCTCTAGGCCTCTTCCTTGGAGTGCACTCCCTCATCCCGTCTGACTTCCACTAACCTGATCTCCAAATCCATCTACTGAGCTTCGGCAACGACCTCCTGCTCACATCCTGCTCTCAGACCCTTCCAAGACTATCTCTAGGCCTCTTCAATGGAGCGCCCTCCCTCATCCCATCTGACTTCCACTAACCTGATCTCCAACTACATGTACTGAGCTTCAGCAACAACCACATGCTCACATCCTGCTCTCCGACCCCTCCAAGACTATCTCTAGGCCTCTTCCCTGGAGCGCCCTCCCTCATCCCATCTGACTTCCACTACCCTGATCTCCAAATCCATCTACTGAGTGTCACGGTTCTTACGAGGAGACTCGGTAGATGTAGCGAAACCAAGAGATTCTAACAGTTTGGCACTACTCCAACAGGGCGCGGAGTCTAACGAGGAGACGGTGTTCACCAGGAACCGCCGCAAAGCGGTATGGGCTTAGCTGCGTCTACCTCGCAGGTTGCGGTCCCTACTAGAGCACTGTACGGAAGTCCCTGGGAAGACTACAGGCAATAGTATGGTAGGAAAAGCTGACAATGCTAGAAGTGTTGGCAATGAAGATGTTGAAGATCGGCGTATCTCTGCAGACCACTATGTGGCAGATGAAGTGGACACAGGAGGGCGAGCGTCAGCTCTGTAGACCACTATGTGGTGTAACATTCAGGAGAATGAGCGTCAGCTCTGCAGTCCACTATGTGGAGAAGAATTCAGGAGAGTGAGCGTCAGCTCTGCAGACCACTATGTGGTGTAAAGTTCAGGAGAATGAGCGTCAGCTCTGTAGATCATGTAGAGGAGATTTCCAGAGATGAGCGTCAACTCTGTAGGTCACTGTGCGACAGATGAAAAGTTCATAAGCGTAAGCGTCAGCTCTGCAGTCCACTATGTAGAGGAGATTTCCAGGGATGAGTGTCAGCTCTGTAGGTCACTGTGTGACAGATGAAAAGTTCAGGAGAGTAAGCGTCAGCTCTGCAGTCCACTATGTGGAGGAGAATGGCTGGAAGGCAACTGGAAGCCACTTCTATTACCAGGAGGTGACTTAAAGAACAGGCACTGAAGATAGAGAGGAGGTGCCTTTTAAACTTGCCGCCAAGGAGAAGGGCCAATCAACAGCAAGCAGAGGAATTAGTGCAGCCGCCAGGTCTGCGGATCCAAGATGGTGGCGCCCAGCGGGAAGCGGAGCGCCAATGACAGGTAAGTCTGCCGGGTGTCGGGTGCGCTGCCCGAACACCCGGCGCGTGATAGTACCCCCCCTTTAAAGACGGGCACCGCACGTCTAGTGCAAGGTTTCAAGGGAAACTTCTTGTGGAATTTATCCAGCAGGTAGGGAGCGTGGATGTCGGAAGCACGAACCCAAGAGCGCTCTTCGGGGCCGAAGCCCTTCCAATCAACCAGGTATTTCAGGCCGCCTTTACAATTTTTTGAGTCCAAGATTTGTTTGAGTTCGAACTCCTCCTCTTGATGAACTCCAGGAGTGGTGGAAGGAGCTACAGAAGTAAATCGATTAATCTTCAGAGGTTTTAATAAAGACACATGGAAAGAGTTAACAATACGAAGAGATGCTGGTAATCGTAATTTAAAGCAGACTGGGTTAATGACTTCAGAGATGCTGTATGGGCCAATAAATCGCTGAGCCAATTTCATGCAGGGGACTCTGAGGCGTATATTCTTGGTGGAGAGCCAAACTCTATCACCAACCTTGAAAATGGGAAGAAATCTACGTTTCTTATCTGCGGCCAGTTTGTAGCGTGTAGAAGTTTTCTTAAGGCAAGACCTTACTTGTCTCCAAATGGTGAGGAATTTGTTATATAGAGAATTGGCTGCAGGCACCTGGGTGGGTGGGAGAGGCGCAAATTCAGGAAGGGACGGATGATGTCCATAGACCACCAAGAAAGGAGATTTAGAAGAGGACTCATGGAAGGCATTGTTGTGGGCAAACTCCGCCCACGGTAGAAGATCAACCCAGTTATCCTGGTTGGCAGAAGAGAACATTCTGAGGTAAGTCTCCAGATCCTGGTTCACCATTTCGGTCTGTCCATTGGATTGAGGATGATATCCAGATGATAAACTCAGTTTGATACCCAATAATTTGCAGAGGGACCTCCAAAATTTGGAAACGAATTGGACACCTCGATCGGAAACTATGTTGAGCGGACAACCATGTAGGCGGAATATCTCCTTGACAAAGTGGGATGCCAGGACTGGAGAGGATGTAAGACCCGGAAGTGCCGTGAAATGGGCCATTTTAGAAAATCGATCCACTACAACCCATATGACAGTGCAATTTTTACTAGGTGGGAGATCGGTAATAAAATCCATACTTATATGGGTCCATGGTTCACGAGGTATGGGCAATGGAAGTAGTAAGCCCGCGGGAAACTGATGTGTGGATTTATTCTGAGAACAAACGCTACAGGAGGAGACGAAGTCCTTAACGTCCGTATGAAGACTGGGCCACCAATAGTTCCTGGAAATCAATTCAATGGTATTGCGGGTACCGGTATGTCCAGCGAAGATGGTGGAGTGATAATGTTTCAGCAGTTTGTGGCGAAGATCAGGAGAGACAAAACTTTTCCCCGGTGGGGGTTTAGAGAATTTAAGCTGAGTTGCTAAGACTAGGCATTTTGGGTCCAGAATGGGATGAATAGGATCTTCCTCTGTGACTTCATGAGTAGGAAATGCACGAGAAAGAGCATCAGCTCTTTTATTCCTAATGCCAGGTTTGAAAGTAATGCGAAGTTGGAAGCGAGAAAAGAATAATTACCAGCGTGCTTGTCTGGGGTTCAAGCATTGAGCGGTTTGGAGGTAGAGTAAGTTTTTGTGGTCCGTGTAGATAGTCACTGGATGCAGTGCTCCCTCGAGAAGATATCGCCATGGTGTAATTCTTCTCCGCCGGGAGGAATTTTCTAGAGAAAAAGGCACACGGATGGAATTGGGCCAGAGGAGATTTCTGTGAAAGAACGGCCTCGATGCCCACATTGGAGGCGTCAATCTCTAGAAAGAACGGAGAGGAGACATTCGGTTGTTGGAGAATAGGTGCAGAGACAAAAGCTTTTTTCAAGAAGTCAAAGGCCTCGACAGGAGCTGAAGACCAAGATTTAGGGTTGAAACCCTTTCGAGTTAGAGCCACAATAGGTGCCACGATGGTGGAGTAGCCCTGAATGAAGCGCCTATAGTAGTTGGCGAATCCAAGGAATCGCTGAATAGGTTTCAGCCCAAGGGGAAGAGGCCATTCTAAAATTGCTTTGACTTTGTCTGGATCCATTTGTAGCCCGGATCCAGATACGATGTAACCCAGGAATGGCATCTAAGGGAGCTCGAAGACGCACTTCTACAGTTTGCAAAAGAGTTGATGGTGTCGTAATTTGGAAAGAACTTCCTTCACATGCCTATGGTGAGAGGTGATGTTAGGAGAGAACACCAAAATATCATCTACATATACCACGACACAGAGGTACAGTAGATCTCTAAATATCTCATTGATAAAACTCTGAAAGACAGCGGGGGCGTTGCACAGACCAAATGGCATTACAAGATATTCGTAATGCCCATCGCGGGTATTAAAAGCCGTCTTCCATTCGTCTCCTGCTCTAATCCTAATGAGATTATATGCGCCCCGCAGATCTAGTTTGGTGAAGATCTTCGCTCCTTTGATACGATCAAACAGTTCGGTGATAAGCGGAATGGGGTAGCGGTTTTTGACCGTAATGGCATTTAAACCACGATAATCGATGCAAGGTCTTAACGATCCATCTTTTTTTTTAACAAAGAAAAACCCTGCTCCCGCCGGTGATGAGAAGGGTCTGATAAAGCCTCGGGATAGGTTTTCTTTGACATATTCTGACATGGAAGAGGTCTCGGGTATGGAGAGAGGATACACTCGACCCCGAGGAGGTATTTTACCAGACTGCAGTTCGATAGGACAGTCCCACGAGCGATGAGGTGGCAAATGCTCTGAGCGAACCTTGTCAAATACGTCTAAAAAGGAATGATATTGCTTGGGCAGAACGGAGACCTTGGTATTGGAGGAAGTGGAAATGGAGCCAAGGGGTTGGACTCGAGTCAAACATTTCAGGAGACAAGTAGGACCCCAAGACAGAATTTGCGAGGTGGACCAGTCAAGTTGAGGGGAGTGCTGCTGGAGCCATGGTAGACCCAGGATGATGGGGGTAGTAGTAGATGGTAGCACGTGGAAGGTAATCACTTCACGATGTAAGGCTCCTATTTGGAGGACGATGGGTTCAGTCCGGGTTTTCACGGTACCATTGGCTATACGGGAGCCATCAATGGCCGTGATAGAGACAGGAATTTCCAGCGGTACAGTTGGTATAGAAACCTGCAAAATTAAAGAGAAGGAGATAAAATTTCCGGCTGCTGCAGAGTCCAACATAGCAGAAGTGTGAACGGGACCACACGGACCGTGAAGGATAATAGGGAAGGAGCAGACATTAGGAATTCCAAAGGAGGGAGAGGTTTTAGAAAGCCCTAATCTGACCTCTCCGGAGCAGGTTAGGGTCTGACATTTCCCGACCTCTTGGGGCAGACATAAAATAGATGATCCGGATCCGCACAATAAAGGCACAACTTATTCCTTAGTCTTCTATCACGTTCCTCTGGAGTTAATCGAGAGCTCCCAATTTGCATGGGTTCCTCCATTGTCACCGGATGAGTGAAGCGAGGCGTGAGTCTGGCGGAACTGCGCCGATAGGAATCCTTCTCTGAAGATCGTTCGCGGAAATGTAGATCCACGCGGTTGCATAGCGAGATCATGGCATCTAAAGTAGTGGGGAGTTCTTGGGAGGCCAAAGCGGCCTTGATCTTGTCAGATAGGCCCTGCCAGAAAGTCGCTACCAAGGCATCGTTGTTCCAACGTAATTCTGATGACAAAGTTTGAAACTGAATAACATACTGAGCCACGGAGTAGGAAGCTTGACGCAGGCGGAGAATGCTAGACGCTGCTGAGGTCACCCTTCCTGGTTCGTCAAAAATTCTGCGAAAAGCGGCAATGAAGGCAGCACTGTCGGCCAGGATTGGGTCATCGAGCTCCCAGAGAGGTGAGGCCCAGGCTAAGGCTTGACCAGAAAGTAAGGATATTAGGTATGCCACCTTAGAGCGCTGGGTTGGGAAATTCTGTGGTTGGAGTTCAAATTGTATTGAACACTGGTTCAAGAAACCACGGCAGGTTGCAGGATCTCCATCGAATTTAGAAGGAGTTGGAATCCGAAGAGTCGAATTGGAAGCAGCTGCAGGAGCAGGTGCCGGCGGACTGGCCGCTTGAACCGGTGGAGATGCTTGCAGTGAGTCAAAGCGGGCCGCCAGACTTTGGAAGCCCTGTAATAGCTGTCGTTGGATCACATCTTGTTGCTCTACCCGGTTGAGCAAGTGCTGAAGCATGTCCTTAGCAGATGGTTCCACGTTAGATTCCGTCATGTTAATGACAACGTTTTATGGCCTGTTCTTACTGTCACGGTTCTTACGAGGAGACTCGGTAGATGTAGCGAAACCAAGAGATTCGAACAGTTTGGCACCACTCCAACAGGGTGCGGAGTCTAACGAGGAGACGGTGTTCACCAGGAACCGCCGCAAAGCGGTATGGGCTTAGCTGCGTCTACCTCGCAGGTTGCGGTCCCTACTAGAGCACTGTACGGAAGTCCCTGGGAAGACTACAGGCAATAGTATGGTAGGAAAAGCTGACAATGCTAGAAGTGTTGGCAATAAAGATGTTGAAGATCGGCGTATCTCTGCAGACCACTATGTGGCAGATGAGGTGGACACAGGAGGGCGAGCGTCAGCTCTGTAGACCACTATGTGGTGTAACGTTCAGGAGAATGAGCGTCAGCTCTGCAGTCCACTATGTGGAGAAGAATTCAGGAGAGTGAGCGTCAGCTCTGCAGACCAGTATGTGGTGTAACGTTCAGGAGAATGAGCGTCAGCTCTGCAGTCCACTATGTGGAGAAGAATTCAGGAGAATGAGCATCAGCTCTGTAGATCATGTAGAGGAGATTTCCAGAGATAAGCGTCAACTCTGTAGGTCACTGTGTGACAGATGAAAAGTTCATAAGCGTAAGCGTCAGCTCTGCAGTCCACTATGTGGAAGAGAATGGCTGGAAGGCAACTGGAAGCCACTTCTATCACCAGGAGGTGACTCAAAGAACAGGCACTGAAGATAGAGAGGAGGTGCCTTTTAAACTTGCTGCCAAGGAGAAGGGCCAATCAACAGCAAGCAGAGGAATTAGTGCAGCCGCCGGGTCTGCGCATCCAAGATGGCGGCGCCCAGCGGGAAGCGGAGCGCCGATGACAGGTAAGTCTGCCGGGTGTCGGGTGCGCTGCCCGAACACCCGGCGGGTGATACTGAGCTTCAGCAACGACCACCTGCTCACATCCTTCTCTCTGACCCCTCCAAGACTATCTCTAGGCCTCTTCCCTGGAGCACACTCCCTCATCCTGTCTGACTTCCACTAACCTGATCTCCAAATCCATCTATTGAGCTTCGGCAATGACCTCCTGCTCACATCCTGCTCTCAGATCCCTCCAAGACTATCTCTAGGCCACTTCAATGGAGCGCCCTCCCTCATCCCAACTGACTTCCACTAACCTGATCTCCAAATCCATCTCCTGGCTTCAGCAACGACCACCTGCTCACATCCGTCTCTCTGACCCCTCCAAGACTATCTCTAGGCATCTTCCCTGGAGCACACTCCCTCATCCTGTCTGACTTCCACTAACATGATCTCCAAATACATCTACTGAGCTTCAGCAATGACCTCCTGCTCACATCCTGCTCTCCGATCCCTCCAAGACAATCTTCAGGCCTCTTGCCTGGAGCGCCCTTCCTCACCGCATCTAACTTTTATCCAACCGTACACCTCACAAGACCCAATGCTTCCACCTACTTCTCCTATATCAACTGCAATAAATTGTACCTCACGTATTAGACTGTAAGCTCTGACGGACAGGACCCTTATTACCATTTGTGCAAGTTACAGTAGTCTGTCATAGTAAGTTAGTACGTATAGCTGCCACTGTCTGCACGGCAGCACGGTAGCGTAGTGGTTAGCAGTTCTGTCTTACAGCACTGGGGTCATGAGTTCAATTCCCGACCATGGCCTTATCTGTGTGGATGTTCTCCCCGCGCTTGCGTGGGTTTCCTCCGGGTAGTCCGGTTTCCTCCCACACTCCAAAAACATACTGGTAGGTTAATTGGCTGCTAACAAATTGACCCTAGTCTTTTTCTGTGTGTATATTAGGGAATTTAGACTGTAAGCTCCAGTGGGGCAGGGACTGATGTGAATGAGTTCTCTGTACAGTGCTACGGAATTAGTGGCGCTATATAAATAGATGGTGATGATGTCTGTACAGTGTTTTATAAGTAAACAATAATATATTTGTATCCATAGCCACACTAGAGAGCCCAGCCGCCCATCTCATATAACCGACAGCAGTGAAAGAGTTAAGTACGTGATGTCAGAACCGTGTGGGCGCTGCAGCCCCCAAATGTCATCTTCAAATGTCAGGGAACAAAGAGAGACACAGAGATCATTGTGTGATCAGCAAATCTGACACAAGTGGGTTGTAACTGTTACGTCCCTTTTATATCCATGTTATATTCATGTAAAATCTCATTATATTCATGTTACATACCTGTTATATTCATATTATATCATTGCCATATCTTGTATTCATGTTATATGCCTAATAAATCTGTATTCTCTTCCTTATACAGACGGCTATATCTATCTATCTATCTATCTATCTATCTATCTATCTATCTATCTATATATATATATATATATATATATATCTATATCAGGCTATATATTGTTACACACAGTACTGTATACACATTCTACTGCTGAGTAAGTCACCGACTACCTGTATATATACTTCTGTAAATCAGATACAATGTATAAACTTAGCCACTGATTACTGGTACACACAGAATACACTTTCAGACACTGATAATCTGCACATATAATGTTACACAATATGGGTCTATTTATCAACAGGAGAAAAGCAATATCTCCGCCGGCGATAGGAATTGTCAGCTTCCTCCGGCAGTAGCCTTTCCCATGCAAAGTCTATTTAACAAGGATTGTGCTGGTACATGTACCGTTGCAGTCCTTTGTCTTCTATTGCTATCTCAGGTTGGTGATTGCAGGAGATACAGTCACAGCTCACTCTGCTGCTCCATTGATATTTTATAAATCATGGGGAGAGGAGGTTTTCTAATGCAACAATAAGCAGCTAGAAAAATCCAGCCCAATAGCCGCATTTTAATAAATAGGTCCATGTGTCTTAGATAACTCTCACCACAGGAGATGCCTTCACATGTACACAATATACAACTGACTCCAACTGCACAGATCTAAGTACAGTCCCCCAAACACTTTAAGATGCCAGGAGAAGAACGCCACATGCCCAGGAGAAGAAGAACGGCACATGCCCAGAAGAAGAATAACGCCACATGCCCAGGAGGAGAAGAACGCCACATGCTCAGGAGGATAAAAACGCCACATGCCCAGGAGAAGAACGCCACATGCCCAAAAGCAGAAGAATGCCACATGCCCAGGAGGAGAAGAACACCACATGCCCAGGAGGAGAAGAATGCCATATGCCCAGGAGAAGAAGAACGTCACATGTCCAGGAGAAGAAGAATGTCACATGCCCAGGAGAAGAATGTCACATGCCCAGGAGAAGAAGAACATCACATGCCCAGAAGAAGAATAACGCTGCATGCCCAGGAGAAGAACACCACATGCCCAAAAGCAGAAAAACGCCAAATGCCCAGGAAAAGAACACCACATGCCCAGGAGAGGAACACCACATGCCCAAGAAAAGAAGGACACCACATGCCCAGGAGAAGAGCGCAACATGCCCAGGAGAAGAAGAACACATTTCCAGGAGAAGAACGACACATGCCCAGAAGAAAAAGAACGTCACATGCCCAGGAGAAGAAGAACTCCACATGCCCAGGAGAAGAAAAATACCACATGTTCAGAAGAAAAACGCAACATGCCCAGGAGAAGAAGAACGTCACATGCCCAGGAGAAGAAGAACGTCACATGCCCAGAAGAAGAATAACGCCACATGCCCAGGAGGAGAAGAACGCCACATGCCCAGGAGGAGAAGAACGCCACATGCCCAGGAGAAGAACGCCACATGCCCAAAAGCAGAAGAATGCCACATGCCCAGGAGGAGAAGAACGCCACATGCCCAAAAGCAGAAGAATGCCATATGCCCAGGAGAAGAACACCACATACCCTGGAGAGGAACACCACATGCCCAAGGAAAGGAGGACACCACATGCCCAAGAGAAGAGCGCAACACGTCCAGGAGAAGAACATCACATGCCCAGGTGAAGAAGAACACCACATGCTCAAGAGAATAAGAACACCACATTGCCAGGAGAAGGACAACACATGACCAAGAGAAGAATACCACATGCCCAGGAGAAGAAGAACGTCACATGCCCAGAAGAAGAACGTCATATGCCCAGCAGAAGAAGAACACTACATGCCCAGGAGAAGAACGCCACATGCCCAGGAAAGGAACACCACATGCCCAGGAGAACACTGCATGCCCAAGAGAAGAAGGACACCACATGCCCAGGAGAAGGACTCCACATGCCCAGGAAAAGAATACCACATGCCCAGGAGAAGAACGCCTCATGCCCAGGAGAAGAACGCCTCATGCCCAGAAGAAGAAGAACACCACATGCCCTGGAGAAGAAGAACGCCACATGCCCAGGAGAAGAATAACAAAACATGCCCAGAAGAAGGACGCCACATGCCCAGGAGAACGCCACACGCCGAGAAGAAGAAGAACGCCACATGCCCAGGAGAAGAATAACAAAACATGCCCAGAAGAACGCCACATGCCTAGGAGAAGAAGAACGCCACATGTCCAGGTGAATGTACATGTGTTGATCTGCAAAATATGTCCTCTCTGCATTCCCACACTTGCTTAACAAAGAAGTCACACAACAATTTTGTCAACTGGTTGGGTAATTTTTAGCCCTAATTGGCAACAAATTGCAGCATCCTTGGGTCAAGAAGATTGTTGAACCCAACCAACACCTAAACAGGATCATCCACATGTCAACAAGGATGGCCTGTAATTCTGTTTATTGCTGCATTTCACCTTGTATCTCTGCCCTAACTGTACCAGGCTGAATGGTCGGATTGTTCAGATATTTTATCCTTTTGCCCAGAACAATGTCCTGTATAGAAGCTCTTACTCTGTATATCATTATCTGTGAGACAACGACACAGACAGAAGGGAGCTATGAGACAAGGAGCATGCCACTCCCACTACAGGGTGACACAGGCAGAAGGGAGCTATGAGACAAGGAGCCTGCCCCTCCCACTGCAGGGTGACACAGACAGAAGGGAGCTATGAGACAAGGAGCATGCCCCTCCCACTGCAGGGTGACACAGACAGAAGGGAGCTATGACACAAGGAGCCTGCCCCTCCCACTGCAGGGTGATACAGACAGAAGGGAGCAATGACATGGAGCATGCCCCTCCCACTGCAGGGTGACACAGACAGAAGGGAGCTATGAGACAAGGAGCATGCCCCTCCCCTTGCAGGGTGACACAGACAGAAGGGAGCTATAAGACAAGGAGCATGCCCCTCCCACTGCAGGGTGACACAGACAGAAGGGAGCTATGATACAAGGAGCATGCCCCTCCCACTGCAGGGTGACACAGACAGTCAGGGCGACGTTTATTACCTGCAGGCTGAGTGCAATCTGCCGGATGTATAACATGTTCATATCTTGTAGTATCCACAGTCTCTCTTCCATGTCGGACCATTTGTCTGGGGGCTCCCAGTGCGGCCCTTTATCCTGCGCCATTATTATACCCCAGTACCTCGCACACTAACATCTGTCACCCCCGTTTTTATCCCAACTCAGTATATGAGACTGGACTCCCCAGAATTATCTCCTGACCTGTATATCCTCTAGTGCCCCTATATTATTACACAGTGTTATACAGAGTGGGGAGTATTATGCAGCATATCATATGCAGATTGTTATACAGAGTGCAGTGTTATACACAGAGTATTATTATAGAGTGCAGAGTATTATGCAGCATATCATGTACAGAGTTTTATAGAGTACAGAGTATAGTACACAGAGTATTATTACAGCGTGTTATACAGAGTGCAGAGTATTATGCAGCATATCATACAAAGAGTTTTATAGAGTGCATAGTATTATTAGAGTGCAGAGTGTTATAGACAGAGTATTATTACAGAGTGCAGAGTGCTATAGACAGAGTATTATTACAGAGTGCAGAGTGTTATAGACAGAGTATTATTACAGAGTGCAGGGTGTTATACACAGAGTATTATTACAGAGTGCAGGGTGTTATACACAGAGTATCATTACAAAGTGCAGAGTGTTATACACAGAGTATTAATACAGAGTGCAGGTTGTTATACACAGAGAGCAGAGTCTATCCATATCTATAATATAATATATAATGAAATATTATATAATATAGGGACAGGCCGGCTGCTGTGGAGTCCACGTCTGTCACCTTCTCTCCCTCTTCCTCTCTCCAGTACTTTCCTTCCGCCTGTTCTCTGCCTCCCACCCCCAGCTGAAAGACCTTCATTCATTGCCAGTCTCTCCCACCCCCCCTTCCAGAGAGAAGGAAGGTTTCCGGGACTCACCCATTAACCCCCAAACTACTTCCCTCATACACAGCTGTATACTGACACCAGCGGGACTGTGACAGGGGGCTACCAGGGGCTTATATGGAGTAACAGGAGTGGTTATATGGAGTAACAAGAAGGGTTATATGGAGTAACAGGAGGGGTTATATGGAGTAACAGAAGGGGTTATATGGAGTAACAAGAAGGGTTATATGGAGAAACAGGAGGGGTTATATGGAGTAACAGGAGGGGATATATGGAGTAACAGGATTGGTTATATGGAGTAACAAGAAGGGTTATATGGAGTAACAAGAAGGGTTATATGGAGTAACAGGAGGGGTTATATGGAGTAACAGGATTGGTTATATGGAGTAACAGGATTGGTTATATGGAGTAACAGGAGGGGCTATATAGAGTAACAGGAGGGGTTATATGGAGTTATAGGAGGGGTTATATGGAGTAACAAGAAGGGTTATATGGAGTAACAAGAAGGGTTATATGGAGTAACAGGAGGGGTTATATGGAGTAACAGGATTGGTTATATGGAGTTATAGGAGGGGCTATATGGAGTAACAGGATTGGTTATATGGAGTAACAGGAGGGGTTATATGGAGTTATAGGAGGGGTTATATGGAGTAACAAGAAGGGTTATATGGAGTAATAGGAGGGGTTATAGGGAGTTACAGGAGGGGTTATATGGAGTAATAGGATTGGTTATATGGAGTAACAAGAAGGGTTATATGGAGTAATAGGAGGGGTTATATGGAGTAACAAGAGGGGTTATATGGAGTTATAGGAGGGGTTATATGGAGTAACAAGAAGGGTTATATTGAGTAATAGGATTGGTTATATGGAGTAACAGAAGGGGTTATATGAAGTAACAAGAAGGGTTATATGGAGTAACAGGATTGGTTATATGGAGTAACAAGAAGGGTTATATGGAGTAATAGGATTGGTTATATGGAGTAACAAGAAGGGTTAGATGGAGTAATAGGAGGGGTTATATGGAGTAAGAAGAAGGGTTATATAGAGTAACAGGATTGGCTATATGGAGTAACAGGAGGGGTTATATGGAGTAATAGGAGGGGTTATATGGAGTAACAAGAAGGGTTATATGGAGTAACAGGATTGGCTATATGGAGTAACAGGAGGGGTTATATGGAGTAATAGGAGGGGTTATATGGAGTAACAAGAAGGGTTATATGGAGTAATAGGATTGGTTATATGGAGTAACAAGAAGGGTTAGATGGAGTAATAGGAGGGGTTATATGGAGTAAGAAGAAGGGTTATATAGAGTAACAGGATTGGCTATATGGAGTAACAGGAGGGGTTATATGGAGTAATAGGAGGGGTTATATGGAGTAACAAGAAGGGTTATATTGAGTAACAGGATTGGCTATATGGAGTAACAGGAGGGGTTATATGGAGTAATAGGAGGGGTTATATGGAGTAACAGGATTGGCTATATGGAGTAACAGGAGGGGTTATATGGAGTAATAGGAGGGGTTATATGGAGTAACAAGAAGGGTTATATGGAGTAACAGGATTGGCTATATGGAGTAACGGGATTGGCTATATGGAGTAATAGGAGGGGTTATATGGAGTTATAGGAAGGGTTATATGGAGTAATAGGGGGGGTTATATGGAGTTATAGGAGGGGTTAAATGGAGCAACAGGATTGGTTATATGGAGTAACAAGAAGGGTTATATGGAGTAACAGGAGGGGTCATATGGAGTTATAGGAGCGGTTAAATAGAGCAACAGGATTGGTTATATGGGGTAACAAGAAGGGTTATATGGAGTAACAGGATTGGCTATATGGAGTAACAGGATTGGTTATATGGAGTAACAGGAGGGGCTATATAGAGTAACAGGAGGGGTTATATGGAGTTATAGGAGGGGTTATATGGAGCAACAGGAATGGTTATATGGAGTAACAAGAAGGGTTATATGGAGTAACAGGAGGGGTTATATGGAGTAACAAGAAGGGTTATATGGAGTAACAGGATTGGCTATATGGAGTAACGGGATTGGTTATATGGAGTAATAGGAGGGGTTATATGGAGCAACAGGAATGGTTATATGGAGTAACAAGAAGGGTTATATGGAGTAACAGGAGGGGTTATATGGAGTAATAGGATTGGTTATATGGAGTAACAGGAGGGGTCATATGGAGTAATAAGATGAGTTATACGTAGTAACAGGAGGGGTTATATGGAGTAATAGGAGGAATTATATGAAAAATTAGAATTAGGAGGTGTCCTATGAAGGAACAAGAGGGGTTATATGGAGTAATAGGAGGAGTTATAGGCTGTAATAGAAAGGGTTATATAGATGGGTTATATGGAGTAACAGCAGGCGTTATAGGGAGTAATATGATGATTTATATGGAGTAACAGGAGGGGTTATAGGGAGTAATAGGAGGGGCTACAGGGAGTAATAGGATGGGTTAGAGGTAGTAATAGAAGGGGTTATAGAAATGGGTTATATGGAGTAACAGCAGGAGTTGCATAGAGTAAAAGCAAAAAGTATATGGAGTAATAGGAGGAGTTATAGGCTGTAATAGAATGGGTTATATAGATGTGTTATATGGAGTAACAGTAGGAGTTACAGGGAATAATATGATGAATTATATGGAGTAATAGGAGTGATTATAGGAAGTAATAAGAGGGGCTATATGGAGTAAGAGCAGAAGTTAAATGGAGTAAAATGTGGAATTATATGGAGCAATAGGAGGAGTTATAGGGTGAAATAGGAGGGGTTATATGGAGTAATAGGTGAAATTATATGGAGTAATAGGAGGAGTTATAGGGTGAAATAGAAGGGGTTAGAGGGAGTAATAGAAGGAGTTATAGAACTGGGTTATATGGAGTAACAGCAGGAGTTATAGGGAGTAATATGATTAATGGAGTGACAGGAGGGGTTATAGGGAGTAATACTAGGGGGTAGAGCAGCGGCGCACGGAGGATTGTCGGGGGGTGGGGTTTCCCCCCGCCGACCCAAAAAGGAAAAAAAAACAAAAAAACCCGAGAGCTGCTGCGCATGCGCAGCAGCTCCGTTTCGCCAGCGCTGTCCTATACAGCAGCCGCGGCGCTGTCTAAGAAGCGTCTGCGGCGGTGCTGTATACAATACAGCACCGCCGCGGACGCTTCTTTGACAGCACCGCGGCTGCTGTACAGGACAGTGGCCACTTAGTTAGCGCAGGGGGGGTTTCTAGAGACTCACAAACCCCCCCTGCGTGCGCCACTGTAGAGGTAGTAATAGAAGGGGTTATAGAAATGGGATATATGGAGTAACAGCAGGAGTTATAGGGAGTAATATGATTAATGGAGTGACAGGAGGGGTTATAGGGAGTAATACTAGGGGGTAGAGGTAGTAATAGAAGGGGTTATAGAAATGGGATATATGGAGTAACAGCAGGAGTTATAGGGAGTAATATGATTAATTACATGGAGTAACAGGAGGGGTTATAGGGAGTAATACTAGGGGGTAGAGGTAGTAATAGAAGGGGTTATAGAAATGGGATATATGGAGTAACAGCAGGAGTTTCATGGAGTAAAAGCAGGAATTACAGTCAAGTCCATAAATATTGGGACATCAACACAATTCTCATATTTTGGGCTCTATACACCACAACAATGGATTTGAAATGAAACTAACAAGATGTGCTTTAACTGCAGACTTTCAGCTTTAATTTGAGGGTATTTACATCCAAATCAGGTGAACGGTGTAGGAAGTACAATGCTTTCTATATGTGCCTCACACTTTTTAAGGGACCAAAATTAATGGGACAATTGACTCAAATGCTATTTCATGGACATCTGTGGGCTATTACCTCATTATTTCATCATCAAATAAGCAGGTAAAGGGTCTGGAGTTGATTCTAGGTGTGACATTTGAATTTGGAATCTGTTGCTGTCAACTCTCAATATGAGATCCAAAGAGCTGTCACTATCAGTGAAGCAAGCCATCATTAGGCTGAAAAATCAAAACAAACCCATCAGAGACATAGCAAAAACATTAGGTGTGGTCAGATCAACTGTTTGGAACATTCTTAAAAAGAAAGAACGCACTGGAGAGCTCAGCAACACCAAAAGACCCGGAAGACCACGGAAAACAACTGTGGTGGATGACAGAAGAATTTTTCCCTGGTGAAGAAAAACCCCTTCACAAGAGTTGGCCAAATCAAGAACACTCTCCAGGAGGTAGGTGTATATGTGTCAAAGTCAACAATCAAGAGAAGACTTCACAAGAGTGAATATAGAGGGTTCACCACAAGATGTAAACCATTGGTGAGCTACACCAGAGTGATGGGAAGAGAAGAGTATGGAGAAGGAAAGGAACTGCTCATGATCCAAAACATACCACCTCATCAGTGAAGCATGGTGGTGGTAGTGTCATGGCGTGGGCATGTATGGCTGCCAATGGAACTGGTTCCCTTGTATTTATTGATGATGTGACTGCTGACAAAAGCAGCAGGATGAATTCTGAAGTGTTTCGGGCAATATTATCTGCTCATATTCAGTCAAATGCTTCAGAACTCATTGGACGGCGCTTCACAGTGCAGATGGACAATGACCCGAACAATACTGCAAAAGCAACCAAAGAGTCTTGTAATGCTAACAAGTGGAATGTTTTGCAATGGCCAAGTCAATCACCTGACCTGAATCCGATTGAGCATGCATTTCACTTGATGAAGACAAAACTGAAGGGAAAATGCCCCAAGAACAAGCAGGAACTGAAGACATTTGCAGTAGAGGCCTGGCAGAGCATCACCAGGGATGAAACCCAGCGTCTGGTGATGTCTATGCCTTCCAGACTTCAGGCTGTAATTGACTGCAAAGGATTTGCAACAAATAGTGATAAAATCCCTCAAATCCTCCTCCACTACTGGCCCCAATGGTTTCTCAGCACAGTATTACAAAAAGTTTGCTGTGGACCTTGTTCCTCATTTAACAACCTTTTATAATCAAATTCTGGCAGGGCATCCTTTGACTCTCCCACTACTCTTGCCAATATTGCAGTCATTCCAAAACCGGGAAGGACCTTCTTCATTGTGAGGGCTATAGACCCATTTCCCTTCTTAATGTAGACCTCAAGCTTTATGCTAAAATCCTGGCCACCAGACTTAACCCCCTGCTTCCAAACCTGGTCCACCCAGACCAAACGGGCTTCATTCCAGGGAGGCAGGCCCCTGACAACACTAGGAGGACCATCGATTTGATCCATTCTATACATAGTGGAAGATTGCCCTCCCTCTCGATGGCCTTGGATGCGGAAAAGGCATTTGACCGCATCTCTTGGACATTTATGCAGGGGGTACTCGAATCGATGGGCTTCTCTGGTAGGTTTCTGACCGGTATTTCAGCTCTCTACAGAAACCCTTCTACCACTATATCGGTTAATGGCCTAACCTTCAAACCATTTACAATTTCCAATGGCACTCGCCAGGGATGCCCCCTCTCCCCATTGATCTTCGCGCTTATAATTGAACCACTAGCGGCCTTAATTCTTTGCAACCAGTCCATTTATGGTATAAAGGTCGGGTCTACGGAAAGTAAAATTGCTTTATATGCAGACGATGTCCTCATTAGCATGTCCAACCCCATCACTTCCCTTCCTCCTCTTCTTTCTGTATTAGAAACTTATGGGCACTTCTTGGGTTATAAAATTAACCCTGCCAAAACTGAAACATTAGATTTTTATATCTCTAAAACAGGTAAGATAATTTTAAATCAAACATTCCCCTTCACTTGGCATCGCCATAAAATAAAGTACTTGGGTTTCTTTTTGACCAAAAATCTCTTCCATCTGTTTCAAGCTAACTTTCCCCATACCCTATCCCAAATTAAGAAAGATTTTAGCACCTAGTCCCACCAATTTATCTCCTGGATAGGCCGTATAAACTCTCTTAAAATGAATATCCTTTCTAGACTATTGTATCTTTTTCAAACCCTCCCTATTCAAATTCCCCCCTACGTCTTTAAGTTCCTTCAATTTGAGTCATCTAAATTTATTTGGACAGGTAGACGTCCACGTGTACGGCTCAGAGTTCTACAGAGCTCCTCACGGGGTGGAGGTCTAGGAATACCTAATTTAGAAAAATATTACCTATCAGCCCAACTTGCTCAATGTGTCTTATGGAACGGTTCTACATCTGCTAGGGTCTGGGTAACTTTGGAGTCTGAAGATGCTTACTCCTGCCTCCTTTCTGTGGATTCCAAGGGCACGTCGCCCCAAAAAAGCTCTGACTCATTCCATAATCTCCCACTCTCTAGCTATTTGGGACTCGTCCATGAGGATCTACGGTCTCTCCCCACATCCATCACCAATAATCCCCCTTTTTAATAACCCCGATTTCCCTCCAGGCTTACACCATCCCTCGTTCCTTCCATGGCACTCCTAAGGGATACATTCTCTACATGACATAACTCGCAGTGTATCATTTTCCCAATTCGCAGACATTCAAGCGACACTTGGCCTGCCCACACAGATATTTTACTAATACTTACAAATTCGTAATTTACACTCCATTGCCTAATCTCGCCTTACCTCTCAACTTTTCACAACAATCGAGACATTGTGCCTGCGTCAGGCGTCGACGTCAGGTCTCATATCTAATATCTACTCTAAATTAACCTTTCCCTCTACTCCTCCTCGAGACCCTCATGAGTTGGCATGGGAACATGACCTGGGCTCTCCATTTGTTGCGGAGGAATGGTCAGAAATTCGGAACAATGCTGCCTCTAGCTCAATTTGTGTCAGAATAAAAGAAAATGTTTACAAACTCCTCTTCCGGTGGTATTATGTACCTACACGTCTTCAAAAGATACTGCCTCATTCCTCCGACAGATGTTAGCGTCTATGCTCTGGCGCAGGTTCATTTTTACACATATGGTGGGACTGTCCGAAATTGATCCCCATCTGGCATGAAATTAAATCTTTGATAGAAACAGTGATCCAAATTCCCTTACCCTTAGACCCTAAATTTTTCCTTCTACCACTCGGGTTCCCCATGGCCACTAGGCACCAAAATAAACTTGCTTGTCACATTATTTTAGCGGCCACATGTCAAGTTGCCATTGAATGGAAACAGGTCGCTCCCCCTTCACTTACCGTGGTTATTAATAGAATTTGCAAACTCATCGGATGAAATACATGACTAGCGTTTTACGAAACTCCGCCAAATCTTTTAACAAGGTCTGGGACCCATGGATGTCTTACTTCCAATACCGCTCCCCCTTTTCTTAGTCACACCCCCTATCCATTCACAACCCTTCCCCTCCTCTAATCATTACATCTAATTCTGGGGTGATCTCTGCCACACCACCCCCTCTCCTCCTTTACCTATCTCTTTATCATTTATCTCTCTCTTTCTCTCTCTCTTTCTTTTGTTTCCTTACTTTTCCCTTTAAATATAAAAATATACCGGTCTTTCTTTCACATCATCTAATAGAATCTGATCTATTTCCTCTCCGATACACGGATTTAAAATATTAATTGTATTTTGTATGACATAACATGTATTCGTATTGCATTGTATATCTTATGTGACCGTCAACAAACACTTGGTTTAAAAAAAAAGAAAAAGAGAGACCACATCATTATACAGTACTGTAGCTGATCCACAGAATGAAGTAAGAGTAGAAGTTACATAGAGTAATACACGTAGTAGTATACGCAGGCATACAGAGATCCCCTGATATCACAGACATTGCCTGCAGGTGATGGAGGAACTTGATACTGTCGCAGGGGAATACACCATTCCCATAATATCCCATATACACAGACAGGCTCTGGGAAACGATGAATTACACTGCTGCCCTCCCCTGCTGATATCAATTTACTATGCACTGAAATACAGAAAGTTCTCCAGCAATCAGCACTAGAGGGAGCTCTTGTAGCACTTTCACATACAGCTGTCATGGTATCTCAAGACAGATAAGAGTATATACAGTCATATAGAAGATGAATACAGCAAGTGAGGAATATATTGGGAATGAGGAAGTAATCAGCTATTTATCCTTATTTCTTTGTGGCTGGGATTATTTCTCTTGGACAGAATGGCAGCATGCAGGACGGCCGAGAGCAGCTTCCTGTATGGTGGTGCAGACTATTAGCTTCATTTCCTTCAGTATTTATGCATAATATGTGTTAATATGCCATAATATACAACTGCGTTCCTCCAAACTGTCCCGATTCTGGGGTGCTGTCTCCCCTTCTCAACAGCCAAGACCTTTGTCCCGACTGCAGAAAGTGATGGGAAATGTGTTGGAAGAGAATAGAGTAGTGGGAGAGTGAGTAGGAGAGGAATACACTGGTTGGTGGGAGAGTACTGGGAAAGTGAGGACAGGAATAGACTGGTTAGTTGAGAGAGTAGAGTACAATACACCCGAATACACCGGCTGATGTAGGAGTGGATAGTGGGAGAGTGAGGAGGAGAGGAATACACTGGTTCGTGTGGGAGAGAAGAGTAGTGGGAGAGTAAGGGACTCAGGGTTACTCTGGTTGCTGGGAGAAATGAGTGGGAGAGAGAAGAGGAATACACCAGAGGAGAGTAGTGGGACAGTCAAGTGAAGAATACACTGGCACTGAAAGAGAGGACAGTAGTGGGAGAGTGAGAAGAGGAATATACTGGTTGAAGTGGGAGAGGAGAGTAGTAGGAAAGTGAGTAGTGGGACAGTGAGGAGACTAATATACTGGTTGGTGGAAGAGTAGAGTAGTGGGACAGAGAGGAGAACGGGAATATACTTTTTGGAGTAGGATATGAGAGTAGTGGGAGGTAGAGGAGGACAGGAATATACTTGTTGGTGGGAGAAGAGAGTAGTGGGAGAAAGAGGACAGGAATACACTTGTTGCTGGGAGAGGAGAGTAGTGGGAGATGGAGGACATGAATATACTGTTTGGAGTAGGAGAGTAGTGGGAGAGAGAGGACGACAGGAATATACTGGTTGGAATGGTAGAGGAGAGTAGTGGGAGAGCTAGAACAACAGGAATTTTCTGGTTGGAGTAGGAGAGGAGAGTAGTGGGAGATGGAGGACTTGAATACACTGGTTGGAGTAGGAGAGGAGAGTAGTGAGAGAGAGAAGAGAACAGGAATATACTGGTTGGAGTAGGAGAGGAGAGTAGTGGGATAGAGAGTACGACAGGAATACACTTGTTGGTGGGAGAGTAGAGTAGTGGGAGATGGAGGACATGAATATACTGTTTGGAGTAGGAGAGGAGAGTAGTGGGAGAGAGAGGACGGCAGGAATATACTGGTTGGAATGGTAGAGGAGAGTAGTGGGAGAGATAGGACGACAGGAATATACTGGTTGGAGTAGGAGAGGAGAGTAGTGGGAGAGGGGGGAGGACAAGAATACACTGGTTGGAGTAGGAGAGGAGAGTAGTGGGAGATGGAGGAAGACAGGAATACACTGGTTGGAGTAGGAGAGGAGAGTGGTGGGAGAGAGAGGAGAGGAATACACTGGTTGGAGTAGGAGAGGAGAGTAGTGGGAGAGAGAAGAGGACAGGAATATACTGTTTGGAGTAGGAGAAGAGAGTAGTGGGAGATGGAGGAGGACAGGAATATACTTGATGGTGGGAGAGTAGAGTAGTGGGAGATGGAGGAGGACAGGAATATACTTGATGGTGGGAGAGGAGAGTAGTGGGAGATGGAGGAGGACAGGAATATACCGTTTGGAGTAGGAGAGGAGAGTAGTGGGAGGAGAGGAGGACAGGAATATACCGGTTGGAGTAGGAAAGGAGAGTAGTGAGAGAGAGAGAGAACAGGAATATACTGGTTGGAGTAGGAGAGGAGAGTAGTGGGAGATGAAGGAGGACAGGAATACACTGGAGTAGGAGAGGAGAGTAGTGGGAGAGAGAGGAGAGGAATACACTGGTTGGAGTAGGAGAGGAGAGTAGTGGGAGAGAGAGGAGGACAGGAATATATTGGTTGGAGTAGGAGAGGAGAGTAGTGGGAGAGAGAAGAGGACAGGAATATACTGGTTGGAGTAGGAGAAGAGAGTAGTGGGAGATGGAGGAGGACAGGAATATACTTGATGGTGGGAGAGGAGAGTAGTGGGAAATGGAGGACAGGAATACAATGGTTGGTGGGAGAGTAGTGGGAGAGAGAGGAGGACATGAATATACTGCTTGGAGTATGAGAGAAGAGTATTGGGAGATGGAGGAGGACAGAAATACACTTGTTGGTGGGAGAGGTAAGTAGTGGGAAAGAGAGGAGGATGGGAATATTGTGGTTGGAGTGGGAGAGTACAGTGGTGGGAGATTGAGGTGGCCAGGAATATACTTGATGGTGGGAGAGGAGAGTAGTGGGACAGTGAGGAGAGGAATATACTGGTTGGAGTAAGAGAGGAGAGTAGTGGGAGAGAGAGAGGACATGAATATACTGGTTGGAGTAGTAGAGTAGAATAGTGGGAGATGGAGGACAGGAATATACTTGATGGTGGGAGAGGAGAGTAGTGAGAGAGAGAGAGGAGGACAGGAATACACTTTTTGGCGGAAGAGGAGAGTAGTGGGAGAGAGAGGAGGATGGGAATCTACTGGTTGGAGTAGGAGAGGAGAGTTGTGGAAGAGAGAGGAGGACGGAAATATACTGGTTGGAGTGGGAGAGGAGAGTAGTGGGGGAGAGAGAGCAGTACGGGAATATACTGGTTGGAGTTGGAGAGGAGAATAATGGGAGAGAGAGGACGACAGGAATATACTGGTTGGAATAGTAGAGGAGAGTAGTGGAAGAGAGAGGACGACAGGAATATACTGGTTGAAGTGGGAGAGGAGAGTAATGGGAGAGAGAGGACGACAGGAATATACTGATTGGGGTGGGAGAGTAGAGTAGTGGGAAAGAGAGGATGACAGGAATATTCTGGTTGGGGTGGGAGAGTAGAGTAGTGGGAAAGAGAGGATGACAGGAATATACTGGTTGGGGTGGGAGAGGAGATTAGTGGAAGACAGAGGAGGCCAGAATACACTATTGGTGGGAAAAAATATTAACTTTTGTTGAGGGAGGACAGAGCTAATCTGCATGATGCAGTGTTAGGGCCGTGTGTGGAATGTGGTGTACAAGTCGAATCGAGTATTACAGCGAATTTCTGGCAAAGCCCAGAGACGGAGGACTAGTCCAGACTGGTTGAGGCTTACCCAGAGTCTCACGGGGTGGGAGGGAAAATCTCAGAAGAATACAGGGCCTATTGTTGAGAGGGATGGGTGGATGTAGGCATTAAGAGGAAGGTAAATACTCAGTTTGGATAACTATCAAGGTTTGACACAAACGTGAGAGCATAATATGCTTTGTTTCTGTATTATTCTAGGTACTTTCCCTGTGGAGCCTACTATATTATATGTTTCACTATTGTGATGTGTAACGTCCAATGATACACAGAGACACCTGTGAGAATGAATAGGAGATAAGGGTCTAAAACTGATATTTTTCTCTGAAAGGGACTTTGAGAACATATTAGTTGTCTAGCTGATGGGGCAGTATAGTAACAGGTCATGCTCATCCAGTGTCACAGACCATGGTCAGTTAGGGCCATAGGTCAAGTTCATGTAAAGTCATAGATCATGCTCATCAAGGGTCACAGATCATAGTTAGGGCAAAATTCATGCTCACTTAGTAATCATGGAAATGTTCCGCCATAGATAATTGTGGCTGGATCCACCTTCTCCAACGTGAAAATGACTCATTGTGTACATTTATTTCTATTATTGATGCAATGTGCCTGGTGTATATCATTGTAAATGAAGAAGTGTGTGAAGGTACTGACATTTTCAGACTCAGCATGGTTGTTAACACTGCAACAGGAAATGTAAATTAGTATCTGGCTAAGGTAAGGGGGCAGGCATCGACTAGACAATCACATTCTTTTGCTTGATGCGACCAGGGGGTCTCCTGTATGTCAAACAAGGACAGCAGAGAGTGGACAAATAGAGAAAAGGGCACTGCCTGCGAGAGCTTATATTCTACAGGGAGGGGGGATGAGAGACAATAAATGCAAAGGGGTTATGAAGCTTAGTGGTCAAATGTGTAGCTGAGAAAGCGCAGGAGCGTAGGTTGAAGTGTTGATCAGATAGGTCGAAGAGGGTAACCATACTGGGCAGGGGCGATGGGAAGTAGGGAGCCAGGGGAGGAAAGGTAGGATAGAAAGGATAAGAGGAAGTTGGGACAGTGTGGAGAGATGAAAGAGAGAGTATGGAAAGCAGTCCGTGTCTTGTGGGTAGAAGCACATGGTAATATAGATCAGTAACAGAGTGGACATACTGCAGAATAAGATAGGACTGCAGACAGAATACAGTAACAGGCCGTTATGTACTAGATGGATGGAGCTGACCATGATAATGCCTAGGCCGGAGGATGAAGAGGAGCTAGAAGGGTAGAGGGTGGGGGTATTAGAGATGGAGGGGCAGACCAAGGTTCGCAGGGTCCAATCATTAGGCCTCAGGTAATAGATATTATGTACGCTGGCGGATCTAACTGTCCAAGTGAGATCTGGTTCCGGTGGTTTAGAGGCCTAGATTGTGTAGAGGTCCAGAATCACAGGTATAGCCAAAAATATTGGAACCTCACACTTTTTTCAAATAACTCACACTTTCCTCTAACCAAGTTTTGAAGCCGTATTTCCACAATTCTATGTTAATATATAGAACCTGTGTTTTTCTATTCTGAAATTATTAAGGGATATCCTTTTGTATCAGAAAATGATAGAAATAGCATTGATTAAACTACTGACACTCTAGACTACAATGAGCGTCTTCTTGTGCAAACTGCTCCAGTCCCCCAGATTTCTCCCAACTGCTGCTCTCACATCTCTCCGCAGGTGTCCTATGGGATTTACATCTGGACTCGGTGCTGGTGCTTCCTAACAGTCCACCATCTTGTCTTGAAGCATCCTTGCATGCTTTCTGAAGTGTGTTTGGGGTCATAGTCCTGCTGGAACACCCAGGTTTCTGACACTGGGTTCAACATTGCACTCCAAAATGGTCCGGTAGCCTCCAGACTTCATGATGCCATGCACATGTTCAAGACGTCCAGTGCCAGATGCAGCACAGTATCCCCAAACATCAGTGAACCTCCTCCATGTGTGACTGTACGGGATGGTGTTCTTTTCACTTTGCTATCTTATAGATGGCTGAACCTGGCAAATGATTGAGGTGTTTCCTCCACCACTGGAACAGTCCTATTATGCAATCTTTGATCAAGTTTTCTCTTAAACCAACATCCAGGGACGCTGGCTACAGTGCCATGAGCCTTAAACTTCCATATAACATTACATACAGTGAAAACTGGAACCTCAAGGTCACTGTAGACTTGAGATTGTCTATGTTTGGTGACAATCCTCTGTCTGACTTCCTCAGAAAATTCTCATGCTCTTTCTTTCCTCCACGCTCACTGCAGTACCCACTGTGACACAAAAGAGGAGAATGAGTCATTTTTCTTATTCAAGTTTGTTTAATGAGTCATTTTTCTTTGCAGACACCCACTACTCACCACAGGCGAGTTCTGGTACAAAAGTGAAGGAGAATCACCTGCTTGAAACAAATTGTTTCTAACTATTTCTTAACGGTGCCAATAACTTTGGCTCATTTAAAGATTTTTGTGTGGAATAAGCTACAACTTAGTAAATGAAAGGAATACATATGTGAATACCAAAATATTTTTTAATTTCAACAATTTTCTGGACATAATGAAGCATTATTAGAAAAAATGACAAAGGTGTCAATACTTTTGGGCACTACTGTAGATGGTGCTTAGGTAGGCTGGTGCTTGGAGACTCACCTAATTAGCAAGGGTTATAGATTGTGCAGGGTCGTGGATGGTGAGGAGGCCATGGTGGTGCAGAGGTCTAATTGGGTTACAAGTTTACTTGCTTCTCACATGCAGGAGAATAGAAGATGTCCCAAGTGACGGGATCCGAGCCCATTCAGAGGGTGTTGTCTGGAAGTCAGGAGAGTGTCGGGTAGACGTGAAACTATTGTTAGTGGTGGAGGGGACTGGGTAGCTGGGCCAATGATCCCACAAGGTCGCAGGTGACCTGAAAGCCAGGCTGCAAGGGAGACCCAGGAGGTAGGCAGTGGGAGCACAACTTTTAGGTGGCATGAGCATTAGGTCACAAATCTTGAGTCAGTGCAAACGGACGCTAGTGTCCAAATCCCTGGTAGGACGAGAGAAGCAGTGCTAGTTCAGGGGTGATCTGTCCAGCAAAGTCCTTGAGATGTGGGCATTTTTGGGACATTTATGGTTGCTGCAGCAGAAGCTCTATATGGTCACGTCTGTACCCAGCAGTCATCAGGATACAGGATTACAGCTGGTAATATGCATGCAGGATCTTGTAGGAAGCATGGTATTTATTGCTTAAAATAGCCTTTACAAGGCCTGGTACACACCTATTTGGTACTGATGATCACTGATGAGCATGGTACACCCAGAATACAGAGCCACAAATCACTCTCCACCCCTGTTATAAATTCAGATAAGCACTTGAAATACTGAACATAAGGGATGTTTGAGCAGGTTGGCCAATCTGGGAGAAGGGGTGGATGGCGCTGAGCCAACCAATCAGTACAAGGTTTGACTAAGCCAATGGGACTTTATGTCCATGACCAGCCCATTTCTCTGTTAGCTGTGAAAGAGGGCAGACCACCCTTCATGCCCACACAGAGATAACACATATTCATTTTTACATCAGGAATAGCTCTAGTCACAGTAAGCAATGAATTATATAAAATTGGATTGCAAAAACAATTTACAGTTATCTGGGATTCCCAAATCTGCATGCTTCCTCATTGGGATAGTTCCCTATAATATTTAACACACCTACACACAGATACATAGGGTCCCCCTGCTAGCAAATGAATGTGACAGTCAACATAACCCTACTTGGCCTCAGACCAGCTGCTAATTATGGTTTGCTTCGGTCCCTGTCTCATTGAAGCTTACAATCTAAATTCCCTACCACCCACACACAAACATTAGGGTACATTTTTTATTGAAGCCAATTAACCTACCAGTATGTTTTTGGTCTCTGGGAGGAAATGGGAGCACTTAGAGGAAGTCCACGCAAACACGGGGAGAACACACAAATGACACAGAGAGGGCCCTGGTCGAAATATAATTCAAACTTATGACACCAGCTCTCCGAGGCAGCAATGCTAGCCAATGTGTGATTTCCTGACTCGGTTTTACATATTCATGCTGTAGTCATCCAAGCCCAGAAATCAGTATCTTAATATACGTTACGCATTTACAAAAAATATACTCCGCCAGTAAGATAATTATATACAATAAGTTATTTCCTTTCATTTTCATGTGGGGGAAAGTGGATGCCACAGTGTCAGTTTCGGATAATGCATTGTTCCCTGTGGAGAAAGATACCTCTGATGCTAAATATTAATTTGTAATAATCGCTGTATTGAAAGTTCTCCTGTTTGCAACAGGGAGGTCTGAGCAGGAGAGAAATGTGCTGCACATGGGCATAAAGTCCTTACTCATTGGCCCACACAAACCTCGTCCTGATTGCTTGGCTTAGTGCAGCCTGGCTATTCGCTGCCCTGATCACTTCACCCACTGGGATTGGTGCTTTTTTGAATGTATGGCAGGGGTGGAGACTGACATATAAAGAATGCAGGTTGCTGCATGTACCATGTTGTCCTGCTGGATGAATCATCACTACCGAATACTGATGTGTAACAGTTCTTGTAATGACTACCTGTGAGCAATAAACACCAAGAACCTGCATGACATCTATTACCTGTAGTATCCTGTGACCTACAGATCAGACTGTCTCGTATAATTACCAGTGAGTATTATTAGTAACAGCAAACTTGTAAAATTGTCCTGTTTAACTAATTACTAGTTACTAAATGGGGCAGGTGATTGTGATCATCCAGAGACTGCTGTGCTGTATATTATTAGCATACATGACCTAACTCATATAGTAGAGAGGACCCGTTATGTCAGGAGGTTTGGGAGGGGGCAGACCGGGTGAGAATCAAAGGACTGGGAGAGTAATTAGTAATATTATTATTCTCAATTCATTCATTTCCACTGCCTTACAATGGGTAAGTAGGGCATATAAAAAAGAAAAGGAAAAGAGAACGACGTACTGGAAGCATAACAATATAGTACAGAAAATATTACACAGTGTGCAAGAGGTTATAGGTGATTTGGAGAACATGTATGAGGCAAGGGACAAGAGGAAGGAGGACGCTGCTCGTGAGAGCTTACAATCTAAAAGAGGAGAAGTAAGTCTGACAAAAGAGAGGAGACACTGACAGGACTGGGGAGAGTAATGAATTATAAGAGAGAGGGGACACTGACAGGACTGGTGAGAGTAATGAATAATAAGAGAGAGGAGATACTGTCAGGATTGGGGAGAGTAATGAATTATAAGAGAGAGGTGACACTGACAGGACTGGGGAGAGTAATGAATTATAAGAGAGAGGTGACACTGACAGGACTGGGGAGAGTAATGAATTATAAGAGAGAGGAGATACTGACAGGATTGGGGAGAGTAATGAATTATAGGAGAGAGGAGATACTGACAGGATTGGGGAGAGTAATGATTTATAAGAGAGAGGAGATACTGACAGGATTGGGGAGAGTAATGAATTATAAGAGAGAGGAGATACTGACAGGATTGGGGAGAGTAATGAATTATAAGAGAGAGGAGATACTGACAGGATTGGGGAGACTAATGAATTATAAGAGAGAGGAGATACTGACAGGATTGGGGAGAGTAATGAATTATAAGAGAGAGGAGATACTGACAGGATTGGGGAGAGTAATGAATTATAAGAGAGAGGAGATACTGACAGGATTGGGGAGAGTAATGAATTATAAGAGAGAGGAGATACTGACAGGACTGGGGAGAGTATTGAATTATAAGAGAGAGGTGACACTGACAGGACTGGGGAGAGTAATGAATTATAAGAGAGAGGAGATACTGACAGGATTGGGGAGAGTAATTAATTATAAGAGAGAGGAGATACTGACAGGACTAGGGAGAGTAATGAATTATAAGAGAGAGGTGACACTGACAGGACTGGGGAGAGTAATGAATTATAAGAGAGAGGAGATACTGACAGGATTGGGGAGAGTAATTAATTATAAGAGAGAGGAGATACTGACAGGACTAGGGAGAGTAATGAATTATAAGAGAGAGGTGACACTGACAGGACTGGGGAGAGTAATGAATTATAAGAGAAAGGTGACACTGACAGGACTGGGGAGAGTAATGAATTATAAGAGAGAGGAGATACTGACAGGATTGGGGAGAGTAATGAATTATAAGAGAGAGAAGATACTGACAGGATTGGGGAGAGTAATGAATTATAAGAGAGAGGAGATACTGACAGGACTGGGGAGAGTAATGAATTATAAGAGAAAGGAGATACTGACAGGACTGGGGAGAGTAATGAATTATAAGAGAGAGGAGATACTGACAGGATTGGGGATAGTAATGAATTATAAGAGAGAGGAGATACTGACAGGACTGGGGAGAGTAATGAATTATAAGAGAGAGAAGATACTGACAGGATTGGGGAGAGTAATGAATTATAAGAGAGAGGAGATACTGACAGGACTGGGGAGAGTAATGAATTATAAGAGAGAGAAGATACTGACAGGATTGGGGAGAGTAATGAATTATAAGAGAGAGGAGATACTGACAGGACTGGGGAGAGTAATGAATTATAAGAGAGGAGATACTGACAGGACTGGGGAGAGTAATGAATTATAAGAGAAAGGTGACACTGACAGGACTGGGGAGAGTAATGAATTATAAGAAAGAGGTGACACTGACAGGATTGGGGAGAGTAATGAATTATAAGAGAAAGGTGACACTGACAGGACTGGGGAGAGTAATGAATTATAAGAGAGAGGAGATACTGACAGGACTGGGGAGAGTAATGAATTATAAGAGAGAGGTGACACTGACAGGACTGGGGAGAGAAATGAATTATAAGAGAGAGGTGACACTGACAGGACTGGGGAGAGAAATGAATTATAAGAGAGAGGAGATACTGACAGGATTGGTGAGAGTAATGAATAATAACAGAGAGGAGACACTGACAGGACTGGTGAGAGTAATGAATAATAAGAGAGAGGAGACACTGACAGGATTGGGGAGAGTAATGAATTATAAGAGAGAGGTGACACTGACAGGACTGGGGAGAGTAATGAATAATAAGAGAGAGGTGACACTGACAGGATTGGGGAGAGTAATGAATTATAAGAGAGAGGTGACACTGACAGGACTGGGGAGAGTAATGAATAATAAGAGAGAGGTGACACTGACAGGACTGGGGAGAGTAATGAATAATAAGAGAGAGGTGACACTGACAGGATTGGGGAGAGTAATGAATTATAAGAGAGAGGTGACACTGACAGGACTGGGGAGAGTAATGACTTGTAAGAGAGAGGAGATACTGACAGGACTGGGGAGAGTAATGACTTGTAAGAGAGAGGAGACACTGACAGGACTGGGGAGAGTAATGACTTGTAAGAGAGAGGTGACACTGACAGGACTGGGGAGAGTAATGAATAATAAGAGAGAGGTGACACTGACAGGATTGGGGAGAGTAATGAATTATAAGAGAGAGGTGACACTGACAGGACTGGGGAGAGTAATGAATAATAAGAGAGAGGTGACACTGACAGGACTGGGGAGAGTAATGAATAATAAGAGAGAGGTGACACTGACAGGATTGGGGAGAGTAATGAATTATAAGAGAGAGGTGACACTGACAGGACTGGGGAGAGTAATGACTTGTAAGAGAGAGGAGATACTGACAGGACTGGGGAGAGTAATGACTTGTAAGAGAGAGGAGACACTGACAGGACTGGGGAGAGTAATGATCTATATGAGAGTTGTACTCTATCAGAATAAAAACCAGGAGATTATACAAGGTAATTTTATGTCAGTTTATCCAATTATAAGACCATATAACTTTCAGTGGTCCTTCCTCCTAATGCATGTGGTCTCCCCTTGCCTTACACCTGACACCTAACAATCACTGTCCAGGGTCTGAACACCGTGTAGTCTCACATTTGGCAATAGGACCAGGTAGACACTGCTTAGACATAACATTTTTGTATGGGTACAGAGATAAGTGAGCACCTTCACATTTTCCTGTACCAACAAAGGTAAAATACATGAACCTCATAACATTACTGCATAAAAACTGAAGGAGCCAGCTAGTAATTATGTTCAGGTTAGGTTTGGAACTGATCTTCATGTGCTATTCCTGTCTGTTAGTTTAGGACAAGCCGGTGACAGACATGCAGATTTGGTAGACTAATTGTCCAGACATTGATCTATGCACCGATATCAGATCCGGATAAGTAAGATCTGATTAGGATGAAACTCCGGTCAGCATGTGACTATTATTAGCGCAGGTATATGTTCAATTGCTGCACTGGATGTAGACAGTGTCCCATTCACTTATCGATCAGGTCTGACACGCGAACATGGATCTATGCTATTTGGAGGACCACATGGGTTGCCAAAACAGCTGCAGATCTGGTTATTCGGCAAGCATGCTGGGCGACTGCTATAAGCCATGTGTGGATGCTAATAAATATTAATGCCTTTTGAAGAAGTTTGTTACTGTGACTGGATCACTTATAAATAACTTATGGTATAACATTTTTTAAAGGAAATAGCGTATGGCGCTTAATTATATAATTGCCAATGCACTTATTTTTGATATTCTGAATATTTTTGTAAGCGAAATCTTTAATTTCTGAAACCAGGGGAAGAAATTTGTTTCTTGTTTAACCTTGCTAGAGGAGATGCATTATTTCTTAAGGGGTCCGTGTTAATTAGATCTTTTGATGTGTGAAGGTCCAACATTGAAGGCAGGAACTTTCAATTAAGAATGGCTCCTACATTCTCTGCATCTGAAAACCAGATGCAGGACATCACAGCATCTCTAGAATTTCATAGAAAAGTGTAAATATTGTTGGCTTTGCAATGCATGTAAATCCATGTTTGTGCAAACACATTGCATCCTGATTCTAAAAATAACCTGTGTCCAAATCAGTATAAAAAGCACTGTATTGTACACCGAAATGTTCTTCTTGTTTCATCTGACCTTATCACTGGTACCTTCAACCAGTGAGAGAGCAAATAAACATCACTTGCTTCAAAGACCTGCTTGAAAACATCTTCCATATTGCTGTATTCCTGTGACCTGCAGATTAGACCCTAAATCTAATCAGTTCTCCGGCTGTTTCTGAGGTTGGACCAGCTTTTCCGGTACCACCGCTCTGCCTGCTACCCTGCAGCTCTGGTCAGTGTGATAGGCCAGGAGGAATCCATCCACAGCACCCCTGATACATAGTAAAAGGTCAGTAGTACCAGTACAGGTACGTCATTTACCCAGAAGAAACCCGGGACCGGATGCCAGTAAGGATTCCAGTGGTGGCAGCATTTGTAAGCCCCTCCTACTGCGCCAAGACGGCGCATTTGGGATAATGAAAGGGTACGGTGGCAAAGTAAGCCCAGCTGATTCCCAGCAGCAACAGGCAGTGTAGCATAGGCGGTCCATCCTGTCACACATACCATTTCAACAAAATATTAATCCCAACATCTCCTGAGCCTACCCCTCTAAGTATATTCAGGACCAGAGGGTCAGGGCACAGTTTAAAAGAGGGTGTCACGGTACCTTGGGTAATTGGATCTTGATCTGCAGCTACTCCTTGCTGAGGCGCAGAATCTAACATAGCAGATGGTGTTTGCCAGGGACCCCTGCAAAGAGGTTTGGATTTAGCTGCCTCTACTACGCAGGTCGCGGACTTCTTGGGGAGTGCTTGGCGAGACCAGCAGGGGGAAAGCAATAGAAAACAAGAGATATTTGAGGTGATTGTCTCCGGATTGCAGGATGGATACCACTGGAATGGTGCAATAGCCTGCAGACTGCAGGGTAGATACCACTGGAATGGTAAATGTGCAACAGCCTGCGGACTGCAGGGTACATACCACTGAAGTGGTGGAGGTGAAATAGCCTGTGGACTGCAGGATAAATAGCTGAGATGCACTAACCCTAACCCTCACCCTAACCCTAACATCGACATTTTGGGTCTATGGCCAGGAAACTCCTGAGACCTTAATCCCATTGAGAGCATGTAGTCAATCCTCAAGAGGCGGGTGGACAAACAAAACCCCACAAATTCTGACAAACTCCAAGCATTGATTAGGCAAGAATGGGCGGCCATCAGTCAGAATGTGACCCAGAAGATGATTAACAGCTGCCAGGGCGAATTGCAGAGTTCTTCAAAAAGAAAGGTCAATACTGCAAATATTGACTCTTTGCATAAACTTAAAGTAATTGTCAATAAAAGCCTTTGACACTTATGAAATGCTTGTAATTTTACTTCAGTATACCATAACAACATCTGACAAAAAGGTCTAAAAACACTGAAGCAGCAGGATCAAATGATACGGAGTATATATAAGTAGAGATTTCACGATCTGGAGTATATTTTAGTAGAGGTTTCAGGATCAGATGATCCGGAGGATATTTTAGTAGGGTGTTGCTGGATCACGTAGAAATAAATTTATTGTAGATAGTTTAATTAGGGGTGCAGTGCACCGCTGTATATCATTGCAAACATACCGATTTTTTAATATTGTATTGTATTTCTGTATGGGAAATGTATTGACTTCTGAGACAGTATGCCAGGGGAAGAAATTTCTTTCCTGTGTGGCCTTTCATCCTGTTTCTTCAGAACCTGTCCAAATAATATGACAGCAAGTGATTTGGAAAATCACAGATTGATGTAAATTTTGTTAAAGCTTAAAATTACTTCTAGAGAATAGATCACATCCTGATGCTAAATAGCTGATGTAATATGTCAGACGTTTTGGTGCCAGCGAGGATCAGGTGGCTGGATTACCTCCTGCCAAGATAGGGCGCCAAAACTGTATAAAGCACTGTTTTACCATGTAACTGTCCTTCTAAGGACTACTTGAGCTTATAAAACATCACTGCTTCAAGATCCTGCTTTGACGCTTACTTACCTGCTGCAATTCCTGTGACCTACAGATTAAATCAATGTAATCCGTTATCTGGCTGTTCTGAGATTGGGCACCAGCATCCAGTAACAACGCTCTGCCCGCTACCCTGCAGCTCTGGCCAGTGTGATAGGCCAGGGGGAACCATCCACAGCAACCCTGATCTAGCAGCGAAAGTTACCCAGAAAGAAGGAGTTCTAGGTCCCGTTGAAGGAGCCTAATAGTGGCAGAAACAAGCTCCTCCTAATGCGTTTAGAGGGGCACAATTGGGATAAAGATAGGGGATGGTGGCAAGGCAAGCCCAGCCAACTCCTAGCAACACAGACAAGGTGGCATAGACGATACTTAGGGCTTTTTGGATCAGATGACTAAAAGTACATTATAAAATAGACCTCAGGATAATAGGGTCAGAAACAAACATTATGTATTGATTACTGAAACCTTGATAGAACGGTCACATTTTGGAGACTGCAACAGTATCGGACAGCAAATAAATCAACAAATATTACAATATGTGTATCCAAAAACACAATCCTAGTGTACAAGAGTCACAGCAGAAGCATCACATTATGTCATAAAATACAAATTACTAATCAGACATTTAGGGGCATATTTACTAAACTGCGGGTTTGAAAAAGTGGAGATGTTGCCTATAGCAACCAATCAGATACTAGTTATCATTTATTTACTACATTCTACAAACTGACAGCTAGAATCTGATTGGTTGCTATAGGTAACATCTCCACTTTTTCAAACCCGCAGTTTAATAAATATACCCCTTAGAATCATGACAGCTGGTAAGAAATGGTGACACATAGGCTGGACCCTAATTCTCCTATAGAAATATTAACCCTTCATTGTACTATGGCTTGTCATTAGAACATTATGTCCTGATCTTGGTGTTACTCTGCTGCAGCAGGAATGTACGGGGAACTGATGTCATATGAGTTACTGGAGGGAACCGGATTCCATCATGTGAAAATTATTGTACGCTCTACAAACTGTGATCAGAGGATTACACAGACCCCTCAGGGTGACAACTTCCTCAACAAACACAGGGATTGTTCCACAGCAGAAATCATGAGACAGGGGAGGGATGTGTGCAACTGTCTTTTATCACTAGGGGTTTCCACACTGCCAGAGAGCCTGTGACATCCTACTCACTTATACTGACACAACTATACCCCTATATATCCCACAGCATCGTTATCCCCCTATAATGTATATGTCCCACAGCATCGTTATCCCCCTATAATGTATATATCCCACAGTACCGTTATCCCCCTATAATGTCAATGTCCCACAGCACCGTTATCCCCCTATAATGTATATATCCCACAGCACCGTTATCCCCCTATAATGTATATATCCCACATCATCGTTATCCCCCTATAGTGTATATGTCCCACGGCACCACTATCCCCCTATAATTTATATGTCCCACAGCATCGTTATCCCCCTATAATGTATATATCCCACATCATCGTTATCCCCCTATAATGTATATGTCCCGCAGCACCATTATCCCCCTATAATTTATATGTCCCACAGCACCGTTAATCCCCTATAATGTATATATTCTACAGCATCATTATCCCCCTATAATGTATGTCCCACAGCATCATTATCCCCCTATAATGTATATGTCCCACAGCATTGTTATCCCCCTATAATGTATATGTCCCACAGCACCGTTATCCCCCTATAATGTATATATTCTACAGCATCGTTATCCCCCTATAATGTATATATCCCACAGCAGTTATCCCCCTATAATGTATATGTCCTACAGCACCGTTATCCCCCTATAATGTATATGTCCCGCAGCACCATTATCCCCCTATAATGTATATATACCACAGCATCGTTATCCCCCTATAATGTATATATCCCACAGCATCGTTATCCCCCTATAATGTATATATCCCACAGCATCGTTATTCCCTATAATGTATATATCCCACAGCATTGCTATCCCCCTATAATGTATATATCCCACAGCACCGTTATCCCCTATAATGTATATATCCCACAGCATCGCTATCCCCCTATAATGTGTATATTCTACAGCATTGTTATCCCCCTATAATGTATATGTCCCACAGCATCGTTATCCCCCTATAATTTATATGTCCCACAGCATCGTTATCCCCCTATAATGTATATATTCTACAGCATCGCTATCCCCCTATAATGTATATATTCTACAGCATCGTTATCCCATAATGTATATATCCCACAGCACCGTTATCCCCTATAATGTATATGTCCCACAGCACCGTTATCCCCCTATAATGTATATATCCCACAGCATCGTTATCCCCCTATAATGTATATGTCCCACAGCACTGTTATCCCCTATAATGTATATATCCCACAGCACCGTTATCCCCCTATAATGTATATGTCCCACAGCACCGTTATCCCCCTATAATGTATATGTCCCACAGCATCGTTATCCCCTATAATGTATATGTCCCACATCATCGTTATCCCCCTATAATGTATATATCTCACAGCACCGTTATCCCCCTATAATGTATATGTCCCACGGCACCGTTATCCCCTATAATGTATATATCCCACATCATCGTTATCCCCCTATAATGTATATATCTCACAGCACCGTTATCCCCCTATAATGTATATGTCCCACGGCACCGTTATCCCCTATAATGTATATATCCCACAGCATCGTTATCCCATAATGTATATATCCTACAGCAGCGGTATCCCTTAACACCCTTGTGTCATGGTACCATGTATTACATATATGTATGTACTACATCTTTGTGTCATGACACCTTGTGTAACATGTATGTATATGTAAATATGTCATTATTTCAGTACATGGGTTAATAACTTGCTAGTGATCGGACGCCCACTCAGCTTCAGTAAAATGTTTCAGCAAGTTCTTATCTGCTCCAGGATGAGGTAATTTCTGGCCAGCACTCAGTAAATACTGTGTTACTCTTATTACCCCCTGCCTAGCACTTAGTATATACTGTGTTACTCTTATTACCCCCTGCCTAGCACTCAGTATATACTGTGTTACTCTTATTACCCCCTGCCTAGCACTCAGTATATACTGTTACTCTTATTACCCCCTGCCTAGCACTTAGTATATACTGTGTTACTCTTATTACCCCCTGCCTGGCACTCAGTATATACTGTGTTACTCTTATTACCCCCAGGGCAGCAGTAGGACATACCTGGGGGGTGTCGATCAGCATACTTCTCCGGAATCGCCCTCTCCGGATCTCCATCTCCAGGGCAGAGCAGCGTGCCACAGTTACCCGACTGCGGTGATTACGGCAGAACATGGTCAAAACTTAATCCACAAGATCCACTCCCACAGCACCAACTAGATCCAAACTTTCTTATATCCAGTATCCACTGGAACTCCTGATCAGATCAATCCACAGGCTCTCCTGAGAATCTGCTTGCCCAAGGGATTTTCTCATTCACATATGGATCAAAGTGGATCACTGCACAGGATCTTCACTGTACAATCCACTGGATGCTGTGTGTTTCCTGCAGGACTATCAGCTCTGTCTGTGCCCCCTCCTCTCTGGATGTCTCACAGCTTACAATGTCCCTCCTCTCTCTCTGACACTCCCACGATCCCCCCAGCTATGACTTTCACTTCTCCTCACTCACCTCGTACCTGTCCCAATGTCTGACGTCTCTCTCACAGAGGCAGCGCTGTCCCAAATCCTATAATAACACAGGATGGAATAATATGCAGAACATGTACTTATAGGAGGAGCAGCCAGCTCTCCCGGAGTCTGTCTCTTATCAGTAGGCATTAATATCCAGGAGCTCACACGTGTAGAGCATTAATCCCACGACCATTGTGTATCTGAAAACCAGCAGGTATCCCATTCCAACCTCGAATTCCACACCCACCAGGTAATCCACGCCAACGGGATATCCATTAGGTATTTCACACGAGGAAACCTCCAGCAATGTCTAATGCGGAGCCAGGAAATATACGGCGCTGTCTACTGCGCAGCCAGGAAACCTCCAGCGATGTCTACTGTGCAGCCAGGAAATCTCCAGCGCTGTTTACTGCGCAGCCAGGAAACCTCCAGCGATGTCTACTGTGCAGCCAGGAAACCTCCAGCGCTGTCTACTGCGCAGCCAGGAAACCTCCAGCGCTGTTTACTGCGCAGCCAGGAAACCTCCAGCGCTGTCTACTGCGCAGCCAGGAAATCTCCAGCGCTGTTTACTGCGCAGCCAGGAAACCTCCAGCGGCGTCTACTGCGCAGCCAGGAAACCTCCAGCGGCGTCTAGTGGTGTTTAGTGCCTTTATCACTGCTGCAAACACAGAACCTGTTGCTTAGAAAGACCTGATAAGTAATGGGTTCTTACCCTGGGGTTCGTGAACCTGGATGGGACAAAATTACATCTTTATTTTAAGCTAACCACTAACTGCTATTTCACATTTTCTTCAATTATGAATGTAGATAACAACCCAGTTTGTTTGCCCTCTACTCTTTTCCCTGTACACTACATCACTGGGTGATCTCATCACTTTACACCGATGACATCCAACTGTACCTCTCTGTGACAGGATGGGCCACCTATGCCACTCTGTCTGTTGTTGCTGGGAACCAGCTGGGCTTACATTGCCACCGTTCCGTTATCCCAAATGCGCCCTCTCACTGCAGTAGGAGGGGCTTACAAATGCTGCCACTACTGGACTCCTTTACCGGTATCCAGATCCAGGTTTGTTCTGGATAACTGACGCTGCGAGTGTACCCCATTACTGGTGTACCTGGGCTGGTACCCCTGACCTCTTAATATAGATCAAGGTTACTGTGAATGGATCCCCCCTGGCCTATCACACTGACCAGAGCTGCTGGGTAGCAGGAAGAGCGGTGGTACTGAGTGCTGGGTCCAAACCTCAGAAGCAGCCGGGAACAGATTAGATTTTGGGTCTAATCTGTAGGTCACAGGAACAGAAAAGTTTCCAAGCAGGTCTTTGAAGCAAGTGATGTTTATTTGCTCACACTGGTTGAAGGTACTGGGGAGCAGGTCAGATGGCACAAGAAGAACAATTTTCAATACAAGACAGTGCTTTTTATACAGATTTGAAAACAGCCTCAAAGGGTAAGCAAACCCACTGCGGTCTGAGCTATTTTGAGAATCAAGCTGCAATTTGTTTACCCAAACTTGGATTTACATGCAATGCAAAGCTAACAGTATTCACACTTATCTGTGATATCCTAAAACTTGCTGTGATTTCCTGCATCTCATTTTGGACACAGAAAATCTAACAGCATCTAATTAAACCTTTCTGTGCCTTCAGGTGCTAGACCTTCACACATCAAAAGGTCTAATTAACATGAGATTAACATGGGTCCTTTCTTCAGACAATCCCAAAGAAAGGTACAAATCCCCAAACAAGTCATTTCCCCACATCACAATACACAAAAGACTTCCTCCACAAAGGCTTATTGTATCAGATGTATACCTCAGAAATCATGCATTTTCTCTAGCAAAGACACAACAACAAATTTCTTCCCCTGGTCTCAGAAATAAAGATATGTCTTTTACCAACATACTCACAATATCAAAAATAAGTACATTTGCAATTATATAAATAAGCGCCCTGCACTATTTCCTTTAAATAAATTTATGCCATAAGTTGTTTATAAGTGATCCAGTCACACTCTCTTCTCCTGATCTTCTCCCCCCTTTCCATTCTCGTGTATCTGCCTGTCTTTTCGCCATCTTGGATGTCCTCACGCTTTTTCAAAATTAATATTGCTAAAACTGAAATCATTGTCTTCCATCTTTCTAGATCTTCATCCCAGCTTGATCTCTCTACCACTGTTAACAACACCCCCATCTCAGCTGTTCCCCAACTCCGCTGCCTCTTCTCTGCCCGTCACATTCAATCCCTTGCCCAATCTTGTCGCTTCCAAGTACGCATCGCCCGCATCCGGCCCTCCCTATCTCAGGATGCCACGATAACCAGTATCCATGCACTCATTTCCCATCTTGATTACTGTAACCTTCTCCTCACCTCGTCACACTTTGTTCTATACTCAATGCAGATGTGAGACTTTCTTCCTTTCACGCCACTCTTCCTCTGCCTACCCTCTCTATCTTATCCTACACTGGCTCCATTTCCCCCACAGAATCCTTTTCAAACTCCTCATCCTCACCTACAAGGCCCTCTCCCACTCCACTGCCCCATATATCTCCAACCTCCTCTCCATTTACACTCCCGCTCGTTCCCTGTGATCGGCCAATGACCGTCGCTTCTCCTCCACTCTGATCACCTCATCCTACCCAGAATTCAAGACTTCTCCCGGCTGTCCCCCTTCATTGGAATAACCTCCCTCGCTCCCTCCAACTGTCCCCAATCTGAGCACCTTCAAACAGGCAGTTAAAACTGATCTGTTTCTCAAATCCTACCAGCCATCGACCTAACCATCTCTCCATGCTTGTTCTCCTCACCTCTCTCTTCCCTGCCCCTTTGCGTGCTTCTCTTTCACTAGATCCCCTCCACTGACTCCCCCAGGTGCCTGTTGTCTGTTTGCCCTCCCCTTAGGATGTAAGCTCTTAAGAGCAGGGCCCTCTTCCTTCTAGTCTCTATACCTATTCTTCTGCTCCAACTTCACTGTACTAGCTATGCTTGGAGCTCTTGGAGAATTGGTATTATTCGTTTATTGTTCTGTACCGTTTTACCCTGCATTGTCTATTCTGTACGGCACTGCGGAAATATTGTGCCGCCTTATAAATAAAGGATAATAATAATAATATCCGCGTTACTTGTGTCACCACACCATTACAGATATTTTCATATCATATCTGTAATACGGATCGGCGAGCGGGCTACAATATAGGTTCATAGGCTTGAACAGAATGCCAGGGGCTTCCAAGGCGCAAAAAGGATATGAACCCTTGTTTTACATGTATAAAAAAGTAATTTCTGATTTTATTTATTCAAGATGTTGGTTTGGAATTGTTTTAGGATTTGATTTTAAATGGCAATGAATCTTTGTGACCTGCCTTTCTGGTGGTAAAATGCCAATATTCAATAAAACATCAATCTTAACAAAACACTTTCATCTCTCTATCAATGGGCACCTCAGTACTTACAACCCTGTGAGACCCCAAGAACTTATAACCCACAAGTCACCACTTCGGGGTGTTTGTCGTCTATTCCTCCCCTTTTCTTGTACCTTGTTACATCTGATAACGTATAACAGACATGAAATAAACTTGACGATGAATCTCCACAGTGCAAGAGCTCAGGACTTAATGGTGCATCAGTTCCATTTACTCGTTAAATATTTAATAGACCAGAAAAGGTAAAGAACCATCATCAATTCAGAGTTTGAGATCTTTTCTGCTAAAGAAATGAAGCTTCAAGATGCATTAAACATAGATATCAGGAAACATAGAAAACAATTACAGAATCTGGGCTCTCGCCAGTTCCAGATGGTCATAATACAGCATAGAAAATGTGTATCCCCCACACTCTGTGTAACCCTCTCACTGCTGGAGGGAACCACTCTCCTCGTCCTTTCACTGCTCATAATGGGTCCCAGAATTGTCAGAGTATGCACATTTTATTGTATTTTATATTCTGATACAATTTCCACTCCTTGAAATTATCCTATTTCTTTCTTCAACATAATCTGTAGCAGTGCCTGAAGTAGAAGGATCTGGTAGATATTACATACAGCACATACATTCTATATCATGATGCAGATGAGGGGCAGGAGGGTTGCTTGTAGGAATGGACAGTGGTTCTGCAACTGTATTGTTGAAGCTCTATTGAGAGGCAGTGATCCTGAGTATCTGATGAAACATATTTAGGAGGTGGCTTCTCACTGGGTGGCTTAGTAGACATTAGGATTAGTAGAGGGGGTCAGTGGCTGACTTTGTATACATTAGGATTGATATAGGGGGTCAGTGGCTGACTTTGTAGACATTAGGGCTGGTAGAGGGGGTCACTGGTTGGTGGGGGTATATTGAGAGAGGACAAATAGGGGACTCTAAGCAAACATGGCAGCGATTCTGAGTATCTGACAGTACATATGTAGAAGGTGGCTTCTCAGTGGGGGTTGCTGGTTGATCAGGATGTATTGAGAGATGACAGACAGGGGACTCTAAGAGAACGTGGCCTGAGACACGAAACTCAGAATGGTAGCCTGCACCAGAGAATTCAGTTCCTGGTTTAAGCAGGGCGCCCTGTGCACTGACAGGCTGGCTGAATCATGTGACTGGAGTTTTTGGAGACAGTTTTGTCAGAATGAATCATGTGATGTAATTCAAGATGCCACGCTGAGCAGCAGGGAGTGTTTGTTTACAGATAGTGACACAGGACTCAGGTGTGCCATAGGTGATCAGGAGGGGCATGGATGGCTGTGAGGTGACACACCAGATTTGTGTCAGTACCCCCCTCTTATGAGTGACCACCGGACACTTAGGGTGAAGTTTACTTGCAAAACTTCAGATGGAACTTCTTGACCAATCCTAAAGCATGTACATAAAAGGCTTTAATCCAGGGACTCTCTTCTGGATTATAGCCGTCCCAATCGACAAAATACTGGAGGTGACTGTGTCTGAAACAAAAGTCCAGGATGTCTTTGACCTCGTATTCGTCTCTGTGTTCCTTTTGGAGAGCCCCGATTTGGAGTGATAAAATGGTTCAAAACTAGAGATGCTCAGGCTCGGTTCCTCGAGAACCGAACACACCCGAATTTAGGGGATTTGAGTACTGAGCCAGCTCGGCTCAGTACTGTTGCGAGCCCTCGAAATCGAAAACAAGGCAAAAGGTCATTGTGACGTTGTCGGATCTCAGGAGTTTTGGATTCCTTTTTAAAATCCAACATAGCGAGGGGTGGGAGGGAGGGCAGACCCCCATTTTTCTTTTCTGCCACTGCTGTGTGCCAATGTGTCCTAGAAGTGCTAGAAACTGCCGTGTGTTTGAGGCATTGCTCTGTCGCTTACCATCCAGCCAGATCGCTGCAGTATTTCTCCGAAAGTGTATGAAAATAATATTGTGACCTGTCAGGTGCTTTAAATTGATTGCAAATGACTTGAAATTAGTGTTATTGAGGTTAATAATGTAGGAACAAAAAAAAAAGAGCAAAATTATGTGATTTTAGCATATTTTAGGTTTTTTTCTAAAAAATTCAAAATACACGAGGGCGGTTTTGCCAAAACCAAAATACAAAGCCAATCCAGATCCAAAACCAAAACCAATTCATGGGGGTCAGTGAGCATCTCTATTCAAAACCAAAGGTTTCAGAAGGGATATAAGGAATGAACTGGGTACTCTGAGGTAGAGCGGCAACTGTAATTTGTAGGATACAGAGTTGATGACTCAGGTAATGTTGAATGGCGCTATGAAGTGGGGAGCGAACTTAGACGGTACTCTGAGAAGTAGGTTACAGGTCGACAGCCAAACCCCGTCTCCTGGCTGCAGGTTTGCCACTTCCGATTGGCTTGGATCTTATAGTGTTGAGATACTTTAGGCAGTGAGGCTCATACCTGACACCAATTCTCTGTGAAGTTCCTGAGGGATCATTCTAGTGATCATTTATTCAGCACATTCTAGAAAATGACAGCTGAAATCTGATTGGTTGCTATAGGCAACATCTCCACTTTTCAAACCAGCCGGCAAACTCTCAGCTTGATACATTTACTCCCAAGACAGCGACTGCCACTAGAGGGATAAATGCTGGTACTCTGGGATGTAAGTAGTACACATTGTGGAAAGGGGTTGAAGTAGAGAACTTGTGGTAGTGATTGTTGTGTGCAAATTCGGCCCAGGGGAACAGATCTTGATGAAAAGTTGATCCAGTATTGGAGTTGACGGAAGGCAACGAAGAAGAATGAAATGTGCCACCTTAGAATATCGATATCAATCCACTACTACCCAGATGGCTCAGATGGTGGTGAACTTATTGGAGTCAGGTACATTATTATTATCATTATCTTATATTTATAAGGCGCCACAAGGGTCCGCAGCGCTGTACATGATCTATACAGAAAGCAGTGATCCATAACACGATACATGATACATGAAGAACAACATACAAAGACCAGACATACTGCATGAACAGAAATACAGGTAACACGGTAATGTAGATCAGATTATATGAGGGACAGAGAGTGAGACTGATGGAAGTAATCAGAGGTAGTCCTGAGCTTAAGAAATCAGGGCTAGGGAAGCAGACCAACAGGTACAGAGGGTGATGGAATATTAGGAGAACACAAGGAAAGAGGGCCCTGCTCCTGAGAGCTAACATCCTACAGGAAAGGGGGAGACACATATAGGGTGGTACTAACTAGGGGAGAGAGCTGGGACAAGGGAGTTAGGAGAAGGACTGATAGACTTGAATAAAGAAATGAGTCTTAAGGGCACGCTTGAAGCCTTTGAGAGTAGAAGCTAACCTGATGGAGAGTGGGAGATCCCTCCACAGCTGGGGAGCAGCCCAGGCAAAGTCCTGGAGACGGGAGTGATAAGAGGTGATCAGTGAAGTAGTGAGGCGGTGGTCAGAGGCAGAGCGGAGGGGGCGGGTAGGAGTGTAGGAGGAGATGAGTTTGGAGATGTAGGGGGGGGGGGAGGATTGAGAGCTTTAAAGGTGATGGTGAGGAGTTTAAATGTAATTCTGTAGGCCATGGGGAGGCAATGTAGGGACTAGTGGAGGGGGAAAGCGGAGACAGAGCGGTGGGAGAGATAAACCAGGCGGGCAGCAGCATTGTGAATAGACCTAACAGGGGCAAGGTGGGAGTCAGGAAGGCCAGAGAGAAGGAGGTTACAGTAGTCAAGGCGGGAGATTACAATAGAGTGAATAAGAGTTTTGGTGGCTTCCATGGTGAGAAAGGGCCGTATCTTACATACATTCTGGAGAAGGAAGTAGCAGGATTATGAGAGGGACAGAATGTGAGGTTTGAAGGAGAGAGAGGTGTCGAGGATGACCCCAAAGCATCGGACTTAAGGGACAGAAAGGAGGGTAGTGTTATATACACACATAGAGAGGGTGGGTGGGAGAGTCCTGAAAGGGGGAAGACAATTAGTTCAGTCTTGGAAATATTAAGATTGTCACAAAATCCATGGAAATGTGGGTCCAAAAAGGCATAGGAACAAACAGAGGCAGAAGAAGACCTACAGAGGATCACAGGGTGTGTGATATTACTGAGAGGAATACTCTGCAGGGTGTGATATTACTGAGGGGAATACTCTGCAGGGTGTGATATTACTGAGAGGAATACTCTGCAGGGTGTGATATTACTGAGGGGAATACTCTGCAGGGTGTGATATTACTGAGAGGAATACTCTGCAGGGTGTGTGATATTACTGAGAGGAATACTCTGCAGGGTGTGATATTACTGAGGGGAATACTCTGCAGGGTGTGATATTACTGAGGGGAATACTCTGCAGGGTGTGATATTACTGAGGGGAATACTCTGCAAGGTGTGATATTACTGAGAGGAATACTCTGCAGGGTGTGATATTACTGAGGGGAATACTCTGCAGGGTGTGTGATATTACTGAGGGGAATACTCTGCAGGGTGTGATATTACTGAGAGGAATACTCTGCAGGGTGTGATATTACTGAGGGGAATACTCTGCAGGGTGTGTGATATTACTGAGAGGAATACTCTGCAGGGTGTGATATTACTGAGGGGAATACTCTGCAGGATGTGATATTACTGAGGGGAATACTCTGCAGGGTGTGATATTACTGAGAGGAATACTCTGCAGGGTGTGATATTACTGAGGGGAATACTCTGCAGGGTGTGTGATATTACTGAGAGGAATACTCTGCAGGGTGTGATATTACTGAGGGGAATACTCTGCAGGGTGTGATATTACTGAGAGGAATACTCTGCAGGGTGTGATATTACTGAGAGGAATACTCTGCAGGGTGTGATATTACTGAGGGGAATACTCTGCAGGGTGTGATATTACTGAGAGGAATAGTCTGCAGGATGTGATATTACTGAGGGGAATACTCTGCAGGGTGTGATATTACTGAGGTAAATACTCTGCAGGGTGTGATATTACTGAGGGGAATACTCTGCAGGATGTGATATTACTGAGGGGAATACTCTGCAGGGTGTGATATTACTGAGAGGAATACTCTGCAGGATGTGATATTACTGAGGGGAATACTCTGCAGGGTGTGATATTACTGAGGGGAATACTCTGCAGGATGTGATATCACTGAGAGGAATACTCTGCAGGATGTGATATTACTGAGGGGAATACTCTGCAGGATGTGATATTACTGAGGGGAATACTCTGCAGGGTGTGATATTACTGAGGGGAATACTCTGCAGGGTGTGATATTACTGAGGGGAATACTCTGCAGGATGTGATATCACTGAGAGGAATACTCTGCAGGATGTGATATCACTGAGAGGAATACTCTGCAGGGTGTGATATTACTGAGGTAAATACTCTGCAGGGTGTGATATTACTGAGGGGAATACTCTGCAGGATGTGATATTACTGAGGGGAATACTCTGCAGGGTGTGATATTACTGAGAGGAATACTCTGCAGGATGTGATATTACTGAGGGGAATACTCTGCAGGGTGTGATATTACTGAGAGGAATACTCTGCAGGATGTGATATTACTGAGGGGAATACTCTGCAGGGTGTGATATTACTGAGGGGAATACTCTGCAAGGTGTGATATTACTGAGGGGAATACTCTGCAGGGTGTGATATTACTGAGGGGAATACTCTGCAGGGTGTGATATTACTGAGGGGAATACTCTGCAGGATGTGATATCACTGAGAGGAATACTCTGCAGGATGTGATATCACTGAGAGGAATACTCTGCAGGATGTGATATTACTGAGAGGAATACTCTGCAGGGTGTGATATTACTGAGGTGAATACTCTGCAGGGTGTGATATTACTGAGAGGAATACTCTGCAGGATGTGATATCACTGAGAGGAATACTCTGCAGGATGTGATATCACTGAGAGGAATACTCTGCAGGATGTGATATCACTGAGAGGAATACTCTGCAGGGTGTGATATTACTGAGGTGAATACTCTGCAGGATGTGATATTACTGAGGGGAATACTCTGCAGAATGTGATATTACTGAGGGGAATACTCTGCAGGGTGTGATATTACTGAGAGGAATACTCTGCAGGGTGTGTGAAATTACTGAGAGGAATACTCTGCAGGGTGTGTGAAATTACAGAGAGGAATACTCTGCAGGATGTGATATCACTGAGAGGAATACTCTGCAGGATGTGATATCACTGAGAGGAATACTCTGCAGGATGTGATATCACTGAGAGGAATACTCTGCAGGGTGTGATATTACTGAGAGGAATACTCTGCAGGGTGTGATATTACTGAGGTGAATACTCTGCAGGATGTGATATTACTGAGAGGAATACTCTGCAGGGTGTGATATTACTGAGAGGAATACTCTGCAGGGTGTGTGAAATTACTGAGAGGAATACTCTGCAGGGTGTGATATCACTGAGAGGAATACTCTGCAGGGTGTGATATTACTGAGGGGAATACTCTGCAGGATGTGATATCACTGAGAGGAATACTCTGCAGGATGTGATATCACTGAGGAATACTCTGCAGGGTGTGATATTACTGAGGGGAATACTCTGCAGGGTGTGATATTACTGAGAGGAATACTCTGCAGGGTGTGATATTACTGAGAGGAATACTCTGCAGGGTGTGATATTACTGAGGGGAATACTCTGCAGAATGTGATATTACTGAGAGGAATACTCTGCAGGGTGTGATATTACTGAGAGGAATACTCTGCAGGGTGTGATATTACTGAGGTGAATACTCTGCAGGATGTGATATTACTGAGAGGAATACTCTGCAGGGTGTGATATTACTGAGAGGAATACTCTGCAGGGTGTGTGAAAATACTGAGAGGAATACTCTGCAGGATGTGATATCACTGAGAGGAATACTCTGCAGGGTGTGATATTACTGAGAGGAATACTCTGCAGGGTGTGATATTACTGAGGTGAATACTCTGCAGGATGTGATATTACTGAGAGGAATACTCTGCAGGGTGTGATATTACTGAGAGGAATACTCTGCAGGGTGTGTGAAATTACTGAGAGGAATACTCTGCAGGATGTGATATTACTGAGAGGAATACTCTGCAGGATGTGATATCACTGTGAGGAATACTCTGCAGGATGTGATATCACTGAGAGGAATACTCTGCAGGATGTGATATCACTGAGAGGAATACTCTGCAGGGTGTGATATTACTGAGAGGAATACTCTGCAGGGTGTGATATTACTGAGAGGAATACTCTGCAGGGTGTGATATTACTGAGAGGAATACTCTGCAGGGTGTGATATTACTGAGGGGAATACTCTGCAGAATGTGATATTACTGAGAGGAATACTCTGCAGGGTGTGATATTACTGAGAGGAATACTCTGCAGGGTGTGATATTACTGAGAGGAATACTCTGCAGGGTGTGATATTACTGAGGGGAATACTCTGCAGAATGTGATATTACTGAGAGGAATACTCTGCAGGGTGTGATATTACTGAGAGGAATACTATGCAGGGTGTGATATTACTGAGGTGAATACTCTGCAGGATGTGATATTACTGAGAGGAATACTCTGCAGGGTGTGATATTACTGAGAGGAATACTCTGCAGGGTGTGTGAAATTACTGAGAGGAATACTCTGCAGGATGTGATATCACTGAGAGGAATACTCTGCAGGGTGTGATATTACTGAGAGGAATACTCTGCAGGGTGTGATATTACTGAGGTGAATACTCTGCAGGATGTGATATTACTGAGAGGAATACTCTGCAGGGTGTGATATTACTGAGAGGAATACTCTGCAGGGTGTGTGAAATTACTGAGAGGAATACTCTGCAGGATGTGATATTACTGAGAGGAATACTCTGCAGGATGTGATATCACTGAGAGGAATACTCTGCAGGATGTGATATCACTGAGAGGAATACTCTGCAGGATGTGATATCACTGAGAGGAATACTCTGCAGGATGTGATATCACTGAGAGGAATACTCTGCAGGGTGTGATATTACTGAGGGGAATACTCTGCAGGGTGTGATATTACTGAGAGGAATACTCTGCAGGGTGTGATATTACTGAGAGGAATACTCTGCAGGGTGTGATATTACTGAGGGGAATACTCTGCAGGGTGTGATATTACTGAGAGGAATACTCTGCAGAATGTGATATTACTGAGAGGAATACTCTGCAGGGTGTGATATTACTGAGAGGAATACTCTGCAGAATGTGATATTACTGAGAGGAATACTCTGCAGGGTGTGATATTACTGAGAGGAATACTCTGCAGGGTGTGATATTACTGAGAGGAATACTCTGCAGGGTGTGATATTACTGAGGGGAATACTCTGCAGGGTGTGATATTACTGAGAGGAATACTCTGCAGGGTGTGATATTACTGAGGGGAATACTCTGCAGGATGTGATATTACTGAGAGGAATACTCTGCAGGGTGTGATATTACTGAGAGGAATACTCTGCAGGGTGTGTGAAATTACTGAGAGGAATACTCTGCAGGGTGTGATATTACTGAGGGGAATACTCTGCAGGGTGTGATATCACTGAGAGGAATACTCTGCAGGGTGTGATATTACTGAGGGGAATACTCTGCAGGGTGTGATATTACTGAGGGGAATACTCTGCAGGGTGTGATATTACTGAGAGGAATACTCTGCAGGGTGTGATATTACTGAGAGGAATAGTCTGCAGGATGTGATATTACTGAGGGGAATACTCTGCAGGGTGTGATATTACTGAGGTAAATACTCTGCAGGGTGTGATATTACTGAGGGGAATACTCTGCAGGATGTGATATTACTGAGGGGAATACTCTGCAGGGTGTGATATTACTGAGAGGAATACTCTGCAGGATGTGATATTACTGAGGGGAATACTCTGCAGGGTGTGATATTACTGAGGGGAATACTCTGCAGGATGTGATATCACTGAGAGGAATACTCTGCAGGATGTGATATTACTGAGGGGAATACTCTGCAGGATGTGATATTACTGAGGGGAATACTCTGCAGGGTGTGATATTACTGAGGGGAATACTCTGCAGGGTGTGATATTACTGAGGGGAATACTCTGCAGGATGTGATATCACTGAGAGGAATACTCTGCAGGATGTGATATCACTGAGAGGAATACTCTGCAGGGTGTGATATTACTGAGGTAAATACTCTGCAGGGTGTGATATTACTGAGGGGAATACTCTGCAGGATGTGATATTACTGAGGGGAATACTCTGCAGGGTGTGATATTACTGAGAGGAATACTCTGCAGGATGTGATATTACTGAGGGGAATACTCTGCAGGGTGTGATATTACTGAGAGGAATACTCTGCAGGATGTGATATTACTGAGGGGAATACTCTGCAGGGTGTGATATTACTGAGGGGAATACTCTGCAAGGTGTGATATTACTGAGGGGAATACTCTGCAGGGTGTGATATTACTGAGGGGAATACTCTGCAGGGTGTGATATTACTGAGGGGAATACTCTGCAGGATGTGATATCACTGAGAGGAATACTCTGCAGGATGTGATATCACTGAGAGGAATACTCTGCAGGATGTGATATTACTGAGAGGAATACTCTGCAGGGTGTGATATTACTGAGGTGAATACTCTGCAGGGTGTGATATTACTGAGAGGAATACTCTGCAGGATGTGATATCACTGAGAGGAATACTCTGCAGGATGTGATATCACTGAGAGGAATACTCTGCAGGATGTGATATCACTGAGAGGAATACTCTGCAGGGTGTGATATTACTGAGGTGAATACTCTGCAGGATGTGATATTACTGAGGGGAATACTCTGCAGAATGTGATATTACTGAGGGGAATACTCTGCAGGGTGTGATATTACTGAGAGGAATACTCTGCAGGGTGTGTGAAATTACTGAGAGGAATACTCTGCAGGGTGTGTGAAATTACAGAGAGGAATACTCTGCAGGATGTGATATCACTGAGAGGAATACTCTGCAGGATGTGATATCACTGAGAGGAATACTCTGCAGGATGTGATATCACTGAGAGGAATACTCTGCAGGGTGTGATATTACTGAGAGGAATACTCTGCAGGGTGTGATATTACTGAGGTGAATACTCTGCAGGATGTGATATTACTGAGAGGAATACTCTGCAGGGTGTGATATTACTGAGAGGAATACTCTGCAGGGTGTGTGAAATTACTGAGAGGAATACTCTGCAGGGTGTGATATCACTGAGAGGAATACTCTGCAGGGTGTGATATTACTGAGGGGAATACTCTGCAGGATGTGATATCACTGAGAGGAATACTCTGCAGGATGTGATATCACTGAGGAATACTCTGCAGGGTGTGATATTACTGAGGGGAATACTCTGCAGGGTGTGATATTACTGAGAGGAATACTCTGCAGGGTGTGATATTACTGAGAGGAATACTCTGCAGGGTGTGATATTACTGAGGGGAATACTCTGCAGAATGTGATATTACTGAGAGGAATACTCTGCAGGGTGTGATATTACTGAGAGGAATACTCTGCAGGGTGTGATATTACTGAGGTGAATACTCTGCAGGATGTGATATTACTGAGAGGAATACTCTGCAGGGTGTGATATTACTGAGAGGAATACTCTGCAGGGTGTGTGAAATTACTGAGAGGAATACTCTGCAGGGTGTGATATTACTGAGGGGAATACTCTGCAGGGTGTGATATCACTGAGAGGAATACTCTGCAGGGTGTGATATTACTGAGGGGAATACTCTGCAGGGTGTGATATTACTGAGGGGAATACTCTGCAGGGTGTGATATTACTGAGAGGAATACTCTGCAGGGTGTGATATTACTGAGAGGAATAGTCTGCAGGATGTGATATTACTGAGGGGAATACTCTGCAGGGTGTGATATTACTGAGGTAAATACTCTGCAGGGTGTGATATTACTGAGGGGAATACTCTGCAGGATGTGATATTACTGAGGGGAATACTCTGCAGGGTGTGATATTACTGAGAGGAATACTCTGCAGGATGTGATATTACTGAGGGGAATACTCTGCAGGGTGTGATATTACTGAGGGGAATACTCTGCAGGATGTGATATCACTGAGAGGAATACTCTGCAGGATGTGATATTACTGAGGGGAATACTCTGCAGGATGTGATATTACTGAGGGGAATACTCTGCAGGGTGTGATATTACTGAGGGGAATACTCTGCAGGGTGTGATATTACTGAGGGGAATACTCTGCAGGATGTGATATCACTGAGAGGAATACTCTGCAGGATGTGATATCACTGAGAGGAATACTCTGCAGGGTGTGATATTACTGAGGTAAATACTCTGCAGGGTGTGATATTACTGAGGGGAATACTCTGCAGGATGTGATATTACTGAGGGGAATACTCTGCAGGGTGTGATATTACTGAGAGGAATACTCTGCAGGATGTGATATTACTGAGGGGAATACTCTGCAGGGTGTGATATTACTGAGAGGAATACTCTGCAGGATGTGATATTACTGAGGGGAATACTCTGCAGGGTGTGATATTACTGAGGGGAATACTCTGCAAGGTGTGATATTACTGAGGGGAATACTCTGCAGGGTGTGATATTACTGAGGGGAATACTCTGCAGGGTGTGATATTACTGAGGGGAATACTCTGCAGGATGTGATATCACTGAGAGGAATACTCTGCAGGATGTGATATCACTGAGAGGAATACTCTGCAGGATGTGATATTACTGAGAGGAATACTCTGCAGGGTGTGATATTACTGAGGTGAATACTCTGCAGGGTGTGATATTACTGAGAGGAATACTCTGCAGGATGTGATATCACTGAGAGGAATACTCTGCAGGATGTGATATCACTGAGAGGAATACTCTGCAGGATGTGATATCACTGAGAGGAATACTCTGCAGGGTGTGATATTACTGAGGTGAATACTCTGCAGGATGTGATATTACTGAGGGGAATACTCTGCAGAATGTGATATTACTGAGGGGAATACTCTGCAGGGTGTGATATTACTGAGAGGAATACTCTGCAGGGTGTGTGAAATTACTGAGAGGAATACTCTGCAGGGTGTGTGAAATTACAGAGAGGAATACTCTGCAGGATGTGATATCACTGAGAGGAATACTCTGCAGGATGTGATATCACTGAGAGGAATACTCTGCAGGATGTGATATCACTGAGAGGAATACTCTGCAGGGTGTGATATTACTGAGAGGAATACTCTGCAGGGTGTGATATTACTGAGGTGAATACTCTGCAGGATGTGATATTACTGAGAGGAATACTCTGCAGGGTGTGATATTACTGAGAGGAATACTCTGCAGGGTGTGTGAAATTACTGAGAGGAATACTCTGCAGGGTGTGATATCACTGAGAGGAATACTCTGCAGGGTGTGATATTACTGAGGGGAATACTCTGCAGGATGTGATATCACTGAGAGGAATACTCTGCAGGATGTGATATCACTGAGGAATACTCTGCAGGGTGTGATATTACTGAGGGGAATACTCTGCAGGGTGTGATATTACTGAGAGGAATACTCTGCAGGGTGTGATATTACTGAGAGGAATACTCTGCAGGGTGTGATATTACTGAGGGGAATACTCTGCAGAATGTGATATTACTGAGAGGAATACTCTGCAGGGTGTGATATTACTGAGAGGAATACTCTGCAGGGTGTGATATTACTGAGGTGAATACTCTGCAGGATGTGATATTACTGAGAGGAATACTCTGCAGGGTGTGATATTACTGAGAGGAATACTCTGCAGGGTGTGTGAAAATACTGAGAGGAATACTCTGCAGGATGTGATATCACTGAGAGGAATACTCTGCAGGGTGTGATATTACTGAGAGGAATACTCTGCAGGGTGTGATATTACTGAGGTGAATACTCTGCAGGATGTGATATTACTGAGAGGAATACTCTGCAGGGTGTGATATTACTGAGAGGAATACTCTGCAGGGTGTGTGAAATTACTGAGAGGAATACTCTGCAGGATGTGATATTACTGAGAGGAATACTCTGCAGGATGTGATATCACTGTGAGGAATACTCTGCAGGATGTGATATCACTGAGAGGAATACTCTGCAGGATGTGATATCACTGAGAGGAATACTCTGCAGGGTGTGATATTACTGAGAGGAATACTCTGCAGGGTGTGATATTACTGAGAGGAATACTCTGCAGGGTGTGATATTACTGAGAGGAATACTCTGCAGGGTGTGATATTACTGAGGGGAATACTCTGCAGAATGTGATATTACTGAGAGGAATACTCTGCAGGGTGTGATATTACTGAGAGGAATACTCTGCAGGGTGTGATATTACTGAGAGGAATACTCTGCAGGGTGTGATATTACTGAGGGGAATACTCTGCAGAATGTGATATTACTGAGAGGAATACTCTGCAGGGTGTGATATTACTGAGAGGAATACTATGCAGGGTGTGATATTACTGAGGTGAATACTCTGCAGGATGTGATATTACTGAGAGGAATACTCTGCAGGGTGTGATATTACTGAGAGGAATACTCTGCAGGGTGTGTGAAATTACTGAGAGGAATACTCTGCAGGATGTGATATCACTGAGAGGAATACTCTGCAGGGTGTGATATTACTGAGAGGAATACTCTGCAGGGTGTGATATTACTGAGGTGAATACTCTGCAGGATGTGATATTACTGAGAGGAATACTCTGCAGGGTGTGATATTACTGAGAGGAATACTCTGCAGGGTGTGTGAAATTACTGAGAGGAATACTCTGCAGGATGTGATATTACTGAGAGGAATACTCTGCAGGATGTGATATCACTGAGAGGAATACTCTGCAGGATGTGATATCACTGAGAGGAATACTCTGCAGGATGTGATATCACTGAGAGGAATACTCTGCAGGATGTGATATCACTGAGAGGAATACTCTGCAGGGTGTGATATTACTGAGGGGAATACTCTGCAGGGTGTGATATTACTGAGAGGAATACTCTGCAGGGTGTGATATTACTGAGAGGAATACTCTGCAGGGTGTGATATTACTGAGGGGAATACTCTGCAGGGTGTGATATTACTGAGAGGAATACTCTGCAGAATGTGATATTACTGAGAGGAATACTCTGCAGGGTGTGATATTACTGAGAGGAATACTCTGCAGAATGTGATATTACTGAGAGGAATACTCTGCAGGGTGTGATATTACTGAGAGGAATACTCTGCAGGGTGTGATATTACTGAGAGGAATACTCTGCAGGGTGTGATATTACTGAGGGGAATACTCTGCAGGGTGTGATATTACTGAGAGGAATACTCTGCAGGGTGTGATATTACTGAGGGGAATACTCTGCAGGATGTGATATTACTGAGAGGAATACTCTGCAGGGTGTGATATTACTGAGAGGAATACTCTGCAGGGTGTGTGAAATTACTGAGAGGAATACTCTGCAGGGTGTGATATTACTGAGGGGAATACTCTGCAGGGTGTGATATCACTGAGAGGAATACTCTGCAGGGTGTGATATTACTGAGGGGAATACTCTGCAGGGTGTGATATTACTGAGGGGAATACTCTGCAGGGTGTGATATTACTGAGAGGAATACTCTGCAGGGTGTGATATCACTGAGAGGAATACTCTGCAGGGTGTGATATTACTGAGAGGAATACTCTGCAGGGTGTGATATTACTGAGGTGAATACTCTGCAGGATGTGATATTACTGAGAGGAATACTCTGCAGGGTGTGATATTACTGAGAGGAATACTCTGCAGGGTGTGTGAAATTACTGAGAGGAATACTCTGCAGGATGTGATATTACTGAGAGGAATACTCTGCAGGATGTGATATCACTGTGAGGAATACTCTGCAGGATGTGATATCACTGAGAGGAATACTCTGCAGGATGTGATATCACTGAGAGGAATACTCTGCAGGGTGTGATATTACTGAGGGGAATACTCTGCAGGGTGTGATATTACTGAGAGGAATACTCTGCAGGGTGTGATATTACTGAGAGGAATACTCTGCAGGGTGTGATATTACTGAGGGGAATACTCTGCAGAATGTGATATTACTGAGAGGAATACTCTGCAGAATGTGATATTACTGAGAGGAATACTCTGCAGGGTGTGATATTACTGAGAGGAATACTCTGCAGAATGTGATATTACTGAGAGGAATACTCTGCAGGGTGTGATATTACTGAGAGGAATACTCTGCAGGGTGTGATATTACTGAGAGGAATACTCTGCAGGGTGTGATATTACTGAGGGGAATACTCTGCAGGGTGTGATATTACTGAGAGGAATACTCTGCAGGGTGTGATATTACTGAGGGGAATACTCTGCAGGATGTGATATTACTGAGAGGAATACTCTGCAGGGTGTGATATTACTGAGAGGAATACTCTGCAGGGTGTGTGAAATTACTGAGAGGAATACTCTGCAGGGTGTGATATTACTGAGGGGAATACTCTGCAGGGTGTGATATCACTGAGAGGAATACTCTGCAGGGTGTGATATTACTGAGGGGAATACTCTGCAGGGTGTGATATTACTGAGGGGAATACTCTGCAGGGTGTGATATTACTGAGAGGAATACTCTGCAGGGTGTGATATCACTGAGAGGAATACTCTGCAGGGTGTGATATTACTGAGGGGAATACTCTGCAGGGTGTGATATTACTGAGTGGAATACTCTGCAGGGTGTGATATTACTGAGAGGAATACTCTGCAGGGTGTGATATTACTGAGAGGAATACTCTGCAGGGTGTGATATCACTGAGAGGAATACTCTGCAGGGTGTGATATTACTGAGAGGAATACTCTGCAGGGTGTGATATTACTGAGAGGAATACTCTGCAGGGTGTGATATTACTGAGGGGAATACTCTGCAGGGTGTGATATCACTGAGAGGAATACTCTGAAGGATGTGATATCACTGAGAGGAATACTCTGCAGGATGTGATATCACTGAGAGGAATACTCTGCAGGATGTGATATCACTGAGAGGAATACTCTGCAGGATGTGATATCACTGAGAGGAATACTCTGCAGGATGTGATATCACTGAGAGGAATACTCTGCATGGTGGGATATTACTGAGGGAAATACTCTGCAGGGTGTGATATTACTGAGAGGAATACTCTGCAGGATGTGATATCACTGAGGGGAATACTCTGCAGGGTGTGATATTACTGAGAGGAATACTCTGCAGGGTGTGATATTACTGAGAGGAATACTCTGCAGGATGTGATATTACTGAGAGGAATACTCTGCAGGGTGTGATATTACTGAGGGGAATACTCTGCAGGGTGTGATATTACTGAGAGGAATACTCTGCAGGATGTGATATTACTGAGGGGAATACTCTGCAGGGTGTGATATTACTGAGGGGAATACTCTGCAGGGTGTGATATTACTGAGGAATACTCTGCAGGGTGTGATATCACTGAGAGGAATACTCTGCAGGGTGTGATATTACTGAGAGGAATACTCTGCAGGATGTGATATTACTGAGGGGAATACTCTGCAGGGTGTGATATTACTGAGGGGAATACTCTGCAGGGTGTGATATTACTGAGGAATACTCTGCAGGGTGTGATATCACTGAGAGGAATACTCTGCAGGGTGTGATATTACTGAGGGGAATACCCTGCAGGGTGTGATATTACTGAGGAATACTCTGCAGGGTGTGATATTATTGAGAGGAATACTCTGCAGGGTGTGATATTACTAAGAGGAATACTCTGCAGGATGTGATATTACTGAGGGGAATACTCTGCAGGGTGTGATATTACTGAGGGGAATACTCTGCAAGGTGTGATATTACTGAGGGGAATACTCTGCAGGGTGTGATATTACTGAGGGGAATACTCTGCAGGGTGTGATATTACTGAGGGGAATACTCTGCAGGATGTGATATCACTGAGAGGAATACTCTGCAGGATGTGATATCACTGAGAGGAATACTCTGCAGGATGTGATATTACTGAGAGGAATACTCTGCAGGGTGTGATATTACTGAGGTGAATACTCTGCAGGGTGTGATATTACTGAGAGGAATACTTTGCAGGATGTGATATCACTGAGAGGAATACTCTGCAGGATGTGATATCACTGAGAGGAATACTCTGCAGGATGTGATATCACTGAGAGGAATACTCTGCAGGGTGTGATATTACTGAGGTGAATACTCTGCAGGATGTGATATTACTGAGGGGAATACTCTGCAGAATGTGATATTACTGAGGGGAATACTCTGCAGGGTGTGATATTACTGAGAGGAATACTCTGCAGGGTGTGTGAAATTACTGAGAGGAATACTCTGCAGGGTGTGTGAAATTACAGAGAGGAATACTCTGCAGGATGTGATATCACTGAGAGGAATACTCTGCAGGATGTGATATCACTGAGAGGAATACTCTGCAGGATGTGATATCACTGAGAGGAATACTCTGCAGGGTGTGATATTACTGAGAGGAATACTCTGCAGGGTGTGATATTACTGAGGTGAATACTCTGCAGGATGTGATATTACTGAGAGGAATACTCTGCAGGGTGTGATATTACTGAGAGGAATACTCTGCAGGGTGTGTGAAATTACTGAGAGGAATACTCTGCAGGGTGTGATATCACTGAGAGGAATACTCTGCAGGGTGTGATATTACTGAGGGGAATACTCTGCAGGATGTGATATCACTGAGAGGAATACTCTGCAGGATGTGATATCACTGAGAGGAATACTCTGCAGGGTGTGATATTACTGAGGGGAATACTCTGCAGGGTGTGATATTACTGAGAGGAATACTCTGCAGGGTGTGATATTACTGAGAGGAATACTCTGCAGGGTGTGATATTACTGAGGGGAATACTCTGCAGAATGTGATATTACTGAGAGGAATACTCTGCAGGGTGTGATATTACTGAGAGGAATACTCTGCAGGGTGTGATATTACTGAGGTGAATACTCTGCAGGATGTGATATCACTGAGAGGAATACTCTGCAGGGTGTGATAATACTGAGAGGAATACTCTGCAGGGTGTGATATTACTGAGGTGAATACTCTGCAGGATGTGATATTACTGAGAGGAATACTCTGCAGGGTGTGATATTACTGAGAGGAATACTCTGCAGGGTGTGTGAAATTACTGAGAGGGATACTCTGCAGGATGTGATATTACTGAGAGGAATACTCTGCAGGATGTGATATCACTGAGAGGAATACTCTGCAGGATGTGATATCACTGAGAGGAATACTCTGCAGGATGTGATATCACTGAGAGGAATACTCTGCAGGGTGTGATATTACTGAGGGGAATACTCTGCAGGGTGTGATATTACTGAGAGGAATACTCTGCAGGGTGTGATATTACTGAGAGGAATACTCTGCAGGGTGTGATATTACTGAGGGGAATACTCTGCAGAGTGTGATATTACTGAGAGGAATACTCTGCAGGGTGTGATATTACTGAGAGGAATACTCTGCAGGGTGTGATATTACTGAGAGGAATACTCTGCAGGGTGTGATATTACTGAGAGGAATACTCTGCAGGGTGTGATATTACTGAGGGGAATACTCTGCAGAATGTGATATTACTGAGAGGAATACTCTGCAGGGTGTGATATTACTGAGAGGAATACTATGCAGGGTGTGATATTACTGAGGTGAATACTCTGCAGGATGTGATATTACTGAGAGGAATACTCTGCAGGGTGTGATATTACTGAGAGGAATACTCTGCAGGGTGTGTGAAATTACTGAGAGGAATACTCTGCAGGATGTGATATCACTGAGAGGAATACTCTGCAGGGTGTGATATTACTGAGAGGAATACTCTGCAGGGTGTGATATTACTGAGGTGAATACTCTGCAGGATGTGATATTACTGAGAGGAATACTCTGCAGGGTGTGATATTACTGAGAGGAATACTCTGCAGGGTGTGTGAAATTACTGAGAGGAATACTCTGCAGGATGTGATATTACTGAGAGGAATACTCTGCAGGATGTGATATCACTGAGAGGAATACTCTGCAGGATGTGATATCACTGAGAGGAATACTCTGCAGGATGTGATATCACTGAGAGGAATACTCTGCAGGATGTGATATCACTGAGAGGAATACTCTGCAGGGTGTGATATTACTGAGGGGAATACTCTGCAGGGTGTGATATTACTGAGAGGAATACTCTGCAGGGTGTGATATTACTGAGAGGAATACTCTGCAGGGTGTGATATTACTGAGGGGAATACTCTGCAGAATGTGATATTACTGAGAGGAATACTCTGCAGGGTGTGATATTACTGAGAGGAATACTCTGCAGGGTGTGATATTACTGAGAGGAATACTCTGCAGGGTGTGATATTACTGAGGGGAATACTCTGCAGGGTGTGATATTACTGAGAGGAATACTCTGCAGGGTGTGATATTACTGAGGGGAATACTCTGCAGGATGTGATATTACTGAGAGGAATACTCTGCAGGGTGTGATATTACTGAGAGGAATACTCTGCAGGGTGTGATATTAGTGAGGGGAATACTCTGCAGGGTGTGATATTACTGAGAGGAATACTCTGCAGGATGTGATATTACTGAGGGGAATACTCTGCAGGGTGTGATATTACTGAGGGGAATACTCTGCAGGGTGTGATATTACTGAGGAATACTCTGCAGGGTGTGATATCACTGAGAGGAATACTCTGCAGGGTGTGATATTACTGAGGGGAATACCCTGCAGGGTGTGATATTACTGAGGAATACTCTGCAGGGTGTGATATTATTGAGAGGAATACTCTGCAGGGTGTGATATTACTAAGAGGAATACTCTGCAGGATGTGATATTACTGAGGGGAATACTCTGCAGGGTGTGATATTACTGAGGGGAATACTCTGCAAGGTGTGATATTACTGAGGGGAATACTCTGCAGGGTGTGATATTACTGAGGGGAATACTCTGCAGGGTGTGATATTACTGAGGGGAATACTCTGCAGGATGTGATATCACTGAGAGGAATACTCTGCAGGATGTGATATCACTGAGAGGAATACTCTGCAGGATGTGATATTACTGAGAGGAATACTCTGCAGGGTGTGATATTACTGAGGTGAATACTCTGCAGGGTGTGATATTACTAGAGGAATACTCTGCAGGATGTGATATCACTGAGAGGAATACTCTGCAGGATGTGATATCACTGAGAGGAATACTCTGCAGGATGTGATATCACTGAGAGGAATACTCTGCAGGATGTGATATCACTGAGAGGAATACTCTGCAGGGTGTGATATTACTGAGGTGAATACTCTGCAGGATGTGATATTACTGAGGGGAATACTCTGCAGAATGTGATATTACTGAGGGGAATACTCTGCAGGGTGTGATATTACTGAGAGGAATACTCTGCAGGGTGTGTGAAATTACTGAGAGGAATACTCTGCAGGGTGTGTGAAATTACAGAGAGGAATACTCTGCAGGATGTGATATCACTGAGAGGAATACTCTGCAGGATGTGATATCACTGAGAGGAATACTCTGCAGGATGTGATATCACTGAGAGGAATACTCTGCAGGGTGTGATATTACTGAGAGGAATACTCTGCAGGGTGTGATATTACTGAGGTGAATACTCTGCAGGATGTGATATTACTGAGAGGAATACTCTGCAGGGTGTGATATTACTGAGAGGAATACTCTGCAGGGTGTGTGAAATTACTGAGAGGAATACTCTGCAGGGTGTGATATCACTGAGAGGAATACTCTGCAGGGTGTGATATTACTGAGGGGAATACTCTGCAGGATGTGATATCACTGAGAGGAATACTCTGCAGGATGTGATATCACTGAGAGGAATACTCTGCAGGGTGTGATATTACTGAGGGGAATACTCTGCAGGGTGTGATATTACTGAGAGGAATACTCTGCAGGGTGTGATATTACTGAGAGGAATACTCTGCAGGGTGTGATATTACTGAGGGGAATACTCTGCAGAATGTGATATTACTGAGAGGAATACTCTGCAGGGTGTGATATTACTGAGAGGAATACTCTGCAGGGTGTGATATTACTGAGGTGAATACTCTGCAGGATGTGATATTACTGAGAGGAATACTCTGCAGGGTGTGATATTACTGAGAGGAATACTCTGCAGGGTGTGTGAAATTACTGAGAGGAATACTCTGCAGGATGTGATATCACTGAGAGGAATACTCTGCAGGGTGTGATAATACTGAGAGGAATACTCTGCAGGGTGTGATATTACTGAGGTGAATACTCTGCAGGATGTGATATTACTGAGAGGAATACTCTGCAGGGTGTGATATTACTGAGAGGAATACTCTGCAGGGTGTGTGAAATTACTGAGAGGAATACTCTGCAGGATGTGATATTACTGAGAGGAATACTCTGCAGGATGTGATATCACTGAGAGGAATACTCTGCAGGATGTGATATCACTGAGAGGAATACTCTGCAGGATGTGATATCACTGAGAGGAATACTCTGCAGGGTGTGATATTACTGAGGGGAATACTCTGCAGGGTGTGATATTACTGAGAGGAATACTCTGCAGGGTGTGATATTACTGAGAGGAATACTCTGCAGGGTGTGATATTACTGAGGGGAATACTCTGCAGAATGTGATATTACTGAGAGGAATACTCTGCAGGGTGTGATATTACTGAGAGGAATACTCTGCAGGGTGTGATATTACTGAGAGGAATACTCTGCAGGGTGTGATATTACTGAGAGGAATACTCTGCAGGGTGTGATATTACTGAGGGGAATACTCTGCAGAATGTGATATTACTGAGAGGAATACTCTGCAGGGTGTGATATTACTGAGAGGAATACTATGCAGGGTGTGATATTACTGAGGTGAATACTCTGCAGGATGTGATATTACTGAGAGGAATACTCTGCAGGGTGTGATATTACTGAGAGGAATACTCTGCAGGGTGTGTGAAATTACTGAGAGGAATACTCTGCAGGATGTGATATCACTGAGAGGAATACTCTGCAGGGTGTGATATTACTGAGAGGAATACTCTGCAGGGTGTGATATTACTGAGGTGAATACTCTGCAGGATGTGATATTACTGAGAGGAATACTCTGCAGGGTGTGATATTACTGAGAGGAATACTCTGCAGGGTGTGTGAAATTACTGAGAGGAATACTCTGCAGGATGTGATATTACTGAGAGGAATACTCTGCAGGATGTGATATCACTGAGAGGAATACTCTGCAGGATGTGATATCACTGAGAGGAATACTCTGCAGGATGTGATATCACTGAGAGGAATACTCTGCAGGATGTGATATCACTGAGAGGAATACTCTGCAGGGTGTGATATTACTGAGGGGAATACTCTGCAGGGTGTGATATTACTGAGAGGAATACTCTGCAGGGTGTGATATTACTGAGAGGAATACTCTGCAGGGTGTGATATTACTGAGGGGAATACTCTGCAGAATGTGATATTACTGAGAGGAATACTCTGCAGGGTGTGATATTACTGAGAGGAATACTCTGCAGGGTGTGATATTACTGAGAGGAATACTCTGCAGGGTGTGATATTACTGAGGGGAATACTCTGCAGGGTGTGATATTACTGAGAGGAATACTCTGCAGGGTGTGATATTACTGAGGGGAATACTCTGCAGGATGTGATATTACTGAGAGGAATACTCTGCAGGGTGTGATATTACTGAGAGGAATACTCTGCAAGGTGTGATATTAGTGAGGGGAATACTCTGCAGGGTGTGATATTACTGAGAGGAATACTCTGCAGGGTGTGATATTACTGAGAGGAATACTCTGCAGGGTGTGATATTACTGAGGGGAATACTCTGCAGGGTGTGATATCACTGAGAGGAATACTCTGCAGGGTGTGATATTACTGAGAGGAATACTCTGCAGGGTGTGATATTACTGAGGGGAATACTCTGCAGGGTGTGATATCACTGAGAGGAATACTCTGAAGGATGTGATATCACTGAGAGGAATACTCTGCAGGATGTGATATCACTGAGAGGAATACTCTGCAGGATGTGATATCACTGAGAGGAATACTCTGCAGGATGTGATATCACTGAGAGGAATACTCTGCAGGATGTGATATCACTGAGAGGAATACTCTGCATGGTGGGATATTACTGAGGGAAATACTCTGCAGGGTGTGATATTACTGAGAGGAATACTCTGCAGGGTGTGATATTACTGAGGGGAATACTCTGCAGGGTGTGATATTACTGAGGGGAATACTCTGCAGGGTGTGACATTACTGAGAGGAATACTCTGCAGGATGTGATATCACTGAGAGGAATACTCTGCAGGGTGGGATATTAGTGAGGGAATAACTCTGCAGGGTGTGATATTACTGAGAGGAATACTCTGCAGGGTGTGATATTACTGAGAGGAATACTCTGCAGGATGTGATATTACTGAGAGGAATACTCTGCAGGGTGTGATATTACTGAGGGGAATACTCTGCAGGGTGTGATATTACTGAGAGGAATACTCTGCAGGATGTGATATTACTGAGGGGAATACTCTGCAGGGTGTGATATTACTGAGGGGAATACTCTGCAGGGTGTGATATTACTGAGGAATACTCTGCAGGGTGTGATATCACTGAGAGGAATACTCTGCAGGGTGTGATATTACTGAGAGGAATACTCTGCAGGATGTGATATTACTGAGGGGAATACTCTGCAGGGTGTGATATTACTGAGGGGAATACTCTGCAGGGTGTGATATTACTGAGGAATACTCTGAAGGGTGTGATATTACTGAGGGGAATACTCTGCAGGGTGTGATATTACTGAGGAATACTCTGCAGGGTGTGATATTACTAAGAGGAATACTCTGCAGGATGTGATATTACTGAGGGGAATACTCTGCAGGGTGTGATATTACTGAGGGGAATACTCTGCAAGGTGTGATATTACTGAGGGGAATACTCTGCAGGGTGTGATATTACTGAGGGGAATACTCTGCAGGGTGTGATATTACTGAGGGGAATACTCTGCAGGATGTGATATCACTGAGAGGAATACTCTGCAGGATGTGATATCACTGAGAGGAATACTCTGCAGGATGTGATATTACTGAGAGGAATACTCTGCAGGGTGTGATATTACTGAGGTGAATACTCTGCAGGGTGTGATATTACTGAGAGGAATACTCTGCAGGGTGTGTGAAATTACTGAGAGGAATACTCTGCAGGATGTGATATTACTGAGAGGAATACTCTGCAGGATGTGATATCACTGAGAGGAATACTCTGCAGGATGTGATATCACTGAGAGGAATACTCTGCAGGATGTGATATCACTGAGAGGAATACTCTGCAGGATGTGATATCACTGAGAGGAATACTCTGCAGGATGTGATATCACTGAGAGGAATACTCTGCAGGGTGTGATATTACTGAGGGGAATACTCTGCAGGGTGTGATATTACTGAGAGGAATACTCTGCAGGGTGTGATATTACTGAGAGGAATACTCTGCAGGGTGTGATATTACTGAGGGGAATACTCTGCAGAATGTGATATTACTGAGAGGAATACTCTGCAGGGTGTGATATTACTGAGAGGAATACTCTGCAGGGTGTGATATTACGGAGAGGAATACTCTGCAGGGTGTGATATTACTGAGGGGAATACTCTGCAGGGTGTGATATTACTGAGAGGAATACTCTGCAGGGTGTGATATTACTGAGGGGAATACTCTGCAGGATGTGATATTACTGAGAGGAATACTCTGCAGGGTGTGATATTACTGAGAGGAATACTCTGCAGGGTGTGATATTAGTGAGGGGAATACTCTGCAGGGTGTGATATTACTGAGAGGAATACTCTGCAGGATGTGATATTACTGAGGGGAATACTCTGCAGGGTGTGATATTACTGAGGGGAATACTCTGCAGGGTGTGATATTACTGAGGAATACTCTGCAGGGTGTGATATCACTGAGAGGAATACTCTGCAGGGTGTGATATTACTGAGGGGAATACCCTGCAGGGTGTGATATTACTGAGGAATACTCTGCAGGGTGTGATATTATTGAGAGGAATACTCTGCAGGGTGTGATATTACTAAGAGGAATACTCTGCAGGATGTGATATTACTGAGGGGAATACTCTGCAGGGTGTGATATTACTGAGGGGAATACTCTGCAAGGTGTGATATTACTGAGGGGAATACTCTGCAGGGTGTGATATTACTGAGGGGAATACTCTGCAGGGTGTGATATTACTGAGGGGAATACTCTGCAGGATGTGATATCACTGAGAGGAATACTCTGCAGGATGTGATATCACTGAGAGGAATACTCTGCAGGATGTGATATTACTGAGAGGAATACTCTGCAGGGTGTGATATTACTGAGGTGAATACTCTGCAGGGTGTGATATCACTGAGAGGAATACTCTGCAGGATGTGATATCACTGAGAGGAATACTCTGCAGGATGTGATATCACTGAGAGGAATACTCTGCAGGGTGTGATATTACTGAGGTGAATACTCTGCAGGATGTGATATTACTGAGGGGAATACTCTGCAGAATGTGATATTACTGAGGGGAATACTCTGCAGGGTGTGATATTACTGAGAGGAATACTCTGCAGGGTGTGTGAAATTACTGAGAGGAATACTCTGCAGGGTGTGTGAAATTACAGAGAGGAATACTCTGCAGGATGTGATATCACTGAGAGGAATACTCTGCAGGATGTGATATCACTGAGAGGAATACTCTGCAGGATGTGATATCACTGAGAGGAATACTCTGCAGGATGTGATATCACTGAGAGGAATACTCTGCAGGGTGTGATATTACTGAGAGGAATACTCTGCAGGGTGTGATATTACTGAGGTGAATACTCTGCAGGATGTGATATTACTGAGAGGAATACTCTGCAGGGTGTGATATTACTGAGAGGAATACTCTGCAGGGTGTGTGAAATTACTGAGAGGAATACTCTGCAGGGTGTGATATCACTGAGAGGAATACTCTGCAGGGTGTGATATTACTGAGGGGAATACTCTGCAGGATGTGATATCACTGAGAGGAATACTCTGCAGGATGTGATATCACTGAGAGGAATACTCTGCAGGGTGTGATATTACTGAGGGGAATACTCTGCAGGGTGTGATATTACTGAGAGGAATACTCTGCAGGGTGTGATATTACTGAGAGGAATACTCTGCAGGGTGTGATATTACTGAGGGGAATACTCTGCAGAATGTGATATTACTGAGAGGAATACTCTGCAGGGTGTGATATTACTGAGAGGAATACTCTGCAGGGTGTGATATTACTGAGGTGAATACTCTGCAGGATGTGATATTACTGAGAGGAATACTCTGCAGGGTGTGATATTACTGAGAGGAATACTCTGCAGGGTGTGTGAAATTACTGAGAGGAATACTCTGCAGGATGTGATATCACTGAGAGGAATACTCTGCAGGGTGTGTGAAATTACTGAGAGGAATACTCTGCAGGATGTGATATCACTGAGAGGAATACTCTGCAGGGTGTGATAATACTGAGAGGAATACTCTGCAGGGTGTGATATTACTGAGGTGAATACTCTGCAGGATGTGATATTACTGAGAGGAATACTCTGCAGGGTGTGATATTACTGAGAGGAATACTCTGCAGGGTGTGTGAAATTACTGTGTATTCCTCTCAGTGTGATATCACTGAGAGGAATACTCTGCAGGGTGTGATATTACTGAGGGGAATACTCTGCAGGGTGTGATATTACTGAGAGGAATACTCTGCAGGGTGTGATATTACTGAGAGGAATACTCTGCAGGGTGTGATATTACTGAGGGGAATACTCTGCAGAATGTGATATTACTGAGAGGAATACTCTGCAGGGTGTGATATTACTGAGAGGAATACTCTGCAGGGTGTGATATTACTGAGAGGAATACTCTGCAGGGTGTGATATTACTGAGAGGAATACTCTGCAGGGTGTGATATTACTGAGGGGAATACTCTGCAGAATGTGATATTACTGAGAGGAATACTCTGCAGGGTGTGATATTACTGAGAGGAATACTATGCAGGGTGTGATATTACTGAGGTGAATACTCTGCAGGATGTGATATTACTGAGAGGAATACTCTGCAGGGTGTGATATTACTGAGAGGAATACTCTGCAGGGTGTGATATTACTGAGAGGAATACTCTGCAGGGTGTGTGAAATTACTGAGAGGAATACTCTGCAGGATGTGATATTACTGAGAGGAATACTCTGCAGGATGTGATATCACTGAGAGGAATACTCTGCAGGATGTGATATCACTGAGAGGAATACTCTGCAGGATGTGATATCACTGAGAGGAATACTCTGCAGGATGTGATATCACTGAGAGGAATACTCTGCAGGGTGTGATATTACTGAGGGGAATACTCTGCAGGGTGTGATATTACTGAGAGGAATACTCTGCAGGGTGTGATATTACTGAGAGGAATACTCTGCAGGGTGTGATATTACTGAGGGGAATACTCTGCAGAATGTGATATTACTGAGAGGAATACTCTGCAGGGTGTGATATTACTGAGAGGAATACTCTGCAGGGTGTGATATTACTGAGAGGAATACTCTGCAGGGTGTGATATTACTGAGGGGAATACTCTGCAGGGTGTGATATTACTGAGAGGAATACTCTGCAGGGTGTGATATTACTGAGGGGAATACTCTGCAGGATGTGATATTACTGAGAGGAATACTCTGCAGGGTGTGATATTACTGAGAGGAATACTCTGCAGGGTGTGATATTACTGAGGGGAATACTCTGCAGGGTGTGATATCACTGAGAGGAATACTCTGAAGGATGTGATATCACTGAGAGGAATACTCTGCAGGATGTGATATCACTGAGAGGAATACTCTGCAGGATGTGATATCACTGAGAGGAATACTCTGCATGGTGGGATATTACTGAGGGAAATACTCTGCAGGGTGTGATATTACTGAGAGGAATACTCTGCAGGGTGTGATATTACTGAGAGGAATACTCTGCAGGATGTGATATTACTGAGAGGAATACTCTGCAGGGTGTGATATTACTGAGGGGAATACTCTGCAGAATGTGATATTACTGAGAGGAATACTCTGCAGGGTGTGATATTACTAAGAGGAATACTCTGCAGGATGTGATATTACTGAGGGGAATACTCTGCAGGGTGTTATATTACTGAGGGGAATACTCTGCAAGGTGTGATATTACTGAGGGGAATACTCTGCAGGGTGTGATATTACTGAGGGGAATACTCTGCAGGGTGTGATATTACTGAGGGGAATACTCTGCAGGATGTGATATCACTGAGAGGAATACTCTGCAGGGTGTGATATTACTGAGGTGAATACTCTGCAGGATGTGATATTACTGAGGGGAATACTCTGCAGAATGTGATATTACTGAGGGGAATACTCTGCAGGGTGTGATATTACTGAGAGGAATACTCTGCAGGGTGTGTGAAATTACTGAGAGGAATACTCTGCAGGGTGTGTGAAATTACAGAGAGGAATACTCTGCAGGATGTGATATCACTGAGAGGAATACTCTGCAGGATGTGATATCACTGAGAGGAATACTCTGCAGGATGTGATATCACTGAGAGGAATACTCTGCAGGGTGTGATATTACTGAGAGGAATACTCTGCAGGGTGTGATATTACTGAGGTGAATACTCTGCAGGATGTGATATTACTGAGAGGAATACTCTGCAGGGTGTGATATTACTGAGAGGAATACTCTGCAGGGTGTGTGAAATTACTGAGAGGAATACTCTGCAGGGTGTGATATCACTGAGAGGAATACTCTGCAGGGTGTGATATTACTGAGGGGAATACTCTGCAGGATGTGATATCACTGAGAGGAATACTCTGCAGGATGTGATATCACTGAGAGGAATACTCTGCAGGGTGTGATATTACTGAGGGGAATACTCTGCAGGGTGTGATATTACTGAGAGGAATACTCTGCAGGGTGTGATATTACTGAGAGGAATACTCTGCAGGGTGTGATATTACTGAGGGGAATACTCTGCAGAATGTGATATTACTGAGAGGAATACTCTGCAGGGTGTGATATTACTGAGAGGAATACTCTGCAGGGTGTGATATTACTGAGGTGAATACTCTGCAGGATGTGATATTACTGAGAGGAATACTCTGCAGGGTGTGATATTACTGAGAGGAATACTCTGCAGGGTGTGTGAAATTACTGAGAGGAATACTCTGCAGGATGTGATATCACTGAGAGGAATACTCTGCAGGGTGTGATATTACTGAGAGGAATACTCTGCAGGGTGTGATATTACTGAGGTGAATACTCTGCAGGATGTGATATTACTGAGAGGAATACTCTGCAGGGTGTGATATTACTGAGAGGAATACTCTGCAGGGTGTGTGAAATTACTGAGAGGAATACTCTGCAGGATGTGATATTACTGAGAGGAATACTCTGCAGGATGTGATATCACTGAGAGGAATACTCTGCAGGATGTGATATCACTGAGAGGAATACTCTGCAGGATGTGATATCACTGAGAGGAATACTCTGCAGGGTGTGATATTACTGAGGGGAATACTCTGCAGGGTGTGATATTACTGAGAGGAATACTCTGCAGGGTGTGATATTACTGAGAGGAATACTCTGCAGGGTGTGATATTACTGAGGGGAATACTCTGCAGAATGTGATATTACTGAGAGGAATACTCTGCAGGGTGTGATATTACTGAGAGGAATACTCTGCAGGGTGTGATATTACTGAGAGGAATACTCTGCAGGGTGTGATATTACTGAGAGGAATACTCTGCAGGGTGTGATATTACTGAGGGGAATACTCTGCAGAATGTGATATTACTGAGAGGAATACTCTGCAGGGTGTGATATTACTGAGAGGAATACTATGCAGGGTGTGATATTACTGAGGTGAATACTCTGCAGGATGTGATATTACTGAGAGGAATACTCTGCAGGGTGTGATATTACTGAGAGGAATACTCTGCAGGGTGTGTGAAATTACTGAGAGGAATACTCTGCAGGATGTGATATCACTGAGAGGAATACTCTGCAGGGTGTGATATTACTGAGAGGAATACTCTGCAGGGTGTGATATTACTGAGGTGAATACTCTGCAGGATGTGATATTACTGAGAGGAATACTCTGCAGGGTGTGATATTACTGAGAGGAATACTCTGCAGGGTGTGTGAAATTACTGAGAGGAATACTCTGCAGGATGTGATATTACTGAGAGGAATACTCTGCAGGATGTGATATCACTGAGAGGAATACTCTGCAGGATGTGATATCACTGAGAGGAATACTCTGCAGGATGTGATATCACTGAGAGGAATACTCTGCAGGGTGTGATATTACTGAGGGGAATACTCTGCAGGGTGTGATATTACTGAGAGGAATACTCTGCAGGGTGTGATATTACTGAGAGGAATACTCTGCAGGGTGTGATATTACTGAGGGGAATACTCTGCAGGGTGTGATATTACTGAGAGGAATACTCTGCAGGCTGTGATATTACTGAGGGGAATACTCTGCAGGGTGTGATATTACTGAGGGGAATACTCTGCAGGGTGTGATATTACTGAGGAATACTCTGCAGGGTGTGATATCACTGAGAGGAATACTCTGCAGGGTGTGATATTACTGAGAGGAATACTCTGCAGGATGTGATATTACTGAGGGGAATACTCTGCAGGGTGTGATATTACTGAGGGGAATACTCTGCAGGGTGTGATATTACTGAGGAATACTCTGCAGGGTGTGATATCACTGAGAGGAATACTCTGCAGGGTGTGATATTACTGAGGGGAATACTCTGCAGGGTGTGATATTACTGAGGGAATACTCTGCAGGGTGTGATATTATTGAGAGGAATACTCTGCAGGGTGTGATATTACTAAGAGGAATACTCTGCAGGATGTGATATTACTGAGGGGAATACTCTGCAGGGTGTGATATTACTGAGGGGAATACTCTGCAGGGTGTGATATTACTGAGGAATACTCTGCAGGGTGTGATATCACTGAGAGGAATACTCTGCAGGGTGTGAATATTACTGAGAGGAATACTCTGCAGGGTGTGATATTATTGAGAGGAATACTCTGCAGGGTGTGATATTACTGAGAGGAATACTCTGCAGGGTGTGATATTACTGAGGAATACTCTGCAGGGTGTGATATCACTGAGAGGAATACTCTGCAGGGTGTGATATTACTGAGAGGAATACTCTGCAGGGTGTGATATTACTGAGGGGAATACTCTGCAGGGTGTGATATTACTGAGAGGAATACTCTGCAGGATGTGATATTACTGAGAGGAATACTCTGCAGGGTGTGATATCACTGAGAGGAATACTCTGCAGGGTGTGATATTACTGAGGGGAATACTCTGCAGGGTGTGATATTACTGAGAGGAATACTCTGCAGGGTGTGATATTACTGAGGGGAATACTCTGCAGGGTGTGATATTACTGAGAGGAATACTCTGCAGGGTGTGATATTACTGAGAGGAATACTCTGCAGGGTGTGATATCACTGAGAGGAATACTCTGCAGGGTGTGATATTACTGAGAGGAATACTCTGCAGGGTGTGATATTATTGAGAGGAATACTCTGCAGGGTGTGATATTACTGAGAGGAATACTCTGCAGGGTGTGATATTACTGAGGAATACTCTGCAGGGTGTGATATCACTGAGAGGAATACTCTGCAGGGTGTGATATTACTGAGAGGAATACTCTGCAGGGTGTGATATTACTGAGAGGAATACTCTGCAGGGTGTGATATTACTGAGAGGAATACTCTGCAGGGTGTGATATTACTGAGGGGGATACTCTGCAGGGTGTGATATTACTGAGAGGAATACTCTGCAGGATGTGATATTACTGAGGGGAATACTCTGCAGGGTGTGATATTACTGAGAGGAATACTCTGCAGGGTGTGATATTACTGAGAGGAATACTCTGCAGGGTGTGATATTACTGAGGGGAATACTCTGCAGGGTGTGATATTACTGAGAGGAATACTCTGCAGGATGTGATATTACTGAGAGGAATACTCTGCAGGGTGTGATATTACTGAGGGGAATACTCTGCAGGGTGTGATATTACTGAGAGGAATACTTTGCAGGGTGTGATATTACTGAGGGGAATACTCTGCAGGATGTGATATTACTGAGAGGAATACTCTGCAGGGTGTGATATTACTGAGAGGAATACTCTGCAGGGTGTGATATTACTGAGGGGAATACTCTGCAGGGTGTGATATCACTGAGAGGAATACTCTGCAGGGTGTGATATTACTGAGGGGAATACTCTGCAGGGTGTGATATTACTGAGGGGAAAACTCTGCAGGGTGTGATATCACTGAGAGGAATACTCTGCAGGGTGTGATATTACTGAGGGGAATACTCTGCAGGGTGTGATATTACTGAGAGGAATACTCTGCAGGGTGTGATATTACTGAGAGGAATACTCTGCAGGGTGTGATATTACTGAGGGGAATACTCTGCAGGGTGTGATATTACTGAGAGGAATACTCTGCAGGGTGTGATATTACTGAGAGGAATACTCTGCAGGGTGTGATATTACTGAGGGGAATACTCTGCAGGGTGTGATATTACTGAGAGGAATACTCTGCAGGGTGTGATATTACTGAGGGGAATACTCTGCAGGATGTGATATTACTGAGAGGAATACTCTGCAGGGTGTGATATTACTGAGGGGAATACTCTGCAGGGTGTGATATTACTGAGAGGAATACTCTGCAGGGTGTGATATTACTGAGAGGAATACTCTGCAGGGTGTGATATTACTGAGGGGAATACTCTGCAGGGTGTGATATCACTGAGAGGAATACTCTGAAGGATGTGATATCACTGAGAGGAATACTCTGCAGGATGTGATATCACTGAGGGGAATACTCTGCAGGGTGTGATATTACTGAGGGGAATACTCTGCAGGGTGTGATATTACTGAGGAATACTCTGCAGGGTGTGATATTACTGAGGAATACTCTGCAGGGTGTGATATCACTGAGAGGAATACTCTGCAGGGTGTGATATTACTGAGAGGAATACTCTGCAGGGTGTGATATTATTGAGAGGAATACTCTGCAGGGTGTGATATTACTGAGAGGAATACTCTGCAGGGTGTGATATTACTGAGGAATACTCTGCAGGGTGTGATATCACTGAGAGGAATACTCTGCAGGGTGTGATATTTCTGAGAGGAATACTCTGCAGGGTGTGATATTACTGAGGGGAATACTCTGCAGGGTGTGATATTACTGAGAGGAATACTCTGCAGGATGTGATATTACTGAGAGGAATACTCTGCAGGGTGTGATATCACTGAGAGGAATACTCTGCAGGGTGTGATATTACTGAGGGGAATACTCTGCAGGGTGTGATATTACTGAGAGGAATACTCTGCAGGGTGTGATATTACTGAGGGGAATACTCTGCAGGGTGTGATATTACTGAGAGAATTACTCTGCAGGGTGTGATATTACTGAGAGGAATACTCTGCAGGGTGTGATATCACTGAGAGGAATACTCTGCAGGGTGTGATATTACTGAGAGGAATACTCTGCAGGGTGTGATATTATTGAGAGGAATACTCTGCAGGGTGTGATATTACTGAGAGGAATACTCTGCAGGGTGTGATATTACTGAGGAATACTCTGCAGGGTGTGATATCACTGAGAGGAATACTCTGCAGGGTGTGATATTACTGAGAGGAATACTCTGCAGGGTGTGATATTACTGAGAGGAATACTCTGCAGGGTGTGATATTACTGAGGGGAATACTCTGCAGGGTGTGATATCACTGAGAGGAATACTCTGCAGGGTGTGATATTACTGAGAGGAATACTCTGCAGGGTGTGATATTATTGAGAGGAATACTCTGCAGGGTGTGATATTACTGAGAGGAATACTCTGCAGGGTGTGATATTACTGAGGAATACTCTGCAGGGTGTGATATTACTGAGAGGAATACTCTGCAGAGTGTGATATTACTGAGAGGAATACTCTGCAGGGTGTGATATTACTGAGGGGAATACTCTGCAGGGTGTGATATTACTGAGAGGAATACTCTGCAGGGTGTGATATCACTGAGAGGAATACTCTGCAGGGTGTGATATTACTGAGAGGAATACTCTGCAGGGTGTGATATTACTGAGGGGAATACTCTGCAGGGTGTGATATTACTGAGAGGAATACTCTGCAGGATGTGATATTACTGAGGGGAATACTCTGCAGGGTGTGATATTACTGAGAGGAATACTCTGAAGGATGTGATATCACTGAGAGGAATACTCTGCAGGATGTGATATCACTGAGAGGAATACTCTGCAGGGTGTGATATTACTGAGAGGAATACTCTGCAGGGTGTGATATTACTGAGAGGAATACTCTGCAGGGTGTGATATTACTGAGAGGAATACTCTGCAGGATGTGATATTACTGAGGGGAATACTCTGCAGGGTGTGATATTACTGAGGGGAATACTCTGCAGGGTGTGATATTACTGAGGAATACTCTGCAGGGTGTGATATTACTGAGAGGAATACTCTGCAGGGTGTGATATTACTGAGGGGAATACTCTGCAGGGTGTGATATTACTGAGAGGAATACTCTGCAGGGTGTGATATTACTGAGAGGAATACTCTGCAGGGTGTGATATTACTGAGGGGAATACTCTGCAGGGTGTGATATTACTGAGAGGAATACTCTGCAGGGTGTGATATTACTGAGAGGAATACTCTGCAGGGTGTGATATTACTGAGGGGAATACTCTGCAGGGTGTGATATTACTGAGAGGAATACTCTGCAGGGTGTGATATTACTGAGGGGAATACTCTGCAGGATGTGATATTACTGAGAGGAATACTCTGCAGGGTGTGATATTACTGAGGGGAATACTTTGCAGGGTGTGATATTACTGAGAGGAATACTCTGCAGGGTGTGATATTACTGAGAGGAATACTCTGCAGGATGTGATATTACTGAGGAATACTCTGCAGGGTGTGATATTACTGAGGGGAATACTCTGCAGGGTGTGATATTACTGAGAGGAATACTCTGCAGGGTGTGATATCACTGAGAGGAATACTCTGCAGGGTGTGATATTACTGAGAGGAATACTCTGCAGGATGTGATATTACTGAGGGGAATACTCTGCAGGATGTGATATCACTGAGGAATACTCTGCAGGGTGTGATATTACTGAGAGGAATACTCTGCAGGGTGTGATATCACTGAGGAATACTCTGCAGGGTGTGATATTACTGAGGAATACTCTGCAGGGTGTGATATCACTGAGGAATACTCTGCAGGGTGTGATATTACTGAGAGGAATACTCTGCAGGGTGTGATATTACTGAGAGGAATACTCTGCAGGATGTGATATTAATGAGGGGAATACTCTGCAGGGTGTGATATCACTGAGAGGAATACTCTGCAGGGTGTGATATTACTGAGAGGAATACTCTGCAGAATGTGATATTAATGAGAGGAATACTCTGCAGGGTGTGATATTACTGAGAGGAATACTCTGCAGGGTGTGATATTACTGAGAGGAATACTCTGCAGGGTGTGATATTACTGAGGGGAATACTCTGCAGGATGTGATATTACTGAGAGGAATACTCTGCAGGGTGTGTGAAATTACTGAGAGGAATACTCTGCAGGATGTGATATTACTGAGAGGAATACTCTGCAGGGTGTGATATTACCGAGAGGAATACTCTGCAGGGTGTGATATCACTGAGAGGAATACTCTGCAGGGTGTGATATTACTGAGGGGAATACTCTGCAGGATGTGATATTACTGAGAGGAATACTCTGCAGGGTGTGATATTACTGAGGGGAATACTCTGCAGGGTGTGATATTACTGAGAGGAATACTCTGCAGGGTGTGATATCACTGAGAGGAATACTCTGCAGGGTGTGATATTACTGAGAGGAATACTCTGCAGGGTGTGATATTACTGAGGGGAATACTCTGCAGGGTGTGATATTACTGAGAGGAATACTCTGCAGGATGTGATATTACTGAGGGGAATACTCTGCAGGGTGTGATATTACTGAGAGGAATACTCTGCAGGGTGTGATATTACTGAGAGGAATACTCTGCAGGGTGTGATATTACTGAGGGGAATACTCTGCAGGGTGTGATATTACTGAGAGGAATACTCTGCAGGGTGTGATATTACTGAGAGGAATACTCTGCAGGGTGTGATATTACTGAGGGGAATACTCTGCAGGGTGTGATATTACTGAGAGGAATACTCTGCAGGGTGTGATATCACTGAGAGGAATACTCTGCAGGGTGTGATATTACTGAGGGGAATACTCTGCAGGGTGTGATATTACTGAGAGGAATACTCTGCAGGGTGTGATATTACTGAGGGGAATACTCTGCAGGGTGTGATATTACTGAGAGGAATACTCTGCAGGGTGTGATATTACTGAGAGGAATACTCTGCAGGGTGTGATATTACTGAGGGGAATACTCTGCAGGGTGTGATATTACTGAGAGGAATACTCTGCAGGGTGTGATATTACTGAGAGGAATACTCTGCAGGGTGTGATATTACTGAGGGGAATACTCTGCAGGGTGTGATATTACTGAGAGGAATACTCTGCAGGGTGTGATATTACTGAGGGGAATACTCTGCAGGATGTGATATTACTGAGAGGAATACTCTGCAGGGTGTGATATTACTGAGGGGAATACTCTGCAGGGTGTGATATTACTGAGAGGAATACTCTGCAGGGTGTGATATTACTGAGAGGAATACTCTGCAGGATGTGATATTACTGAGGAATACTCTGCAGGGTGTGATATTACTGAGGGGAATACTCTGCAGGGTGTGATATTACTGAGAGGAATACTCTGCAGGGTGTGATATCACTGAGAGGAATACTCTGCAGGGTGTGATATTACTGAGAGGAATACTCTGCAGGATGTGATATTACTGAGGGGAATACTCTGCAGGATGTGATATCACTGAGGAATACTCTGCAGGGTGTGATATTACTGAGAGGAATACTCTGCAGGGTGTGATATCACTGAGGAATACTCTGCAGGGTGTGATATTACTGAGGAATACTCTGCAGGGTGTGATATCACTGAGGAATACTCTGCAGGGTGTGATATTACTGAGAGGAATACTCTGCAGGGTGTGATATTACTGAGAGGAATACTCTGCAGGATGTGATATTACTGAGGGGAATACTCTGCAGGGTGTGATATCACTGAGAGGAATACTCTGCAGGGTGTGATATTACTGAGAGGAATACTCTGCAGAATGTGATATTAATGAGGAATACTCTGCAGGGTGTGATATTACTGAGAGGAATACTCTGCAGGGTGTGATATTACTGAGAGGAATACTCTGCAGGGTGTGATATTACTGAGGGGAATACTCTGCAGGATGTGATATTACTGAGAGGAATACTCTGCAGGGTGTGTGAAATTACTGAGAGGAATACTCTGCAGGGTGTGATATTACTGAGAGGAATACTCTGCAGGGTGTGATATTACTGAGAGGAATACTCTGCAGGGTGTGATATTACTGAGGGGAATACTCTGCAGGATGTGATATTACTGAGAGGAATACTCTGCAGGGTGTGATATTACTGAGAGGAATACTCTGCAGGGTGTGATATTACTGAGAGGAATACTCTGCAGGGTGTGTGATATTACTGAGAGGAATACTCTGCAGGGTGTGATATCACTGAGAGGAATACTCTGCAGGGTGTGATATTACCGAGAGGAATACTCTGCAGGGTGTGATATCACTGAGAGGAATACTCTGCAGGGTGTGATATCACTGAGGGGAATACTCTGCAGGGTGTGATATCACTGAGAGGAATACTCTGCAGGATGTGATATTACTGAGAGGAATACTCTGCAGGGTGTGATATTACTGAGAGGAATACTCTGCAGGGTGTGATATTACTGAGGGGAATACTCTGCAGGGTGTGATATTACTGAGGGGAATACTCTGCAGGATGTGATATTACTGAGGGGAATACTCTGCAGGGTGTGATATTACTGAGGGGAATACTCTGCAGGGTGTGATATTACTGAGGGGAATACTCTGCAGGGTGTGGTACTGATACTACACCTGGTGCTGTGACTTCATGTTACTCTCCCCCAGTACTGTAATACTCCAGTACAGATGGTCACGTAGAGCTGACTCTGCCTCCACCAACATGGCGGCCGGCGGTGACCGGTGTGCTCGGGAACTACTTCCCTCGGAAACACGACGCAGTGAGAGGTTCCCGTCCGGCTTCCGGTCTGGGAGATATTTGTCAGCGCGGAGGAAGTTTGAATCAGTCTGAAAATAATGGAGGGGACAGGTGAGAGGGGCCCCCGGGGGCAGGGAGGAGGGAGTCATTGGGTCGGGCTGCCCAGAGGGCGCAGGTTGTCGGGAGGAGGGAGTCATTGGGTCGGGCTGCCCAGAGGGGGCAGGTTGTCGGGCGGAGGGAGTCATTGGGTCGGGCTGCCCAGAGGGCGCAGGTTGTCGGGAGGAGGGAGTCATGGGGTCGGGCTGCCCAGAGGGAGCAGGTTGTCGGGAGGAGGGAGTCATTGGGTCGTGCTGCCCAGAGGGAGCAGGTTGTCGGGAGGAGGGAGTCATTGGGTCGGGCTGCCCAGAGGGAGCAGGTTGTCGGGAGGAGGGAGTCATTGGGTCGGGCTGCCCAGAGGGGGCAGGTTGTCGGGAGGAGGGAGTCATTGGGTTGGGCTGCCCAGAGGGAGCAGGTTGTCGGGAGGAGGGAGTCATTGTGTCGTGCTGCCCAGAGGGGGCAGGTTGTCGGGAGGAGGGAGTCATTGGGTCTGGCAGCCCAGAGGGGGCAGGTTGCCGGGAGGAGGGAGTCATTGGGTCGGGCTGCCCAGAGGGGGCAGGTTGTCGGGAGGAGGGAGTCATTGAGTCGGGCTGCCCAGAGGGGGCAGGTTGTCGGGAGGAGGGAGTCATTGGGTCGGGCTGCCCAGAGGGAGCAGGTTGTCGGGAGGAGGGAGTCATTGAGTCGGGCTGCCCAGAGGGAGCAGGTTGTCGGGAGGAGGGAGTCATTGGGTCGGGCTGCCCAGAGGGAGCAGGTTGTCGGGAGGAGGGAGTCATGGGGTCTGGCTGCCCAGAGGGCGCAGGTTGTCGGGAGGAGGGAGTCATTGGGTTGGGCTGCCCAGAGGGGGCAGGTTGTCGGGAGGAAGGAGTCATGGGGTCGGGCTGCCCAGAGGGGGCAGGTTGTCGGGAGGAAGGAGTCATTGGGTCTGGCTGCCCAGAGGGAGCAGGTTGTCGGGAGGAGGGAGTCATTGGGTCTGGCTGCCCAGAGGGGGCAGGTTGTCGGGAGGAAGGAGTCATGGGGTCGGGCTGCCCAGAGGGGGCAGGTTGTCGGGAGGAGGGAGTCATTGGGTCGGGCTGCCCAGAGGGAGCAGGTTGTCGGGAGGAGGGAGTCATTGGGTCAGGCTGCCTAGAGGGGGCAGGTTGTCCGGAGGAGCGAGTCATTGGGTCGGGCTGCCCAGAGGGAGCAGGTTGTCGGGAGGAGGGAGTCATTGGGTCGGGCTGCCTAGAGGGGGCAGGTTGTCGGGAGGAGGGAGTCATTGGGTCGGGCTGCCCAGAGGGGGCAGGTTGTCGGGAGGAAGGAGTCATTGGGTCGGGCTGCCCAGAGGGGGCAGGTTGTCGGGAGGAGGGAGTCATTGGGTCTGGCAGCCCAGAGGGGGCAGGTTGTCGGGAGGAGCGAGTCATTGGGTCTGGCAGCCCAGAGGGGGCAGGTTGCCGGGAGGAGGGAGTCATTGGGTCTGGCAGCCCAGAGGGGGCAGGTTGTCGGGAGGAAGGAGTCATTGGGTCGGGCTGCCCAGAGGGGGCAGGTTGTCGGGAGGAGGGAGTCATTGGGTCTGGCTGCCCAGAGGGGGCAGGTTGTCGGGCGGAGGGAGTCATTGGGTCAGGCAGCCCAGAGGGGGCAGGTTGTCGGGAGGAGGGAGTCATTGGGTCTGGCTGCCCAGAGGGCGCAGGTTGTCGGGAGGAGGGAGTCATTGGGTCGGGCTGCCCAGAGGGAGCAGGTTGTCGGGAGGAGGGAGTCATTGGGTCGGGCCGCCCAGAGGGGGCAGATTGTCGGGAGGAGGGAGTCATTGGGTCGGGCCACCCAGAGGGGGCAGGTTGTCGGGAGGCGCAGTGTTTGGTAGAATAAGCCTCATTACGCTGCTCTCTCTCCAGGTGATGAAGATGATGTCGGCTCACACGGGATCCACAGGAAAAAACACAAAAAACACAAGAAACATAAGAAGAAACACCACCAGGAAAGTGGAGGCCCCGTGGGGTATTCGCAGCACAGACACGCAGAGCCCGCAGAGAAATCTCCACACAAACCGCAGCTCAAGCTGAAAATCAAGCTCGGGGGACAGGTCCTTGGTACCAAAAGGTAAGTTATCCAGCCCCAGTCTGTTCTCTTCCTGTCCATTATCTAACCTACATACATACATACATACATGTACCTACAGTGTATGTGTGAGTGTATATGTATGTATATTGTATCATCACCAGTGTGTACACGTACACTCTCTTACCACCTGTGCGGAGTGACGTTACTCCTCCTACCACCTGTGCAGAGTGACGTTACTCCTCCAGTCTTACTGCCTGTGCCGAGTGACGTTACTCCTCCTCCTCTCCTCTACCACCTGTGCCGAGTGACGTTACTCCTCCTCCCCTCCTACCACCTGTGCGGAGTGACGTTACTCCTCCTCCCCTCCTACTAGTTGTGCGGAGTGACGTTACTCCTCCTCCCCTCCTACCACCTGTGCGGAGTGACGTTACTCCTCCTCCCTTCCTACCACCTGTGCGGATTGACGTTACTCCTCCTCCCCTCCTACCACCTGTGCGGAGTGACATTACTCCTCCTCCCACCTGTGCGGAGTGACATTACTCCTCCTCCCACCTGTGCGGAGTGACGTTACTCCCCCTCCCCTTCTACCACCTGTGCGGAGTGACGGTACTCCTCCTCCCCTCCTTCCACCTGTGCGGAGTGACGTTACTCCTCCTTCCACCTGTGCGGTGTGACGTTACTCCTCCTTCTCTCCTCCTACCACCTGTGCGGAGTGACATTACTCCTCCTCCCACCTGTGCGGAGTGACGTTACTCCTCCTCCCCTTCTACCACCTGTGCGGAGTGACGTTACTCCTCCTCCCCTTCTACCACCTGTGCGGAGTGACGTTACTCCTCCTTCCCTCCTACCACCTGTGCGGAGTGACGTTACTCCTCCTACCACCTGTGCGGAGTGACGTTACTCCTCCAGTCTTACTGCCTGTGCCGAGTGACGTTACTCCTCCTCCTCTCCTCTACCACCTGTGCCGAGTGACGTTACTCCTCCTCCCCTCCTACCACCTGTGCGGAGTGACGTTACTCCTCCTCCCCTCCTACTAGTTGTGCGGAGTGACGTTTCTCCTCCTCCCCTCCTTCCACCTGTGCGGAGTGACGTTTCTCCTCCTCCCCTCCTTCCACCTGTGCGGAGTGACGTTACTCCTCCTCCCCTCCTTCCACCTGTGCGGAGTGACGTTACTCCTCCTCCCCTCCTTCCACCTGTGCGGAGTGACGTTACTCCTCCTCCCCTCCTTCCACCTGTGCGGAGTGACGTTACTCCTCCTCCCTTCCTACCACCTGTGCGGATTGACGTTACTCCTCCTCCCCTCCTCCCACCTGTGCGGAGTGACGTTACTCCTCCTCCCACCTGTGCGGAGTGACGTTACTCCTCCTCCCACCTGTGCGGAGTGACGTTACTCCTCCTCCCACCTGTGCGGAGTGACGTTACTCCTCCTCCCACCTGTGCGGAGTGACGTTACTCCTCCTCCCACCTGTGCGGAGTGACGTTACTCCTCCTCCCACCTGTGCGGAGTGACGTTACTTCTCCTACCACCTGTGCGGATTGACGTTACTCCTCCTCCCCTCCTACCACCTGTGCGGATTGACGTTACTCCTCCTACCACCTGTGCGGATTGACGTTACTCCTCCTCCCACCTGTGCGGAGTGACGTTACTCCCCCTCCCCTTCTACCACCTGTGCGGAGTGACGGTACTCCTCCTCCCCTCCTACCACCTGTGCGGAGTGACGTTACTCCTCCTTCCACCTGTGCGGTGTGACGTTACTCCTCCTTCTCTCATCCTCCCACCTGTGCGGAGTGACATTACTCCTCCTCCCACCTGTGCGGAGTGACGTTACTCCTCCTCCCCTTCTACCACCTGTGCGGAGTGACGTTACTCCTCCTTCCCTCCTACCACCTGTGCGGAGTGACGTTACTCCTCCTACCACCTGTGCGGAGTGACGTTACTCCTCCTCCCCTCCTACCACTTGTGCGGATTGACGTTACTCCTCCTCCCCTCCTACCACCTGTGCGGAGTGACATTACTCCTCCTCCCACCTGTCCGGATTGACGTTACTCCTCCTCCCCTCCTACCACCTGTGCGGAGTGACATTATTCCTCCTCCCACCTGTGCGGAGTGACGTTACTCCTCCTCCCCTCCTCCCACCTGTGCGGAGTGACGTTACTCCTCCTCCCCTCCTCCCACCTGTGCGGAGTGACGTTACTCCTCCTCTCCTCCTACCACCTGTGCGGAGTGACGTTACTCCTCCTCCCCTCCTACCACCTGTGCGGAGTGACGTTACTCCTCCTCCCCTCCTACCACCTGTGCGGAGTGACGTTACTCCTCCTCCCCTCCTACCACCTGTGCGGAGTGACGTTACTCCTCCTTCCACCTGTGCGGTGTGACGTTACTCCTCCTCCTCTCCTCCTACCACCTGTGCGGAGTGACGTTACTCCTCCTCCCCTCCTACCACCTGTGCGGAGTGACGTTACTCCTCCTACCACCTGTGCGGAGTGACGTTACTCCTCCTCCCCTCCTACCACCTGTGCGGAGTGACGTTACTCCTCCTACCACCTGTGTGGAGTGACGTTACTCCTCCTCCCCTCCTACCACCTGTGCGGAGTGACGTTACTCCTCCTACCACCTGTGCGGAGTGACGTTACTCCTCCTTCCACCTGTGCGGAGTGACGTTACTCCTCCCACCTGTGCGGAGTGACGTTACTCCTCCTCCCACCTGTGCGGAGTGACGTTACTCCTCCTCCCACCTGTGCGGAGTGACGTTACTCCTCCTCCCACCTGTGCGGAGTGACGTTACTCCTCCTTCCACCTGTGCCGAGTGACGTTACTCCTCCTCCCCTCCTACCACCTGTGCGGAGTGACGTTACTCCTCCTTCCACCTGTGCCGAGTGACGTTACTCCTCCTCCCCTCCTACCACTTGTGCGGATTGACGTTACTCCTCCTCCCCTCCTACCACCTGTGCGGATTGACGTTACTCCTCCTCCCCTCCTACCACCTGTGCGGAGTGACATTACTCCTCCTCCCACCTGTGCGGAGTGACATTACTCCCCCTCCCCTTCTACCACCTGTGCGGAGTGACTGTACTCCTCCTACCACCTGTGCGGAGTGACGTTACTCCTCCTTCCACCTGTGCGGTGTGACGTTACTCCTCCTTCTCTCCTCCTCCCACCTGTGCGGAGTGACATTACTCCTCCTCCCACCTGTGCGGAGTGACGTTACTCCTCCTCCCCTTCTACCACCTGTGCGGAGTGACGTTACTCCTCCTTCCCTCCTACCACCTGTGCGGAGTGACGTTACTCCTCCTACCACCTGTGCGGAGTGACGTTACTCCTCCTCCCCTCCTACCACTTGTGCGGATTGACGTTACTCCTCCTCCCCTCCTACCACCTGTGCGGAGTGACATTACTCCTCCTCCCACCTGTCCGGATTGACGTTACTCCTCCTCCCCTCCTACCACCTGTGCGGAGTAACATTACTCCTCCTCCCACCTGTGCGGAGTGACGTTACTCCTCCTCCCCTCCTCCCACCTGTGCGGAGTGACGTTACTCCTCCTCCCCTCCTACCACCTGTGCGGAGTGACGTTACTCCTCCTCTCCTCCTACCACCTGTGCGGAGTGACGTTACTCCTCCTCCCCTCCTACCACCTGTGCGGAGTGACGTTACTACTCCTCCCCTCCTACCACCTGTGCGGAGTGACGTTACTCCTCCTCCCCTCCTACCACCTGTGCGGAGTGACGTTACTCCTCCTTCCACCTGTGCGGTGTGACGTTACTCCTCCTCCTCTCCTCCTACCACCTGTGCGGAGTGACGTTACTCCTCCTCCCCTCCTACCACCTGTGCGGAGTGACGTTACTCCTCCTACCACCTGTGCGGAGTGACGTTACTCCTCCTACCACCTGTGCGGAGTGACGTTACTCCTCCTACCACCTGTGCGGAGTGACGTTACTCCTCCTCCCCTCCTACCACCTGTGCGGAGTGACGTTACTCCTCCTACCACCTGTGCGGAGTGACGTTACTCCTCCTCCCCTCCTACCACCTGTGCGGAGTGACGTTACTCCTCCTCCCCTCCTTCCACCTGTGCGGAGTGACGTTACTCCTCCTCCCACCTGTGCGGAGTGACGTTACTCCTCCTCCCCTCCTACCACTTGTGCGGATTGACGTTACTCCTCCTCTCCTCCTACCACCTGTGCGGTGTGACGTTACTCCTCCTCCCCTCCTACCACCTGTGCGGAGTGACGTTACTCCTCCTCCCCTCCTACCACCTGTGCGGAGTGACGTTACTCCTCCTCCCCTCCTACCACCTGTGCGGAGTGACGTTACTCCTCCTCCCCTCCTACCACCTGTGCGGAGTGACGTTACTCCTCCTACCACCTGTGCGGAGTGACGTTACTCCTCCTCCCACCTGTGCGGAGTGACGTTACTCCTCCTCCCCTCCTACCACCTGTGCGGAGTGACGTTACTCCTCCTCCCCTCCTACCACCTGTGCGGAGTGACGTTACTCCTCCAGTCTTACTACTTGTTCACATGAGTATCTCTCTACGTCTTTCATATTCTCCTTCTCGCTTTCTTCCTGTACAGAGTATCATCCCTGATAGTAGATTGTAAGCTCCATTGCAGAGTGACTGGTGGGAATGTAAAATTCTCTGTGTATAGTAAATAGATGGTAGTGATTGGTGTTTGCACACCCACTAGTGGATGAAGCAAGTGAGTTACCCAGCATCCCCCTGTGTTCTCTCTCTGCAGTGTGCCCACATTCACAGTCATCCCGGAGCAGTCTCAATCCCCTCTCATGGTTGTGGATGAGGATGATGAACCCCTGGAAGGAGTACCGATCGAGCAGTACCGTGCATGGCTGGGTAAGGAGAAACCAATATATATTAAATATGGGTGTTACTCCTTCCGAGTGCTTTTCCTGTCAGTGGTAGTTCTACTTTATCTATGCTGAAAGCTTTTAGGGCACTGGAGATTTTCTACTATACACGGAGCTTCATACATGAACTAGACGAAGCTACATACATGAACTACATGGAGGTACATACATGAACTACACGGAGCTTCATACATGAACTAGACGGAGCTTCAGAAAGAGAGGGAGATGCATACATACATACATACATACATACATCTGTAGTCCTAGGCCAGGCAGCCCGTACTGTACTCTACACCTTATGAAGATATACAGATAGATACATACATTACATACATTATATACATTATATACATACATCTGTAGTCCTAGGCCATGCAGCCCGTACTGTATGCTACACCTTGTGAAGATATACAGATACATACATTGTATACATTACATACATTATATACATACATCTGTAGTCCTAGGCCAGGCAGCCCGTACTGTATGCTACACCTTATGAAGATATACAGATACATACATTGTATACATTATATACATACATCTGTAGTCCTAGGCCAGGCAGCCCGTACTGTACGCTACACCTTATGAAGATATACAGATACATACATTGTATACATTACATACATTATTTACATACATCTGTAGTCCTAGGCCAGGCAGCCCGTACTGTACTCTACACCTTATGAAGATATACAGATAGATACATACATTACATACATTATATACATACATCTGTAGTCCTAGGCCAGGCAGCCCGTACTGTATGCTACACCTTGTGAAGATATACAGATACATACATTGTATACATTACATACATTATATACATACATCTGTAGTCCTAGGCCAGGCAGCCCGTACTGTACTCTACACCTTATGAAGATATACAGATAGATACATACATTACATACATCTGTAGTCCTAGGCCATGCAGCCTGTACTGTATGCTACACCTTGTGAAGATATACAGATACATACATTGTATACATTACATACATTATATACATACATCTGTAGTCCTAGGCCAGGCAGCCCGTACTGTATGCTACACCTTATGAAGATATACAGATACATACATTGTATACATTATATACATACATCTGTAGTCCTAGGCCAGGCAGCCCGTACTGTACGCTACACCTTATGAAGATATACAGATACATACATTGTATACATTATATACATACATCTGTAGTCCTAGGCCAGGCAGCCCGTACTGTACGCTACACCTTGTGAAGATATACAGATACATACATTGTATACATTATATACATACATCTGTAGTCGTAGGCCATGCAGCCCGTACTGTACTCTACACCTTATGAAGATATACAGATACATACATTGTATACATTACATACATTATATACATACATCTGTAGTCCTAGGCCAGGCAGCCCGTACTGTACTCTACACCTTATGAAGATATACAGATACATACATTGTATACATTACATACATTATATACATACATCTGTAGTCCTAGGCCAGGCAGCCCGTACTGTACTCTACACCTTGTGAAGATATACAGATACATACATTGTATACATTATATACATACATCTGTAGTCCTAGGCCAGGCAGCCCGTACTGTACTCTACACCTTATGGAGATATACAGATAGATACATACATTACATACATTATATACATACATCTGTAGTCCTAGGCCAGGCAGCCCGTACTGTATGCTACACCTTGTGAAGATATACAGATACATACATTGTATACATTACATACATTATATACATACATCTGTAGTCCTAGGCCAGGCAGCCCGTACTGTACTCTACACCTTATGAAGATATACAGATACATACATTGTATACATTACATACATTATATACATACATCTGTAGTCCTAGGCCAGGCAGCCCGTACTGTACTCTACACCTTGTGAAGATATACAGATACATACATTGTATACATTATATACATACATCTGTAGTCCTAGGCCAGGCAGCCCGTACTGTACTCTACACCTTATGGAGATATACAGATAGATACATACATTACATACATTATATACATACATCTGTAGTCCTAGGCCAGGCAGCCCGTACTGTATGCTACACCTTGTGAAGATATACAGATACATACATTGTATACATTACATACATTATATACATACATCTGTAGTCCTAGGCCAGGCAGCCCGTACTGTACTCTACACCTTATAAAGAGATATACAGATAGATACATACATTACATACATTATATACATACATCTGTATTCCTAGGCCATGCAGCCCGTACTGTATGCTACACCTTGTGAAGATATACAGATACATACATTGTATACATTACATACATTATATACATCTGTAGTCCTAGGCCAGGCAGCCCGTACTGTATGCTACACCTTATGAAGATATACAGATACATACATTGTATACATTATATACATACATCTGTAGTCCTAGGCCAGGCAGCCCGTACTGTACGCTACACCTTGTGAAGATATACAGATACATACATTGTATACATTATATACATACATCTGTAGTCCTAGGCCAGGCAGCCCGTACTGTACTCTACACCTTATGAAGATATACAGATACATACATTGTATACATTACATACATTATATACATACATCTGTAGTCCTAGGCCAGGCAGCCCGTACTGTACTCTACACCTTGTGAAGATATACAGATACATACATTGTATACATTATATACATACATCTGTAGTCCTAGGCCAGGCAGCCCGTACTGTACTCTACACCTTATGAAGATATACAGATACATACATTGTATACATTACATACATTATATACATACATCTGTAGTCCTAGGCCAGGCAGCCCGTACTGTACTCTACACCTTGTGAAGATATACAGATACATACATTGTATACATTATATACATACATCTGTAGTCCTAGGCCAGGCAGCCCGTACTGTACTCTACACCTTATGAAGATATACAGATGGATACATACATTACATACATTATATACATACATCTGTAGTCCTAGGCCAGGCAGCCCGTACTGTACGCTACACCTTGTGAAGATATACAGATACATACATTGTATACATTATATACATACATCTGTAGTCCTAGGCCAGGCAGCCCGTACTGTACTCTACACCTTGTGAAGATATACAGATACATACATTACATACATTATATACATACATCTGTAGTCCTAGGCCAGGCAGCCTGTACTGTACGCTACACCTTGTGAAGATATACAGATACATACATTGTATACATTATATACATACATCTGTAGTCCTAGGCCAGGCAGCCCGTACTGTACTCTACACCTTATGAAGATATACAGATACATACATTACATACATTACATACATTATATACATTATATACATTACATACATCTGTAGTCCTAGGCCAGGCAGCCCGTACTGTATGCTACACCTTATGAAGATATACAGATACATACATTGTATACATTATATACATACATCTGTAGTCCTAGGCCAGGCAGCCCGTACTGTACTCTACACCTTATGAAGATATACAGATACATACATTATATACATTACATACATTATATACATACATCTGTAGTCCTAGGCCAGGCAGCCCGTACTGTACTCTACACCTTATGAAGATATACAGATACATACATTGTATACATTACATACATTATATACATACATACATCTGTAGTCCTAGGCCAGGCAGCCCGTACTGTACGCTACACCTTGTGAAGATATACAGATACATACATTATATACATTACATACATTATATACATACATCTGTAGTCCTAGGCCAGGCAGCCCGTACTGTATGCTACACCTTGTGAAGATATACAGATACATACATTGTATACATTATATACATACATCTGTAGTCCTAGGCCAGGCAGCCCGTACTGTACGCTACACCTTGTGAAGATATACAGATACATACATTATATACATTACATACATTATATACATACATCTGTAGTCCTAGGCCAGGCAGCCCGTACTGTATGCTACACCTTGTGAAGATATACAGATACATACATTGTATACATTATATACATACATCTGTAGTCCTAGGCCAGGCAGCCCGTACTGTATGCTACACCTTGTGAAGATATACAGATACATACATTACATACATTATATACATACATCTGTAGTCCTAGGCCAGGCAGCCCGTACTGTACTCTACACCTTGTGAAGATATACAGATACATACATTGTATACATTATATACATTACATACATCTGTAGTCCTAGGCCAGGCAGCCCGTACTGTATGCTACACCTTGTGAAGATATACAGATACATACATTACATACATTATATACATACATCTGTAGTCCTAGGCCAGGCAGCCCGTACTGTACTCTACACCTTGTGAAGATATACAGATACATACATTGTATACATTATATACATTACATACATCTGTAGTCCTAGGCCATGCAGCCCGTACTGTATGCTACACCTTGTGAAGATATACAGATACATACATTGTATACATTACATACATTATATACATACATCTGTAGTCCTAGGCCAGGCAGCCCGTACTGTATGCTACACCTTATGAAGATATACAGATACATACATTGTATACATTATATACATACATCTGTAGTCCTAGGCCAGGCAGCCCGTACTGTACTCTACACCTTATGAAGATATACAGATACATATTATTGTATACATTATATACATACATCTGTAGTCCTAGGCCAGGCAGCCCGTACTGTACTCTACACCTTATGAAGATATACAGATACATACATTGTATACATTATATACATACATCTGTAGTCCTAGGCCAGGCAGCCCGTACTGTACTCTACACCTTATGAAGATATACAGATACATACATTGTATACATTATATACATTATTTACATACATCTGTAGTCCTAGGCCAGGCAGCCCGTACTGTATGCTACACCTTATGAAGATATACAGATACATACATTGTATACATTATATACATACATCTGTAGTCCTAGGCCAGGCAGCCCGTACTGTACTCTACACCTTGTGAAGATATACAGATACATACATTGTATACATTATATACATTACATACATCTGTAGTCCTAGGCCAGGCAGCCCGTACTGTATGCTACACCTTGTGAAGATATACAGATACATACATTACATACATTATATACATACATCTGTAGTCCTAGGCCAGGCAGCCCGTACTGTACTCTACACCTTGTGAAGATATACAGATACATACATTGTATACATTATATACATTACATACATCTGTAGTCCTAGGCCATGCAGCCCGTACTGTATGCTACACCTTGTGAAGATATACAGATACATACATTGTATACATTACATACATTATATACATACATCTGTAGTCCTAAGCCAGGCAGCCCGTACTGTATGCTACACCTTATGAAGATATACAGATACATACATTGTATACATTATATACATACATCTGTAGTCCTAGGCCAGGCAGCCCGTACTGTACTCTACACCTTATGAAGATATACAGATACATACATTGTATACATTATATACATTATTTACATACATCTGTAGTCCTAGGCCAGGCAGCCCGTACTGTATGCTACACCTTATGAAGATATACAGATATATACATTGTATACATTATATACATACATCTGTAGTCCTAGGCCAGGCAGCCCGTACTGTACTGTACACCTTATGAAGATATACAGATACATACATTGTATACATTATATACATACATCTGTAGTCCTAGGCCAGGCAGCCCGTACTGTATGCTACACCTTGTGAAGATATACAGATACATACATTACATACATTATATACATTATATACATACATCTGTAGTCCTAGGCCAGGCAGCCCGTACTGTACTCTACACCTTATGAAGATATACAGATACATACATTGTATACATTATATACATACATCTGTAGTCCTAGGCCAGGCAGCCCGTACTGTACTCTACACCTTATGAAGATATACAGATACATACATTGTATACATTATATACATACATCTGTAGTCCTAGGCCAGGCAGCCTGTACTGTACGCTACACCTTGTGAAGATATACAGATACATACATTACATACATTATATACATACATCTGTAGTCCTAGGCCAGGCAGCCCGTACTGTATGCTACACCTTATGAAGATATACAGATACATACATTGTATACATTATATACATACATCTGTAGTCCTAGGCCAGGCAGCCCGTACTGTACTCTACACCTTGTGAAGATATACAGATATATACATTACATACATTATATACATACATCTGTAGTCCTAGGCCATGCAGCCCGTACTGTATGCTACACCTTGTGAAGATATACAGATATATACATTACATACATTATATACATACATCTGTAGTGCTAGGCCATGCAGGCCCGTACTGAACGCTACACCTTGTGAAGATATACAGATACATACATTATATACATTACATACATTATATACATACATCTGTAGTCCTAGGCCAGGCAGCCCGTACTGTACTCTACACCTTATGAAGATATACAGATACATACATTGTATACATTATAAACATACATCTGTAGTCCTAGGCCAGGCAGCCCGTACTGTACTCTACACCTTATGAAGATATACAGATACATACATTGTATACATTATATACATACATCTGTAGTCCTAGGCCAGGCAGCCCGTACTGTATGCTACACCTTATGAAGATATACAGATACATACATTATATACATTATATACATACATCTGTAGTCCTAGGCCAGGCAGCCCGTACTGTATGCTACACCTTATGAAGATATACAGATACATACATTGTATACATTATATACATACATCTGTAGTCCTAGGCCAGGCAGCCCGTACTGTACTCTACACCTTATGAAGATATACAGATACATACATTGTATACATTATATACATACATCTGTAGTCCTAGGCCAGGCAGCCCGTACTGTATGCTACACCTTATGAAGATATACAGATACATACATTGTATACATTATATACATACATCTGTAGTCCTAGGCCAGGCAGGCCCGTACTGTATGCTACACCTTATGAAGATATACAGATACATACATTGTATACATTATATACATACATCTGTAGTCCTAGGCCAGGCAGCCCGTACTGTACTCTACACCTTATGAAGATATACAGATACATACATTGTATACATTATATACATACATCTGTAGTCCTAGGCCAGGCAGCCCGTACTGTACTCTACACCTTATGAAGATATACAGATACATACATTGTATACATTATATACATACATCTGTAGTCCTAGGCCAGGCAGCCCGTACTGTATGCTACACCTTATGAAGATATACAGATACATACATTGTATACATTATATACATACATCTGTAGTCCTAGGCCAGGCAGGCCCGTACTGTATGCTACACCTTATGAAGATATACAGATACATACATTGTATACATTATATACATACATCTGTAGTCCTAGGCCAGGCAGCCCGTACTGTATGCTACACCTTATGAAGATATACAGATACATACATTGTATACATTATATACATACATCTGTAGTCCTAGGCCAGGCAGCCCGTACTGTATGCTACACCTTATGAAGATATACAGATACATACATTGTATACATTATATACATACATCTGTAGTCCTAGGCCAGGCAGCCCGTACTGTACGCTACACCTTGTGAAGATATACAGATACATACATTATATACATTACATTATATACATACATCTGTAGTCCTAGGCCATGCAGCCCGTACTGTACTCTACACCTTGTGAAGATATACAGATACATACATTACATACATTATATACATACATCTGTAGTCCTAGGCCAGGCAGCCCGTACTGTACTCTACACCTTGTGAAGATATAAGTAAGGATGGAGCAGTGCGTCCAGCTATTAGAGTACATTGGATGATGCACAGTGCAGGTGGATGCTCACAGTTGTCTCTCTGACCAGATGAGGACAGTAACATGGACCCGTTGCCCTCTCCTGTGGGGGTCCCAGAGTCGGAGCAGGAAGAGGAGACCCGCTGGCTGGATGCGTTGGAACGGGGAGAGCTGGACGTGAACGGAGAACTGAAGAAGGAGACAGACGAGAGTTTACTGACGGCTCGCCAGGTGGGTGATAACGTGCAGCTGTCCCAGTGCGGGGGCTGCCTTCTGGTGTCTCCTCACCTGTGGGCCGGTCAGTCCCGCTGATCCCCGTTGTCCTCTCCAGCATGCATGTGATCTGATGGTGTTCCCTCCTTCTGTCCATAGAGAGCTCTCCTGCAGAAACAGCAGACCCCAGCCATTCCACTGTACCCCCCAGCGGTCTACGCACGTGCCCCGCAGGAACTGTCTCAGGAGATGTTGGTGAAGAGGGAAGAGAAGGCTCGAAAACGGAGGTTGCAGGCCGCGAAGAAGGCAGAGGAAAGCAAGAAACAGACTATAGAGAGATTGACAAAAACATCCAAAACACGGGGTACCAAGCCCACCCCGGGGCGACGAGGCCGCCAGCCACCATGTCCAACTATTCGCTATCAGCACAACGCACATATTATTACAGTGTCCTACCCTCCAGGAGTGCCCTACCCAGCCCCTGCTGAACCACTACCAGCCCTACCAGCCCCACAAGTCTGCAGCGCTCCTGGCTGTGACAACCCCAAGAAATACTCCTGCTCCAAGACACATGTTCCACTGTGCAGCCTGGAGTGTTACCAGAAGAACCTGGAGAGTGCTGCCTCTACTGTGCAACATACGGGCGGCACGGAAAACATTATGGAGACATGTGCCTGACTGTACTGATAAAGAGAGATCAGGACTCCGAGTTGTGTTGCACTATAATGGGAATTTTATTCTGTATGTCAGTTATGTATGGATCGTTCTGCTGCAGTATCCGGGAGTCACTCTGTGTGTGTCAGTTATGTATGAATCGTTCTGCTGCAGTATCCGGGAGTCACTCTGTGTGTGTCAGTTATGTATGAATCGTTCTGCTGCAGTATCCGGGAGTCACTCTGTGTGTGTCAGTTATGTATGGATCGTTCTGCTGCAGTATCCGGAAGTCACTCTGTGTGTGTCAGTTATGTATGAATCGTTCTGCTGCAGTATCCGGGAGTCAGCCTGTGTGTCAGTTATGTATGAATCGTTCTGCTGCAGTATCCGGGAGTCAGTCTGTGTGTGTCAGTTATGTATGGCTTGTTCTGCTGCAGTATGCGGGAGTCACTCTGTGTGTGTCAGTTATGTATGGATCGTTCTGCTGCAGTATCCGGGAGTCACTCTGTGTGTGTCAGTTATGTATGGATCGTTCTGCTGCAGTATGCGGGAGTCACTCTGTGTGTGTCAGTTATGTATGGCTTGTTCTGCTGCAGTATGCGGGAGTCACTCTGTGTGTGTCAGTTATGTATGGATCGTTCTGCTGCAGTATCCGGGAGTCACTCTGTGTGTGTCAGTTATGTATGGATCGTTCTGCTGCAGTATGCGGGAGTCACTCTGTGTGTGTCAGTTATGTATGGATCGTTCTGCTGCAGTATCCGGGAGTCAGCCTGTGTGTGTCAGTTATGTATAGATCGTTCTGCTGCAGTATCCGGGAGTCAGCCTGTGTGTGTCAGTTATGTATGGCTTGTTCTGCTGCAGTATCCGGGAGTCACTCTGTGTGTGTCGGTTTTGTATGGCTTGTTCTGCTGCAGTATCCGGGAGTCACTCTGTGTGTGTCAGTTTTGTATGGCTTGTTCTGCTGCAGTATCCGGGAGTCAGCCTGCGTGTCAGTTATGTATGGCTTGTTCTGCTGCAGTATCCGGGAGTCACTCTGTGTGTGTCAGTTATGTATGGATCGTTCTGCTGCAGTATGCGGGAGTCACTCTGTGTGTGTCAGTAATGTATGGATCGTTCTGCTGCAGTATCCGGGAGTCACTCTGTGTGTGTCAGTTATGGATGGATCGTTCTGCTGCAGTATCCGGGAGTCAGCCTGTGTGTGTCAGTTATGGATGGATCGTTCTGCTGCAGTATCCGGGAGTCGGCCTGCGTGTCAGTTATGTATGGCTTGTTCTGCTGCAGTATCCGGGAGTCACTCTGTGTGTTTGTTATGTATGGATCGTTCTGCTGCAGTATCCGGGAGTTAGCCTGTGTGTGTCAGTTATGTATGGCTTGTTCTGCTGCAGTATCCGGGAGTCGGCCTGTGTGTGTCAGTTATGTATGGATCGTTCTGCTGCAGTATCCGGGAGTCGACCTGCGTGTGTCAGTTATTTATGGATCGTTCTGCTGCATTATGCTGGAGTCCGTCTGTGTGTCGGTTATGTATGGATCGTTCTGCTGCAGTATGCGGGAGTCAGCCTGTGTGTGTCAGTTATGTGTGGATCGTTCTGCTGCAGTATGTGGGAGTCACTCTGTGTGTGTCAGTTATGTATGGATCGTTCTGCTGCAGTATCCGGGAGTCAGCCTGTGTGTCAGTTATGTATGGATCGTTCTGCTGCAGTATCCGGGAGTCAGCCTGTGTGTGTCAGTTATGTATGGCTTGTTCTGCTGCAGTATCCGGGAGTCGGCCTGCGTGTCGGTTATGTATGGCTTGTTCTGCTGCAGTATCCGGGAGTCGGCCTGCGTGTCGGTTATGTATGGCTTGTTCTGCTGCAGTATCCGGGAGTCACTCTGTGTGTGTCAGTTATGTATGGATCGTTCTGCTGCAGTATCCGGGAGTTAGCCTGTGTGTGTCAGTTATGTATGGCTTGTTCTGCTGCAGTATCCGGGAGTCGGCCTGCGTGTGTCAGTTATGTATGGATCGTTCTGCAGTATGCGGGAGTCACTCTGTGTGTGTCAGTTATGTATGGATCGTTTTGCTGCAGTATCCGGGAGTCAGCCTGTGTGTGTCAGTTATGTATGGATCGTTCTGCTGCAGTATCCGGAAGTCACTCTGTGTGTTTCAGTTATGTATGGATTGTTCTGCTGCAGTATCCGGGAGTCAGCCTGTGTGTGTCAGTTATGTATGGATCGTTCTGTTGCAGTATGCGGGAGTCACTCTGTGTGTATCAGTTATGTATGGATCGTTCTGCTGCAGTATCCGGGAGTTAGCCTGTGTGTGTCAGTTATGTATGGCTTGTTCTGCTGCAGTATCCGGGAGTCGGCCTGCGTGTGTCAGTTATGTATGGCTTGTTCTGCTGCAGTATCCGGGAGTCGGCCTGCGTGTGTCAGTTATGTATGGATCGTTCTGCTGCAGTATCCGGGAGTCGGCCTGCGTGTCAGTTATGTATGGATCGTTCTGCTGCAGTATCCGGGAGTCGACCTGCGTGTGTCGGTTATTTATGGATCGTTCTGCTGCAGTATGCGGGAGTCCGTCTGTGTGTCGGTTATGTATGGATCATTCTGCTGCAGTATGCGGGAGTCACTCTGTGTGTGTCAGTTATGTATGGATCGTTTTGCTGCAGTATCCGGGAGTCAGCCTGTGTGTGTCAGTTATGTATGGATCGTTCTGCTGCAGTATCCGGGAGTCGACCTGCGTGTGTCAGTTATTTATGGATCGTTCTGCTGCAGTATGCGGGAGTCCGTCTGTGTGTCTGTTATGTATGGATCATTCTGCTGCAGTATGCGGGAGTCACTCTGTGTGTGTCAGTTATGTATGGATCGTTCTGCTGCAGTATCCGGGAGTCACTCTGTGTGTGTCAGTTATGTGTGGATCGTTCTGCTGCAGTATCCGGGAGTCAGCCTGTGTGTGTCAGTTATGTGTGGATCGTTCTGCTGCAGTATGCGGGAGTCACTCTGTGTGTGTCAGTTATGTATGGATCGTTCTGCTGCAGTATCCGGGAGTCAGCCTGTGTGTGTCAGTTATGTATGGATCGTTCTGCTGCAGTATGCGGGAGTCACTCTGTGTGTGTCAGTTATGTATGGATCGTTCTGCTGCAGTATGCGGGAGTCACTCTGTGTGTGTCAGTTATGTATGGATCGTTCTGTTGCAGTATCCGGAAGTCACTCTGTGTGTTTCAGTTATGTATGGATCGTTCTGCTGCAGTATCCGGGAGTCAGCCTGTGTGTGTCAGTTATGTATGGATCGTTCTGTTGCAGTATGCGGGAGTCAGCCTGTGTGTGTCAGTTATGTATGGATCATTCTGCTGCAGTATCCGGAAGTCACTCTGTGTGTTTCAGTTATGTATGGATCGTTCTGTTGCAGTATCCGGAAGTCACTCTGTGTGTTTCAGTTATGTATGGATCGTTCTGCTGCAGTATCCGGGAGTCAGCCTGTGTGTGTCAGTTATGTATGGATAGTTCTGCTGCAGTATCCGGGAGTCAGCCTGTGTGTCAGTTATGTATGGATCATTCTGCTGCAGTATCCGGGAGTCAGCCTGTGTGTGTCAGTTATGTATGGATCGTTCTGTTGCAGTATGCGGGAGTCAGTCTGTGTGTATCAGTTATGTATGGATTGTTCTGCTGCAGTATCCGGGAGTCACTCTGTGTGTTTCAGTTATGTATGGATCGTTCTGCTGCAGTATCCGGGAGTCAGCCTGTGTGTGTCAGTTATGTATGGATCGTTCTGCTGCAGTATCCGGGAGTCGACCTGCGTGTGTCAGTTATGTATGGATCGTTCTGCTGCAGTATCCGGGAGTCGACCTGCGTGTGTCAGTTATTTATGGATCGTTCTGCTGCAGTATGCGGGAGTCCGTCTGTGTGTCGGTTATGTATGGATCATTCTGCTGCAGTATGCGGGAGTCACTCTGTGTGTATCAGTTATGTATGGCTTGTTCTGCTGCAGTATCCGGGAGTCGGCCTGCGTGTGTCAGTTATGTATGGATCGTTCCGCTGCAGTATCCGGGAGTCGACCTGCGTGTGTCAGTTATTTATGGATCGTTCTGCTGCAGTATGCGGGAGTCCGTCTGTGTGTCGGTTATGTATGGATCATTCTGCTGCAGTATGCGGGGGTCAGCCTGTGTGTGTCAGTTATGTGTGGATCGTTCTGCTGCAGTATGTGGGAGTCAGCCTGTGTGTGTCAGTTATGTATGGATCGTTCTGCTGCAGTATCCGGGAGTCAGCCTGTGTGTGTCAGTTATGTATGGATCGTTCTGCTGCAGTATGTGGGAGTCAATGATAGGTCAAACTCGACAGCATTAAGTTCTGACCGGCCATATCTAGTAATAAAATATGCCCTGGAGGAACATGCTCTGCAGGGAGCAGCCATGATGTGTGACATGAACTTACATGATGTCATGTATGTATCAGACTTACTCTGCTCTGTTTTTGTAATAAAAGTGATATCAGATGGCTAAGAAATTAAATCAAAGCACATTACAGCTTATTTCCATGGGAAATGATGCCCAGGGAAATCAGAATTGCAGGTAGGAAGTGTTGCAGGTAACAGAGCAAAACTACTATAATATATAAAAAGAACACAAACACTAGGCGTGAGTCATTAAGTAAGGCAAAAAAAGGAGTAAGTATTCTGGACAAACCATGTTATAATGCCAGGGGTGCAAATGAGTTTATTTTGTACATAAGTTAAATGCTGGCTGTTTTCATGTAGCACACAAATACTTGATAGCTTTATTTTTACACTGAACTTTAAAGTTGATCTAGAACATGCCCTACCCCAACTATACATCTGTCCTCACATTTTAAATTTATCTCCCCCTCCAATGCAACATAGTTTTGCCAAGGTGCAAAGTTACTCAGTTTATTACCTTTACTTTCCTTAATGAATCAGGCCTACTGAGCCCAACTGACAAGAGGTTCATTCTATGCATACATAAACATGAAACAAGCAGTGGGAGAAACTTACTTGGGATGGAGAAGAAAGACCTGGAAAGGTTCAGTGGATCAAGGACTCATCGACGGAGACATTGCTCAGGGTCCGTAAGTTGGCCTAGAGCTGGACAGTCTCCAGGCATCTCATTCCCCTACTAGTAAGGTGGCCCCTTTACTTGTTCTAGGGATGTTTGTTGAGAGGGTGTCAAGGAACACATCAGTGTCCAGAAAGCTTATACACCCAAATAAACAAGGAGGCAGGACTGCCCGTAAGTGACAACCTGGATGTAGACAGAAAGAGTTTGTAACTGATACAGTAGTCCATGTAGAATACCAATTTTACCATATTGGGGAGTTGCAGTTTTAAAGGTCTGTTTTGATCTTGAGGCTAGATGGTAAGAGGGTGTATTTAACAGACATCACCTTTTACATAGTCCCATCTGTCCACTTAAATGTTTGGACACCAGGTTATGCACACGAAGGAATATGAACGTTGCAAACTTCCAGTTTGTTGTAGTTCAATTTAAAGCTGTATAGTATGCCATATGTCACGACTGCGTTGCGTACCTGCTATCGTTGGCACTACTCTGAGAAAGGTGCGGAATCTAACGTGCCCCTGGTATTCAGCAGGGACCCCCGCAAGGAGGTATGGACTCCGCCGCAGGAGACACGCAGGTCGCGGCCCTTCCACGAGTCAGGTAGTGAGGCACGTGTGAAGAGTTGTCAGACAAGCCGGCTCGGTAACTGTGCTGGCAATGGAGGTGCACAAGGAGTATTCGGAGGGATGGTGGGACAAGCCGGGTCAGTAACGTTCAGGAAGCGCAGTACAACAGGGAGATACAAAGAGGTAGTCAAACGGTCCCGGTCACAGGCAGGCAGAAGAGTCAGATACAAGCAAGTTACAGGAATACTGGAACGCTGGAGGCAGGTAAGTGGACCTGATACTCTGGCACAGAAGGTAGCCAGGAAGTGCCTTAAATAGTGTGAGTGACCAATGGGGAGCTGGAGAGCGGCGACGCTGTCATCGGCTGCCGCCGAGACCTGAGAGTAGCGTTCCATTGCCTAGCAACGGGATGCGCGTGTGTAGATAGCAGGGCCGGGCGTCCGGAAGTGACTCGTCTGGTTGCTGAGCAACCAGATGCGCAGGGAGACAGCACAGGCGGCCGTCCCGGAGAGGTCGCAGGACAGCGCCTGACAGTATACCCTCCTCCCTGTTGAAGAAATCTTTTAAGTAGAAGGGGAGCATGGAGATCCTGTTTGTCCACCCAGGACCTCTCTTCAGGACCAAATCCTTTCCAATGAATAAGGAATTGCTGCCGGCCATAACGAACACGAGAGTCCAGAATTCGGCTGATCTCAAACTCTGTTCCTAAGGAAGACTGAGAGGTCAAGGTGGAGGTAGAGTTTGTTGAGCACCAGAGGTCCAAGTAGTGATACGTGGAATGTGTTGTGGCATCTTAGCGAAGCCAGAGTTGATGACCTGTGTGATGGTATAGGGACCAATGAATCATGGAGCCATCTTCATAGAAGGGACTTTTAGTTTCAAGTCTTTAGTAGACAGCCATACTTGGTCCCCTACTCTTAATAGAGGAGTAGGTCTCCGATGATGATCCTCAAAAGTCTTGTGGTGCTGTGTGGCTTTTTGTAGGGCTGTCTTAGTTTTAGCCCAGATGAGGGCAAATTCTCGAGAGGGTATCCACCGCTGGAACCGAGGAGGTGGGGACAGGGAAGGGATCCGGAAAAGTAGGATGTGCCCCAGCCACAATGAAGAATGGGGAGAACCCGGTGGATTCATGGACGTGCTGGTTGTGAGAAAACTCTGCCCAGGAAAGGAAATGTGACCATTTGCTCTGATTGTCTGAGGTAAAGCACAGAAGAAATGTCTCCAGGTCCTGGTTGACTCGTTCGGTCTGATAATTGGTCTGGGGTTGAAACCCCGATGAGAACTTCAATTCTGTACCTAGTTTCTTACAGAAGGTCCTCCAGAATCGGGAGGTAAACTGGACCCCTCGGTCGGAGATTATCTCCTTGGGACAGCCATGTAGTCTGCAAATCTCCTTAATAAAAATGTTGGCTAAGCGACTGGCCGAAGGTAGACCGATGAAAGGAATGAAGTGAGCCATCTTGGAAAACCGGTTGATGACAACCCAGATGATATTGAATCCAGAACTGCAAGGGAGGTCAGTAATAAAGTCCATCGCTATACTTTCCCAGGGAGCATTGGGTATGGGAAGTGGGCGAAGCAGACCACAGGAGCCTTCCTGGACGTCTTGTGTTGGGCACAGATGGTGCAGACTGCAATAAAGTCACGTATGTCTGTGCATATAGTGGGCCACCAGAAACGGCAACAGAGTAGTATTGTGGTCTTTTTTACTCCAGCATGGCCCGCAATGCGGGAGGAGTGAGCCCACTGTAAAGTCCTGAGTCGCAGATGAGGTTGCACAAAAGATCGTCCGGGTGGAGAAGTGGATGTCTCGGTTCTGGTGAGAGCCATGATATTAGAGGGATCAATGATACATTGAGGAACTAATGGGTTTAGGCGATCAGAATCGTCAAAGGAACAAGATAAGGCGTCTGCTCGCCCATTTTTAGCACCTAGACAGAATGTAAGGGTCCTGTTGAAGCGAGCAAAGAAGGATGCTCAGCGAGCTTGCCGAGGATTCAGGCAGCGAGCTTCACGAATGTATACCAGATTCCGGTGATCTATGAATATAGGACCAGGATATAAAGCACCCTCCAATAGATGACGCCATTTCTATAGCGCAGCTTTAATATCGAGGAGTTCTTTATCCCCGATTCCATAGTTCGCTCTAGCTAGGAAGGAACCGTCTGGAGAATGAGTACCGGATGAAGTCTTTTGGAATAGTACGCATCTGTGAGTGGATCACTATTAAATAACTTTTGGTAAAAATGTATTTAAAGCTAATAGCACGGGACACTTATTTATGTATGGCAATGCCAGTATTTTTGATATTGTGTATAATGTGATTTCTGAGACCAGGCTAGAAACAGTTTTTTCCTGTTTTCACCTTAGAAAAGGATATGCCTTATTTCTGATGCATATATATGATACAATAGGCCTTTGTGGATGGAGGTCTTGTGTGTATTGGGATGTATTTAGTATGGAAGTGTCATTGTTTAGGATTTGTAAGGTTGCTAGTGGAAACCTCCAATTAGGCATATGTGCAAGGGAGTCTGATAGCAGAAAGTGCTAACGAAGTTTTGTGATGAAGTGTCATGTCTGCTCTGGCCAAAGGACCAGCAGGGGGTCGTTACTCTGTGGCCTTTGCCAGAGTGAATTTCATAGATAAGTGTCAATTTTGTTAGCCTTGAAATGTATGTAAATCTATGTTTGAGTAAATAGAGTATATCCTGTTTCTAAAAATAGACTATTTCTGAACTTTATAAAAGATGAGCTGTGTGAGCATGTTAGTGTTCTTCTGAATTTTCATCTGACCTGATCATACTGGGACCTTCCACCAGTGTGTGTGAGCAAATAAACCATCTTGCTTCAAAGACCTGCTTGGAACCATCTTCAATATCGTTGTATTCCTGTGATCTACAGATTAGACCCAAATCTAATCCGTTCTCCGCCTGTCTCTGAGGTTTTGGACCCAAGCGTTTCCAGTACCACCGCTCTGGGTCAAAGGGTCACAGGCAGGCAGAAGAGTCAGATACAAGCAAGGTACAGGATACTGGAACGCTGGAGCCAGGTAAGTGGACCTGATGCTCTGGCACAGGAGGTAGCCAGGAAGTGCCTTAAATAGTATGAGTGACCAATGGGGAGCTGGAGAGCAGCTGATGACAGCACCGCCGAGACCTGAGAGTAGCGTCCCATTGCTGTGCGTGTGTAGAAAGCGGGGCAGGAATTAACGCGTCTGGTTGCTGAGCAACCAGATGCGCAGGGAGACAGCACAGGCAGCTGTCGCGGAGAGATCGCAGGACGGCGCCTGACACCATATTTGCAGGAAAAGTGCTTTTACCACTTGTCTTGGGGTATCTTTTACCATCAATAACCTACTGTTACTGACCACTACTACTGGTGTTCAGACACTCGGTGTGGCTGGATCACTTATAAATAACTTATTGTAATAACATATTTACATTATTAGCACAGTGTGCCAATTTATGTCGTTGCAAATGTTCTAATTCTTGATACTGTGTATTAGAAATGTACTTATTTTTTTATATCGTGTGGCACTTTGTATAGGAAATGCCTTCATTTCTGAGGTATGGATTTGTTACTTCTGAGAGAGGATGTCATGATTGGATTTGTCTAAGTTTTCTAAAGAAAGTCCCTCATGTTAATTAGACCTTTTCATCTCAGTGGCCAACACGTCTGTTCAGCCTATATACACAGCAGGAAGGGGCGCTGCCTCATTGTCTGTGTGACTTGTATCCTGCATCTCAGATCCTGTCCGAATAATGCACACAGAAGGATTTGGGATATAGCAGATTAGTGTAAATTTTTTTAACATTGCATTGCATTTAAATCTATGTTTGGGGAAACATATTGCATCCTGATACTAAAAATAACTCAGACTTCTTGGGGCCAGCACAGAATTCAGGGGGCTGGATTACCCCCTGTTAGGTTGTGTCCAAAACTGTATAAAACAACACTGGTTTGTACTGAAATGTATCATTATTGTTCCATCTGACTTTCTGATCACTGGTACCTTCAACCAGTGTGAACTGTCCTTGTCAGGACACTGGAGCCAATAAACATCACTTGCTTCAAGATCCTGCTGCAATTTCCTGTGACCTACAGATTAGACCCAACTCTAATCAGTATCTGGCTGTTCTGAGGTTTGGACCCAGCATCCAGTACCACCGCTCTATCCGCTACCCAGTAGCTCTGGTCAATGTGATAGACCAGGGGGGATCCATCCTCTATAAATAGAGGTCAGGGATACCAGCAAGGGGCTACACTAGCAGCGACAGTTACCCATAAGGAATGCAGTTCTGGATGCTGTTAAGGAGTCCAGTGGTGGCAGCAGCTTAAGCCCCTCCTACTGCGGTTAGAGGGCGCATTTAGGATAAAGAAAGGGAACGGTGGCAAAGTAAGCCCAGCAGGTTCCCAGCAGCAACAGACAGTGTGGCATAGGCGGTCCATTCTTATCACAAGCCCCCTGATCCGAGATGGCTCCACAAAGACTGAAAAATCACATTCAATAATTACAATTAGGATGTAATATACCCTTTACCCATGGAGTGAACGCAATTTAAGCTTTAACAAAATTTACATTAATCTGCGATATCCTCAATCACATCCTGCTTGCATTATCTGGACAGGTTCTGAGATGTACAATGAAAAGCCACACCGAACAGAAAGGGAGCGGCCCCCTGTTGTGTATACAGACTTAAGCCAGTGTTTGTCACTTCACATGAAAAGACTTACTTAGCATTTCCTGCTATCAGCAAAACAGACTTCCTCTAACAAATGGCTATTGCATCAGAATTCAGTACATTTCTAATACACAAATATAACACAAAAGCAGTACATTTGCAATAATATAAATTAGCGCACTGCACTAATAATTTAAATATATTTATACAATAATTTATTTGTAAGTGATCCAGCCACAGGCACAACTCTGGGGTACCCACAGCCATAACACTGTCTATTCAGGGCGCCTGTGGTCTCCGATACCTCCCGAGTACTTGCTTGGGTTGTGAAAAGAATAGGGGTGTTCGACTGTTCGTATAGTCTTTGTTACAAGCCGGGGTGGTGTCTCAAGCCACCGCGACTCACTGTGCCACAGACACGTCCCGGCCATCTCCAGGACAACAGGGACGTCACTTCCTGTATTCGCCCCGGCTGTTGCTGTCGTTTTTTTGCCATGTCCTGGCATTAGGAGTAGCCAGGCGCGTACACAACTAATTAGAATTAATTTAACAGCCTCTGAGGCTGATTACCACCTGCTGGGCTCCCTGCTTCCTATTGGTCAGTCTGTGTATATAGGGCTTAGCCTCCCTGCCGGTTAACGCTGGATTGATTCACCGTGTATGACCCTCTGACTGTTCCTTGGACTTTGATATTGTGTTTAATGCCCTGACCTCTGCTTGGTTACCTGGACTCCCTTTGTTTGCTGCCAGCCCCGACCACTTGCCTGTACCTGACCACGTTACCTGCCTCGGACCCTAGACCTTGGCCTGCCTCTGACCATGTTGCGTATCATCTTCCACTACCCTGTGCTGCGGTATAATCATAAGCTTGTACTACGCCGAGTATAAGACCTATGAGCATTACCACGGGAAAGGCGGCTGCTATAGGTGAAGACCTCTACACCCTATTCTACAAGGTTATGATAGTAATCAAAGCCGTTACAGTCTTTTGGGGCTGGCTGTTAGACTGGAGTTTCTACCAGTGCGATCAGACACATCACATACTGGTCCAACCAACCGGACATCCATTTCCCGTGTCGCCATTTCATGGTCCAGCACCCATTGCTAAACCGCTCGGTGTTGGTGGTAGGTTTTTTAAAAAAAATATTCTAGAAATGCCTTCTTGCAGCCATATGAGCGGGTGTAACGAATGCTGCCCAGCCTAAACTAAAGTTGGCCATGCAGCCCACGTTAATGCCATGGCCAATGCATTTACTATGAGACTGGGCATAGGCCCCCCGTGCTCAGCCCAGCTCTGTTGCTCCTCTAAATGGAGGATGCTGGAACATCCACAGGGGCTATGCTGGACGTTGCAGATGAATTTGGAAATTTTCTGTTAACAATTACCTGGAGCAAATTAAATTTTCCCCCATTATGGTTTCAGCACCTGCTGATGGGACAAACAGGATGAAATATATGGGTATCTGAGAATAGGGAGGAATATGTCAACATAAACTTAAGTCCTATACTAAATTATCTGAAGTCAAAAGCAGACACATGGAGTAAGTTACTAGTTACTGCTACAAGCAGGATAAATGTGATGTACAATCCATATTATTACATGTGTTACAGCAGTCCCCTATATATCTTCCAGGTAAATATTTGTCTGCGTGCTCCTTCATTAAGGTGTGCAAATGAATGATAGCTTTAATTTGGTTCAACTCCCAAAAATTTGTGTCACTCTCCAAGTTTAGAAGATGTTACCTGCCTGCACAACTGTCAGAGCTCAGACCTGGGTACAGCAGACATATCCTAGTTCTAACACACCTAGGTAAGGTACAAGCCCTTATACTGAATCAATGTGTGAGCGGCTTCCATCAGCTAATTCAGCAGGCTTACAAAATATGGACAGTGCAAACATCTAGTGTCAACTCTAGGAATAATAATATGTCTACGGAGCACTGGAAGGTGCCCCGACGTGGGAAACATTTCACATCTATAGGGCAGATATTTGCAAATGGTCATTAAAAAAATTTGCTAAACTTACAGAAGAATTTAGTGTCCCCAACATACATTTTTATGGTTACCTCCATGCCAGAAAAGCTCAGTTTGGCTGGACTATACCAAAATTAGTAAACATCTCAGCCGCTATTAGTCCAAAAAAATAGCAAATATAAAAGTATTATATGCAATCCATAAACATCTATTGACCGATTTAGTGGAGGATACACTGGGTAAGCTAAGAAATAAATGGGAAAAGGAACTGGGGCCAAAGGAAGATGAAGACTGTTCTTGTATAGTCACAATAAGACTTTCCTCCGCTCTACAAACCTTCAAGCGTTCTCAGAAAACCCACCTCTTCAGGCAAGCTTATAGTATTCCTCTACTACCCTCTTAATCTCCCTAGGTTACCCTATTACCACCCTCTACACAGCTAACACAAGACAACAACCCTCTGACCAACATAGTTGTGTGACTGATCACACAGCCCACGAAATACTTTTACCTTTGCATTCTAGCTGGACAAATATTCAATATGATGTAGCACTTACCCTTGTGTATCAAACCATTGTCCCATAGATTGTAAGCTTGCGAACAGGGCTCTCTTACCTCTACGTATCTATCTATTACCCAGTATTGTTTTATTAATGTTTGTTCCCAATTGTAAAGCGCTACGGAATCTGCTGTTGCTATATAAATGATGATGACGGGTGGGGTAGGGTAACACAGGACCTAAGGAAGGTCCAGACCGTGAGATGGGTGGGGTAACGCGGGACGTATGGAGGGTCCGGGTGGGGTTGGGTAACGCGGGACGTACGGAGGGTCCGGGTGGGGTCACGCGGGACGTACGGAGGGTCCGGGTGAGGTGGGGTCACGCGGGACGTACGGAGGGTCCGGGTGGGGTCACGCGGGACGTACGAAGGGTCCGGGTGGGGTCACGCGGGACGTACGGAGGGTCCGGGTGGGGTTGGGTCGCGCGGGACGTACGGAGGGTCCGGGTGGGGTTGGGTCGCGCGGGACGTACGGAGGGTCCGGGTGGGGTTGGGTCGCGCGGGACGTACGGAGGGTCCGGGTGGGGTTGGGTCGCGCGGGACGTACGGAGGGTCCGGGTGGGGTTGGGTCGCGCGGGACGTACGGAGGGTCCGGGTGGGGTAGGGTCGCGCGGGACGTACGGAGGGTCCGGGTGGGGTAGGGTCGCGCGGGACGTACGGAGGGTCCGGGTGGGGTAGGGTCGCGCGGGACGTACGGAGGGTCCGGGTGGGGTAGGGTCGCGCGGGACGTACGGAAGGTCCGGGTGGGGTTGGGTCGCGCGGGACGTACGGAGGGTCCGGGTGGGGTAGGGTCGCGCGGGACGTACGGAGGGTCCGGGTGGGGTAGGGTCGCGCGGGACGTACGGAGGGTCCGGGTGGGGTAGGGTCGCGCGGGACGTACGGAGGGTCCGGGTGGGGTAGGGTCGCGCGGGACGTACGGAGGGTCCGGGTGGGGTAGGGTCGCGCGGGACGTACGGAGGGTCCGGGTGGGGTAGGGTCGCGCGGGACGTACGGAGGGTCCGGGTGGGGTAGGGTCGCGCGGGACGTACGGAGGGTCCGGGTGGGGTAGGGTCGCGCGGGACGTACGGAGGGTCCGGGTGGGGTAGGGTCGCGCGGGACGTACGGAGGGTCCGGGTGGGGTAGGGTCGCGCGGGACGTACGGAGGGTCCGGGTGGGGTAGGGTCGCGCGGGACGTACGGAGGGTCCGGGTGGGGTAGGGTCGCGCGGGACGTACGGAGGGTCCGGGTGGGGTAGGGTCGCGCGGGACGTACGGAGGGTCCGGGTGGGGTAGGGTCGCGCGGGACGTACGGAGGGTCCGGGTGGGGTAGGGTCGCGCGGGACGTACGGAGGGTCCGGGTGGGGTAGGGTCGCGCGGGACGTACGGAGGGTCCGGGTGGGGTAGGGTCGCGCGGGACGTACGGAGGGTGGGGTTGGGTCGCGCGGGACGTACGGAGGGTCCGGGTGGGGTTGGGTCGCGCGGGACGTACGGAGGGTCCGGGTGGGGTTGGGTCGGGCGGGACGTACGGAGGGTCCGGGTGGGGTTGGGTCGGGCGGGACGTACGGAGGGTCCGGGTGGGGTTGGGTCGGGCGGGACGTACGGAGGGTCCGGGTGGGGTTGGGTCGCGCGGGACGTACGGAGGGTCCGGGTGGGGTTGGGTCGCGCGGGACGTACGGAGGGTCCGGGTGGGGTTGGGTCGCGCGGGACGTACGGAGGGTCCGGGTGGGGTTGGGTCGCGCGGGACGTACGGAGGGTCCGGGTGGGGTTGGGTCGCGCGGGACGTACGGAGGGTCCGGGTGGGTTTGGGTCGCGCGGGACGTACGGAGGGTCCGGGTGGGGTTGGGTCGCGCGGGACGTACGGAGGGTCCGGGTGGGGTTGGGTCGCGCGGGACGTACGGAGGGTCCGGGTGGGGTTGGGTCGCGCGGGACGTACGGAGGGTCCGGGTGGGGTTGGGTCGCGCGGGACGTACGGAGGGTCCGGGTGGGGTTGGGTCGCGCGGGACGTACGGAGGGTCCGGGTGGGGTTGGGTCGCGCGGGACGTACGGAGGGTCCGGGTGGGGTTGGGTCGCGCGGGACGTACGGAGGGTCCGGGTGGGGTTGGGTCGCGCGGGACGTACGGAGGGTCCGGGTGGGGTTGGGTCGCGCGGGACGTACGGAGGGTCCGGGTGGGGTTGGGTCGCGCGGGACGTACGGAGGGTCCGGGTGGGGTTGGGTCGCGCGGGACGTACGGAGGGTCCGGGTGGGGTTGGGTCGCGCGGGACGTACGGAGGGTCCGGGTGGGGTTGGGTCGCGCGGGACGTACGGAGGGTCCGGGTGGGGTTGGGTCGCGCGGACCACGGGATGGGAGGAGGGTCTAGACCATGAGACAGGTAGGGCAGGGTAACAGACATACTTACCTACTTTTGGAAAGTCCTTTCCGGGAGATGGGTGTTACCGGCTGGCGGGAGGGGGCGGGCGCGACAAATCACGCCATTTTGGCCCCACTCCCACAACATCATTTTGTCACAGGGGTGGGTCCAAAATGACGCGATTTGCTGCTAATCGCGTCATTTTAGCAGAACACTAGCAGGGTGCGGGAGATTTGCCAGCTCTCCTGGGTGTCCGTGAGTCTCCCGGACATTCCGGGAGCGTTGGCAAGGATGTCTTACACTACAGACCAGTCACTGTCTGGACACCACCATCTTGGAGCTGACCCAGTGCAGCCACCAGGCAGCGGCACCAGCCCTGCCTCACATTATATAACCAGAGCCCCGGCCTCCACCTATATATACCCTGACACCGGCCCGCCCCTCACACGCTCTTCTCCAATACTAACCGAGATATCCCGGAGAACACAGATCTCTCCTCCTACTGGTCGCTACTACTGTCAGTCACATGACGTAAAAATGGACGGCGGAAGCGAATTGCGGCGACTAAGAGGACGTCCTATTCTGATTGGTCAACAGTCTGTCAATCAGACACTGGGCCCCGTTATCCCGCCCTCTCCAGATGTAAGATCCTTGTTATTGGTGAGATCAGACAGCCAATCAGCGATCTCTTCCTCCAGTAGCGGACGCTGATTGGGTTGAGACGTTGCGGGGGCGGGGCCAGGACTGTTGCTATGCGAGCGGCCGCCGGGCGGAATAAGATGGCGGCCTTGGAGCCGGGGTCCCGGGCTGGGGAGAGGAGACAGGCCCGGCTCGTGTGACCGCATGGAGGGGGCCGGGAGTAGTGCTGGTCTGTGGGAGAGGAGGGAGAGCCCGGGACACCCGGTCAGTATCACCCCAAGAGCTGACACTCTACCGCCCTGACCCCAGGTGCAGACACTCTACTGCCCTGAACCCCAGGAGCTGACACTCTACTGTCCTGCCCCAGGAGCTGACACTCTACTGCCCTGAACCCCAGGAGCTGACACTCTACTGTCCTGTCCTGCCCCAGGAGCTGACACTCTACCGCCCTGAACCCCAGGAGCTGACACTCTACTGCCCTGAACCCCAGGAGCTGACACTCTACTGCCCTGAACCCCAGGAGCTGACACTCTACTGTCCTGTCCCCAGGAGCTGACACTCTACTGCCCTCTACTGTCCCCAGGAGCTGACCCTCTACTGCCCTGCCCCCAGGAGCTGACCCTCTACTGCCCTGCCCCCAGGAGCTGACCCTCTACTGCCCTGCCCCCAGGAGCTGACCCTCTACTGCCCTGTTCTGCCCCAGGAGCTGACACTCTACTGCCCTCTACTGTCCCCAGGAGCTGACCCTCTACTGCCCTGCCCCCAGGAGCTGACCCTCTACTGCCCTGCCCCCAGGAGCTGACCCTCTACTGCCCTGCCCCCAGGAGCTGACCCTCTACTGCCCTGTTCTGCCCCAGGAGCTGACCCTCTACTGCCCTGTCCTGCCCCAGGAGCTGACACTCTACTGCCCTCTACTGTCCCCAGGAGCTGACGCTCTACTGCCCTGAACCCCAGGAGCTGACCCTCTACTGCCCTGAACCCCAGGAGCTGACCCTCTACTGCCCTGCCCCCAGGAGCTGACCCTCTACTGCCCTGTCCTGCCCCCAGGAGCTGACCCTCTACTGCCCTGTCCTGCCCCCAGGAGCTGACCCTCTACTGCCCTGTCCTGCCCCCAGGAGCTGACCCTCTACTGCCCTGTCCTGCCCCAGGTGCTGACCCTCTACTGTCCTCTACTGGCCCCAGGAGCTGACCCTCTACTGCCCTGTTCTGCCCCCAGGAGCTGACCCTCTACTGCCCTGTTCTGCCCCCAGGAGCTGACCCTCTACTGCCCTGTCCTGCCCCCAGGAGCTGACCCTCTACTGCCCTGTCCTGCCCCCAGGAGCTGACCCTCTACTGCCCTGTCCTGCCCCCAGGAGCTGACCCTCTACTGCCCTGTCCTGCCCCCAGGAGCTGACCCTCTGCTGCCCTGTCCTGCCCCCAGGAGCTGACCCTCTGCTGCCCTGTCCTGCCCCCAGGAGCTGACCCTCTGCTGCCCTGTCCTGCCCCAGGAGCTGACCCTCTACTGCCCTCTACTGTCCCCAAGAGCTGACCCTCTACTGCCCTGTCCTGCCCCCAGGAGCTGACCCTCTACTGCCCTGTCCTGCACCCAGGAGCTGACCCTCTACTGCCCTGTCCTGCACCCAGGAGCTGACCCTCTACTGCCCTGTCCTGCCCCCAGGAGCTGACCCTCTACTGCCCTGTCCTGCCCCCAGGAGCTGACACTCTACTGCCCTGTCCTGCCCCCAGGAGCTGACACTCTACTGCCCTGTCCTGCCCCCAGGAGCTGACACTCTACTGCCCTGTCCTGCCCCCAGGAGCTGACACTCTACTGCCCTGTCCTGCCCCCAGGGGCTGACACTCTACTGCCCTGTCCTGCCCCCAGGAGCTGACACTCTACTGCCCTGTCCTGCCCCCAGGAGCTGACACTCTACTGCCCTGTCCTGCCCCCAGGAGCTGACACTCTACTGCCATGTCCTGCCCCCAGGAGCTGACACTCTACTGCCCTGTCCCCAAGAGCTGACACTCTACTGCCCTGTCCCCAAGAGCTGACACTCTACTGCCCTGCCCCCAGGAGCTGACACTCTACTGCCCCCAGGAGCTGACACTCTACTGCCCCCAAGAGCTGACACTCTACTGTCCCCAGGAGCTGACACTCTACTGCCCTGTCCTGACCCCAGGAGCTGACACTCTACTGCCCCCAGGAGCTGACACTCTACTGCCCACAGGAGCTGACACTCTACGGCCCCCAAGAGCTGAAACTCTACTGCCCCCAGGAGCTGACACTCTACTGCCCTGTCCTGACCCCAGGAGCTGACACTTTACTGCCCTGTCCTGACCCCAAGAGCTGACCCTCTACTGCTCCCAGGAGCTGACACTCTGCCGTGTCCCCAGGAGCTGACACTCTACTGCCCCAAGAGCTGACACTCTGCCCTCTCCCCCAGAAGCTGACCCTCTACTGCCCTGTCCTGACCCCAAGAGCTGACCCTCTACTGCCCTGTCCTGACCCCAAGAGCTGACCCTCTACTGCCCTGTCCTGACCCCAGGAGCTGACACTCTACTGCCCCCAGGAGCTGACACTCTACTGCCCCCAGGAGCTGACACTCTGCCGTGTCCCCCAGGAGCTGACACTCTGCCGTGTCCCCCAAGAGCTGACACTCTACTGCCCCCAAGAGCTGACACTTTGCCATGTCCCCCAGGAGCTGACCCTCTACTGCCCTGTCCTGACCCCAGGAGCTGACCCTCTACTGCCCTGTCCTGACCCCAGGAGCTGACCCTCTACTGCCCTGTCCTGACCCCAGGAGCTGACCCTCTACTGCCCTGTCCTGACCCCAGGAGCTGACCCTCTACTGCCCTGTCCTGACCCCAGGAGCTGACCCTCTACTGCCCTGTCCTGACCCCAGGAGCTGACACTCTGCCCTGTCCCCCAGGAGCTGACACTCTGCCCTGTCCCCCAGGAGCTGACCCTCTACTGCCCTGTCCTGCCCCCAGGAGCTGACACTCTGCCCTACCCTCAGGAGCTGACCCTCTACTACCCTGTCCTGCGCTCAGGAGCTGACCCTCTACTGCCCTGTCCTGCGCTCAGGAGCTGACCCTCTACTGCCCTGTCCTGCCCCCAGGAGCTGACACTCTACTGCCCTGTCCTGCCCCCTGGAGCCGACACTGATAAGCCCAGTGTGCACATGTAATTATTATTATGGTGGATTTGTAGGCGCCACAGTGCTCCGCAGCGCCGTACGGTAGGGAAAATGGACATATATAATTAGGACATACAAGGCATACAAAATAAATGCAGACATGAAAACAAAGGGTATGGAGGACCCTGCTCATTAGAGAGCTACATTCTAAGTGGTAGAGGGCACAGCTGAAACAAGAGGAGCGAGTGTGGCTTAGAGTGGAGATTGGGACAGTTGTATTAGTGTGAATAGTATCAGGGTTAAGCTCTCCCATCTGTGTGTTAGGAGCTAAATTACCCCAGATGCCAGTGATAATAGTGAGTATGTATCATCATAGTGTCACAGAGTGGAGAGAGTGAGGGCAGAGGATGGGGTAATGAGTATTAATCCCCCCTCGGTGTGTTTGGAGACACCAGTGATAATAGTGAGTATGTATCATCATAGTGTCACAGAGTGGAGAGAGTGAGGGCAGAGGATGGGGTAATGAGTATTAATCCCCCCTCGGTGTGTTTGGAGACACCAGTGATAATAGTGAGTATGTATCATCATAGTGTCACAGAGTGGAGAGAGTGAGGGCAGAGGATGGGGTAATGAGTATTAATCCCCCCTCGGTGTGTTAGGAGACACCAGTGATAATAGTGAGTATGTATCATTGTAGTGTCAGAGTGGAGAGAGTGAGGCCAGAGGATGGGGTAATGAGTATTAATCCCCCCTCGGTGTGTTAGGAGACACCAGTGATAATAGTGAGTATGTATCATCATAGTGTCACAGTGTGGAGAGAGTGAGGCCAGAGGATGGGGTAATGAGTATTAATCCCCCCTCGGTGTGTTAGGAGACACCAGTGATAATAGTGAGTATGTATCATCATAGTGTCACAGTGTGGAGAGAGTGAGGCCAGAGGATGGGGTAATGAGTATTAATCCCCCCTCGGTGTGTTAGGAGACACCAGTGATAATAGTGAGTATGTATCATCATAGTGTCACAGTGTGGAGAGAGTGAGGCCAGAGGCCCGGGTGACATTGATAAACCCAGTGTACACATGTAGTGAGTATTAATCCCCCCCTCGGTGTGTTAGGAGTGACCAGTGATAATAGTGAGTATGTATCATTGTAGTGTCAGTGTGGAGAGAGTGAGGGCAGAGGACGGGGTAATGAGTATTAATCCCCCCTCAGTGTGTTAGGAGACACCAGTGATAATAGTGAGTATGTATCATCATAGTGTCAGAGTGGAGAGAGTGAGGCCAGAGGCCCGGGTGACATTGATAAACCCAGTGTACATATGTAGTGAGTATTAATCCCCCCTCGGTGTGTTAGGAGACACCAGTGATAATACTGCATTTGGTGCGAGGCACAGGGCTCCTGTCGTCTCCACACTAGATTAGATGAGGCTGGATCGAGTCCGTCCAGTATGTGTAAAATGTTATTTTCTGTTTACTGTACACACACTGGGCGGGTGAGCTGCTTGTGTCCTGTGTAACATATCTGAGTAATATGCTGTGGATATACCTTACCAGGGAAGACCATGTGTGCTGGGACTTGTCTGTATGAAACAAACATGCGCTCTGCAGAGCACATACTATCTATAATTCCAAGTGTCACGGTAAGATGTCCTGATTTACATGGGGGTAAACCAGCTGGGGAGTCAGGGATCAGGATAGAAATACAGATTGTGTCCTGGCTTTTTCTGATTGGGATGAATGAGAGTACTTCAGCCAGGGGGTAGCATGCTAAGGATAGCACCATGCACATCTCTCTATAATTTCACCTACAATAATTAAATACATGACGTGAGACAGTGAAATGTGTACTATGTGCAGCGCGGTTGAAACCACCTATATAAATGGTCCATACTTCCGAGCACAATGCATGGCATATTGCACATGCTCCCTCCTTCCGCCTCCTCACTCTTCTTCCTATCCTTCCCTTCCTTCTCCTCTTACTTCTTCTCTTCCTCCTACTTCTTTTTCTTCTTCCTTCTCTTCTTCCTCCTCCTCCTCTTCTCTTCTTCCTCTTCCTTATCTTCCTCCTTCCCCTTCTCTTCTTTCTTCTCCTCGTCTTCCTCCTTCCTCCTCCTTCCTCTTCCTTCCTTCCTCCTTCTTCCTCCTCCTTCCTCCTTCCTCCTCCTTCCTCCTCCTCCTTCCTCCTCCTCCTCCTTCCTCCTCCTCCTCCTTCCTCCTCCTCCTCCTTCCTCCTCCTCCTTCCTCCTTCCTCCTCTTTCCTTCTCCTTCTTCTTCCTCCTCCTCCTTCCTCCTCCTTCCTCCTCCTTCTTCCTTCCTCCTCCTTCCTCCTTCCTTTCTTCCTTTCTCCTTCCTCCTCCTTCCTCCTTCCTTCCTTCCTCCTTCCTTCCTTCCTCCTTCCTTCCTCCTTCCTTCCTCCTTCCTTCCTCCTCCTTCCTTCCTCCTCCTTCCTTCCTCTTCCTCCTTCCTTCCTCCTCCTTCCTCCTCCTCCTTCCTCCTTCCTCCTTCCTTCTCCTCCTCCTTCTTCCTCCTCCTTTTTCCTCCTTCCTCTTCCTCCTCCTCCTCCTTCTTCTTCCTCCTCTTCCTCCTCCCTCTTCCTCCTCCCTCTTCCTCCTCCCTCTTCCTCCTCCCTCTTCCTCCTCCCTCTTCCTCCTCCCTCTTCCTCCTCCCTCTTCCTCCTCCCTCTTCCTCCTCCCTCTTCCTCTTCCTCTTCCTCTTCCTCTTCCTCCTCCCTCTTCCTCTTCCTCTTCCCTCTTCCTCCTCCTCCTCCTCTTCCTCTTCCTCTTCCCTCTTCCTCCTCCTCTTCCTCTTCCTCTTCCTCTTCCCTCTTCCTCCTCCTCCTCCTCTTCCTCTTCCTCTTCCCTCTTCCTCCTCCTCCTCCTCTTCCTCTTCCTCTTCCCTCTTCCTCCTCCTCTTCCTCTTCCTCTTCCTCCTCCTTCCTCCTCCTTCTCCTTCTTCTTCATCCTCCTTCTCCTTCTTCCTCCGCTTTCTTCTCCTCACTCTTCTTCCAATCCTTCTTCTAGTGCCCACTCCGCCTCTTCTTCTTTATTCTCTTCCTCCTCCTCTTCTTCCTCTTTCTTCTCCTCTTCCTCCTCCTCTTCTTCCTCTTTCTTCTCTTCTTCCTCTTTCTTCTCCTCTTCTTCCTCCTCCTCTTCTTCCTCTTTCTTCTCCTCTTCTTCCTCCTCCTCTTCTTCCTCTTTCTTCTCCTCTTCTTCCTCTTCCTCTTCTTCCTCCTCCTCTTCTTCCTCTTTCTTCTCCTCCTCTTCCTCCTCCTCTTCTTCCTCCTCCTCTTCTTCCTCTTTCTTCTCCTCTTCTTCCTCTTCCTCTTCTTCCTCCTCCTCTTCTTCCTCTTTCTTCTCCTCCTCTTCTTCCTCTTTCTTCTCCTCCTCTTCCTCCTCCTCTTCTTCCTCTTTCTTCTCCTCCTCTTCCTCCTCCTCTTCTTCCTCTTCTCCTCCTCTTCCTCCTCCTCTCCTTCCTCTTTCTTCTCCTCCTCCTCTTCTTCCTCTTTCTTCTCCTCCTCTTCCTCCTCCTCTTCTTCCTCTTTCTTCTCCTCTTCTTCCTCTTTCTTCTCCTCCTCTTCCTCCTCCTCTTCTTCCTCTTTCTTCTCCTCTTCTTCCTCCTCCTCTTCTTCCTCTTTCTTCTCCTCTTCACTCTTATTCGAATCCTTCTCCTAGTGCCCACTCCGCCTTCTCCTCTTCTTCCTCTTCCCTGTCCTCTCTGCAGGGCCGGGAGCACTGTCCGGGGATTAATAATAAGCCGTACACGTAATACCTCCAGTAACCTCTCTGTCCTCTCCGCAGGCCCGGGAGCACTGTCCGGGGATTAATAATAAGCCGTACACGTAATACATCCAGTAACCTCTCTGTCCTCTCCGCAGGCCCGGGAGCACTGTCCGGGGATTAATAATAAGCCGTACGTTTGTGAGAGTGGCCACTGCTGCGGGGAGACCGGCTGTTGTACCTACTACTATGAGCTGTGGTGTAAGTGATTCCTCCTACGTATGATACCTGATTTATTCTATGTGTTCTCATACAGCACTGCCACCTAGTGGCTACATGTCCATGAACATATTTGAAAGCTTGCATGGCATGACAAATAATGTAACTTGAATGAAGGACTTGACTTGGGAGTCAGACGCACTCAGTTGGTCATTTTCCACTATTATACTACTATTAGGGTTGGTATCGCTGTAGAATAGGTTGGGATTAAATAATTACATCCAAAAACTGAAAATTCTGGTGTGTGTAGAATACCCCAAGTACAACCTGGTTCCAAAAGGTCACTTACCTGGGATCTGTGGCTTATGCTGTCCGGTGGGGCAGGGCCGTAACTAGGACTGTGCGACAGGGGCGACCGCCCAGAGGGGGGCGCAGTTTAGGAATATTTTAGGTTAATTCGGTTAAAATTTAGGGCTAGGGGGGCGGAATTTGTCTTTTTCCCCCAGGGCACTAGAATTCTAAGTTACGGCTCTGCGGTGGGGTGTTCTGCACACACACTGTAGCTTTGCTTGTTCCTGTGCACTCCCATCGATGACAGATAACCTGCCTGTCCAGAAAAAGACTGGGTTGGTTGGAATGAGGCGAGTCGGTAATATCAGCTGAAATCTTCCCACTCCTGCTGATCTGGACTTTTATCACATAGTTGGGAGAGCAGTACTAGGCACGTGGAAGGATTTTAGAACAGTGTGACAGGATGGACCGCCTATGCCACCCTGTCTGTGGTTGCTGGGCTTACTTTGCCACTGTTCCCTTTCTTTATCCCAAATGCGCCCTCTAACCGCAGTAGGAGGAGGGGCTTAAGTTCTGCCACCACTGGACTCCTTCCAGGCATCCAGAACCGGGCTCCTTCTGGGTAACTGTTGCTACTAGTGTACCCACTTACTGGTGCACCTGGGCTGGTACCCCTGACCTCTTACTATAGATCAGGGTTGCTGTGGATGGATCCCCCCTGGCCTATCACATTGGCCAGAGTTGCTGGGTAGTGGGCAGAGCCTGTGGTACTGGATGCTGGGTCCACACCTCAGAACAGCCAGAAACGGATTAGATTTGAGTCTAATCTGTAGGTCACAGGAAATACAGCATGGAAGAAGTTGATAAAGCAGGATCTTGAAGCAAGTGATGTTTATTAGCTCCAGTGTCCTGATAAGGACAGATCACACTGGTTGAAGGTACCAGCGATCAGGTCAGATAGAACAATAATGATACATTTCAGTACAAACCAGTGCTTTTATACAGCTTTGGACACAGTCTATCAGGGGGTAAGCCAGCCTCCTGAACTATGTGCTAGTCCCTAAGAAGTCTGAATTATTTTTAGTATCTGGGTACAATATGTTTCCCCAAACATGTATTTAAATGAAATTTATACTTAACAAAATTTACATTTATCTGTGTTCCTTTTCCTTTATCCAGACAGGATACGGGTAACGACTCCATGTTGTGTATTTGAGTGTGGGTCACTCACATTGAATAGAATTAATTAGCCTTAATGAGGACTTCCTCTCGAAGCTACACAACAAACTCCTCAAACAAATGCTTATTGCATCAGACATATACCTCAGAAATGAATGCATTTCCTATACAATGTGCCACACGATACAACAAAACCAGTACATCTGTAATTATATAAATAAGCGTCCTGTGCTATTTCCTTTAAATAAATGTATACAATAAGTTATTTATAAGTGATCCAGCTACAGACGGGGTTGTACGTTTCAGCCAAAACTGACAGCTCAGACTTGGGGAATTACCCGGACCAGAGATAGGTGTACATTTTGGGAATGTCTTGGACTAATGTTAGGGCTGGGGCTTAAATCTTGGACCGGTGTATATTTTTGGTTAAAGTATGGAGTAATATCACATGTAGTTTTAATACGTAAGCCGGTTACATTAATGGTGATTGTTCCAGTTAATGCACATATATAATAGAATAAAATGAACGAGATGCTTTGCAGTTAGGCCAAAATAATGACCGCAAGCCGTCTGTGGTACGGCCATGGGGGAACCGCATGCGGCTGTGCCACCTGGTTGTCCGGCCTTGTGTGTGTGCACTGTTCATCTGATCATCACTTGGGGGTATACTTAATATACTGCGGGTTTGAGAAAGTGGCGATGTTGCCAATCAGATTCTAGTTATCATTTATTTATTGCATTCTACAAAATGACAGCTAGAATCTGATTGGTTGCTATAGGCAACATCTACACTTTTTCAAACCTGCAGATTAGTAAATATAACCCTTGGTCTGTGATAGATCAGACTATTGATTTATTGTGTAACTCTTCTAATCAGTAAGGACAGACATAATAAGAGCTGAATGTGTCACACCGCCAGGGCCGGATTAACCCGAGGTCTAACTGGGCTATAGCCCAGGGGCCTCGGGCATCCAGGGGGGCCTTCAAACTCCTCAGCAGCATTATTGATCGGTCGGGGGCGCCCTGGCCCGATCAATGCTGCTGAGCACTGTCAGTGCAGTCCTCCGTCCCGCCGCACTGTAGTCTGCTTACTGAGGAGATCTCGCGAGAGTTCATGAACTCTCGCGAGATCTCCTCAGTAAGGAGCTTACAGCGCGCCGGGACGGAGGACTGCACTGACAGGTAAGTGCTTGGGGGGGTCCTTGCGGGGGGCGGCGGACGGCTCACATTGGGGGCCTCGCGGGGAATGGAGGGCCTCTTAGCCCAGGGGCCTCCATTCCCTTAATCCGGCCCTGCACACCGCATGAGCGGCACCTGAACTGTTGTCTTACAGTAGGACATCAAACAACCTTCAGACTTTAGAGGCTATAATTTTCTTCCTCCTCCGCAGGGTTCTGGCTCCTGTGGACTGTACTGATCCTCCTCACTTGTTGCTGCGCCTATCGCCACCGCCGCGCCAAACTGCGCCTACAGCATCAACAAAGGCAGCGAGAGATTAACCTTATTGCTTACCACCGTGCCTGCCACTATCCTCCATCTATGCTAGACCTTAGTAAGTGCTCATCCTGTGTATCTATATGTCATTAAATGTCCTCACCCTGCAACGTACATACATGTACATTAGGTTCAGTGTCGGCTGCCTGGGCTGGTGTGAGGCAATTCCAAATTCCCACCCAAGTGTATATATAGCGACAAAGATAACAATAAGATGGCGAAACTCATAGAATAAAAACTGTAAGGATTAATACTTTAACCACTGAAGAGAATTTATTTATTCAAGACTCTGTGCTTTCCCTCTTCTCTTTGTAGGGCAGGACGGTTACTCGGACGCTGTATTCCCTCTTCTGTCTATAGGGTAGGAAGGTTACTCAGACACTGGATCCTCTCTCCTTCTTGTGTCTGTCGAATAGGAGGTTACTCGGACACTGGATCCTCTCTCCCTCTTCTGTCTGTATTGTAGGACAGTTACTCGGACACTGTATTCCCTCTACTGTCTGTAGGGTAGGACGGTTACTAGGACACTGGATCCTCTCTCTCTTCTGTCTGTATTGTAGGACAGTTACTAGGATGCTGGATCCTCTCTCCCTCTTCTGTCTGTATTGTAGGACAGTTACTAGGATGCTGGATCCTCTCTCCCTCTTCTGTCTGTATTGTAGGACAGTTACTAGGATGCTGGATCCTCTCTCCCTCTTCTGTCTGTAGGGTAGGACAGTTACTAGGATGCTGGATCCTCTCTCCCTCTTCTGTCTGTAGGGTAGGACAGTTACTAGGATGCTGGATCCTCTCTCCCTCTTCTGTCTGTAGGGTAGGACAGTTACTAGGATGCTGGATCCTCTCTCCCTCTTCTGTCTGTAGGGTAGGACAGTTACTAGGATGCTGGATCCTCTCTCCCTCTTCTGTCTGTATTGTAGGACAGTTACTAGGATGCTGGATCCTCTCTCCCTCTTCTGTCTGTATTGTAGGACAGTTACTAGGATGCTGGATCCTCTCTCCCTCTTCTGTCTGTATTGTAGGACAGTTACTAGGATGCTGGATCCTCTCTCCCTCTTCTGTCTGTAGGGTAGGACAGTTACTAGGATGCTGGATCCTCTCTCCCTCTTCTGTCTGTAGGGTAGGACAGTTACTAGGATGCTGGATCCTCTCTCCCTCTTCTGTCTGTAGGGTAGGACAGTTACTAGGATGCTGGATCCTCTCTCCCTCTTCTGTCTGTAGGGTAGGACAGTTACTAGGATGCTGGATCCTCTCTCCCTCTTCTGTCTGTAGGGTAGGACAGTTACTAGGATGCTGGATCCTCTCTCCCTCTTCTGTCTGTAGGGTAGGACAGTTACTAGGATGCTGGATCCTCTCTCCCTCTTCTGTCTGTAGGGTAGGACAGTTACTAGGATGCTGGATCCTCTCTCCCTCTTCTGTCTGTAGGGTAGGACAGTTACTAGGATGCTGGATCCTCTCTCCCTCTTCTGTCTGTATTGTAGGACGGTTACTAGGATGCTGGATCCTCTCTCCCTCTTCTGTCTGTAGGGTAGGACAGTTACTAGGATGCTGGATCCTCTCTCCCTCTTCTGTCTGTATTGTAGGACGGTTACTAGGATGCTGGATCCTCTCTCCCTCTTCTGTCTGTATTGTAGGACGGTTACTAGGATGCTGGATCCTCTCTCCCTCTTCTGTCTGTATTGTAGGACGGTTACTAGGATGCTGGATCCTCTCTCCCTCTTCTGTCTGTATTGTAGGACAGTTACTAGGATGCTGGATCCTCTCTCCCTCTTCTGTCTGTATTGTAGGACAGTTACTAGGATGCTGGATCCTCTCTCCCTCTTCTGTCTGTAGGGTAGGACAGTTACTCGGACACTGGATCCTCTCCCTCTTCTGTCTGTATTGTAGGACAGTTACTAGGATGCTGGATCCTCTCTCCCTCTTCTGTCTGTAGGGTAGGACAGTTACTCGGACACTGGATCCTCTCTCCCTCTTCTGTCTGTATTGTAGGACAGTTACTAGGATGCTGGATCCTCTCTCCCTCTTCTGTCTGTAGGGTAGGACAGTTACTCGGACACTGGATCCTCTCTCCCTCTTCTGTCTGTATTGTAGGACAGTTACTAGGATACTGGATCCTCTCTCTCTTCTGTCTGTAGGGTAGGACATTTACTCGGACGCTGTATTTCCTCTACTGTCTGTAGGGTAGGATGGTTACTCGGACGGTGGATCCTCTCTCTCTTCTGTCTGTATTATAGGACGGTTACTCGGACACTGGATCCTCTCCCTCTTCTGTCTGTAGGGTAGGACGGTTACTCTGATGCTAGATCCTCTCTCCCTCTTCTGTCTGTAGGGTAGGACAGTTACTCTGATGCTAGATCCTCTCTCCCTCTTCTGTCTGTAGGGTAGGACAGTTACTCGGACGCTGTATTCCCTCTACTGTCTGTAGGGTAGGACAGTTACTCGGACGCTGTATTCCCTCTACTGTCTGTAGGGTAGGACGGTTACTCTGATGCTAGATCCTCTCTCCCTCTTCTGTCTGTAGGGTAGGACGGTTACTCTGATGCTAGATCCTCTCTCCCTCTTCTGTCTGTAGGGTAGGACGGTTACTCTGATGCTAGATCCTCTCTCCCTCTTCTGTCTGTAGGGTAGGACGGTTACTCTGATGCTAGATCCTCTCTCCCTCTACTGTCTGTAGGGTAGGACGGTTACTCTGATGCTAGATCCTCTCTCCCTCTTCTGTCTGTAGGGTAGGACAGTTACTCGGACACTGGATCCTCTCCCTCTTCTGTCTGTAGGGTAGGACGGTTACTCTGATGCTAGATCCTCTCTCTCTTCTGTCTGTAGGGTAGGACAGTTACTCGGACGCTGTATTCCCTCTACTGTCTGTAGGGTAGGATGGGTATCTTCAGTCAACTGAATTCAGACATACTATTACTATAATAAATATTGATAGATTGCACTAGAAATAATATTATTTACAATTACATTAATGACATTAGTTGAATGGTTTTATTTTAGTGAATAAATATATTCATGACACACACATTTTTGATGCCTGGGATCACATTGTCCGCTTCTCCTTCTGCTTTCTTATTTTCTTTGTCTTTCTCTCCTCAGGGGTGTTGTCGTCCTTTAAACTTCCAGCCTATGAAGAAGTTGCACATCGACCCACTACCCCTCCTCCTCCCTACAATTCCATCCTTACCCAGCTGGGGCTGCCCTCTTCCTCACCACCTCCACCCTCCGATCCTCCCTCCCTCACTCCCAGCTCTGATCACTCAAGCAGTTGCTCTTGTAGCTCGGGGTGCATGCTGTCTAGGAGTAGCTCATTCTCCGTCCAGGTGACAGATGAGACGGTCACCAGCCTGGGAAGTACAGCCAGCGAGGAAGAAGGGAGCTGGGAACAGAGTCCGGAAGAGGAGGGGGCTTGTGGCAGTGACCATACTCTTCACAAGCAGACGGCCTTCTCCTCGTATGTGGATTTCTTTGACGGTCACCACTGCTGGGTCATTGAGGAGGTGGATGAGGAAACTGAGGAAGAACCTTACAGACAGAGGAGACTAACTGGGGATTCGGGGATAGAGGTATGTCTCTGCCAGGTGAAGGGTGATGATGACGGAGAAGACACAGGAATGCTACACGACAATCCGGCCTGTGCACAGCGGAGCAAATCTGCAGAGTCTCTAGTCGAAAAGGGAGACCCTGAACCAAATTCACCAGTCCAGCCAGTGTGATCGAAGGAGGAGAGGCGGCAAGATTCTGTAATCCATCCCAGAGGAGGGGCAACTGAGGGAACGGGCAACTGAATTACCCAGTCTAAGTGGGGGGGAGAGGCAAACTGAATTACCCAGTCTATATGAGAAAGCGGCATTGAATTACCCAGACTAAGCGGGGGGCGGGGGGGGGCATCTGAATTACCCAGTCTAAGCTGGGGGAAAGGGGCATCTGAATAACCCAGTCCAATGGAGGAGTGTCTGAACTACCCAGGTCAGGTGAGGGGAGGATCATCTTAGTGACCCAGTCCAAGGGAGGGGGGGGGGGGGGTCGCATCCTAGAGGAGAGTCAATTGCATTACCCAGTCCAAGCGAGAGGAGGGAAAAATAATTTACTCATGCCATTTAGGGGGAGGGGGCATCTGAACTACCCCCTCCCAGCGTAGGGAGGGACATCTGAATTATCCAGTCCCTCTGGGGTAGGGCAATTGAACTTTCCAGGTCATGGGAGGGGAGACTGATATTCCCAGTCCAACCAAGAGAGGGACAGCATCTTAATGTGGGAGGTGATTACTGGAACGGAATGAAATTGCGTTGGATGGAGAATAAGTTATCATGTGATGATGGACACCATGGGAGTTGTTGTTCTTGTGGTGGTGATGAGAGACCAGCGGAGATAATTCTGAGCCAGGTACAATTAAGACTTTGCCCCACACAGAATGCCTGACACAAGGGGTTTAAACTGATTTGGAGCGAATTTAAAATGTGATTGACAGGAGCTATAGCAGATGAACTCTCATATTGAAAGCAGGTGATGTCTGGTGCCCCCTAAGCCCACCCCGGGTGTCTGGGGTCTCTGCCATGAGCTTTCTCATCGTTCCTTCCTAATATCTGCTTTTTATGGCCAGTAATGGTGAATTATACGCTTGCCGAGTGGTGGGAATATATATACAATGGAGCGTGTGTTAACACCAAATAAAACTATGTTTACAGTAAAGTGCCTGCTCCTGTTATTGGAAGCCCCGCTCAGTGTGTCTGGTATAGGAAGCCCCGCTCAGTGTGTCTGGTATAGGAAGCCCCGCTCAGTGTGTCTGGTATAGGAAGCCCCGCTCAGTGTGTCTGGTATAGGAAGCCCCGCTCAGTGTGTCTGGTATAGGAAGCCCCGCTCAGTGTGTCTGATATAGGAAGCCCCGCTCAGTGTGTCTGGTATAGGAAGCCCCGCTCAGTGTGTCTGGTATAGGAAGCCCCGCTCAGTGTGTCTGGTATAGGAAGCTCCGCTCAGTGTGTCTGGTATAGGAAGCTCCGCTCAGTGTGTCTGGTATAGGAAGCCCCGCTCAGTGTGTCTGGTATAGGAAGCCCCGCTCAGTGTGTCTGGTATAGGAAGCCCCGCTCAGTGTGTCTGGTATAGGAAGCCCCGCTCAGTGTGTCTGGTATAGGAAGCCCCGCTCAGTGTGTCTGGTATAGGAAGCCCCGCTCAGTGTCTCTGGCCCTGTTATTGGTAGCCGAATCTTAGCACACGACATGTGTCTGTGTATGCAGAAGTCTGTATTTCTGACATGCCAGGGTGTTATGATTGGGGTTATTTGTCGGTGTATACACGGTCAGTGCTTACAGCACCGTTAATACGTACTACACCTGTGTAAGAACAGTAACTTAGAATATAATTTTTGGGCTCCTCTAGATTTCTCCTCGTTTTAGTTTTTTTCTTTTGTTGTAATAATGTATAATCATAATATGATTATATCCCAATCCTGTCTAAATCCTTTTATTTCTTCAGTCAACTATACCAATTGGCCACATTGAAGCCACTGACCAGTGAAGTGAATAACATTGATTGTATTGCTATAATGACACCAGTCAGCAAGTGAACGGTCAGTTCTTCAAGTTGATGTGTTAAAAGCAGGAAAAATGGGCAAACGTAACGATCTGACAACTGTGACAAGGGCCAAATTGTGATGGCTAGACGACTGGGTCAGAGCATCTCCAAAACGAGCAGCCTTGTGGGGGTGTTCCCGGTATACAGTGGTTAGTACCTACCAACAGTGGTCTAAGTTCCACAGAAGAGCTACTGTAGCACAAATTTCTGAAACAGTTAATGCTGGCTATGGTAGAAATGGGTCAGAACACACAGAGCATCGCAGCTTGCTGCGTAGCCCCACACTGGTCAAAGTGCTCATGCAACTGTACAGCACCAACAGGGCATGTGAGGGCCAGACCTGTACCCTGGAGCAGTGGAAGAAGGTGGCCTGGTCTAATGAATCATGTTTTCTTTTACACCATGTGGATGGCTGGGTGCTTTGGGGGAGAGATGGTATCAGGATGCACTATGGGAAGAAGGCAGCAGGAGGAGGCAGTGTGATGCTTTGGGCAATGTTCTGCTGAGAAACCTTGGGTCCTGACATTCATGTGGATGTTACTATGACACGTACAACCTACCTAAACATTGTCAGAGACCAAGTACACCTCTTCATGGCAGCGGTATTCCCTGATGGCAGTGGCCTCTTTCAGCAGGATAATGCCCCCTGCCACACAGAAATTGTTCAGGAATGGTTTGAGGAACATGACAAAGAGTTCAAGGTGTTGACTTGGCCTCCAAATCCCCCAGATCTCAATCCGATCAAGCATCTGTGGGATGTGCTGGAAAAACAAGTCCGAGCCATGGAGGCCTCACCTCACTTACATGACTTAAGTCCTGGTGCCAGATACCACAGGGCACCTTCAGGTCTTATGGAGTCCATGACTCAACGGGTCAGAGCTGTTTAGGCAGCATGAGGGGGACCTACACAATATTAGGCAGGTGGTTTTAATGCTGTGGCTGATCAGTGTATATCTGCTGGATGTTTGTCCTCTTTTAGTAAAATATGTTGGCTGAGGTCGTAAAGGAGATCTCAGAATCAGTTCCTGGGCGTCCTGATTGTCAGTGTGATTATTTTCTTTTGGGGGCAAACTCTTTTGGGGCCACAGAACAATGGCATATTGATACTTTGGTTCTATGCTAAAATAAACAATTGAACACCAATACATTCCCCTGGTGGCTCATACATTAAAATGTAGGTTCCATGGCATTGTTCTATACATTCCTAACACACAGCTTAATATTTAATCATTGAAATATCCCACCTACCAGTAGAGATCAATTGTGTCATCTGCAAATTGACCTTCCTTCCACACCTTCTGCTTCACCTCTTACCCAAGTGAAGAGAACATGCCCTGTAGGACCTCGTGGCACAACCTTTCAACAAACACCATAGACTATAGGAGTCTGCACCTTGGTGGCCCAGTTTATGGGGTGTGGAGAACAGGATCGGGCAGCGCTGGGACTTCTCACGGAAACTTTAGGCAGAATTGATGTGAACCCTGCGACAGAGCGGCTGAGAGGAGGGGACGGTTGGAGATCGGAGAGCAGCAGCGATGGAGCCGCTTCCTATTGCTCTTCCTGGGATGCCGTTGAATCCAGAGGGCATCTTCAATATAATCCTGTGAATTAGTTTGGGCTTGAGATTTAAAGACAAAGGGCCGGAGTCATTAAGGAGAACAAAACAAAAAAAGTTTTCTCTGGGACAAACCATGTTACAATCCAAGTGGTGAAAATTATTTTATTATTTTGCACATGAGGAAAGTACTGTCTGATATTTCGTGTAGCACAAATACATGATAGCTTTATAGTTACACTGACATTTAAAGTTGATCTAGGACATGGCCTACTCCAACTATAAATATGTCCCTACATTTTAAATTTACCTTCCCCTCCAATGTAACATGCCAAGATGCACAGTTACTCCTTTATATGCTTTACTTTCCTTAATGACCGAAATGTCCCAGACCTAGGCTAGGGCACTGGAGAATCTGAGACAGCTCTGGATGTATGTGGTCGGGTTGAACACCAACCGTATTCCTAAAAAGTAGAAGTCGCGATCCACACCGATCTTTGTGATATATGAGGTGGTTTACTCCATGTTCCAACGTGTAGAAAGGTTATAAAGGAGAGCTGGAAGCCCATGACTGAGAGTAATGTCACTACCTCCCAGTGTTGGGTAACACGTCTCATAATAGATATTAAACAATAAACATCACAGCTGAACTAAGGTTGTGTTCCCGTAGATCTGGTGTGATGACTACTGGGTACTACTGACTAGTACTACGCCAATTTCCCACTGCCTGCGGCAATTTTAATTTGTTTTAGATCTGTGAGAAGATGACGGTGCGGGAGGTTGGGCACTGAGCTGGACTAAAGTGTAGCCATCTCCCCGCCATACCGATTCTTGTACCAGCATTGTTCTACCGGTACCCTGTATTCTCCTGTAGCGGTGTTCTGGCATTTTTCTGCCTGTACCCTGTATTCTCCCTGGAGCGGTGTTCCGACAATGGTTTCCCTATAGCCATGTTCCAGCATTGTTCTGCCTGTTCCCTGTATTCCCCCTGTAGCAGTATTCTGGCATTGTTCTGCCTGTACCCTGTATTCTCCCTGGAGCGGTGTTCCAGCATTGTTCTGCCTGTACCCTGTATTCTCCCTGGAGCGGTGTTCCGGCATTGTTCTGCCTGTACCCTGGATTCTCCCTGTAACGGTGTTCTGGCATTGTTCTGCCTGTACTCTGTATTCACCCTGGAGCGGTGTTCCGTCATTGTTCTGCCTGTAGCAGTGTTCCGGCATTGTTCTGCCTGTTCCCTGTATTCTGCCTGTAGCGGTGTTGCTGGCATTGTTTCCCCTGGAGCAGTATTTCGGCATTGTTCTCCCTGGAGCGGCGTTTCGGCATTGTTCTCCCTGTAGCGGTATTCCGACATTGTTCTACCTGTACCCTGCATTCTCCTGTAGTGGTGTTCCGGCATTGTTCTACCTGTAGCGGTGTTCCGGCATTGTTCTGCCTGTACTCTGTATTTTCTTTTCTTTTTTTTTACTTTTTTTTTTTAATTTCTTTATTGAAGAATGTCAAACATGTACACATCATTAAATAAATTAGAACAAAGATATGTTTATACTTAATAATCATGAACCATGGCACATAGTATGAGGAAAGTCGTCATCTGTGAGTTACTGAAGTGAACTATAAATATGATATTACACATAAGATACAAAAGCCAGGAGAGACCGGGGCAACACAAGCACTCTCCTAGTCCAGAAAGATAGGTGGGTCTTGCATGAATATTCTAGTTTCATACCAAAGGGTGTGTTGAAAACATTTTTGTATTTGTTCTCTCAGCGGGACTGATAAAGTGTCAAAAATGTGTATTTTGTTTTTTGGAGGGAGGCTTCCAACCAGTCCATTTTCATGGCAAAGAACAATTTTTCTTTAAAGAGGTCCAGTGTGGGGGATGTGCTCTGGATCCACATGTGGAGGATGCATTTTCTTGCCACTGCCGAAATAATCAGCGGCAGACGTCTGCCACCTCTGGATGTGCGGGTATTTGGTGGGAGAATGCCCAATATAGCCCAGTCTGGTATGAAAGGGAGATAATTTACCAGATCAGCAGTAGCGAACCTCCACACGCGTATCCAGAACCCTCCAATAACCGGACATCCCCAGAAATAATGAAACCACTCTGCCCCTCCCATCCCACATTTAGGACACCTATCATTATCTGACAGACCCATAGCCAATCTGCGATGTGGAGATATATATCCCCTGTGAAATATGTTGAGGAATATTTCTACATATGTAGAGGCTGGGAGTAATCTGATCGAGATGTTTAAGTTTTTAAGCAAAATTTCATTAGTTAAGTGCGGGAATGTCAATAACCATTGAGCAAGGCCCGAGCGTATGGTAGAATAGTCTATGTTGTTTCTCAGGAGTCTATAATGAATTGAAATAGCTTTTTGTTTGGGGGATTTAGAGAGTAGTATATTGTCTAATGGGTTATCCCAATCTATGTCTGAGAAAAAAACAATTAGGCTCTTGACATAATGTTGGGCTTGGAGAAATGTCGTTCCGCAAGGGCCTAGAAATGGAAATTTTTCACTAGCTTGGGCATAACGCAATGGTTTCTTGGTTGATTTATCCATCAATTGACCCACAGAGTATAGACCCTGTTGTTCTCATGTCTTAAAGGGACGAGCCGCCATGCCTACTCTGTATTTTCTGTATTCTCGCTGGAACAGTTCCGGCATTGTTCTGCCTGTAGCGGTGTTCTGGCATTGTTCTGCCTGTAGCGGTGTTCTGGCATTGTTCTGTCTGTACCCTGTATGCTCTCTGTAGCGGTGTTCCGGCATTGTTCTGCCTGTAGCGGTGTTCTGGCATTGTTCTGTCTGTACCCTGTATGCTCTCTGTAGCGGTGTTCCGGCATTGTTCTGCCTGTACCCTGTATTCTCCCTGTAGCAGTGTTCTGGCATTGTTCTACCTGTACCCTGTATTCTCCTGTAGCGGTGTTCCGGCATTGTGCTGCCTGTACCCTGTATTCTCCCTGTAGCAGTGTACCGGCATTGTTCTGCCTGTAGCGGTGCTCCGGCATTGTTCTGCCTGTACCCTGTATTCTCCCTGTAGCAGTGTTCCGGCATTGTTCTACCTGTACCCTGTATTCTGCCTGTAGTGGTGTTCTGGCATTTTTCAACCTGTAGCCGTATTCCGGCAATGTTCTGCCTGTACTCTGTACTCTGTATTCTCTCTGGAGTGGTGTTCCGGCATTGTTCTACCTGTACCCTGTATTCTCCCTGTAGCAGTGTTCCGGCATTGTTCTACCTGTACCCTGTATTCTGCCTGTAGCGGTGTTCTGGCATTGTTCTGCCTGTACCCTGTATTCTCCCTGCAGCAGTGTTCTGGCATTTTTCAACCTGTAGCCGTTTTCCGGCAATGTTCTGCCTGTAGCGGTGTTCTGGCATTGTTCTGTCTGTAGCGGTGTTTTGGCATTGTTCTGTCTGTAGCAATGTTCTGGAATTGTTCTGCCTGTACCCTGTATTCTCCCTGTAGCAGTGTTCCGGTATTGTTCTGCCTGTACCCTGTATTCTCCCTGCAGCAGTGTTCTGGCATTTTTCAACCTGTAGCCGTATTCCGGCAATGTTCTGCCTGTATCAGTGTTCTGGCATTGTTCTGCCTGTAGCGGTGTTCTGGAATTGTTCTGCCTGTACTCTGTATTCTCCCTGTAGCAGTGTTCCGGTATTGTTCTCCCTGTAGCAGTGTTCCGGCATTGTTCTACCTGTATCCTGTATTCTCCCTGTAGCAGTGTTCCGGTATTGTTCTCCCTGTAGCAGTGTTCCGGTATTGTTCTGCCTGTATCAGTGTTCTGGCATTGTTCTGTCTGTAGCAATGTTCTGGAATTGTTCTGCCTGTACTCTGTATTCTCCCTGTAGCAGTGTTCCGGTATTGTTCTCCCTGTAGCAGTGTTCCGGTATTGTTCTGCTTGTAGCAGTGTTCCGGCATTGTTCTGCCTGTACCCTGTATTCTCCCTGCAGCAGTGTTCTGGCATTTTTCAACCTGTAGCCGTTTTCCGGCAATGTTCTGCCTGTAGCGGTGTTCTGGCATTGTTCTGCCTGTAGCGGTGTTCTGGCATTGTTCTGTCTGTAGCAATGTTCTGGAATTGTTCTGCCTGTACTCTGTATTCTCCCTGTAGCAGTGTTCCGGTATTGTTCTCCCTGTAGCAGTGTTCCGGTATTGTTCTCCCTGTAGCAGTGTTCCGGCATTGTTCTACCTGTATCCTGTATTCTCCCTGTAGCAGTGTTCCGGTATTGTTCTGCCTGTATCGGTGTTCTGGCATTGTTCTGCCTGTATCGGTGTTCTGGCATTGTTCTGCCTGTAGCGGTGTTCTGGCATTGTTCTGTCTGTAGCAATGTTCTGGAATTGTTCTGCCTGTACCCTGTATTCTACCTGTAGCAGTGTTCCGGTATTGTTCTGCCTGTAGCGGTGTTCCTGCATTGTTCTACCTGTACCCTGTATTCTCCCTGCAGCAGTGTTCTGGCCTTTTTCAACCTGTAGCCGTATTCCGGCAATGTTCTGCCTGTATCGGTGTTCTGGCATTGTTCTGCCTGTAGCGGTGTTCTGGCATTGTTCTGTCTGTAGCAATGTTCTGGAATTGTTCTGCCTGTACTCTGTATTCTCCCTGTAGCAGTGTTCCGGTATTGTTCTGCCTGTAGCAGTGTTCCGGCATTGTTCTACCTGTATCCTGTATGCTTCCTGTAGCAGTGTTCCGGTATTGTTCTCCCTGTAGCAGTGTTCCGGTATTGTTCTCCCTGTAGCAGTGTTCCGGCATTGTTCTGCCTGTATCGGTGTTCTGGCATTGTTCTGTCTGTAGCAATGTTCTGGAATTGTTCTGCCTGTACTCTGTATTCTCCCTGTAGCAGTGTTCCGGTATTGTTCTCCCTGTAGCAGTGTTCCGGTATTGTTCTCCCTGTAGCAGTGTTCCGGCATTGTTCTACCTGTATCCTGTATTCTCCCTGTAGCAGTGTTCCGGTATTGTTCTCCCTGTAGCAGTGTTCCGGTATTGTTCTCCCTGTAGCAGTGTTCCGGCATTGTTCTGCCTGTAGCGGTGTTCTGGCATTGTTCTGCCTGTAGCGGTGTTCTGGCATTGTTCTGTCTGTAGCAATGTTCTGGAATTGTTCTGCCTGTACTCTGTATTCTCCCTGTAGCAGTGTTCCGGTATTGTTCTGCCTGTAGCAGTGTTCCGGTATTGTTCTCCCTGTAGCAGTGTTCCGGTATTGTTCTCCCTGTAGCAGTGTTCCGGCATTGTTCTGTCTGTAGCGGTGTTCTGGCATTGTTCTGCCTGTAGCGGTGTTCTGGCATTGTTCTGTCTGTAGCAATGTTCTGGAATTGTTCTGCCTGTACCCTGTATTCTCCCTGTAGCAGTGTTCCGGTATTGTTCTGCCTGTAGCGGTGTTCCTGCATTGTTCTACCTGTACCCTGTATTCTCCCTGCAGCAGTGTTCTGGCCTTTTTCAACCTGTAGCCGTTTCCCGGCAATGTTCTGCCTGTAGCGGTGTTCTGGCATTGTTCTGCCTGTAGCGGTGTTCTGGCATTGTTCTGCCTGTAGCGGTGTTCTGGCATTGTTCTGCCTGTAGCGGTGTTCTGGCATTGTTCTGTCTGTAGCAATGTTCTGGAATTGTTCTGCCTGTACTCTGTATTCTCCCTGTAGCAGTGTTCCGGTATTGTTCTCACTGTAGCAGTGTTCCAGTATTATTCTCCCTGTAGCAGTGTTCCTGCATTGTTCTACCTGTACCCTGTATTCTCCCTGCAGCAGTGTTCTGGCCTTTTTCAACCTGTAGCCATATTCCGGCAATGTTCTGCCTGTAGCGGTGTTCTGGCATTGTTCTGCCTGTAGCGGTGTTCTGGCATTGTTCTGCCTGTAGCGGTGTTCTGGCATTGTTCTGTCTGTAGCAATGTTCTGGAATTGTTCTGCCTGTACCCTGTATTCTCCCTGTAGCAGTGTTCCGGTATTGTTCTGCCTGTAGCGGTGTTCCGGCATTGTTCTACCTGTACCCTGTATTCTCCCTGCAGCAGTGTTCTGGCCTTTTTCAACCTGTAGCCATATTCCGGCAATGTTCTGCCTGTATCGGTGTTCTGGCATTGGTCTGCCTGTAGCGGTGTTCTGGCATTGTTCTGTCTGTAGCAATGTTCTGGAATTGTTCTGCCTGTACTCTGTATTCTCCCTGTAGCAGTGTTCCGGTATTGTTCTCCCTGTAGCAGTGTTCCGGTATTGTTCTCCCTGTAGCAGTGTTCCGGTATTGTTCTGCCTGTAGCAGTGTTCCGGTATTGTTCTGCCTGTATCGGTGTTCTGGCATTGTTCTGTCTGTAGCAATGTTCTGGAATTGTTCTGCCTGTACTCTGTATTCTCCCTGTAGCAGTGTTCCGGTATTGTTCTGCCTGTAGCGGTGTTCTCCCTGTGCCTACGTCCTGGCACTGCTCTGCTAGTACTATGTTATAGCACTGTGCTTGTTGTGTCCGTTCTGTTTTTAAGGACCATCTGGAAGATGTGGGGCATTGCTGAGTGCCCATGTCTCCAGCTCCTCTTAAGGATATGTTGGGTTCCCACTTTTAAGGAGTAATACAATCTAAATATAGTAAAGTAGGTTATATAACCAGTCCTGGAAACTGTAGCATTCCTAGAATAGGTCATTTTCTCCTATGTTCTTCATATCACCTTCTGAAGGTGTGGTTGATCTTACAGATATTTGGTAGATATGTACCTGCAGTGTGTTTCTATTGCTGGATCTGCGTCCCCTTACTTTCATAAATAGCCAGCTGAGCTGTAATATGAGTGTTCCAGCCTTATTATAACATTACAGAGGTGCTGGAGGAGCATTGTTCTGTCTGTACCTGTGTCCCGGAACTGTAAATATATCAAACTCTTACAGATCGGCCCGTTTTGCATATATTACACATATTTAAGCCCTAATAAAAACTCCATGGAAGTGATGTCTGCCATTAAACTCTTTTTTATAGGACGCTCTTGTGAGCAGAGTCTTCTTGTTTCGGTTTGTACTATTATGTCATGTCTGTGTACCTCCTAAAAACAATACAGCACTATGTACAATGATGGATCTTTATAAATACCGGATAATAATGACAGAATTTGGCTGTGAGTTTTCTAAGACAAATCTCATGCTCACTGAAGATGAATGACAGCAGAGTACGTTTTCCATGCCACCTCTTACTTTGTCTCAATGGTAAACTCAAACGACCCTGGTCTATCGGGGGACACAGCAGAGGAACATTATCTTCTCTACCAAATCACAAAACCACTTCTCATACCCTTTCTGGTTCCAAGTCACTGGTGAGTGGTCACCCCAATCACTTCTGTACTCACCTTGTTATAAGGAGGAGACCACAACTAGGTGGCCACATTAAGCATTTATTTATTCTCTTATATTTAATATCTACCATGAAGCTCCTGTTGACAGGGATTGCTGAGGGGCAATTGTCTGGCCACAAATTGTAACTTGTACAGCTAGGTGCAAGACATTGGCCTCTTATAAGAACATGATCGTAGAGAGATTAAGACTGGAAACAGCTTCAGCTCCAATATCTTCACGTCCGATGCCCTCAAATGTTTATTATGTATTGGTTGAGGCCCTGGTGTATATTATGTAACATGCTAGAGGTGCTACAGCCATTGCCATGAGAATCCAGGGAACCACCACACGGAAATGAGGTAATATGGAAAACTACTGAGTTGCTTTTGGAGACATTACTGATAATGACTAGGAAACAACTCGTGTAGTAAGGTAACCACAGATACGGCATTTCAGCATAATATGTGGCATTTATCGTATACTGGTAATGATGGGGCTGGAACGTTATATTCATGTGCATAAACTGGATTTTCCATCTTATTTGTTTATTATTAGACCGGATAATTGTCCTGTTGGTCACATGAAAAACCACCTTTATCCTACTTTAGCGAGTCAGCTCTGGGATATTTGAAAGTAAAATACCAGACACACATGGGAGAGGGATGGGAGGTTTTATTTCATCACACGTGTACAAAGCAGAGCTTGTGCCTGAACCAGCCGGGCACAGATGACACGGATGGAGGATTCTTGTACCAAGCATCTCTTCCTGATGAGAGATGGTTTAATCTGAGCTGGATTTCCAGCCAATGACCACAGTATGAACACAGAATCAGCTGCCCTGCACGGTCTCTTTACTTTCCACACCAGTGCAATTGAAGAATTGTCATTGCTGTCTGAGACACATTTCATAAGACTGTCCCACTGCCAACACCCCCCAGTTAAACTGCTGCCTTCTTAGTACTCTTCTGCCATGACGAGGACAACTAGGGAGCTCCAGCCCGTGAATGGGAAGCAGCCTTGTCCACGCCCTGTTTGGTCATTATACTGCTCCCATAAGTAACCAGTTTCCTTGTATTGTCTGTATAGATTAGCTACAAGGTTCACCCTCAGCTCCCTGTACAAACTTGCAGCTCTATTCTGGTGTGGACCTTCTATTTGGCCATATTTATGCAATGCCCTCAGCACCAGGTAGTTCATATTAATCCATATGGGTCCCCTCCAGTAGGGAAGATCATGCTCTGTGTTACGTTGCATGTACAGGGAGCTGCTCTTAGACAGGGAGCGTATACCATACGGGGTCCAGAGCTTGTCAGCATCTCTCAAATCTTCTAACAGGTGTCCAAGCCGAGGAGAGTTAGGAGATAATATCTGTAGGAGGAAGGGGAACAGGGATACGTACCCCAGAGCTCTCACAAACTGCAACTTTGGGGGTTTTCTCACAACTCTTATTAACCCTGGCGGAGATACTGTCTGGGAATTCTGTCCAGTAACTGCTCGTGGTCGCTCCCTTTCCAAGACCACACGCTGCGTGTGGTTCCCATAATCTGCATATGCTCCAAGTTTCTCAGCCCAATGGAGCTGGTCCAGTAAAGAATTGTCCGACAGCACCATCTGAGACTCCTTATATCGACTTCCATCTTCTCCTAGTAACTTGCATATGTCAGCCATCACTTCGGATGCCAAAGCCATCCAGCAGCGCAGGTCCACATGACGCTCATCATCAGATGGATGTGATGCCCTTGGATAATCATCCAGGCCAGATGTCAAAGTCTTTGGGTTTAAAAAACGTACAGTGTCCTTGTCCCGACCCCGCCAGCGGTAAGTATATGGTAGAGGTCCATTCTGAGTCTCATTGAACCAGTTATACCAGGTCTGCAAACGAGGAAAGGCAAGACGAAGAAACCACAACCCTTCTACACCAGCATCTTTACTCTCCAGTAGCTGCCGCAGGGCCAGGAACAGAGTTGGTGGATTGGCATTTTCATCCCACTGAATGACAAACTCAGCTGGCACTTTGCTGCGAGACTCAGGGCCCAGAATCTGTTCCCGGGGTATCCAACCATCTGCGTTCATTAGGTCCAGCCAATGACTCAGAGACTGCCAAGCCAGAGTGGGGTTCCATCGTGCAATGAGCAACAAGTGGAAACCCTCATCCCAAAGGAAACCACGGGGAAAGAAAGAGCGAGACGGGACTGCTGTGTAAAGGGGAGATGGTGGATAGGCAACAGGTTCTGGGTTGTGTTGGGACTGGATTAATGAGCTACCATAGAAGTAGCCCATCCCACCCAACATGTTTGAGAGAGCAGCTTGAGAAAATGCTACCTGTTCTGGGATGAATCCTTTCTCCTCCAGTTGAAAAGTCTTCTGAAAATGCTCTGCCATATTTCTCCTGTGCTTTTCCAACTCAGTGGTCAGAGCCCTGCCCGATAGGGAAACTGGGCGCTGTAGGAAACTGTCTGATTCAAAGAGCATCTCAATCTGGAAGGGAAGGTACATGGTGACTTGGTGAATTACAAGCTGTGAGTGATCCGATCCAGGTTGAGGAGGTGGGCGGTAGGTATCGAGGCCAAAATAACGTTGCTTGTTGCCAGACCCACTAGAAAGATGAGTGAAGCGATTGCTCATACTGCTACGCACAACGTCTGTGATGTGATGAAGACCATGGCAAACTGTGACGAGGTGGTTATAGCTGTGAGAGGAGAAGAAATGATTAAATTCAATGACTCATCAAGGAAATAACAAGAGATTACATGGGCAGTTAATCAGAAAGTGAAAGAGAAAACACATAATCGGGGACCCAGAACTGCAGAGAAGTGTTATATCTGAAGAAATGCTGCAGAGGAGCCATCATATCTACTACCTGACCCAGTGCTGCAGAGGAGCAGCCATATCTACTATCCGATTCAATGCTGCAGAGGAGCCATCATATCTACTACCACCTCTAAATTACTTAAGTGGAATGTCTGCAACCGCTTCTCCAGACACCTCTTGTACAACTCCCTACTGGAACCTCTCCAATCCGGTTTCGGCCCCCTCCACTCCACTGAAACTGCCCTGGCCAAAGTTACTGATGATCTTCTCTCTGCTAAATCCAGGGGTCTCTTCTCCCTGCTCATACTCCTGGACCTCTCCGCGGCCTTTGACACTATGGACCACCTCCTACTGTTGCAGACCGTTCTCTCTCTCAGCCTCTCTGGCTTTGTCCTCAATTGGTTCACCTCATACCTCACAAACCACTCCTCTGTCTCTACGTCTGGTTCTTCCTCCTGCATCCTCACTCTAGGAATCTCTCAGGGCTCTGTTCTCGGCCCTCTTCTCTTTTCGCTCTATACTACCTCCCTGGGTGCTCTCATCTCTTCCGTCGGTCTCCATTATCACCTATACGCTGATGACATTCAACTCTACATCTCTTCTCCTGATCTTTCCTCCCCTCTCCTTTCTCGTATATCTAACTGTCTCTCCAACAGCTCCTCTTGGATGTCCTCACACTTTCTCAAAATTAACATTGCTAAAACTGGAGTCATTGCCTTCCCACCTTCTAGATTCTCATCCCACCATGATCTCTGTATCATCGTTAACACCACCACCATCTCTTCTGTCCTTCAACTCTGCCTGGGCGTCACCTTCGACTCATCCCTCTCTTTTGCCCCCCACATTCAATTCTTACCCAATCCTGTCACTTTCAACTACGCAACATTGCCTGCACCCGGCCCTTCCTATCTCAGGATGCCACTAAAACTATTGTCCATGCACTCATTTCCTGTCTTGATTACCATAATCATCTTCACACCGGCCTCCCCCACTGCCACCTCGACCCCCTTCGATCTATATTCAACGCGTCTGTGAGACTCATCTTTCTCTCCCAACGCTCTTCTTTTGCCGCCCTTCTCTTCCTTGCTTTACACTGGCTCCCTTTCCCCTACAGAATCCTTTTCAAGCTCCTCATCTACAAGGCCCTCTCCCACTCCACTGCCCCATATATCTCCAACCTCCTCTCCATTCACACTCCCTCTCGTTCCCTGCAATCGGCCAATGACTATCGTCTCTCCTCCACTCTGATCACCTCATCCCACTCCAGAATTCAACACTTCTCCCGTGCTGCCCCCATGAACTTGAATGACCTCCCTTGCTCTATTTGGCTGTCTGCGCAGCTTCAAACAGCATGTAAAACTCACCTCTTCCTCAAAGCCTTCCAGCCATCCTCCTAACAATCTCTCCAGGATTGTTCTCATCTCCTCTGTCTTCCTGGCCCTTTATTCACTCCTCCTGCGCTATATCCCTTCTACTCACTCACCTCCGTGCCTGACGTCTGTTTGCCCTCCCTTTAGGATGTAAGCTCTTACGAACAGGGCCCTCTTCCCTCCTGTCTATATACCTATTCTTCTGTTCCACCCCTTACTTCAATAGCCATGCCTAGAGCTTCTGAAGTCTTTGTATTACTCGTTTATCTTTCTGTACTGTTTTACCCTGTATGGTCTACTCTTTGGATTGTGTACAGTGCTGCGGAAATCTCTAATAATAATAATACCTGACCCAGTGCTGCTTGGGGACGGTCATATCTACTACAGAAGGAGTTTTGCAGAGGGTCAGCGAGTTGCTGTGGGTCTCTGTGCTGCGGACCAGCAGCCTTGGTATGTCAGGACGAAAGGTCCAGTATCCTATGCATCCTCCTACTGACTCCAAACCTCTGCATTAGGACTCCACTATTTTAATCCTTTTGGATTAAACTAGCCTCTGCTGTGGACATGATTGGTAGTCTACTCTACAGGTCAGTTTGGAATGCCAAAATATAATCAATGCACATTTTCTGGCTCTTTCAGTAAACAGTGGAGATAACAATGATTGTGATTCATTCACTATTTATAGGTTTAGTCCCTAACGTTGTGTATTGTCTGTAAACTGTTGGTGTTTTAGAGATTGACTACATCAGTATACAAGGACCTCCTGGGCCGCTTGAGGTAGATGAATAGCACCTGTACCCATGCCAGCAGGATTATTTCTGGACATCCCCAGATGTTCACTAGATCCCCAAAAAATCTCTGCATACAGAGACCACTCGACCAGATTTATAATTGTTCATTTCCGAAACTTAGATGGCTGATATGTTTGGAACAAATCACTTTGCCCACCAGAGTCTGAGATGTCTCATTCAATGAAAATGACTCTAGAAAGGCTGAGTATGGATTTAATCAAGGACCTGGCACAGGCACGTTCCATGATGGCAATAAAGGGTGTGTTTGGGCCCTCCAGGAACAGAATAAGAAGACAAGAAAAACAAAGCAAGGACTGAGGCATGTCAGCTTGGTCTCTGGCATGGCCTAGAGGGTATCCTAATCCCTTGAGGGTGCTGACTGTGGGCAGTTAATAGCTGTAGATAATTTATTCTAGCATTTCACACATAAGTGACTGCCACGTAGGTGGGAGGCTTAGCACCTCTTAGCTTAGTTGTGACCTCCTGAGGGTCAGACACCATACAAACATAAGGAGAGGGTTTTGAACACTGTTCCGCTGTGCTCTTTAATCGGGTAAGCTATAAACTCACTAAACCCCCATGAAATACCCCCTAAACTATGAGGACAGGGCAAGCAGAGACCACCTTCCTGTATAGAGGTGGTCTCTGAGGTCCAGGGAGACCAGGTAACATGTCCCCAGCTGGACTGCAGAAGGCAGCGCACAAGATGTATCTTTGTCTGGTTTGCTGGATTCCCCTTGTGCAGAAGGAGAGGTCCTCTATGTATCCAGCCTCTACTAGACCAGTGCAGATGAAATGCTGGACCCGGTGGGTCCTCTAGCTCCAAGCAGGGGTGTTTTTAACTGGCCTAGCATGATTCCTTCCTTAGACTGTGGTTGGATGGAGAAGGCGAGTGTGACAGAATGGGCTTATTCCGCCACACTGCTTGTAGGTCTTACTGCAGTCTATCTGGGTTTCCTTCCATCTGATACTGACCACTCCTAATGGCGTCACCCACAGACTGCGAATCCCAACTGTACAATACTTGTAGAAGGACAATGCTGCCTCCACCTGGCTCCTTCTCTGCCACTGCTTACTTCTGGCTGTTGTCTGTAGCTGCTGCAGCGCCTCTTTGCTGCTCTCAGTGAAAACAAAGTGTACAGCTGACTACCACATGCATGGGGTGAAAGCGGGTTGTTCAGGACAGGAAGACCAACAACGAGGATCCTCTCATCACCCCAGGTAGACAGGCACTGTGCCCATCTCCACTGGACCAGGGGAGCATGAGGGGTCAGCGTCCTCTTAGGGTGATACATAACCCACCACCTGTAGCTCACTGCTAATGCCATCAGCGTCATCTGTGGGTGCATTATTTGGATTAGTTAATTATACTGATTATCCTGAAATCTATTTTATATCATGTTAATTATGGATAGTGATCTCTTTATTTCAATAGGTTACTGGAATTATTTCTGCAGGGACTGAATACCTTATGTTCCCGTCTCCTCCTTCTGGTTTAGGAAACCGGAGAGTAAATCCCCCTAGTTCCTCTGATGTGCCAGTCACGTGACTCAGGTGACCTCTTCCATCCATGTGGGGTGTCAGAGATCCTTGACCATCTGTAGCGACATAAAACAGGAGGGAGACCAACCGTCCCGGGGAAGATGGATCCTGAGGGGAGAGGACGTCAGAATTACAGTTCTGTATAAGGAATGGAGAGCGGAGCTACAGTCATCACCTACGGAGAGGACGGTATTGGCAAGTCCGGCAACCACACTTATCTGGAGGCTGACTTATTAGATGCACAGCAGGGGATGAGGCTACATGTCTAATGCTTCTGGTACAGACCAGGTTACTGGTCTGACCCTGTGTAACGCTTCCCGGCAAAGTACACGTTACCCCGTCTGACCCCGTGTAATGTTTCATCTAGATCTGGCCCTTTCGGGGAAACCATCTTGCTATCGGTTTATATATATGATGGTTATACTGTCTGTGTATATTTGGGCCTGTGCTGACTATGACTACTTGCATACGATATACAGTATTTCTTGTAAGTTATATGTTCTTTATGTGGGTGTTGGTGCTCTCCACCAGCAATCAGAAATTCTATTTATTTTCACTCTCCGGAGTGGGGCGTCTTCTGGAGGTGGATACCTTGTGGCGTCTTCTGGAGGTGGATACCTTGTGGCGTATTATGGAGGTGGATACCTTGTGGTGTCTTCTGGAGGTGGATACCTTGTGGCGTCTTCTGGAGGTGGATACCTTGTGGTGTCTTCTGGAGGTGGATACCTTGTGGCGTCTTCTGGAGGTGGATACCTTGTGGCGTCTTCTGGAGGTGGATACCTTGTGGCGTCTTCTGGAGGTGGATACCTTGTGGCGTCTTCTGGAGGTGGATACCTTGTGGCGTATTATGGAGGTGGATACCTTGTGGCGTATTATTGTGTGCCTCTGATGACCTAAGCCTAATCTTTCTATTGGCTGGAAAACACTTTATGTTCACTATTGTAACAGGCTGTAACACTTATTTCAATGGCCACTCTATTAGGTACACCTTTCTAGTACCGAGTAGGACCCCCCTTTGTCCCCACAACAGTTGCAATCTTCGTGGTCGGGATACAACAAGGTGCTGGAAACAGTCCTTAGATTCTGGTCCATGGTGACCTGAGAGCTTCTGCTTGATGCACATTCATACTGTGAATCTCATCCCAGAGGTGCTCTACTAGATTGAGATCTGGTGGCTGGAGGCCATTGGAGTACACTGACCTCATGGTCATGTTCCTGGCACCAGCTTGAGGTGACGTGTGATCTGTGACATGGTGCTTTATCTAGTAGCCATTAGGAGATCAGTAGACTGACCATAGATATGCACATGGTTAGCAAAAATAGGTAATTTGTGGCATTTAAATAATGTCCAATAAATAATGACAACTTTTTCCCTGCTGGAATTTCCTGTGACCTACAGATTAGGCCCAAATCTAATCCGTTTCTGAGGTTTAGACCCAGCAGCCATTACCACCGCTCTGCCCGCTACGCAGCAGCTCTGGCCAGTGTGATAGGCCAGGAGAATCCATCCACAGCAACCCTGATCCATAGGAAGAGGTCAGGGATACCAGCCCAGGTGCAAGAAAGGTAACAATGGCAAAGTAAGCGCAGCCGATTCCCAGCAACAACAGACGTTGTTGCTGGGAATCGTAGGCGCTACGGAATATGCTGGTGCTATATAAATAAATGATGATGATAGGCGGTCCATCCTGTCACAATAATCCTGGAGGGTAGATTGTGGACACTAAAGAGGGTTACAATGAGGAAATATAGACTATGAAACGTATTACATTTTTAGGTATTTTCCCTCACCTCTGGGCTCCCCGAAATTCTCCAGCTCCAATCGCCACCATGCTGGCCTCCGGGTCTCTTCACAAACTCTGTGTGCAGAGTGTACCCTTTATCCTTGATCTCCTGTACTCCAAAGTTCACTCCATCGTGCATAAGCCAGCCGTATCGGGCCAGACCGTCGCTCTGCTCACACGTGTGACGTAGAGAGGGGGTTCCCGACTGAGAGATCCACATTAATCCTGGTAACACAGAGAAAGAAAGGAATGATGGGTGATTCTATAATTATAACATCAATAATTAAACATGGTTGTTCATGAACTATTCGAACGTGCGCTCCATAGCCCCCGGGGAAGGGGGGAGACAAGCTCGCAGGAAGCATGCACTGAGGGTTATAAACTATTCCTAAGTAATAAGTCACAAAAACAAGATCTGTGTGGTACTGTACCTGTGACTACAGAACGTGGACTCCGTGTCTTCATGCCGAAGTACACCTGTGGTCTGTAGGACCCCCAGAACAGGGATGGGGATACAGCGGGGGAGCTGCTACTTGGTGGCAGGATTCGAGGTGAGGGATGTAGGGTCAGCGGCCTCATAGCCTGACTCCATTTCACGTAACTGAACCAGAAAACACTTAGACCTACAAGGCATGAAGAGATGACCACCAAGACAACACTGTTCGAAACAATGTTCCGTCTCGGGGCTGGAGGAGCAGGTCTTCTGGAGGAAGGAGGAGAACGCTGCTCTGAGCCACCATGACGCCTCCGCTCCTGTGTCATTCTGCGGACTAGAGAAGTACGTGGTTTACTTAGTAATACACCCATACTGCGCCCAATCACCCCCACAGGAGACAGGACATTTGGGTACAGCTGAAGGACCCCACCCATCCATAAGATGCCCCTTCCTATACCACTGAGGATAGAGTAGTATAAAAGCCAGCAACAAACGCACTGAAAACAACAATCATCAGCAAGAAACAATAAAGAAAAGAAGAAAAAAAAATAATTATACTGAGTGTTGTCTGAAGTCTCTAACTTTATATTTAATGTATATTTTTTAACCAAAGTGAGAGATTGGAGAATATATCAAGGATAGTGTGTGAGGGAGAGGACGACAGCGGGGATCAGAGAGAGAGAGAGAGAGGGGGTGACAGCGGGGATCAGAGAGAGAGAGAGAGAGGGGGTGACAGCGGGGATCAGAGAGAGAGAGAGAGGGACAGTGGGGATCAGAGAGAGAGAGGGACAGTGGGGATCAGAGAGAGAGAGAGAGGGACAGTGGGGATCAGAGAGAGAGAGGGACAGTGGGGATCAGAGAGAGGGACAGTGGGGATCAGAGAGAGGGACAGTGGGGATCAGAGAGAGAGAGAGAGAGGGACAGTGGGGATCAGAGAGAGAGAGAGAGAGAGAGGGACAGTGGGGATCAGAGAGAGAGAGAGAGAGAGGGACAGTGGGGATCAGAGTGAGAGAGAGAGAGAGAGAGAGGGACAGTGGGGATCAGAGAGAGAGAGAGAGAGAGAGGGACAGTGGGGATCAGAGAGAGATAGAGAGAGAGGGACCGTGGGGATCAGAGAGAGATAGAGAGAGAGGGACCGTGGGGATCAGAGAGAGAGAGGGACAGTGGGGATCAGAGAGAGAGAGAGGGACAGTGGGGATCAGAGAGAGAGAGAGAGAGAGAGAGGGACAGTGGGGATCAGAGAGAGATAGAGAGAGAGGGACCGTGGGGATCAGAGAGAGAGAGAGAGGGACCGTGGGGATCAGAGAGAGAGAGAGAGAGACACAGTGGGGATCAGAGAGAGAGAGAGAGAGGGACCGTGGGGATCAGAGAGAGAGAGAGAGAGGGAAAGTGGGGATCAGAGAGAGAGGGACAGTGGGGATCAGAGAGAGATAGAGAGAGAGGGACCGTGGGGATCAGAGAGAGAGAGAGAGGGACAGTGGGGATCAGAGAGAGAGAGGGACAGTGGGGATCAGAGAGAGAGAGAGGGGGTGACAGTGGGGATCAGAGAGAGAGAGAGGGACAGTGGGGATCAGAGAGAGAGAGAGAGGGACAGTGGGGATCAGAGAGAGAGAGAGAGAGGGACAGTGGGGATCAGAGAGAGAGAGGGACAGTGGGGATCAGAGAGAGGGACAGTGGGGATCAGAGAGAGGGACAGTGGGGATCAGAGAGAGGGACAGTGGGGATCAGAGAGAGAGAGAGAGGGACAGTGGGGATCAGAGAGAGAGAGAGAGAGGGACAGTGGGGATCAGAGAGAGAGAGAGAGAGAGAGGGACAGTGGGGATCAGAGAGAGAGAGAGAGAGAGAGGGACAGTGGGGATCAGAGAGAGAGAGGGACAGTGGGGATCAGAGAGAGAGAGAGAGAGGGACAGTGGGGATCCGGGGGAGAGAGAGGGACAGTGGGGATCAGAGAGAGAGAGAGGGACAGTGGGGATCAGAGAGAGAGAGAGGGACAGTGGGGATCAGAGAGAGAGAGAGGGACAGTGGGGATCAGAGAGAGATAGAGGGACAGTGGGGATCAGAGAGAGAGAGAGGGACAGTGGGGATCAGAGAGAGAGAGGGACAGTGGGGATCAGGGGGAGAGAGAGGGACAGTGGGGATCAGGGGGAGAGAGAGGGACAGTGGGGATCAGAGAGAGAGAGGGACAGTGGGGATCAGAGAGAGAGAAGGACAGTGGGGATCCGGGGGAGAGAGAGGGACAGTGGGGATCCGGGGGAGAGAGAGGGACAGTGGGGATCAGAGAGAGAGAGAGGGACAGTGGGGATCAGAGAGAGAGAGGGACAGTGGGGATCAGAGAGAGAGAGGGACAGTGGGGATCAGAGAGAGAGAGGGACAGTGGGGATCAGAGAGAGAGAGGGACAGTGGGGATCCGGGGGAGAGAGAGGGACAGTGGGGATCCGGGTGAGAGAGAGGGACAGTGGGGATCAGTGAGAGAGAGGGACAGTGGGGATCAGAGAGAGAGAGGGACAGTGGGGATCCGGGGGAGAGAGAGGACAGTGGGGATCCGGGGGAGAGAGAGGACAGTGGGGATCCGGGGGAGAGAGAGGGACAGTGGGGATCAGGGAGAGAGAGGGACAGTGGGGATCAGGGAGAGAGAGGGACAGTGGGGATCAGAGAGAGAGAGAGAGAGGGACAGTGGGGATCAGAGAGAGAGAGAGAGAGAGAGGGACAGTGGGGATCAGAGAGAGAGAGAGAGAGAGGGACAGTGGGGATCAGAGAGAGAGAGAGGGACAGTGGGGATCAGAGAGAGAGAGGGACAGTGGGGATCAGAGAGAGGGACAGTGGGGATCAGAGAGAGGGACAGTGGGGATCAGAGAGAGAGAGGGACAGTGGGGATCAGAGAGAGAGAAGGACAGTGGGGATCCGGGGGAGAGAGAGGGACAGTGGGGATCCGGGGGAGAGAGAGGGACAGTGGGGATCAGAGAGAGAGAGAGGGACAGTGGGGATCCGAGAGAGAGAGAGGGACAGTGGGGATCAGAGAGAGAGAGAGGGACAGTGGGGATCAGAGAGAGAGAGGGACAGTGGGGATCAGAGAGAGGGGGACAGGGGGGTATTTGGGGACTAATGTCGGGACAATCGGGTGCCCGGGCCCCACATACCGGCAGCGCTCTGTGATTGGCTGATAAGTGAAACGCGGAAGTGACAGATGACACGTGTACGACACTCAGCACGATGTCCGCCATCTTGGTGCTCTCCGTTGCTAGGTGCCCGGAAGCTGCCTCTGTTTGCCGGATGTGAGAGGCCATCTTTGTACACCCAGAGAAGCCGCTCTTATTGCGCATGCGCCGTAAACCCCGCGCCGTAAACCCCAGACTGTCAGGTCATGTGACTACACCCACAGGAGGAATATTACTGAGGGACACGTATAACCCATCACCAGACCTTCCCCTGTGCCTGTCACCCCCTGTTCCTCCATCACCAGACCTTCCCCTGTGCCTGTCACCCCCTGTTCCTCCATCACCAGACCTTCCCCTGTGCCTGTCACCCCTCTGTTCCTCCATCACCAGACCTTCCCCTGTGCCTGTCACCCCCTGTTCCTCCATCACCAGACCTTCCCCTGTGCCTGTCACCCCTCTGTTCCTCCATCACCAGACCTTCCCCTGTGCCTGTCACCCCCTGTTCCTCCATCACCAGACCTTCCCCTGTGCCTGTCACCCCCTGTTCCTCCATCACCAGACCTTCCCCTGTGCCTGTCACCCTCTGTTCCTCCATCACCAGACCTTCCCCTGTGCCTGTCACCCCTCTGTTCCTCCATCACCAGACCTTCCCCTGTGCCTGTCACCCCTCTGTTCCTCCATTACCAGACCTTCCCCTGTGCCTGTCACCCCTCTGTTCCTCCATTACCAGACCTTCCCCTGTGCCTGTCACCCCTCTGTTCCTCCATCACCAGACCTTCCCCTGTGCCTGTCACCCCTCTGTTCCTCCATTACCAGACCTTCCCCTGTGCCTGTCACCCTCTGTTCCTCCATTACCAGACCTTCCCCTGTGCCTGTCACCCCCCTGTTCCTCCATCACCAGACCTTCCCCTGTGCCTGTCACCTCCTGTTCCTCCATCACCAGACCTTCCCCTGTGCCTGTCACCCCTCTGTTCCTCCATCACCAGACCTTCCCCTGTGCCTGTCACCCCTCTGTTCCTCCATTACCAGACCTTCCCCTGTGCCTGTCACCCCTCTGTTCCTCCATCACCAGACCTTCCCCTGTGCCTGTCACCCCTCTGTTCCTCCATCACCAGACCTTCCCCTGTGCCTGTCACCCCCTGTTCCTCCATCACCAGACCTTCCCCTGTGCCTGTCACCTCCTGTTCCTCCATCACCAGACCTTCCCCTGTGCCTGTCACCCTCTGTTCCTCCATCACCAGACCTTCCCCTGTGCCTGTCACCCCTCTGTTCCTCCATCACCAGACCTTCCCCTGTGCCTGTCACCCCTCTGTTCCTCCATCACCAGACCTTCCCCTGTGCCTGTCACCCCTCTGTTCCTCCATCACCAGACCTTCCCCTGTGCCTGTCACCCCTCTGTTCCTCCATCACCAGACCTTCCCCTGTGCCTGTCACCCCTCTGTTCCTCCATTACCAGACCTTCCCCTGTGCCTGTCACCCCTCTGTTCCTCCATCACCAGATCTTCCCCTGTGCCTGTCACCCCCTGTTCCTCCATTACCAGACCTTCCCCTGTGCCTGTCACCCCTCTGTTCCTCCATCACCAGACCTTCCCCTGTGCCTGTCACCCCTCTGTTCCTCCATCACCAGACCTTCCCCTGTGCCTGTCACCTCTCTGTTCCTCCATCACCAGACCTTCCCCTGTGCCTGTCACCCCTCTGTTCCTCCATCACCAGATCTTCCCCTGTGCCTGTCACTCCCTGTTCCTCCATTACCAGACCTTCCCCTGTGCCTGTCACCCTCTGTTCCTCCATCACCAGACCTTCCCCTGTGCCTGTCACCCCTCTGTTCCTCCATCACCAGACCTTCCCCTGTGCCTGTCACCCCTCTGTTCCTCCATCACCAGACCTTCCCCTGTGCCTGTCACCCCTCTGTTCCTCCATCACCAGACCTTCCCCTGTGCCTGTCACCCCTCTGTTCCTCCATTACCAGACCTTCCCCTGTGCCTGTCACCCTCTGTTCCTCCATCACCAGACCTTCCCCTGTGCCTGTCACCCCTCTGTTCCTCCATCACCAGACCTTCCCCTGTGCCTGTCACTCCCTGTTCCTCCATCACCAGACCTTCCCCTGTGCCTGTCACCCCTCTGTTCCTCCATTACCAGACCTTCCCCTGTGCCTGTCACTCCCTGTTCCTCCATCACCAGACCTTCCCCTGTGCCTGTCACCCCTCTGTTCCTCCATCACCAGACCTTCCCCTGTGCCTGTCACTCCCTGTTCCTCCATTACCAGACCTTCCCCTGTGCCTGTCACCCCTCTGTTCCTCCATCACCAGACCTTCCCCTGTGCCTGTCACCCCTCTGTTCCTCCATTACCAGACCTTCCCCTGTGCCTGTCACCCCCTGTTCCTCCATCACCAGACCTTCCCCTGTGCCTGTCACCCCTCTGTTCCTCCATCACCAGACCTTCCCCTGTGCCTGTCACCCCCTGTTCCTCCATCACCAGACCTTCCCCTGTGCCTGTCACCCCCTGTTCCTCCATCACCAGACCTTCCCCTGTGCCTGTCACCCCCTGTTCCTCCATCACCAGACCTTCCCCTGTGCCTGTCACCCCTCTGTTCCTCCATCACCAGACCTTCCCCTGTGCCTGTCACCCCTCTGTTCCTCCATCACCAGACCTTCCCCTGTGCCTGTCACCCCTCTGTTCCTCCATCACCAGACCTTCCCCTGTGCCTGTCACCCCTCTGTTCCTCCATCACCAGACCTTCCCCTGTGCCTGTCACCCCTCTGTTCCTCCATTACCAGACCTTCCCCTGTGCCTGTCACCCCTCTGTTCCTCCATCACCAGATCTTCCCCTGTGCCTGTCACCCCCTGTTCCTCCATTACCAGACCGTCCCCTGTGCCTGTCACCCCTCTGTTCCTCCATCACCAGACCTTCCCCTGTGCCTGTCACCCCTCTGTTCCTCCATCACCAGACCTTCCCCTGTGCCTGTCACCTCTCTGTTCCTCCATCACCAGACCTTCCCCTGTGCCTGTCACCCCTCTGTTCCTCCATCACCAGATCTTCCCCTGTGCCTGTCACTCCCTGTTCCTCCATTACCAGACCTTCCCCTGTGCCTGTCACCCTCTGTTCCTCCATCACCAGACCTTCCCCTGTGCCTGTCACCCCTCTGTTCCTCCATCACCAGACCTTCCCCTGTGCCTGTCACCCCCTGTTCCTCCATCACCAGACCTTCCCCTGTGCCTGTCACCCCTCTGTTCCTCCATTACCAGACCTTCCCCTGTGCCTGTCACCCCTCTGTTCCTCCATCACCAGACCTTCCCCTGTGCCTGTCACCCCTCTGTTCCTCCATCACCAGACCTTCCCCTGTGCCTGTCACCCCTCTGTTCCTCCATCACCAGACCTTCCCCTGTGCCTGTCACCCCTCTGTTCCTCCATTACCAGACCTTCCCCTGTGCCTGTCACCCTCTGTTCCTCCATCACCAGACCTTCCCCTGTGCCTGTCACCCCTCTGTTCCTCCATCACCAGACCTTCCCCTGTGCCTGTCACTCCCTGTTCCTCCATCACCAGACCTTCCCCTGTGCCTGTCACCCCTCTGTTCCTCCATTACCAGACCTTCCCCTGTGCCTGTCACTCCCTGTTCCTCCATCACCAGACCTTCCCCTGTGCCTGTCACCCCTCTGTTCCTCCATCACCAGACCTTCCCCTGTGCCTGTCACTCCCTGTTCCTCCATTACCAGACCTTCCCCTGTGCCTGTCACCCCTCTGTTCCTCCATCACCAGACCTTCCCCTGTGCCTGTCACCCCTCTGTTCCTCCATCACCAGACCTTCCCCTGTGCCTGTCACCCCCTGTTCCTCCATCACCAGACCTTCCCCTGTGCCTGTCACCCCCCTGTTCCTCCATCACCAGACCTTCCCCTGTGCCTGTCACCTCCTGTTCCTCCATCACCAGACCTTCCCCTGTGCCTGTCACCCCCTGTTCCTCCATCACCAGACCTTCCCCTGTGCCTGTCACCCCCTGTTCCTCAATCACCAGACCTTCCCCTGTGCCTGTCACCCCTCTTCCTCCATCACCAGACCTTCCCCTGTGCCTGTCACCCCTCTGTTCCTCCATCACCAGACCTTCCCCTGTGCCTGTCACCCCCTGTTCCTCCATCACCAGACCTTCCCCTGTGCCTGTCACCCCCCTGTTCCTCCATCACCAGACCTTCCCCTGTGCCTGTCACCCCTCTGTTCCTCCATCACCAGACCTTCCCCTGTGCCTGTCACCCCTCTGTTCCTCCATCACCAGACCTTCCCCTGTGCCTGTCACCCCTCTGTTCCTCCATCACCAGACCTTCCCCTGTGCCTGTCACCCCCTGTTCCTCCATCACCAGACCTTCCCCTGTGCCTGTCACCCCCTGTTCCTCCATCACCAGACCTTCCCCTGTGCCTGTCACCCCTCTGTTCCTCCATCACCAGACCTTCCCCTGTGCCTGTCACCCCTCTGTTCCTCCATCACCAGACCTTCCCCTGTGCCTGTCACCCCTCTGTTCCTCCATTACCAGACCTTCCCCTGTGCCTGTCACCCTCTGTTCCTCCATCACCAGACCTTCCCCTGTGCCTGTCACCCCTCTGTTCCTCCATCACCAGACCTTCCCCTGTGCCTGTCACCCCTCTGTTCCTCCATCACCAGACCTTCCCCTGTGCCTGTCACCCCTCTGTTCCTCCATCACCAGACCTTCCCCTGTGCCTGTCACCCCTCTGTTCCTCCATCACCAGACCTTCCCCTGTGCCTGTCACCCCTCTGTTCCTCCATCACCAGACCTTCCCCTGTGCCTGTCACCCCTCTGTTCCTCCATCACCAGACCTTCCCCTGTGCCTGTCACCCCTCTGTTCCTCCATCACCAGACCTTCCCCTGTGCCTGTCACCCCCCTGTTCCTCCATCACCAGACCTTCCCCTGTGCCTGTCACCCCTCTGTTCCTCCATCACCAGACCTTCCCCTGTGCCTGTCACCCCTCTGTTCCTCCATCACCAGACCTTCCCCTGTGCCTGTCACCCCCCTGTTCCTCCATTACCAGACCTTCCCCTGTGCCTGTCACCCCTCTGTTCCTCCATCACCAGACCTTCCCCTGTGCCTGTCACCCCCTGTTCCTCCATCACCAGACCTTCCCCTGTGCCTGTCACCCCTCTGTTCCTCCATCACCAGACCTTCCCCTGTGCCTGTCACCCCTCTGTTCCTCCATCACCAGACCTTCCCCTGTGCCTGTCACCCCTCTGTTCCTCCATCACCAGACCTTCCCCTGTGCCTGTCACCCCTCTGTTCCTCCATCACCAGACCTTCCCCTGTGCCTGTCACCCCCTGTTCCTCCATCACCAGACCTTCCCCAGTGCCTGTCACCCCTCTGTTCCTCCATCACCAGACCTTCCCCTGTGCCTGTCACCCCCCTGTTCCTCCATCACCAGACCTTCCCCTGTGCCTGTCACCCCTCTGTTCCTCCATCACCAGACCTTCCCCTGTGCCTGTCACCCCTCTGTTCCTCCATCACCAGACCTTCCCCTGTGCCTGTCACCCCTCTGTTCCTCCATTACCAGACCTTCCCCTGTGCCTGTCACCCTAGGGCGTGTAACCTCTGTTCCTCCATTACCAGACCTTCCCCTGTGCTTGTTACCCCTCTGTTCCTCCATCACCAGACCTTCCCCTGTGCCTGTCACCCCCTGTTCCTCCATCACCAGACCTTCCCCTGTGCCTGTCACCCCTCTGTTCCTCCATCACCAGACCTTCCCCTGTGCCTGTCACCCCTCTGTTCCTCCATTACCAGACCTTCCCCTGTGCCTGTCACCCTAGGGCGTGTAACCTCTGTTCCTCCATTACCAGACCTTCCCCTGTGCTTGTTACCCCTCTGTTCCTCCATCACCAGACCTTCCCCTGTGCCTGTCACCCCTCTGTTCCTCCATTACCAGACCTTCCCCTGTGCCTGTCACCCTAGGGTGTGTAACATCTGTTCCTCCATTACCAGACCTTCCCCTGTGCTTGTCACCCTAGGGCGTGTAACCTCTGTTCCTCCATTACCAGACCTTCCCCTGTGCTTGTTACCCTAGGGCGTGTAACCTCTGTTCCTCCAATACTAGACCTTCCCCTGTGCTTGTTACCCTAGGGTGTGTAACCTCTGTTCCTCCATTACCAGACCTTCCCCTGTGCTTGTCACCCTAGGGCGTGTAACCTCTGTTCCTCCATTACCAGACCTTCCCCTGTGCTTGTTACCCTAGGGTGTGTAACCTCTGTTCCTCCATTACCAGACCTTCCCCTGTGCTTGTTACCCTAGGGTGTGTAACCTCTGTTCCTCCATTACCAGACCTTCCCCATGTGCTTGTCACCCTAGGGTGTGTAACCTCTGTTCCTCCATTACCAGACCTTCCCCTGTGCTTGTCACCCTAGGGTGTGTAACCTCTGTTCCTCCATTACCAGACCTTCCCCTGTGCTTGTTACCCTAGGGTGTGTAACCTCTGTTCCTCCATTACCAGACCTTCCCCTGTGCTTGTCACCCTAGGGCGTGTAACCTCTGTTCCTCCATTACCAGACCTTCCCCTGTGCTTGTCACCCTAGGGTGTGTAACATCTGTTCCTCCATTACCAGACCTTCCCCTGTGCTTGTCACCCTAGGGCGTGTAACCTCTGTTCCTCCATTACCAGACCTTCTCCTGTGCTTGTCACCCTAGGGTGTGTAACCTCTGTTCCTCCATTACCAGACCTTCCCCTGTGCTTGTTACCCTAGGGCGTGTAACCTCTGTTCCTCCATTACCAGACCTTCCCCTGTGCTTGTCACCCTAGGGCGTGTAACCTCTGTTCCTCCATTACCAGACCTTCCCCTGTGCTTGTTACCCTAGGGTGTGTAACCTCTGTTCCTCCATTACCAGACCTTCCCCTGTGCTTGTTACCCTAGGGTGTGTAACCTCTGTTCCTCCATTACCAGACCTTCCCCTGTGCTTGTCACCCTAGGGTGTGTAACCTCTGTTCCTCCATTACCAGACCTTCCCCTGTGCTTGTTACCCTAGGGTGTGTAACCTCTGTTCCTCCATTACCAGACCTTCCCCTGTGCTTTTCACCCTAGGGCGTGTAACCTCTGTTCCTCCATTACCAGACCTTCCCCTGTGCTTGTCACCCTAGGGCGTGTAACCTCTGTTCCTCCATTACCAGACCTTCCCCTGTGCTTGTCACCCTAGGGTGTGTAACATCTGTTCCTCCATTACCAGACCTTCCCCTGTGCTTGTCACCCTAGGGCGTGTAACCTCTGTTCCTCCATTACCAGACCTTCCCCTGTGCTTGTCACCCTAGGGTGTGTAACCTCTGTTCCTCCATTACCAGACCTTCCCCTGTGCTTGTTACCCTAGGGCGTGTAACCTCTGTTCCTCCATTACCAGACCTTCCCCTGTGCTTGTCACCCTAGGGCGTGTAACCTCTGTTCCTCCATTACCAGACCTTCCCCTGTGCTTGTTACCCTAGGGTGTGTAACCTCTGTTCCTCCATTACCAGACCTTCCCCTGTGCTTGTTACCCTAGGGTGTGTAACCTCTGTTCCTCCATTACCAGACCTTCCCCTGTGCTTGTCACCCTAGGGTGTGTAACCTCTGTTCCTCCATTACCAGACCTTCCCCTGTGCTTGTTACCCTAGGGTGTGTAACCTCTGTCCTCCATCACCAGGCCTTCCCCTGTGCTTGTCACCCTAGGGTGTGTAACCTCTGTTCCTCCATTACCAGACCTTCCCCTGTGCTTGTCACCCTAGGGCGTGTAACCTCTGTTCCTCCATTACCAGACCTTCCCCTGTGCTTGTCACCCTAGGGCGTGTAACCTCTGTTCCTCCATTACCAGACCTTCCCCTGTGCTTGTCACCCTAGGGCGTGTAACCTCTGTTCCTCCATTACCAGACCTCCCCCTGTGCTTGTCACCCTAGGGTGTGTAACCTCTGTTCCTCCATTACCAGGCCTTCCCCTGTGCTTGTCACCCTAGGGTGTGTAACCTCTGTTCCTCCATTACCAGACCTCCCCCTGTGCTTGTCACCCTAGGGCGTGTAACCTCTGTTCCTCCATTACCAGACCTTCCCCTGTGCTTGTTACCCTAGGGTGTGTAACCTCTGTCCTCCATTACCAGGCCTTCCCCTGTGCTTGTTACCCTAGGGTGTGTAACCTCTGTTCCTCCATTACCAGACCTTCCCCTGTGCTTGTTACCCTAGGGTGTGTAACCTCTGTCCTCCATTACCAGGCCTTCCCCTGTGCTTGTTACCCTAGGGTGTGTAACCTCTGTCCTCCATTACCAGGCCTTCCCCTGTGCTTGTTACCCTAGGGCGTGTAACCTCTGTTCCTCCATTACCAGGCCTTTCCCTTTGGTTGGGAGGGTGCAGGCACATACTGGGGCAGAAGACAGAAGAGGACTGGGGGGTCTTGAGACAGGCCTTCCCCTGTGTTTGTCACCCTAGGGTGTGTAACCTCTGTCCTCCATCACCAGGCCTTCCCCTGTGCTTGTCACCCTAGGGTGTGTAACCTCTGTCTCTTCACCAGGCCTTCCCCTGTGCTTGTCACCCTAGGGTGTGTAACCTCTGTTCCTCCATTACCAAGCCTTCCCCTGTGCTTGTTACCCTAGGGTGTGTAACCTCTGTCCTCCATCACCAGGCCTTCCCCTGTGCTTGTCACCCTAGGGTGTGTAACCTCTGTTCCTCCATTACCTGACCTTCCCCTGTGCTTGTTACCATAGGGTGTGTAACCTCTGTCCTCCATCACCAGGCCTTCCCCTGTGCTTGTCACCCTACGGCGTGTAACCTCTGTTCCTCCATCACCAGGCCTTCCCCTGTGCTTGTTACCCTAGGGTGTGTAACCTCTGTCCTCCATTACCAGGCCTTCCCCTGTGCTTGTTACCCTAGGGTGTGTAACCTCTGTCCTCCATCACCAGACCTTCCCCTGTGCTTGTCACCCTACGGTGTGTAACCTCTGTTCCTCCATTACCAGACCTTCCCCTGTGCTTGTTACCCTAGGGTGTGTAACCTCTGTTCCTCCATCACCAGGCCTTCCCCTGTGCTTGTCACCCTACGGTGTGTAACCTCTGTTCCTCCATTACCAGACCTTCCCCTGTGCTTGTTACCCTAGGGTGTGTAACCTCTGTCCTCCATTACCAGGCCTTCCCCTGTGCTTGTTACCCTAGGGTGTGTAACCTCTGTCCTCCATCACCAGACCTTCCCCTGTGCTTGTCACCCTAGGGCTGTGTAACCTCTGTTCCTCCATTACGAGAGGTTTTTGAGTGGCTCTTCCATGTATTTAAGGCAGGGAGGGCTTAGTCTCCTTGCCAAGTATAGCGTTCAGTTCCTGGTTCCCGCTCCTGTGTATTGTGCTATTCCTGGATTGATTTTCTGTGTGTGACTTTGGCTTGTTTCCTTGACTGTGATCTGTTGCTGGAGGCCCTGACCTTTTGCTTGTGACTCGGATATCCTTGTTTTCTGCTGGCCCTGACCCTTGCCTGATCCTCACCTCACTGCCTGCTTCTGTCTTTGGACCCCGGCTTGTTCCTGACCACACTTATCTCCTGTCATCGCCCTCTTTACCATACTACGGTGATATTCATAAGCTTGCACTAGGCTGAGTTTAAGACCTGACGGGCATCTGAATACCTGTGAGCGTAACAAGCTCTACATCCTGTTCTGGAAGCTTATGATAGTCAGATGTTAGTCGTAACAGGTGTGTAATCCCTGTGCTTGTCACCCTAGGGCGTGTAACATCTGTTCCTCCATCCCCATTATCAAACCTTCCTCTGTATTTGTCACCCTAGGGCGTGTCGCCTCTCCTATCTGTTCAGGGCAGATTTGGTGCCACTGACTCCCAGACTTCACGCTGAGCTCCGGTATTTGGCATCTCTTGACAAGTGATGAACACAAATGTGTCTCCTATTATTTTTACCTTTTACTATTCCCCCAAATGATTTGCAGATTTACAGAGATTTATCCTACACTTCACTTTGGGGCTAAGCTGGGAACCCACACAAAAATAATCTCATCTTCATTATCCCACCACACTCCCCTGATTTTCTACTTGGGACGTAACCGAAAGCATTAAATGTAATGTCCGGTGATCGGATGCTCTGGCGGACCTCTGCCTACAAGTTGGGCATCATCTCCAAATAAGGAGCATTCCAGCAGAAGTGGGTAGGAAATGGACTACCTTTGAGGACCACTGTATAGCTCCACAGGAACATACCGTTTTCTCAATTTATAATATGCTAATTGAGAATCTTTATGGTACATTGCTGCACTATTCAAACTTGTGGGAAAGTCTTTAGATTGTAAAGATACAGTTCAATGTGCCTCCCAGATGGCAACACATGTCCTGGCTGGTTGAGTAAGATGCATCCAGGTGACCCAAACTGCTGCTGTGGATCAAATACAGGCTCACCCCTCCGCATTTGGCTGGAGTGCCGAAGAATCACCCCTTTGTGGCGAAGATTAAAAACTCTGCAGCCAAGATAATGGGAGACACTGGTCCATTGGAGACTGACTTCTGATTACCCAACCTAGAATACATCCCGAAACCTCAATACAAGAAATCGCTGCTCAAACATCTATATAATGCTGCAAAAGTCGTGACCCTGTACACTGCATATCCTCTCCCGCTAGCCTGAGAGATATATGAGCATTGCTGAAATTGCTGTGTTGATTTCCTGACAATATGGTTACGCTGGTTAGAATTCAAGGAGAATCCCACCTAAAGATCTCTGGTGGAGTGGCCATGGCTCCAATTTAAATCAGTTCTAAATATCTCTGATAGTCAATCTTGGAGTCGCAGGACACTGACCAGTTGGGCGAGCAATGTTTTCATCATAACGCCCTTCTAGATGGCCTTCTGTTGAGCATACCATTCAGGGACTAAAGTCTCTCAAGACCCCCTAGTCCTCTTCTGTCTTCTGCCCCAGTATGTGCCCGCTCCCTCCCAACCAAAATTTATGATTGTCTACCTATTTAATTGAGCTGGTTACGTTTTTTGGTTAAGAAAAAGTGATGAGTGCTGGAATAGGTCATTTGTGCACACATTGTTCTTATGTGCTTTTATTGCTAAATAAATAAAGATTAAACAAACAAAACCCACCAGTAGGAGTCGTCAGTGACACACGGTTACTGGCAGTAAGAGGTATCCCAGGAAGCAGCAGGTCACCCTAGTCTGACACATGAATTCCTAAGAACTCAGAGACATGAACTTATTAAGTGTAATTTAATATGGAAAATAAAGCCACAATGCTTAAGATGAAAAACAACATAATGACATGTAAATATATAATACAATAGTTTCTTAAACAACAGAAGATCGTAAACTCACGAATTATATGTTTTCTGTTTGCTAGGAGAAGCAGGAATAATGGGACACTTCTGTCTATTTATTTTTATTATTATTATTAATTTATAAGGATCCACAGGTTCCGTAGCGCTGGGTACAGAAGCCAGTAACAAATAGATGAGGTAATACATGTAAGTAGCACAGATGAGTGTGAGTAATGTTATGGGGGACTCGCACAGAGTGCACCAAAATATATAATAGGACGTACGAGGGAGTCTGACACTGGACAGACGTGGGACAATCGGTAGAGAGGACCTTGCCTGTGAGAGCTTACATTCTAGAGGGAGGGATGGTGAGAGGCAGTAGGACCAACTGGGAGAAGATGGAGATGGCAGATGAGGAAGAGGAGGTGATGGATAAGATGGTTAGGAGGTGGTAGGATAGGCGAGCTTGAAAAGGTGAATTTTGAGTGAGCGTTTGAAGAACTGAAGGTTTGGGAGGGTTGAGTGATGTGGGGTAAGGAGTTCCAAAGATTGGGGGCAGCACAGCAGGAAGTCTTGGAGGAACATGGGAGGACGTAATGAGGGGTGAATTGAAGCTGAGCAGAGTAGCCGAGTAGGTATGTACCCCAAGACAAGGTCAGAGATGTAAAGGGGAGAAGTGTCAGCAAGTGCTGTGTAAGTGAGGATGAGGAGCTTGAACTGAATTCTGAGATGGACAGGGAGCCAATGAAGGGATTTACGCAGAGTAGAAGTGGATGAGAGAGGAAGATGAGCCTAGCCGAGGCATTCTCTATGGATTGGAGGTTATACAAGTGAGAGACAGGAAGACCAGTGAGGAGGTTGCAATAGTCAAGACGATAAATGAGTGAATGGACCAGGATTTTGGTTGCTTCCTGAGAGAGGAAGGGATGGATTTTCGTGATGTTACAGAGGAGTGGGGCAGAAGTTGGTGAGGGACAGGGTATGAGGGGTAAAGCTGAGGGCAGAGTCAAGGGTGACTCCAAGGCAGCAGGCTTGGGTTATCGGAGAGTTATGTTGTCAAGCAAGAGGTTAGATATTGTCGGAAGGAAAGATGATGAGCTCGGATTTAGAGATGTTGAGTTTCAGGAAGCGCTGTGACATCCAGGAAGTTACAGCTGAGAGGAAAAAGGGGAGAGGAAAGAAATAAGTTAATGAGATGCACTAACCACTCTATTAGTGGAGTTTATAGAGCAACTAGGCGTTGCTAACGCTGCTACAATGATGATATAGGGGCAGCGGCAAGAGATTCATAGTCTGTACTATACAATCATTTCTATTGTGTATTAAACACAAACCACATGACACTTGATACATAGAAAATATAGCGTCTTACTAAGCGAATATAGTGTATAGCTCAGTACTGGTTCGGATCTTGCACTAATCTATCAAAGGCACAATATGAATTATCTTTAGACTACATTTCCATTCCACTAAGGATAACTATAATAGTTACCATAACTTGGATAGCAATTTATAAAATTGCTTCAACATGATTAGTGGATATAGAGATTCATGAGATGTGTACAGCTTTTAATTCACAATTTCACTTAATTATTTTGTTACAATGGATATTTCGCTGTTTTTAGGAATTCATAATAAAAGCTAAGTTTTATATTAATTAATGTCTAGTTGCTCTATAAACGTCACTAATAGAGTGGTTAGTGCATCTCATTAACTTATTTCTTTCCTCTCCCCTTTAATACATTTATGGATTTAATTACCTAAATTTTATTACCAGACTAGAAGGGAAAGATTCACTCAACCAACTACTGGTGCGACTATTCCCATTCCCTTTGCCCTATTTTTGTAAAGTTCCAGCTGAGAAACGGATAATTGGGTTAGGAAGGCAGGAGAGAGGCCAGGGAGGGAAAGATAGATTTGTGTGTCATCAGTATAGAGGGGTATTGGAGACCAAATGATTGAATAAGTTCACCGAGAGAGGTGATGTAGAGAGAGAAGTGCAGAGGGCCATGGACAGAGCCTTGTGGGACACCAATAGAAAGAGGTAGAGGGGGAGGAGGAGGGGTAAATAGAGGGTAAAGGAAAGGAGATTGGAGTCAGATAGCGGGAAGAAAAACTGAAGAAGTTGGAAATGTCACAGAGATGGGAGAACAGGTAATGACCATCGCAGTGGGTGGCGGAAGTAGTCCATTGGGAGAGGCCTTAGGAAGAAGTGAGAGTTATAGGTTTAGAGGTAGCGGTAGTAATAGGAGAGGCACTAGGGATGTTAAAATCAATATAAATCGTGGAAAGATCAGAAGAGAGGAAATGGGGAAGCCAGGCGGTGAAGTTATCCAGAAATTGGGGGGAAGGGCCAGTGGAGCGATATATTACAGCAATACGAAGGTGGAGAGGGGAAAAGATAAGGATAGAGTGAACTTCAGAGGAGGAGAAGGAGAGGGAGGGTTCAGGGGGGGGATAACATTGAGCCATGAGACAGTAGATCACCAACACCACCTCATTTGTGGTCCCCAGGACGAGGAGTGTGGAAAAAGGAAAGACCCCCATGGAAGAGTACAGCTGGGGAAGCAGTATCAGATGGGGGGAACCTTGTTTCTGTAAGGGCCAAGAAACCAAAGGAGTAGAAGGCAAATTGGCAATGAATGGGAGTGAGCTTATTGCAAACAGATCTTGGATTCCAGAGTTTGCAAGACAGGGGAAGGTAAGAGGAAGGATGGGAATAAGGTTGGTGGCATTGGATGTCCTGGGGGAACAAGGTGATATGTGGTTGACATGGGGAGCAACAGCTGATAGAGGAGATGGGCTTGGGCATATAGTATGGAGTAATGATGTGGGGAGCCATGTTGGGGAGTGGGTAGAAGTGTTGAATGGAGAGTAATAAGGTACAGGAGATGTAGTAAAAAAGTTTTTGCAGAGTCATGAAATAGGAGAGTGGACCAAAGTCAGATTAAACTCAGTTTCAGCTCTTCATCCGGTAGACAAAGCCTTGAAAGTACAATGATGAGACAGAAGCCTGAAACAGCTGAACCAGGGGGAGAAAATGCCTGAGCAAATAGTACAGCAGGCTGATTATACAGAGGGGATGTTGCAGGGAAAATAAAATGACAGTAAAACAAACTTTCATGAGTTGAGAAGTAAATCATCATCATCACCATTTATTTATATAGCGCCACTGATTCTGCAGCGCTGTACAGAGAACTCATTCACATCAGTCCCTGCCCCATTGGAGCTTACAGTCTAAATTCCCTAACACACACACACACAGACAGAGAGAGACTTGGGTCAATTTTGATAGCAGCCAATTAATCTACCAGTATGTTTTTGGAGTGTGGGAGGAAACCGGAGCACCCGGAGGAAATCCACGCAAACACGGGGAGAACACACAAACTCTTCACAGATAAGGCCATGGTTGGGAATTGAACTCATGACCCCAGTGCTGTGAGGTAGAAGTGCTAACCACTGAGCCACCGTGCTCAGAGTCCAAAACCGTCTTCCTGTGGTGTGGTTCTTGCAGCCAGGGAGAGATGGAAACATCAGGAGTAAAAGATGGAGTTTCAGGTGAATGATAACTGTTGTCCTTGTGTAGCTGTTGTAATCTTTAGAATGTTCTTCTCCTGTTTACCTCTGGAATAACTGAATTATGCTATTTAAATTTTAATCCACTTGTAACTATACACACTAATATGCAGCCATTCTACAATGATTATATATGGTTAACAAACACATGTGATCAGTGTCTTTGATCAGACTCTCTATAAACTCCCCCAGCAAAAACTAGCAGTAAAAGGTTTAAACAAACAAGCAGTGAAATAACAGCATACCGTTGCGTTAGAAATAAAACAGAGCCACACCCCACCTGCAGAGGATTGTAGTGCACAGTGTCTCATTTTGGGAATATTTAAACTCTTCACATTTATAGCACAGAATCAATATAAATTGTCATGGTCTTAGTGGGTGGGGTGAATAAAATGCCACTTGATTTGATCTAGAGAATGACTTTGGGTCCATGAACACCTGAGCGAGAGATGGGGGTTGGCTGGAGGGAAGATGGGGGGGGTGAGGTGACTTTTTTGAGCAAACGATAAAGTACATGGTAAGAAAAAAGCTTTACACGGCTCCGTACATCCCTGCCCATGTCTAGGAATTAGTTCCAGAAGTTTTGCTTTCGGACCTCTGTGATCGCTGCCAGCGGCTCTGGACACTCTCCCCCTATGATTAGGAGGGGTAGGACCCCGATCATAGTGCCTTTGTCCTTTGCGGAGATGTCTTCTTGGGCTTGGTCACGCCCCCTAAGATTACAAATTGTAAAGGTTTCTCAAACTTTCCCTCATTACTATGTACATGGCCACATCCACTATTCATGGTGATCAGAGGTCACTTACAGAGAGTTACTGATCACTACAAGGCAACGGTCAAAAACAGAAACAGTCCCATGAATGCAAGTATCTCTGATCATCTTATTCTCTGAATGTGCTGCTCTTTATAAATCATTACACAAGAGATCATCGGACTTTACAAATGTCTGACATGTAATGCAGTGCTCTGCAGACACATGGATAGATATGTAATGCAATACTCTGCAGACACATGGTAGAATAGATATGTAATGCAATGTTCTGCAGAGAGCATGAAAGGATATGTAATGCAATACTCTGATACAGAAGGGAGGCCTGTCCTAAGCTCCTCCCCCTTCCCACCACCTGCCCTAAGGATATGTAATGCAATGCTCTGCAGACACATGGAAGGATATGTAATGTAATACTCTGCAGAGACCATGGAAGATATATTTGTAATGCAATGCTCTGCAGAGCATGGAAGGATATGTAATGCAATACTCTGCAGAGAGCATGAAAGGATATGTAATGCAATACTCTGATACAGAAGGGAGGCCTGTCCTAAGCTCCTCCCCACCGCCTGCCCTAAGGATATGTAATGCAATGCTCTGCAGAGCATGGAAGGATATGTAATGTAATGCTCTGCAGAGACCATGGAAGGACAGATATGTAATGCAATGCTTTGTAGACACATGGAAGGATAGATATGTCATGCAATGCTCTGCAGACACATGGATAGATACGTAATGCAATGCTCTGCAGAGCATGGAAGGATAGATATGTAATGCAATGCTCTGCAGAGACCATGGAAGAAGATATGTAATGCAATGCTCTGCAGAGACCATGGAAGGATACATAATGCAATGCTCTGCAGAGACCATGGAAGGATATCTAACGCAATGCTCTGCAGAGCGTGGAAGGATAGATATGTAATGCAATGCTCTGCAGAGACCATGGAAGGATAGATATGGCATGCAATGCTCTGCAGACACATGTATAGATACGTAATGCAATGCTCTGCAGAACTAATTATTAATACACCAGTCAGTTTATTTCAATTTTCTCCTTTAATTTTGGTTTAATTGAACATCTTCCTGTGAGACTGCGCTGATTCCCGGCAGGACTCAGTGTGTACAGGAACTCATCACGGTTTAATAAGTCCACCATCCCCCTCACTCACGAAGCGCTTGCGCCCCCTGCAGGACACAGAACAGACAGGTGAGAGGGGATTATGTATCTGCAGATATCTGATCAACAAACCCTGTGAGGTCCAGTCAGGTGCACACAACCAATGTCCTACGTAATGCTGAAACTACGTCACAAACCTCAGGAGACTCCTCCCCCTCATACCTGATATAGGAGAGGCCTGTCCTAAGCTCCTCCCCTTATACCCGTGATACAGGAGAGGCTTGTCCTAAGCTCCTCCCCCTTATACCTGTGATACAGGAGAGGCTTGTACTAAGCTCCTCCCCTTCATACAGATACCTGCAATACAAGAGAGAGGCCTCTCTTAAGCTCCTCCCTCTCATACATACCTGTTGTGACTGGTTCACTTATAAGTATATTGTAAGCTTGCGAGCAGGGTTCTCTTACCTCTCTGTCTGTATGTATTACCCAGTATCGTTTTATTAATGTTTGTTCCCAATTGTAAAGCGCTACGGAATTTGCTGGCGCTATATAAATAAATGTTGATGATGATGATAAGTAACTTATGGTATAAATTTATTTAAAGGAAATTATTTTTGATATTGTGTGTATTTTGGTAAAGGAAATATCTTTATTTCTGAGACCAGGGGAGGAAATTTGTTTTTGTTTTAACTTTGCTAGAGGAAATGCATTATTTCTGAGGTATATATCTGATGCAATAAACCTTTATGGAGGAAGTCTTTTGTGTATTTTGGTGTAGAGAAATTACTTCTTTGAAATTTTGTAACTTTTCTTTGGGAATTCTCAAGTGGAGGAAATGTATATTCTGCCACTCTCTGAAGAAAGGCCCCATGTTAATCTCATGTTCATTAGACCTTTTATTGTGTGAAGGTCCACCACCTGAAGGCACAGGAAGGTTTAATGAAGACTTGCTGGTAGATTTCCTCTATGTCTAAAGCAAGATACAGGAAATCTCAGCAAGTTTTAGGATATCACAGGTAAGTGTAAATATTGTTAGCTTTGCATTGCATGTAAATCCATGTTTGGGTAAACATCCTGGTTGTGGAAATAGCTCAGCCCTCAGAGGGCTGTCTTATCCTATGAATCTGTGTCCAAAACTGCATAAAAAAATTCTGTTTTGTATTGAAAATCGTTCTTATTTCATCTGACTGCTCCCCAGTACCTTCAACCAGTGTGAGCAAATATACATCACTTGCTTCAAAGACCTGCTTGGAAACTTCTCTATTCCTGTGACCTACAGATTAGACCCTAAAATCTAATCCGTTCCCAGCTGTCTGAGGTTTGGACCCAGTATCCAGTATCACAGCTCTGCCCACTACCCAGCAGCTCTGGCCAGTGTGATAGGCCAGGGGGGGGGGTCCATCCACAGCAACCCTGATCCACAATAAGAGGTCAGGGGTACCAGCAAGGGGGTACACTAGTAGTGAGTTACCCAGAAGAAACCCAGTTCTGGATGCCTTAAAGAAGTCCAATGGTAGCATCAGGCTCCTGCTACTGCGGTTAGAGGGCGCATTTGGGATAACGAAAGGGAACCTTGGCAAAGTAAGCCCAGTCGGTTCCGAGCAACAACTGACAATGTGGCATAGGCGGTCCATCCTGTCTCACCTGTGATACAGGAGAGAGACCGATCCTAAACTCCTCCCCCTCATACGGACACCTGTCTTAAGCCCCTCCCCCTCAAACTGCCACCTGCCCCCTCAAACTGCCACCTTAGCTCCTCCCCCTCATACAGATACCTGTGATACAGTAAGACGGAACAATGATAAACTCCACCCATGACACCTGTGAAAAGGAAACTACCCCCAAAGCGGTACACACCTGGATGGACACTGGTCTCGCAGTTGTTGGGTAATGACCCCCTCCTGGTAACATAGATCAACCAATTTCTCCATCACATTATGGGCCAGAGGTACATCCAGACTGAGGTCCGGCAGCTCGGAGTAGACCCGCTGGAAACCCTGTGAGACACAGACAGTAAGTGCTGGGCCTGGAAGAAGTGTGCAGTGCGACTGGTACAGGACACATAACATTACCCGGTTCATCTGGTCCAGGGTTATCAGACCACTCTCCCATAACGCTTTCAGTAAATTCACTGCCATCAGGACATGGCCTTCAGCCGAACCCTCCAACACCAGAACCACGGCCTGGAAACAGAGACACTGGTCAGTGTGAGAGGGGAAAAGGGAATTATATCTTTACTTGTGTTGTCGTGGGACTATATAATGGTACTGACATAGAGATGTAGATGGTCTCTCGTAGTACTATACAATGATACTGACATAGACATGTAGATGGTCTCTTGTAGGACTATATAATGGTACTGACATAGAGATGTAGATGGTCTCTCGTAGTACTATACAATGATACTGACATAGACATGTAGATGGTCTCTTGTAGGACTATATAATGGTACTGACAGAGATGTAGATGGCCTCTCGTAGGACTATGTAATGGTACTGACATAGAGATGTAGATGGTCTCTCGTAGTACTATACAATGATACTGACATAGACATGTAGATGGTCTCTTGTAGGACTATATAATGGTACTGACAGAGATGTAGATGGCCTCTCGTAGGACTATGTAATGGTACTGACATAGAGATGTAGATGGCCTCTTGTAGTACTATACAATGATACTGACATAGACATGTAGATGGCCTCTTGTAGTACTATACAATGATACTGACATAGACATGTAGATGGCCTCTTGTAGGACTATGTAATGGTACTGGCATAGAGATGTAGATGGTCTCTTGTAGGACTATGTAATGGTACTGGCATAGAGATGTAGATGGCCTCTTGTAGGACTATGTAATGGTACTGGCATAGAGATGTAGATGGCCTCTTGTAGGACTATGTAATGGTACTGACAGAGATGTAGATGGCCTCTCGTAGGACTATGTAATGGTACTGACAGAGATGTAGATGGCCTCTTGTAGGACTATGTAATGGTACTGACAGAGATGTAGATGGCCTCTTGTAGGACTATGTAATGGTACTGACAGAGATGTAGATGGCCTCTTGTAGGACTATGTAATGGTACTGACAGAGATGTAGATGGCCTCTTGTAGGACTATGTAATGGTACTGACAGAGATGTAGATGGCCTCTTGTAGGACTATGTAATGGTACTGACAGAGATGTAGATGGCCTCTCGTAGGACTATGTAATGGTACTGACAGAGATGTAGATGGCCTCTCGTAGGACTATGTAATGGTACTGACAGAGATGTAGATGGCCTCTCGTAGGACTATGTAATGGTACTGACAGAGATGTAGATGGCCTCTTGTAGGACTATGTAATGGTACTGACATAGAGATGTAGATGGTCTCTTGTACGACTATGTAATGGTACTGACATAGAGATGTAGATGGTCTCTCGTAGTACTATACAATGATACTGACATAGACATGTAGATGGCCTCTTGTACGACTATGTAATGGTACTGACAGAGATGTAGATGGCCTCTCGTAGGACTATGTAATGGTACTGACATAGAGATGTAGATGGCCTCTCGTAGGACTATGTAATGGTACTGGCATAGAGATGTAGATGGTCTCTTGTACGACTATGTAATGGTACTGACAGAGATGTAGATGGCCTCTCGTAGGACTATGTAATGGTACTGACAGAGATGTAGATGGCCTCTCGTAGGACTATGTAATGGTACTGACAGAGATGTAGATGGCCTCTTGTAGGACTATGTAATGGTACTGGCATAGAGATGTAGATGGTCTCTTGTACGACTATGTAATGGTACTGACAGAGATGTAGATGGCCTCTCGTAGGACTATGTAATGGTACTGACATAGAGATGTAGATGGTCTCTTGTACGACTATGTAATGGTACTGACATAGAGATGTAGATGGTCTCTCGTAGTACTATACAATGATACTGACATAGACATGTAGATGGCCTCTTGTAGGACTATGTAATGGTACTGGCATAGAGATGTAGATGGTCTCTTGTACGACTATGTAATGGTACTGACAGAGATGTAGATGGCCTCTCGTAGGACTATGTAATGGTACTGACATAGAGATGTAGATGGCCTCTTGTAGGACTATGTAATGGTACTGACAGAGATGTAGATGGCCTCTCGTAGTACTATACAATGATACTGACATAGAGATGTAGATGGTCTCTTGTACGACTATGTAATGGTACTGACATAGAGATGTAGATGGCCTCTCATAGGACTATGTAATGGTACTGACTTAGAGATGTACATGGCCTCTCATAGGACTATGTAATGGTACTGACATAGAGATGTAGATGGTCTCTCATAGGACTATGTAATGGTACTAACATAGAGATGTAGATGGTCTCTTGTACGACTATGTAATGGTACTGACATAGAGATGTAGATGGCCTCTCGTAGGACTATGTAATGGTACTGACATAGAGATGTAGATGGCCTCTTGTAGGACTATGTAATAGTACTGACAGAGATGTAGATGGCCTCTCGTAGGACTATGTAATGGTACTGACATAGATATGTAGATGGCCTCTCGTAGGACTATGTAATGGTACTGATATAGAGATGTAGATGGTCTCTCATAGGACTATGTAATGGTACTAACATAGAGATGTAGATGGTCTCTTGTATGACTATGTAATGATACTAACATAGAGATGTAGATGGCCTCTCGTAGGACTATGTAATGGTACTGACATAGAGATGTAGATGGCCTCTCGTAGGACTATGTAATGGTACTGACATAGAGATGTAGATGGCCTCTCGTAGGACTATGTAATGGTACTGACATAGAGATGTAGATGGCCTATCGTAGTACTATGTAATAGTACTGACATAGAGATGAAGATGGCCTCTTGTAGGACAATGTAATGGTACTGACAGAGAGATGTAGATGGCCTCTCATAGTGCTATGTAATGGTACTAATATAGAGATGTAGATGGCCTCTCGTAGGACTATGTAATGGTACTGACATAGAGATGTAGATGGCCTCTTGTAGGACCAGTGGCGGATCGCCCCCCCTAGCAGGGGCTTGCTGCCGGCAGCTGCACACTATGTGCAGGTCCGTTCGGCAGAGAGAGTTAGGGAGAGAGTCCTGCCCAACTGCTCTGATCGGCACAATCAGAGCAGCCAGGCAGGACTCTCTCCCTAACTCTCTCTGCCGAACGGACCTGCACATAGTGTGCAGCCGTCGGCAGCCTTAGGTGTCAAAAAGGGGGCGGGGCTAAATCCCCTCCCCCCCCCTAAATCGCACCCGGTACAATTAAGTTCTGGATCCGCCCGTGTAGGACTATGTAATGGTACCGACATAGAGATGTAGATGTCTATGTCACTACGACTATATATTGGTACTGACAGAGATGTAGATGGCCTCTCGTAGGACTATGTAATGGTACTGACAGAGATGTAGATGGCCTCTCGTAGGACTATGTAATGGATAAAGGCCCATAGTAAGTGACTACACCACAACGCTGGTTGCGGTAGAGAACTCTCTGGTTCGTCAGGTTACTAGGCCATAAACCGGTACCTCATAGACCAGCTCGTGATGGAAATGGGGAACCTCTAATTCCCTCAGACACCGTTCCGCCTCCGACACCTGTCCAGAGACCAGGAACTCCTGAAGAAGCAGATTCATCTGCAGAATAAACACAAAATTAGTTACTTAAATGTGAGAATGTTGTATACGGCAGGGCTCACCCTAGAGGTAGGGTCACTAGTTACCTCCTTAATGAGATGTTTAACAGGCCTTAGCCCTCCTCCAACTCCCCATACATTATCCAGTCGAATAATTTCTCTCTTGATTCTTAATAAGACTGCAGCGCGGTCCAGCGCGGCCCTGGAATGGGAGGAGATGAGAACATAACCTTAGGTTCAGGCATTATAACTGGTACAGGGAGAGCCATATGCCAGACGTGGATATAAACTAATTCTCTATATGGAGATGTGCCTGCTCTTCCTTATGCCCCCAAATTCGCTTCATTTTGCCAGGACAGTCACACATGAGTAAGAATGACAGGAAGAACTGGGAAGAGGTCAGAGGGTAAAGGTCAGGAACAATTTATTGCCTGTAGGGGTGGGAAAGCTCAGCAAGCAGAATCACAAACATGTTTATAGGAGCTAAGTAGACACCTGCGACAGGAATTGTATTAGTCATCTTTTAATATATCCACTAGACAAATACAAACAGAAAATAAAAATAATAGGGTTAGTGTGCCTTTAAATCCCTTGATGCTTCTAAATTTTGCATTAAGTCATATCCTAAGCCGCACTCCCATCATGCCCCTCTCACCCTGTGCCCCACCACCCTCACCGTGCCCCTCTCACCCTGTGCCCCACCACCCTCACCGTGCCCCTCCACCCTCACCGTGCATGTTCACAGTCAACCCGTCCCTTGTACCGGTCCAGGAAATCCAGAGGCAAAGCGTGATCTGCAACCGCACGAGCTATAAACTGGCCCAGCATCTGCAAGAATCATCACAAAATAACGTCGGCTGTCACTGGCCCCTAGAGATTTATCACACCACAGATTACAGAGGGCGACAGGCAGCTTCCTTCCGTCCGGTCACCCTGCAGTGGGAGGGGCCTTTACCTGCGGAGCCTCTGGAGTGTCCAGGATCAGATCTGGTAAGTCAGTCAGTAATCTGTTGAAGGCCTGAGCGTTGTCTTCCTCGGACAGCACCTTGTCCAGCAGATCACACAGGAGGCGTGAGGTTAGCTCTCTGTGACTGGCCTTTCCTTCCAGAGAGAGAGACACCGCCAGATGGGGGACCCCCGGACGCTGACCCCCCAAATTCAGCCCCTTTAGAAGAGCCTGAAATAAATGACAAAAACAGAACACCGAGCAGTGTAATATGCTGTACTAGTAGACCATATGCTCACTGCTGTATTATATATATATATATATATATATATATATATATATATATATATAGAAAACACACATACTGTACTACTAGTCTGTGCACTTACTGCTGTTATATACACCCATCAGCCACAACATTAAACCACTGACAGTGAAGTGAATAACATTATCTGGTTACAATGACACCTGTCCAGTTGCGGGATATATTGGGCAGTGAGTGAACAGTCAGTTCTTGAAGTTGATGTGATGGAAGCAGGAAAAATGGGCAAAGTAAGGATCTGAGCGACTCTGACAAGGGCCAAATTGTGAAGACTGGACGGCTGGGTCAGAGCATCTCCAAAACGTCCGGTCTTTTGGAGTGTTCCCGGTATGTAGTGGTTAGTACCTACCAACAGTGGTCCAAGGAAGGACAACCAATGAACTGACAAAAGAGTCATGGGCGTCCAAGGCTCATTGACACGTGTGGGGAGCGAAGGCTAACCCATCTGGTCCAATCCCACAGAAGAGCTACTGTAGCACAAATTACTGAAAGAGTTAATTCTGGCTATGACAGAAAGATGTCAGAACACACAGAGCATCGCAGCTTGCTGCGTATGGGGCTACGCAGCCACGGACCAGTCAGAGAGCCCCTGCTGACCCCTGTCAGCAGCGCTTACAATGGACACATGAGCGCCAGAATTGGACCATGGAGCAATGGAAGAAGGTGGCCTGGTCTGATGAATCACGTTTTCTTTTACATCTGCCGGGTGTGTGTGCGTTGTTTACTTGGGGAAGAGATGGCACCAGGATGCACTATGGGAAGAAGACAAGCTAGCGGAGGCAGTGTGATGCTGGGAAACCTTAGTCCTGACATTCATATGGATGTTACTCTGACATGTACCACCTACCTAAACATTGTTGCAGACTAAGTACACCCCTTCATGGTAACGGTATTCCCTGATGGCAGTGGCCTCTTTCAGCAGGATAATGCGCCCTGTCACACTGCAGGAATTGTCTGAGGAACATGACAGAGAGCTCAAGGTGATGACTTGGCCTCTAAATTTCAATCTGATCGACATCTGTGGGATGTGCTGGAAAAACAAGTCCGAGCCACGCACAACTATCGGGACTCAAAGGATCTGCTTCTAACGTTTTGGTGCCAGATACCACAGAACACCTTCAGAGGTCTTGTGGTGTCGACGCATCAATTGGTTAGAGCTGTTTGGGTGGCAAGAAGGGGCACAATATTGGTAGGTGGTTTTAATGTTGCAGCCGATTGTTGTGTGTGTGTATGTATAAAAAAAATTATATATATATATATATATATATATATATATATATATATATATATATATATATATATATATACACACACACACATACACAGTAGGTGAAATAAGTATTGAACACATCAACATTCTTCTCAGTAAATATATATTTCATGTGGATATTGTAATGAAATTTACACCAAATGTCAACAACAACCCTTGCAATCCACACATGAAAAGAAATTAAACCATAAATGTCCATAATTTAAGTTTTGTGTAATAATGTGAAATGACACAGGGAAAAAGTATTGAACACACTTCCCGAAATTTATTTAATACTTTGTACAAAAGTTTTAGTTTGTAATGACAGCTTCAAGACTCCTCCTGTACGGAGAAACTAGTCGCATGCATTGCTCATTTGCAGCGCCCAGGAGCGGATTAACGCTGCAGCCCAGGAAGGGAATAACGCGGCAGCGCCGGGGGGGAGTAAAGCAGCAGCCCAGGAGGGGAGGAACACGGCAGTGCCCAGGTGGGGAGGAACGTGGCAGTGCGCAGGAGGGGAGGAACGCGGCAGTGCCCAGGAAGGGAGGAATGCGGCAGCGCCCACAGACAGAAACGTCTGATTGATACTCAGGCTAGGGAGCACCTCTGACACTGCGTCCCACCCTCATTCACAACTTATCGCTATGTTTCAGATGTTCCTCTTGGCCAGGGTCTCAGTAGTATATGGGTAACAGTAGTTCCTACAAGGACAGGTACTTACTATAACCTCCCCGGTGTCTCCATGTTCAAAGTATTCCTGGACCATTGGCTGTACCGTCTTCTGTAGTCCGGCCTCGTCCAGCTCCAGGACCACCTTCTGATACACAGTGTCTCCCTGGCAGAGTAACAACACCCCACAATTACTGACCCCCAAGTACAGTATACACCAGCCTGCAAAGTCTTTGGCCAAAGATTACTTGTTTACTTGTATCTATCTTAATAAATATCAACTTTAATTGCTCCCTAAAATCATTATCATGAGACTTTAGGACGTTACGTTAAATGTACTATGCTTAATGTACCATACTATTTGTAAACATCAGCGTATTTCATGTCATCGCAGTCCCAAGAGTTTATTGATCTGCTAAGGTACGTCATTTTAAGCTGGTCATTAATAAATCTGGTATGTATGTTGATTAATTTTATTCAATAATATTTTTTATATAAAATATATTTTTATTATTTAAATATTTTATATCTTACTGTATTTTAGTTTCCTTTTTTACAGTGTTAAAATAAATAATAACCATAACGTTTTCAAAATGAAGAAAAGTGGTGAAGACGATGAGCCAGGTGTACATCAAAAAGGAAAGATTAATATATTAACTAAACCGAAAGCGAAGACTCCCAACAACTGCAATCAAAGAACACAATAAAATTAGACAAACTCCAGTATCAGTTGATACAGTTAAAAGATGTCTACGTAATGTAGGCCATGGTCACACAGCTTGCAGAAAACCATTCTTGAGGTCTGTAAATAAAGTAAAACGCCTTTGATGAGTCAAAGAATACCAGCACTGGACACTGGAAAAAAGTACTTTGGACTGGCGAGTCCTAATTTTAACTTTTTAGAACCAGAAGATGTTAGTATGTTCGATGAATGGTCAGGGAACGTGTGTTAGATACAGCTAAACATGGTGGTGGACACGTCATGATCTGGGGTGGTGGTCACGTCATGATCTGGGGTGGTGGTCACGTCATGATCTGGGGTGGTGGTCACGTCATGATCTGGGGTGGTGGTCACGCCATGATCTGGGGTGGTGGTCACGTCATGATCTGGGGTGGTGGTCACGTCATGATCTGGGGTGGTGGTCACGCCATGATCTGGGGTGGTGGTCACGCCATGATCTGGGGTGGTGGTCACGTCATGATCTGGGGTGGTGGTCACGCCATGATCTGGGGTGGTGGTCACGCCATGATCTGGGGTGGTGGTCACGTCATGATCTGGGGTGGTGGTCACGTCATGATCTGGGGTGGTGGTCACGTCATGATCTGGGGTGGTGGTCACGCCATGATCTGGGGTGGTGGTCACGTCATGATCTGGGGTGGTGGTCACGTCATGATCTGGGGTGGTGGTCACGTCATGATCTGGGGTGGTGGTCACGCCATGATCTGGGGTGGTGGTCACGTCATGATCTGGGGTGATGTTTATGGAGGAAAGGTTGGAGATTTACTTCAAATTAACTATGGATAAGAAACGATACCACAGTATGTTAGTACATCAAGCTGTATCAAGAGAAACCCGAAATATTGGATAGGGGTTCATCATGCAACAAGATAAGGACTCTAAGCACACATCTAAACTGTATCAATTATTTAAAAACTAAAAGCAGAAAGTTCTACATTATGACGTGGGCTCCTCAGTCACCGGATCTCAATCCCATTGGGATGAATTAGACAGAAAAGTTTGTGTAATGGCTCCAACAAATAATAGAAACTTATGGGACGGTCTGAATGAAGCCTGGAAAGTGATAACTTCCCAAACTTTAGATAAGTTGGTTTCCCGAATGCCCAAATTATGTGACACATTGATAAACGCCAAATTTAATCTGAAATTTATGTTATACAATAAAATTATAAATAATTTTGATAATGATTAGTTACAATATCATGTGAAACATTATTATGAATATTTTCATTATTTCACTACATTTTTTCTTTTATTAACAATAATTATCCTTGGCCAAAGCTAGTGTACACCTGGAGGGATCGGAGAATGTCCCTGAATGGGTCCTACACCCACTCTCCCCCATTTCTGTCCTAAGACGCCTTAGAGCCGTCCTTGTCAGACCAGGGGGTAAATGTATCAAAGTTGTATGACTTGTGGCCTTGATGGCCTTTACAGGCCATCGCCCCTTTTAATTTTAGCTGCAAAGATGCCGATTACCGACCAGATGAAAAAAACGGATTTTGATACATTTACCCCCAGGAGTTACCCGTGTTACCATCTGTTAAACTAGGAACAAAAAAAACATTTTACTCATCAGCGTAATAAGTGGCAGGGAATGGCCATAGAGCGCAACAGAATATGGAGGACGACGTATCCGAGTCACCCCCAAGCCTCCCCTCATCCCCCTTATAATATCATCACAGCACAGTTCTTACCTGGGCAGATTCATCATAATTGGGGTCTCGAGCGTCAGGCTCCTGATAACTGTAGACCTGTCCTGGAGCCCCCCAAACTCCCTTCCCACCAGCACCTCCTGCAGAAGAGAGCAGAGCTGTGACCCCCTGAATTCATCTCCTGACACTATCCATAGTCGCTACCACAATATATGTAATGTCCTCTCCGTCCCATGACTGGCCCACACTGTCCTGTCCCATGACCGCCCCACACTAGCCTCTCTGTCCCACTCTCCATAACTGGCCCTCACTGTCCTCTCCGTCTCATGACTGGTCCACAATGTCCTAATCAACCCATTCTCCATAACTGCCGCACATTGTTCTTTCAGTCTGTCCCCATACTCTCCATAAACACTTATCCTACTCCAACTAACATCTCCATACTTTCCATAACCACTGATCCTACTCCAACTAACATCTCCATACTCTCCATAACCACTTATCCTACTCTAACTAACATCTCCATAACCACTTGTCCCTACCCCAATTAACACCTCCATACTCTCCATAACCTCTTGTCCCTACCCCAACTAACATCTCCATACTCTCCATAACCACTTGTCCTAGCCCAACTAACATCTCCATACTCTCCATAACCACTGATCCTACTCCAACTAACATCTCCATACTTTCCATAACCACTGATCCTACTCCAACTAACATCTCCATACTCTCCATAACCACTTATCCTACTCTAACTAACATCTCCATAACCACTTGTCCCTACCCCAATTAACACCTCCATACTCTCCATAACCTCTTGTCCCTACCCCAACTAACATCTCCATACTCTCCATAACCACTTGTCCCTACCCCAACTAACATCTCCATAACCACTTGTCCTAGCCCAACTAACATCTCCATACTCTCCATAACCACTGATCCTACCCCAACTAACATCTCCATACTCTCCATAACCACTGATCCTACTCCAACTAACATCTCCATACTCTCCATAACCACTTGTCCCTACCCCAACTAACATCTCCATAACCACTTGTCCCTACCCCAACTAACATCTCCATAACCACTGATCCTACTCCAACTAACATCTCCATACTCTCCATAACCACTTGTCCCTAGCCCAACTAACATCTCCATAACCACTTGTCCTAGCCCAACTAACATCTCCATACTCTCCATAACCACTTATCCTACCCCAACTAACATCTTCATACTCTCCATAACCTCTTGTCCCTACCCCAACTAACATCTCCATAACCTCTTGTCCCTACCCCAACTAACATCTCCATACTCTCCATAACCACTTATCCTATCCCAACTAACATCTTCATACTCTCCATACCTCTTGTCCCTACCCCAACTAACATCTCCATACTCTTCATAACCACTTGTCCCTACCCCAACTAACATCTCCATACTCTCAATAACCTCTTTTCTCTACCTCAACTAACATCTCCATACTCTCCATAACCACTTATCTTACCGTAACTAACATCTCCATAACCACTTGTCCCATGACCGCCCCACACTAGCCTCTCTGTCCCACTCTCCATAACTGGCCCTCACTGTACTCTCCGTCCCATGACTGGTCCACAATGTCCTAATCAACCCATTCTCAATAACTGCCGCACATTGTTCTCTCTGTCTGTCCCCATACTCTCCATAAACACTTATCCTACTCCAACTAACATCTCCATACTTTCCATAACCACTGATCCTACTCCAACTAACATCTCCATACTCTCCATAACCACTTATCCTACTCTAACATCTCCATAACCACTTGTCCCTACCCCAATTAACACCTCCATACTCTCCATAACCTCTTGTCCCTACCCCAACTAACATCTCCATACTCTCCATAACCACTTGTCCTAGCCCAACTAACATCTCCATACTCTCCATAACCACTGATCCTATCCCAACTAACATCTCCATAACCACTTGTCCCAGCCCAACTAACATCTCCATACTCTCCATAACCACTTGTCCCTACCCCAACTAACATCTCCATACTCTCCATAACCACTTGTCCCTACCCCAACTAACATCTCTATACTCTCCATAACCACTGATCCTACTCCAACTAACATCTCCATACTCTCCATAACCACTTGTCCCTACCCCAACTAACATCTCCATACTCTCCATAACCACTTGTCCTAGCCCAACTAACATCTCCATACTCTCCATAACCACTTATCCTACCCCAACTAACATCTTCATACTCTCCATAACCTCTTGTCCCTACCCCAACTAACATCTCCATACTCTTCATAACCACTTGTCCTACCCCAAATAACATCTCCATAACCTCTTGTCCTTACCCCAACTAACATCTCCATGACCACTTATCCTACCCCAACTAACATCTTCATACTCTCCATAACCTCTTGTCACTACCCCAACTAACATCTCCATACTCTTCATCACCACTTGTCCCTACCCCAACTAACATCTCCATACTCTCCATAACCACTTGTCCTACCCCAACTAACATCTCCATACTCACAATAACCTCTTGTCCCTACCCCAACTAATATCTCCATAACCACTTATCCTACCCCAACTAACATCTCCATACTCTCCATAACCACCGATCCTACTCCAACTAACATCTCCATACTCTCCATAACCAATTGTCCCTACCCCAACTAACACCACTTGTCCTAGTCCAACTAACATCTCCATACTCTCCATAACCACTCATCCTACCCCAACATCTTCAGACTGTAAATAACTTCTTGTCCCTACCCCAACTAACATCTCCATACTCTTCATAACCACTTGTCCTACCCCAACTAACATCTCCATACTCTCCATAACCTCTTGTTCCTATGTTCCTATCCCAACTAACATCTCAATACTCTCCATAACCTCTTGTCCGTACCCCAACTAACATCTCCATACTCTCCATAACCTCTTGTCCCTACCCCAACTAACATCTCCATAACCACTTATCCTACCCAAACTAAAATCTCCATACTCTCCATAACCACTTGTCCCATCCCAACTAACATCTCTTTACTCTCCATAACCACTTGTCCTACCCCAACTAACATCTCCATACTCTCCATAACCACTTGTCCCATCCCAACTAACATCTCCATAACCACTTGTCCTACCCCAACTAACATCTCTTTACTCTCCATAACCACTTGTCCTACTCCAAATAACATCTCCATACATTTATTTACCACTTTCTCTTTTACCTCCAAATAACAGAGCCACATGCCCCACTGCCTGTCATCTATGCACTCTCTCAGAGTGGCATCCTTCCATATCACCCTTAGCCCCTCATTGACCACCACCCGTCAATTCCTAATGAAACCCTTCTTACCTTTCTTGGGAAGTCCACGGCCTTTGCCCATACGTGACTTCCTGTCATTACCCCTTCCTTGCGGGCTGAGGGGCTCTGCCAAACAGTCTGTGCTCTCCGACTCCCGCGCAGAGTCACGTGAGGATGTACGGCGGAGTCTTCGCTTTGCCTTCGCCTTTAATTTTGCTTCATGAAGAGCTTTTTCCTGTGGGGTCCAGTCAGGTGACACTTCCTCATCGCTCAGCTCTTCCCCCTCTAAGACAGCGTCCTCACCTGGACCCATCCCAGCAGAAGATATGTGCCCTAGAACCACAAGGACATGTTAATGTATAGGTCCACCATACTGGGGCTAATCATTATACCAGCAGAAGATATGTGCCCTAGAACCACAAGGACATGTTAATGTATAAGTCCACCATACTGGGGCTAATCATTATACCAGCAGAAGATATGTGCCCTAGAACCACAGGGACATGTTAATGTATAGGTCCACCATACTGGGGCTAATCATTATACCAGCAGAAGATATGTGCCCAAGAACCACAGGGACATGTTAATGTATAAGTCCAGCATACTGGGGCTAATCATTATTCCAGCAGGAGATATGTGCCCTAGAACCACAGGGACATGTTAATGTATAAGTCCACCATACTGGGGCTAATCATTATTCCAGCAGGAGATATGTGCCCTAGAACCACAGGGACATGTTAATGTATAAGTCCACCATACTGGGGCTAATCATTATTCCAGCAGGAGATATGTGCCCTAGAACCACAGGGACATGTTAATGTATAAGTCCACCATACTGGGGCTAATCATTATTCCAGCAGGAGATATGTGCCCTAGAACCACAGGGACATGTTAATGTATAAGTCCACCATACTGGGGCTAATCATTATTCCAGCAGGAGATATGTGCCCTAGAACCACAGGGACATGTTAATGTATAGGTCCATCATACTGGGGCTAATCATTATTCCAGCAGAAAACAACTGTAATGTTTTCCAACCCAACACAGACTCTGTCACTCCTCATCACCAAAAAAGAAACTGTTAGAGATGAACTGAAGTAATGGCTTTAATGGTGTCATGGGTGTAAGGTCTGAAAACTGTCCCCCTGCTGGAGAAGAATGTAGGGAGCGCTCAGTGACAGGATGTAGTTATGGATGAATGTAGGGCGTAGGAAAGGGGTTAATGGACCAGGTCTGCCAGGGACACAGCAGGAAATGGGTTAATTGGTCTGGCAGGGAAGGGGTTAATGTGTGGTATCTGGAAATTGCACAGCAGGGAAGGGGTTAATCGGTCATGTCAGGCAGGGAAGGGGTTAATGGGTCAGGTCTGTCAAACATACGTCAGGGAAGGGGTTAATTTCTCGTGTCTGGCAGAGAAGGGGTTAATTGTTCATGCCTACCAGAGCCACAGCAGGGAAGGGGTTAATGGGTCAGGTCTGGCAGACGGCAGAAAAGGGGTTAATGGGTCAGGTCTGGCAGACAGCAGGGAAGGGGTTAATGGGTCAGGTCTGGCAGACAGCAGGGAAGGGGTTAATGGGTCAGGTCTGGCAGACAGCAGGGAAGGGGTTAATGGGTCAGGCCTGGCAGACAGCAGGGAAGGGGTTAATGGGTCAGGCCTGGCAGACAGCAGGGAAGGGGTTAATGGGTCAGGCCTGGCAGACAGCAGGGAAGGGGTTAATGGGTCAGGTCTGGCAGACAGCAGGGAAGGGGTTAATGGGTCAGGCCTGGCAGACAGCAGGGAAGGGGTTAATGGGTCAGGCCTGGCAGACAGCAGGGAAGGGGTTAATGGGTCAGGTCTGGCAGACAGCAGGGAAGGGGTTAATGGGTCAGGCCTGGCAGACAGCAGGGAAGGGGTTAATGGGTCAGGCCTGGCAGACAGCAGGGAAGGGGTTAATGGGTCAGGTCTGGCAGACAGCAGGGAAGGGGTTAATGGGTCAGGCCTGGCAGACAGCAGGGAAGGGGTTACAGGGCGGGGTTTGGGGGCTTCCATGTGAACCATATGGAGCTGTTTACTACACGTGTCCTATATATAGACATACATGTTACATACACTGCACACCACATAAGTCCTCACACCCCATGCACATATCACCACACTGCATGATATATATATAATACTATATATGTGACAGTATCTGACCTCCTGGCTGCCAGTCCCGGCGTTGTGTGATCCCTACACTCAGATCCCTCCACAGCTCTGCAGAATCTTTCTCTTCCTCTACAGGAAGTGATGTTACATGTCCCAGAGCACACCCCCAGCAGAGCATTCCTCCCCCAGCCGGATCCTGCAGAGCATTCCACCCCAGCCGGGTCCTGCAGAGCATTCCTCCCCAGCTGGATCCTGAAGAGCAGTCCTCCCCCAGCTGGATCTTGCAGAGCATTCCTCCCCAGCCAGATAGTGCAGAGCAGTCCTCCCCCAGCCGGATCCTGCAGAGCATTCCTCCCCAGCTAGACCCTGCATAGAATTCCTCCCCAACCGGATCCTGCAGAGCATTCCTCCCCAGGCGGATCCTGCAGAACATTCCTCCCCAGCAGGATCCTGCAGAACATTCCTCCCCAGCAGGATCCTGCAGAACATTCCTCCCCAGCAGGATCCTGCAGAACATTCCTCACCAGCCGGATCCTGCAGAGCATTCATCCCCACCCGAACCCTGCAGAGCATTCCACCCCAGAAGGGGGGTGCAGAGCATTCCTCCCCCAGCCGGATCCTGCAGAGCATTCCTCCCCCAGTGCAGAGCAATCCCCCAGCTGGATCCTGCAGAGCATTCCTCCCCAGCCGGATCCTGCAGAGCATTCCTCCCCAGCTAGACCCTGCATAGAATTCCTCCCCCAGCCGGATCCTGCAGAGCATTCCTCCCCAGTGCAGAGCAATCCCCCAGCTGGATCCTGCAGAGCATTTCTCCCCAGCTGGATCCTGCAGAGCATTCCTCCCCAGCTAGACCCTGCAGAGCATTCCTCCCCAGCCGGATCCTGCAGAACATTCCTCCCCCAGTGCAGAGCAATTCCCCAGCTGGATCCTGCAGAGCATTCCTCCCCAGCCGGATCCTGCAGAGCATTCCTCCCCAGCCGAATCCTGCAGAGCATTCCTCCCCCAGTAAACAGCACACCCCCATCCGGACCTTGCAGAGCATTCCTGCCCCAGCCATTCGTCCCCCAGTAGGACCCCGCAGAGCATTCCTGCCCCAGCCAGACCCTGCAGAGCATTCCTGCCCCAGTGCAGAGCACACCCCCAGCAGGATCCTGCAGAGCATTCCTGCCCCAGCCTGAGCCTGCAGAGCATTATTCCCCCAGCCACATTCTGCAAAGCATTCCTCCCCCAGTGCAGAGCATTCCTCCCCCAGCCAGACCCTGCAGAGCATTCCTACCCCAGCCGGATCCTACAGAGCATTCCTCCCCCAGTGCAGAGCATTCCTCCCCAGCCGCATCCTGCAAAGCATTCCTCCCCCAGTGCAGAGCACACCCCCAGCCCGATCCTGCAGAGCATTCCTCTCCCCAGTGCAGAGCACACCCCCAGCCAGATCCCTGCAGAGCATTGCACCCACAGTACACTGCTCACCCCAGCCGGACCCTGCAGAGCATTTCTCCCCCAGTACACTGGTCACCCCAGCAGGACCCTGCAGGGCATTCCTGCCGGAGCCTGCAGAGCATTACTCCCCCTGTGCAGAGCATTCCTCCCCAGCCGGACCCTGCAGTGCATTCCTGCCCCATGGGATCCTGCAGAGCATTCCTGCCCCAGCGGATCCTGCAGAGCATTCCTGCTCCAGTTGGTGACTGCAGAGCATCCCTCCCACATCCGGATCCTGCAAAGCATTCCTCCCCCAGTACAGAGCTCACACCAGCAGGAACCTGCAGAGCATTCCTGCCCCAGCCGGATCCTGCAGAGCATTCCTCCCCCAGTGCAGAGCACACCCCCAGCCAGATCCCTGCAGAGCATTGCACACACAGTACACTGCTCACCCCAGCCGGATCCTGCAAAGAATTCCTTCCCCAGCCGGATCCTGCAGAGCATTCCTCCCACAGCTGGATCTTGCAGAGCATTCCTCCCCAGCCGGATCCTGCAGAGCATTCCTCCCCAGCCGAATCCTGCAGAGCATTCCTCGCCCAGCCGAATCCTGCAGAGCATTCCTCGCCCAGCCGAATCCTGCAGAGCATTCCTCGTCCAGCCGGATCCTGCAGAGCATTCCTCGTCCAGCCGGATCCTGCAGAGCATTCCTCGTCCAGCCGGATCCTGCAGAGCATTCCTCCCACAGCTGGATCTTGCAGAGCATTCCTCCCCAGCCGGATCCTGCAGAGCATTCCTCCCCAGCCGAATCCTGCAGAGCATTCCTCTCCCAGCCGGATCCTGCAGAGCATTCCTCCCCCGCCCGAACCCTGCAGAGCATTACTCCCCAGCATTCCACCCCAGCCGGATCCTGCAGAGCATTCCTCGTCCAGCCGGATCCTGCAGAGCATTCCTCGTCCAGCCGGATCCTGCAGAGCATTCCTCGTCCAGCCGGATCCTGCAGAGCATTCCTCGTCCAGCCAGATCCTGCAGAGCATTCCTCATCCAGCCGGATCCTGCAGAGCATTCCTCCCCAGCCGGATCCTGCAGAGCATTCCTCCCCAGCCGGATCTTGCAGAGCATTCCACCCCAGCCGGGTCCTGCAGAGCATTCCACCCCAGCCGGGTCCTGCAGAGCATTCCTCCCCCAGCCGAACCCTGCAGAGCATTCCTCTCCCAGCCGGATCCTGCAGAGCATTCCTCCCCCGCCCGAACCCTGCAGAGCATTACTCCCCAGCATTCCACCCCAGCCGGGGGGGTGCAGAGCATTCCTCCCCAGCCGGATCCTGCAGAGCATTCCACCCAAGCCGGGTCCTGCAGAGCATTCCTCCCCCAGCCGGATAGTGCAGAGCATTTCTCCCAGCCGGATCCTGCAGAGCATTCCTCCCCAAGCCGGATCCTGCAGACCATTCCACCCCAGCCGGGTGCTGTAGAGCATTCCTCCCCCAGCTGGATCTTGCAGAGCATTCCTGCCCCAGCCATTCGTCCCCCAGTAGAACCCTGCAGAGCATTCCTCCCCATCCGGACCCTACAGAGCAATCCTCCCCCAGCCGGACCCTGCAGAGCATTCCTCCCCAGGCGGATCCTGCAGAACATTCCTCCCCAGCAGGATCCTGCAGAACATTCCTCCCCAGCAGGATCCTGCAGAGCATTCCTCCCCAGGCGGATCCTGCAGATCATCCCTTCGCAGCCGGATCCTGCAGAGCATTCCTCCCCAGCTGGATCCTGAAGAGCAGTCCTCCCCCAGCTGGATCCTGCAGAGCATTCCTCCCCAGCCAGATAGTGCAGAGCAGTCCTCCCCCAGCTGGATCTTGCAGAGCATTCCTCCCCAGGCGGATCCTGCAGAACATTCCTCCCGCAGCCGGATCCTGCAGAGCAATCCTCCCGCAGCCGGATCCTGCAGAGCATTCCTCCCCCAGCCGGATCCTGCAGAGCATTCCTCCCCAGCTGGATCCTGCAGAGCATTCCTCCCCCAGCTGGATCCTGAAGAGCAGTCCTCCCCAGCCGGATAGTGCAGAGCATTCCTCCCCCAGCCGGATTCTGCAGAGCATTCCTCCCCCAGTAAACAGCACACCCCCATCCGGACCTTGCAGAGCATTCCTGCCCCAGCCATTCATCCCCCAGTAGGACCCTGCAGAGCATTCCTCCCTATCCAGACCCTGAATAGCAATCCTCCCCCAGCCGGACCCTACAGAGCATTCCTCCCCAGGCGGATCCTGCAGAACATTCCTCCCCAGCAGGATCCTGCAGAGCATTCCTCCCCAGGCAGATCCTTCAGAACATCCCTCCCCAGCAGGATCCTGCAAAGCAATCCTCCCGCAGCCGGATCCTGCAGAGCATTCCTCCCCAGCCGGAACCTGCAGAGCATTCCTCCCTAGCCGGGTCCTGCAGAGCATTCCTCCCCCAGTGCAGAGCAATCCCCCAGCTGGATCCTGCAGAGCATTCCTCCCCCAGCCAGACCCTGCAGAGCATTACTCCCCAAGTGCACAGGACACCCCCAGCAGTATCCTGCAGAGCATTCCTCCCCCAGTCGGACCCTGCAGAGCATTCCTCCCCCAGTCGGACCTTGCAGAGCGTTCCTGTCCCAGCCAGACCCTGCAGAGCATTCCTCCTCCAGTACACTGCTCACCCCAGCAGGACCCTGCAGAGCATTCCTCCCCCAGCCGGACCCTGCAGAGATTTCCTCCCCAGTACACTGCTCACCCCAGCAGGACCCTGCACAGCATTCCTCCCCAGTCGGACCCTGCAGAGCATTCCTCCCCCAGTCGGACCTTGCAGAGCGTTCCTGCCCCAGCCAGACCCTGCAGAGCATTCCTGCCCCAGTGCAGAGCACACCCCCAGCAGGATCCTGCAGAGCATTCCTGCCCCAGCCTGAGCCTGCAGAGCATTATTCCCCCAGCCGGACCCTGCAGAGCATTTCTCCCCAAGTGCACAACTCACCCCAGCAGGCCCTGCAGAGCATTCCTGCCCCAGCCGGATCCTGCAGAGCATCCATCCCCCAGCCACATTCTGCAAAGCATTCCTCCCCCAGTGCAGAGCATTCCTCCCCCAGCCAGACCCTGCAGAGCATTCCTGCCCCAGCCGGATCCTACAGAGCATTCCTCCCCCAGTGCAGAGCATTCCTCCCCAGCCGCATCCTGCAAAGCATTCCTCCCCCAGTGCAGAGCACACCCCCAGCCCGATCCTGCAGAGCATTCCTCTCCCCAGTGCAGAGCACACCCCCAGCCAGATCCCTGCAGAGCATTGCACCCACAGTACACTGCTCACCCCAGCCGGACTCTGCAGAGCATTTCTCCCCCAGTACACTGGTCACCCCAGCAGGACCCTGCAGGGCATTCCTGCCGGAGCCTGCAGAGCATTACTCCCCCTGTGCAGAGCATTCCTCCCCAGCCGGACCCTGCAGTGCATTCCTGCCCCATGGGATCCTGCAGAGCATTCCTGCCCCAGCGGATCCTGCAGAGCATTCCTGCTCCAGTTGGTGACTGCAGAGCATCCCTCCCACATCCGGATCCTGCAAAGCATTCCTCCCCCAGTACAGAGCTCACACCAGCAGGAACCTGCAGAGCATTCCTGCCGCAGCCGGATCCTGCAGAGCATTCCTCCCCCAGTGCAGAGCACACCCCCAGCCCGATCCTGCAGAGCATTCCTCTCCCCAGTGCAGAGCACACCCCCAGCCAGATCCCTGCAGAACATTCCTCCCCCAGAATAGTGTGTGTATGTGTGTAACACCTGTTGATCCTTTGAGATGAACGGAACGGAGATTGTGAGCCAGGTCTTCTCGTCCAACATCAGTGTCTGACCTCATAAATGCTCTACAGAATGAATGGGCACAAATTCCCACAGGAACACTCCAACATCTTGTGGAGCCTTCCAAGAAGAGTGGAAGCTGTTATCACTGCAAAAGGGGGACCAACTCCATAATAAAGTATATGTATTTGAATACAATGTGATCACAGTCCCTGTTGGTGTAATGGTCAAGTGTCTGAATCCATATAGAGTGGGAAAGAGAGTGAGTGTGTCCATATAGAGAGAGAGAGAGAGAGAGTGAGTGTGTCCATATAGAGAGAGAGTGTGTGTTGGGACTGGATCACTTATAAGTAACTTATGGTATACATTTATTTAAAGGAAATGGCGCAGGACGCTTATTTATATAATTGCCAATGCACTTATTTTTGATATTGTGTATATTTTGATATAGTAAATCTTTATTTCTGATGTATATATCTGATACAATAAGCCTTTGCTTAGAAAGTCTTTTGTATATCTTGGTGTAAGGAAATGACTTGACTCACCTCCAGCACCGCCTGGCGTCCCGGCCGTCTCCTTGCCACTTCCTGCAGCTGGTTCGACCGTTGCCAAGGCAGCGACCGGACGCCGTGTATCTCTAACAGCGTGCCCCAGCAAATAGTACAGCCGGGCGCATGCACTGATCTCTCCCCAGTCTTTGGGCTCATTAATGTGCAATTAAAGCTGGCCTGTGTGTAATTTCAGGGATGAGCCCTGATTGGTTTGTCGAAGTATTTAAGGCAGGGAGGGCTTAGCCTCCCTGCCGGTTATAGCGCTTCTGACCCAGTTTGTTGACCTGCTGTTTGTTGTTGGATCCTGTCCTGTGGATACTCTGCCTGTCGGATTTTCTGTTGTGACATTTTGCTTGGACTTTGAACTCTGCCTGTTTGCCTGTCACCCTGACCCTTTGGCCTGTACTTTGGACTCCGCTACTTTACCTGTGACCCTTGGCGTGTTTTCTGACTACCCTGCTTGCCTGTGACCCTTGACCTCGGCTACTGTCTGACTATCCGCTGTCTTCTATTCAGCCTGCTGGCCTGCCGCTACAGACCTGTATTACCAACTCACACTACGCCTGGAGTCAAGTCCTGGGGGCATCTGAGTACCGGTGAGCATATAAAGCTCTAAGGGAAAGGCAGCTGCTATAGGTGAAGACCTCCGCCATCTCGTTCTGTGAGTTGGTGATCAGACCGTCAGCCTAACATTACCGGCCTAAAAAGTGTTCCAGGAGGAATGGATGAAAGCGGAACCAACTTGTCCCCAGCTCAAGTTCTGGCTGGTCAAATTCAGACCCTGTCACAAATGGTTCAAGAATTATCCCAGTGTTTGACCGCTCACGAGGAGACCTCTAGGACTTCACAAGCTACATCGGCTACTGGAGGTGAACCCAAGTTAAATTTGCCGGACCGGTTTTCTGGAAACAGAGCCTTGTTCCGGAATTTCAAGGAGAGCTGTAAACTACTTTCGGCTGAGACCTCGGTCTTCTATTTCGGAGCAACAGAGGGTCGGGATTGTCATCACCCTCTTTCAGGGTGACCCCCAATCTTGGGCCTACCATGCAGTCTGTGGAAGCCTTCTTTAATGCATTGGGTCTGTTCTATGATGACCCGGATCAAGTGGCCTCCGCTGAGGCTCCTCTGCGGGCTTTGAAGCAAGCCTGGCGCTCTGCAGAGCAGTACTGAATTTTGTTGGTGGTCAATACGCAGCCAGTTTCGCTTAGGGCTGTCAGGACTGATCAAGGACTCCCTGGTGCAGTACCCTTCTCCAACCTCTCTGGAGATCCTCATGCAGCTCGCCATCAAGATTGACAGGAGAATCAAGAAGAGGAAGGCAGAGAAAGAGGCAACTTCTTTTCCTTCTGGTTGTATTCCCATCTCTGCAGACATTGAGGAGCCCATGCAGCTAGGGGCATACCGTCTCTCTCCTGAGGAAAAGGACAGAAGGTGGTCACAAGGTCTCTGCCTCTACTGTGGCGTCAAAGGTCACTTCTCCTGCTCTTGCCCCAACAAACCGGGAAAAGAGCATGCCTAGGGAACGAGGGGAAGGTTCACCTAGGTCTTTAAATTGTTTCCCCAAAAAATGCTGTTTTGATTCCCCCGCAGGTCACCTTCGGTGCCTGTTCCGTGGCCCTCTCGGCCTTCATTGACAGTGGAGCTGCTGGCAACTTACTAGACATCCGGTTTGCCCCCTACGGTAAAGCTCAAATCCGCGATTACAGTTTGTGGCTTAGATGGTAGTCCATTACCTGGCGGCAACACTATTTGGGAGACCCCCTTGCTACAGCTAAATGTAGGAGCTCTTCATTCTGAGTCCCTGACCTTCTTCCTCATTGACTGTCCGTCTGTTCCCTTGATTCTGGGCCATCCCTGGCTTTCCCTTTATAACCCTGTTGTGGATTGGATTAAAGGAGAAATTATTCAGTGGATCTCTTATTGTTTACAGTCCTGCTTGGCCTTATCCCTCCGGATTCTGCAATCAGTTCCTGAGCAGCTTCCCTCACAATATCATGAGTTCTGGGATGTGTTCTCTAAAAAAAGCTGCTGCCTCTCTACCATCTCATTGTGACTTCGACTGTGCCATTGAGCTAGTTCCTGGTTCCAGACTACCTAAGGGGCGCTTGTATTCTCTTTCCGGTCCTGAGACCAAGGCCATGCAGACTTATATTGAGGAAAATCTTGAGAAAGAGTTCATCAGGCCATCTAAATCTCTGGTAGGAGCCGAATGCTTCTTCGTATAAAAAAAAGATGGTGGATTGAGACCGTGTATTGACTACAGAAGATTAAATCTAATCACAGTCAAAAAACCTATCCTCTAGGCAACGGAGACGCTTGCCAGCAGTTCCTGTCGGCGGTCAGATCAGCTGACAGGAACCACTCCACTCCACCAATGACAGGGGTGGCGCCACTATTTAAACTAGACTCTGGCATCACTAGGGTGCCAGAGTATCTAGTCTCTCAACTTGTCTCTAGGCTCCCCTGTTATATATATATATATATATATATATATCTCCTGCCTGCTTTCCCCGGATTGACCTTTGCCGGTTTGACGATTCTTTGGATTCTCCCTGGTTCCTGTTACTGTTTCCTAGTTCTGACTCTCGGCTTCCTGACTACTCTTCTGCCTCATCCTTCTGTACCTCGTTACCTGCACGGATTTGACCTCGGACTGTTCACTATGTTTGTTCACGTGACCTCGCTGGTGGCTACCTGGGAGAACCGCGACCGACACGTCTCAGCAGCTAAGCCCATAACTCCTTGCGGGGTTCCCTGGTGAAGACTTGGGGCGTGTTTAAACTCCGCGCCTCCTTGCGTAGCAGCGCTAATACCAGCAGGTAAGGCCTTCCAATTACTTTGTTTGTGACAGAATACTCTGGCCATGACTACGGATGGCCAAAATGAACCTTCAGCCCGGGACCTCTTACTGCATTTGGCCCAAAAGGTTAAACAACAGGATGCCGAGCAAGCCAGGCTTCTCCAGTGTATCCAGGGTATAGCTACCCGACTGGACTCCATGCAGATTTCGCTAGCTGCCTCCCAGTCTGCTGTTGCCACTCCCCCTTAAGCCATTTCTCCGGTCCTCGCTCCTTCTCCTGGGGCGTCCTCCTCGCTACGGCTGCCCACGCCAGAGAAATTTGATGGGGATCCTACTAGATGCAGAGGATTTCTTAATCAATGCTCCATACACTTTGAATGCAACGCAGGAGCCTTTTCTACTGAGCGTTCCAAGGTGTACTTCATCATGTCACTGCTTTCTGGACCAGCCCTGGCCTGGGCTTCGCCACTGTGGGAACGAGATGACCCTCTTCTTCTGAATGTCTCCTCCTTCATCACAGCATTTCCCAAGATCTTTGATGAGCCAGGCCGAGTATCTTCAGCAGCCTCCAGCCTTCTCTCCTTACGGCAAGGCTCTCTGACGGTGGGCCAATACGCGGTACAGTTCCGCACCCTCGCTTCTGAGCTTAACTGGAACGATGAGGCACTCACAGCAACATTCTGGCAGGGTCTTACAGATCGTATCAAGGATGAATTGGTGTCCCGTGAGCTCCCAGCGGATCTGGACTCTCTCATATCCTTATGTAATAGGGTGGACCTCCGCTTTCGGGAACGCACTCAAGAAAGGGAGAGATCCTCTCCCAGACGTTTTTTCCCTCGCTTAGCCCCTCGGTTCCAGAACCCTACACCAGCTGTTCCTGACGAACCCATGCAAATTGGGCGCTCCCGGCTATCTCCCGAGGAGAGGGAGAAAAGGCTCAGGCAGAATCTCTGTCTCTACTGTGGTGAATCCGGACATCGGTTGCTGTCCTGTCCTAAACAGCCGAGAAACGCACCATCCTAGTAGGTGACAGGGAGGCCGTTCTAGGAGTAAGATTTTCCACTCCCTTCTCCACCTCCAATCCAGACTTCCTAATGACCATCACGTTGGACTCCCCTAGTGGCCCTTTTCTGACCTCTGCCTTTGTGGATTCCGGCGCTGCCGGAAATTTCATCTCCGCCACCTTGGCATCTCAACTCCAATTTACGATTCTGGACTTGCCTCAGCCGCTATTCCTAACTGCCGTGGATGGAAATCGTGTCTCCAATGGCTCCATCTCCAAGGTTACTGCACCAGTCCGGCTAACGGTAAGGGTTCTGCATTCTGAACTGATCGAATTTTTGGTTTTGCCCCAATCCATCAATTCAGTCATCCTAGGTCTGCCATGGCTTAGATTACATGCACCCCAATTCGATTGGAGTTTAGCTCAGGTCAGTTCCTGAGGTCCCCAATGTCACAAAAGATGTTTAAGTTGGGTCAGACCCAAGAAGTTATGCATTTCCTCACAACTTACTAGGCGCACTCTCCTCATCTAGAGGTTCCCGCTCCTTATTTATCATTTTCGGATGTGTTCTCCAAGGCAGCTTCTGAGCTTCTACCTCCTCACCGTCCATGGGACTGTCCTATTGAGTTACAACTGGGGAGGCCCATTCCCAAGGGCAGAATCTACCCTCTTTCTCTTCCTGAGGATCAGGCCATGTTTCTGTATATCTCAGAGAACCTACAATGTGGATTCATCAGAAGATCTACCTCTCCTGCGGGGGCGGGTTTTTTCTTTGTGAAAAAGAAGGACGGTACCTTACGTCCCTGTATCGATTATCGACAGCTTAATGCCATCACTGTCAAAAACAGATACCCGCTACCCCTCATTTCCGAACTGTTTGACCGAATTAGTGGTTCCAAGATCTTTTCTAAACTTGATTTACGGGGTGCTTACAATTTGATCCGGATACGTGAGGACGACGAGTGGAAGACTGCCTTTTGTACTCGCGACAGACATTACGAGTACCTCGTCATGCCCTTCGGATTATGCAATGCTCCTGCTGTTTTTCAATCGTTTGTCAACGAAATCTTCAGGGATCTCCTCTATAACTCAGTAGTAGTTTACTTGGATGACATACTAATCTTTTCTTCTGATATCACCACTCATCGGTCTCACGTCTCGGAGGTCCTACTTCATTTACGGCAAAACAGACTCTTCTGTAAACTGGAGAAATGTATCTTTGAAGTTCCTCAGATACCATTCTTGGGGTATATCGTCTCAGGTTCTGGTTTGAAGATGGACCCAGAGAAGGTTTCCGCTATCACCAATTGGCCTCAACCTCTGAGTTTGAAAGCTATTCAACGCTTCATTGGATTTTCTAACTATTATAGACAATTCATTAATAAATTCTCTACGTTGATTGCACCCATAACGACTCTCACTAGACGATCTGCTAACCCAAAGGTTTGGCCTCCGGAGGCCGTTTCTGCTTTCACCTCCCTGAAAGAGGCCTTTCTATCAGCTCCTGTTCTATCCCAACCGGATCAAGAGAGACCGTTTTTTCTAGAGGTGGATGCATCTGCTGTCGGAGTAGGAGCCGTCCTCTCACAAAGATCCCTCTCTGGGACTTTTCTGCCTTGTGGGTTCTTTTCTAAGAAATTCTCCTCTGCTGAACGCAACTATGGAATCGGCGATCAAGAATTACTGGCCATTAAACTTGCATTTGAGGAATGGCGTCACCTTCTTGAGGGGGCAAGACACCCGGTGACAGTCTTTACGGACCACAAAAATCTAACCTTTCTCCGAGAGGCACGCTGTCTAAATCCTCGCCAGGCTAGATGGTCTTCTTTCTTCGCCCGATTTGATTTTAAACTTACCTTTCGCTCTGGTGATCAAAATTCTAGGGCAGATGCTCTTTCCCGGTCCTTCAATGAATCGGATGACGCTCCTGCTGCCGAACCTCCTCACATCCTGGAACCTTCTAGTATTGTCGCCCTAACCAGGGCCAAGACTCCTCCAGTTGGTCGCTCCTATCTGGAACCCCATCTTCATTTAAAAGCCCTCTGCTGGGCTCATGCTACTAAGTTTGCTGGCCACGCCGGGTTCAAGAAATCTTGTTCTCTCCTTTCCCGAAGCTACTGGTGGCCTACTCTTCGATTGGATCTCAAAGAGTTCATTAAGTCTTGTGTTACATGTGCCCAAAACAAAATACCTAGATTTCATCCCTCTGGGCTGCTCCTGCCTTTACCAGTACCTGATCGTCCCTGGACTAGTATTTACATGGATTTTATTACCGATCTCCCGCCCAGTGAAGGGTTCAATACGATTTGGGTGATCGTCGATAGATTTTCGAAAATGGCCCATTTTGTCCCTCTTAAAGGTCTGCCCTCTGCCCCTAAACTGGCTCAAGTCTTCATTAAAGAGGTGTTCCGGCTCCATGGCTGTCCTCAAGAGATTATATCTGACCGTGGGGTACAATTCATATCTCGATTCTGGGGGGCATTCTGCAAGGATCTTCGAATTAACCTAAAGTTTTCCTCGGGTTATCACCCCCAGACAAATGGCCAGACAGAGCGGGTCAATCAGGATCTTGAGATGTTCATCTGCTGCTTCTCCTCCGGCAATCAAGACGACTGGTATAAATTGCTCCCATGGGCAGAGTTCAAACACAACAATCATATACATGACTCCACGGATTCCTCTCCCTTTTTTATTGTCTTTGGTGCTCATCCCATCCTTCCTGATTTATCCCATTCCTCAGCACCTTCGGTTCCTGCAGCTCATTCTCTGGTTCGAGATCTGCCCACATCTGGACATCTACTAAGGAAAATTTGTTGAAAGCAACTCAACGATATAAACTAATGGCCGATCGCCACCGTAGAATTGCTCCCATTATCCACATTGGTGACAAAGTAAGGCTCTCTACATGGAACCTTAGAATTCGGGTACCCTCGATGAAACTTGCTCCACGATTCATTGGGCCATCTCCAGTTACACAAGTCATAAATCCTGTAACTTACAAATTACTCCTTCCCCCCTCTCTGAGAATCCACAATTCCTTCCATGTCTCTCTACTAAAACCTTTGGTGCTCAACAGATTCTCCCGCAAGACCTCTTCTCCTCAACCTCTTGTTACTACCACCGGTGACGAGTATGAGATCAGCCACATTCTGGATACTCGTAACATCCATGGACGTCCCCAGTACCTGGTTCACTGGAAGGGTTTCGGACCCGAGGAACGGTCGTGGGTATTTAAGGAGGATCTTCATGCCCCTCGTCTCCTGGCCAAGTTCATCAAGAAGCTATCTTCAAGGCCTGCACCTCTTCAATGGAGATAGGGGGGGTACTGTCAGGCGCCGTCCCGCACTCTTACCTGGTGCCGGGACGGATGCCTTCTTGATCCCCGCTTGTCCCGTTGCTAGGCAACGGGACGTCACTTCCGGCCCCACAGGAGTCCCAGGTGCATGCGCCCAAACATCGCGTCTCGGTGTTAGGCAACGGAGACGGTTGCCAGCAGTTCCTGTCGGCGGTCAGATCAGCTGACCGCCGAGCTCCACTCCACCAATGACTGGGGTGGCGCCTCTATTTAAACTAGACTGGCATCACTAGGGTGCCAGAGTATCTAGTCTCTCAACCTGTCTCTAGGCTCCCCTGTTATATATATATATATATCTCCTGCCCGTTTTCTCCGGATTGACCTTTGCCTGTTTGACGATTCTTTGGATTCTCCCTAATTCCTGTTACTTAATCCTGGTTCTGACTCTCGGCTTTCTGACTACCCTTCTGCCTCATCCTTCTGTACCTCGTTACCTGCACGGATTTGACCTCGGACTGTTCACTACGTTTGTTCACGTGACCTCGCTGGTGGCTACCTGGGAGAACCGCGACTGACACGTCTCAGCAGCTAAGTCCATAACTCCTTGCGGGGTTCCCTGGTGAAGACCTGGGGCGTGGTTAAACTCCGCGCCTCCTTGCGTAGCAGCGCTAATACCAGCAGGTAAGGCCTTCCAATTACTTTGTGACATGATCTATACCACACACTGTCTGATCTCTGTGTGATCTATACCACACACTGTCTGATCTCTGTGATCTATACCACACACTGTCTGATCTCTGTGTGATCCATACGACACACTGTCTGATCTCTGTGATCTATACCACACACTGTCTGATCTTTGTGTGTGATCTATACCACACACTGTCTGATCTCTGTGTGATCTATACCACACACTGTCTGATCTGTGTGATCTATACCACACACTGTCTGATCTCTGTGTGTGATCTATACCACACACTGTCTGATCTCTGTGTGTGATCTATACCACACACTGTCTGATCTCTGTGTGATCTATACCACACACTGTCTGATCTCTGTGTGATCTATACCACACACTGTCTGATCTCTGTGATCTATACCACACACTGTCTGATCTCTGTGTGATCTATACCACACACTGTCTGATCTCTGTGTGTGATCTATACCACACTGTCTGATCTGTGTGATCTATACCACACACTGTCTGATCTGTGTGATCTATACCACTCTGTCTGATCTGTGTGATCTATACCACTCTGTCTGATCTGTGTGATCTATACCACACACTGTCTGATCTGTGTGATCTATACCACACACTGTCTGATCTCTGTGTGATCTATACCACACACTGTCTGATCTCTGTGATCTATACCACACACTGTCTGATCTCTGTGTGATCTATACCACACACTGTCTGATCTCTGTGTGATCTATACCACACACTGTCTGATCTCTGTGTGTGATCTATACCACACACTGTCTGATCTCTGTGTGTGATCTATACCACACACTGTCTGATCTCTGTGTGATCTATACCACACACTGTCTGATCTGTGTGATCTATACCACACACTGTCTGATCTGTGTGATCTATACCACACACTGTCTGATCTGTGTGATCTATACCACACACTGTCTGATCTCTGTGTGTGATCTATGCCACACACTGTCTGATCTCTGCGTGTGATCTATACCACACACTGTCTGATCTCTGTGTGATCTATACCACACACTGTCTGATCTGTGTGATCTATACCACACACTGTCTGATCTGTGTGATCTATACCACACACTGTCTGATCTGTGTGATCTATACCACACACTGTCTGATCTGTGTGTGTGATCTATACCACACATTGTCTGATCTGTGTGTGTGATCTATACCACACATTGTCTGATCTCTGTGTGTGATCTATACCACACACTGTCTGATCTGTGTGTGATCTATACCACACACTGTCTGATCTGTGTGTGTGATCTATACCACACATTGTCTGATCTCTGTGTGTGATCTATACCACTCTGTCTGATCTGTCTGATCTATACCACACACTGTCTGATCTCTGTGTGATCTATACCACACACTGTCTGATCTCTGTGATCTATACCACACACTGTCTGATCTCTGTGTGATCTATACCACACACTGTCTGATCTCTGTGATCTATACCACACACTGTCTGATCTGTGTGATCTATACCACACACTGTCTGATCTGTGTGTGTGTGATCTATACCACACACTGTCTGATCTCTGTGATTTATACCACACACTGTCTGATCTGTGTGATCTATACCACACACTGTCTGATCTGTGTGATCTATACCACACACTGTCTGATCTCTGTGTGTGATCTATGCCACACACTGTCTGATCTCTGCGTGTGATCTATACCACACACTGTCTGATCTCTGTGTGATCTATACCACACACTGTCTGATCTGTGTGATCTATACCACACACTGTCTGATCTCTGTGTGATCTATACCACACACTGTCTGATCTGTGTGATCTATACCACACACTGTCTGATCTGTGTGATCTATACCACACACTGTCTGATCTGTGTGATCTATACCACACACTGTCTGATCTCTGTGTGATCTATACCACACACTGTCTGATCTCTGTGTGTGATCTATACCACACACTGTCTGATCTGTGTGAACTATATCACACACTGTGTGATCTGTGTGTCATCTATACCACACACTGTCTGATCTGTGTGTGATCTATACCACACGCTGTCTGATCTGTGTAAACTATATCACACAATGTCTGATCTCTGTGTGATCTATACCACACAATGTCTGATGTCTGTGTGATCTATACCACACAACATCATCATCATCATTTATTTATATAGAGCCAGCAAATTCCGTAGCGCTTTACAATTGGGGACAAACATTGATAAGACAATACTGGGTAATACATACAGACAGAGAGGTAAGAGAACCCTGCTCGCAAGCTTACAATCTATAGGACAATGGGAGTTAGAAACACAAGGGCATGTGCTACATCATATTGCACAATGGACCAGCTAGAACACAAAGTTAAAGTATTGAGTGGGCTGTGTGTGTTGCAATGTTGGTCAGAGGGTTGTTGTCTTGCGTTAGCAGTGTAGAGGATGGTAATAGGCTAATCTAGGGAAATTAAGATGATGGTTGAGGAATATTATAAGCTTGTCTGAAGAGGTGGGTTTTCAGTGAACGCTTGAAGGCTTGAAGACTAGAGGTAAGTCTTACTGTGCGAGGAAGGGAATTCCACAAAGTGGGTGCAGCCCGGAAAAAGTCCTGTAACCGAGAATGGGAGGATGTGATGAGAGTGGAAGAGAGACGTAGATCTTGTGCAGAACGGAGGTGTCGAGTAGGGAGATATTTCGAGACAAGTGAGGAAATGTATGTCGGTGCAATTTTGTTGATGGCCTTGTATGTTAGTAGAAGAATTTTATATTGGATTTGTTGAAATACAGGCAGCCAATGTAGAGACTGACAGAGTGGCTCAGCAGAGGAATAACGGTTTGTAAGGAAAACCAATCTAGCCGCTGCGTGCAAAATAGATTGTAGGGGTTCAAGTCTGACTTTGGGGAGACCAGTAAGGAGGGAATTGCAATAGTCGATGCGGGAGATGATGAGTGCATGAATTAAGGTTTTTGCGGTGTCTTGTGTCAGATATGTGCGTATTCTGGAAATGTTCTTTAGATGTATGTAACATGATTTAGATATAGATTTGATGTGGGGAATAAACGACAGTTGTGAATCAAGGATTACACCTAAGCAACGAGCTTGCGGGTGGGATTTATGGTCATGTTATCAACAGAAATAGAAATGTGAGGCAGGAAGCTTCTGTTTTGGGTGGGAATATTATTAATTCAGTTTTTGAAAGATTGAGTTTGAGTTGGCGAGAAGACATCCAAGATGAAATGGCAGAAAGACAGTCAGTAACGGGAGACAACACAGATGGTGAGAGATCAGGAGAGGATAGATAGATTTGTGTATCATCCGCATAGAGATGATACTGAAATACAAAGGAGCTTATTAGTTTTCCAAGAGAAGTGGTGTAGATAGAGAATATACCACACACTGTCTGATCCTGTATCCCTCAGTCCTCAGGAAACTACAGCTCCCAGCATGCCTCTGTGTGACCACTTCCTGTATCACTATCTGTCCTCCAGGAAACTACAGCTCCCAGCATGCCTCTGTGTGACCACTTCCTGTATCCCTCAGTCCTCAGGAAACTACAGCTCCCAGCATGCCTCTGTGTGACCACTTCCTGTATCACTCAGTCCTCCAGGAAACTACAGCTCCCAGCATGCCTCTGTGTGACCACTTCCTGTATCACTCAGTCCTCCAGGAAACTACAGCTCCCAGCATGCCTCTGTGTGACCACTTCCTGTATCACTCAGTCCTCCAGGAAACTACAGCTCCCAGCATGCCTCTGTGTGACCACTTCCTGTATCACTATCTGTCCTCAGGAAACTACAGCTCCCAGCATGCCTCTGTGTGACCACTTCCTGTATCCCTCAGTCCTCCAGGAAACTACAGCTCCCAGCATGCCTCTGTGTGACCACTTCCTGTATCCCTCAGTCCTCCAGGAAACTACAGCTCCCAGCATGCCTCTGTGTGACCACTTCCTGTATCACTATCAGTCCTCCAGGAAACTACAGCTCCCAGCATGCCTCTGTGTGACCACTTCCTGTATCACTATCAGTCCTCCAGGAAACTACAGCTCCCAGCATGCCTCTGTGTGACCACTTCCTGTATCACTATCAGTCCTCCAGGAAACTACAGCTCCCAGCATGCCTCTGTGTGACCACTTCCTGTATCACTATCAGTCCTCCAGGAAACTACAGCTCCCAGCATGCCTCTGTGTGACCACTTCCTATATCACTATCAGTCCTCAGGAAACTACAGCTCCCAGTATGCCTCTGTGTGACCACTTCCTGTATCCCTCAGTCCTCCAGGAAACTACAGCTCCCAGCATGCCTCTGTGTGACCACTTCCTGTATCCCTCAGTCCTCCAGGAAACTACAGCTCCCAGCATGCCTCTGTGTGACCACTTCCTATATCACTATCAGTCCTCAGGAAACTACAGCTCCCAGCATGCCTCTGTGTGACCACTTCCTGTATACCTCAGTCCTCCAGGAAACTACAGCTCCCAGCATGCCTCTGTGTGACCACTTCCTGTATCCCTCAGTCCTCCAAGAAACTACAGCTCCCAGCATGCCTCTGTGTGACCACTTCCTATATCACTATCAGTCCTCAGGAAACTACAGCTCCCAGCATGCCTCTGTGTGAGAACTGGTGTGTGCTGTGTTGTGGTAGCAGAAGCTGGAGACGGTGAGTGAGGAGGTGTTATTATTATTACTGTACAGTGTGGTATTATTATAGTAGTATTATTAAGGAGTATTCATATTACTGTAAATTGCTGTATTATCCATTGGGCTGATATATTACTATTACTACTGTACAGGGTAATATTATAAGTGAAATGAATATTGTTACTATAATACCAGGTACAGAACGTATTACTATCATTAGTAGAGGCATTGTCATCTCTCCCCTTGTAGATCTTACATGTGTTATTACATGAAAAGATTACTAAATAATTGTGTATTTGCAGATGAGGAATATGATGGACCAGAGCGCACCAGGGACACGACGCCTTCTCAGTCTCTGATCCAGTGAGAAGAGACATGTCCAATCCGTGTCATTACACGTGTAAGAATTTCTTTTAGAAAGAGGATTCAGCTGCTTCCTAAATATTGTGCATTGATATCTGCCCCCTCCTACATGTCCTGTACCTGATAATCCAACATGTCTCCTCTCCTTATCATACCTATCCAGTACCTGCTACTGCCCCGGGTCACCTCTCCCTATCCTGTACCTGCTGCTACCACAGGTCTCCACTCCCTATCCAGTACCTGCTGCTACCACAGGTCTCCTCTCCTTATCATACCTATCCTGTACCTGCTGCTACCGCAGGTCTCCTCTCCTTATCATACCAATCCTGTACCTGATGCTACCACAGGTCTCCACTCCATATCCAGTACCTGCTACTGCCCCAGGTCACCTCTCCCTATCCTGTACCTGCTGCTACCGCAGGTCTCCTCTCCTTATCATACCTATCCTGTACCTGCTGCTACCGCAGGTCTCCTCTCCTTATCATACCAATCCTGTACCTGATGCTACCACAGGTCTCCTCTCCATACCCAGTACCTGCTACTGCCCCAGGCCACCTCTCCCTTGTCAGGCGCCGTCCGCACGGCCGCCTGACTGGGTGATCGCGCGTCTGGTTGCTAGGCAACCAGACGCGTCATTTCCGGATTCCCCTGCCATCTATTTCCCCCGCAGTATGACGCGCCCCGTTGCTAGGCAACGGGACGCTATGTATTCCCGGCGGCAGGTATGACAGCGCTCAGCGCTGAAGCTGATTGGATCCTCTCATTATTTAAACCCCTTCCTGTCCTTTAGTCAGTGCCAGAGTATCAGGTCTTCCTGCCTCCAGCGTTTCTGTGTACCAGTTGCTATATTGTTCCTGACCTTCCTCGTGCTGCCTGTGACCCTTTTGACCCGGACCGTTTGACCACCCCTATCTGGATTCTGCCTTTGTACCGCGCTCCCTGAAGATTACCGACTCGGCTTGCCTCACCATTCTTCTGGATTTCCCTTTTGTACCTCCTCTACCTGAACGTTGCTGAACCGGCCTGTCTGACACCCCCTTGTATCTCGCTGTGGACTCTAGGAAGGACCGCGACCTGCGTGTCCCTGCAGCGGAGTCCATACTTCCTTGCGGGGGTTCCTGGTGAATACCAGGGGCACGTTAGACTCCGCGCCTTCCTCTGAGTTGCGCCAACAACAGCAGGTACCTTCTACCAGTCATACACCCACTAACAGTCGTGACAGTATACTCTGGCCATGACAACGGAGGGGTCTGGTGAACCGTCTGCTCGTGACCTACTTCTGCATTTGGCCCAACGAGTGGAGCAACAAGAAGCAGCCCAAGCGCATCTTCTACAATGTGTCCAAGGGATTGCTACCCGCTTCGATACATTTCAGAATGCTGCACCCGCTACACCAGCCATAACCTCTGCAGCATCCGCAGCTTCCAGTGTGGTTACGGTCTCTACAGCGGCCTCCGGTGTACGTATCCCGACACCCGAAAAGTTTGACGGTGACCCCAAGAAGTGCAGGGGCTTTCTGAACCAATGTGCCATCCAATTTGAGTGCAACCCGGGGGCCTTTTCTTCGGAACGCACCAAAGTAGCTTTTATCATCTCCCTCCTCAGTGGGCAAGCCCTTGCCTGGGCCTCACCTTTATGGGAACAAGGGGGTCCACTTCTTCATAACTCCAACTCTTTCATTGAAGCTTTCAGGAAAGTCTTCGATGATCCCGGAAGAGTTGCTTCTGCAGCTACCAGCTTGTTAAACCTCCGCCAAGGTGACCTGTCCGTGGGGCAATACGCAGTTCAATTCCGAACCCTGGCTTCCGAGTTAAAATGGAATAACGAAGCACTGGTGGCAACCTTTTGGCAAGGTCTGGTGGACCGGATTAAGGATGAGTTAATTTCCAGAGAACTCCCGGCTGAGTTAGATTCTCTCATCTCCATGTGCATCAAGGTGGATTTGCGTTATCAAGAGCGCACGCAGGAACGCTCTCCTGGCAAACGGTTCATACCACGGCTAGCACCCCAGTTCCAAAATCCCATCCTGCCGGTGGACGAACCAATGCAAGTAGGACGCTCTAAATTATCCCTTGAAGAGAGGGAGAGACGCTTCAAACAACGCCTGTGTCTGTATTGTGGAGATCCGGGACACCTGCTAAGAGTTTGTCCCAAGAAACCGGGAAACTCTTCCTCCTAAACGGTGGCGGGGAGGCCGTTTTAGGAGAATCCACAGTTGCTCCCTATGCTAAAGAAAATTCTCCAGAATTTCAGATGGCTGTCATCCTGAGCACCCCCAAGGGTACCTTTTCCACCACGGCCTTTGTGGACTCCGGCTCCTCCGGGAACTTCATTTCGGCGGATCTAGCTTCGCAGCTCCAAATACCTCTGAACCCATTGCCCCAACCGTTATCTCTGACGGCAGTCGACGGAAGTCGTGTCACTCACGGCTCCATCTCCTCCGTGACTTCTCCAGTTCGGTTGAGGGTAGGAGTACTTCACAGCGAAATGATCCAACTTTTGGTGTTGCCGAGATCCATTAATCCCCTCATCTTGGGGCTACCATGGCTGAGAAGACATTCTCCTCAGATGGATTGGGACCACGCTCAAGTTATGTCATGGGGTGAAGGATGTCGCTTCGAATGTCTGTCTAGAGTTTTGCCTCCTAAATGTCTAGTAATGGCTCAGTCCGAGCTAACCCACCTTCCTGAGGCCTATATGGAATTCCAGGATGTATTCAGTAAAGTGGAAGCGGAGATCTTGCCTCCTCATCGTCCCTGGGATTGCGCTATTGTTTTATCTCCTGACCAACCCATCCCCAAAGGGCGGACCTACCCTTTATCTCGTCCAGAGACGTCAGCCATGTCTCAATATATTTCAGAAAACCTGAGACGGGGATTTATCCGCAAATCTACTTCCCCAGCGGGTGCAGGGTTTTTTTTTGTTAAGAAGAAGGATGGGTCTCTTCGGCCTTGTATTGATTATCGTCCTCTCAACCGCATCACTGTCAAAAATCGATATCCACTACCTCTCATCTCCGACCTCTTTGACAAACTCAGTGGATCTCAAATCTTTTCCAAATTAGATCTCCGTGGGGCCTATAATTTAATTCGCATCAAGGAAGGAGACGAATGGAAAACGGCCTTTAACACCAGAGATGGACATTTCGAGTACCTGGTGATGCCCTTCGGCCTCTGCAACGCCCCAGCCATTTTCCAAACCTTCGTTAACGATATCTTTCATGACCTGTTATACACTTCTGTGGTAGTATATCTAGACGATATATTAATATTTTCTAAAGATCTGAAGACTCATCGGGAACAAGTAAAGGAGGTCTTACGTAGACTTCGGAGACACCACCTCTATTGCAAGCTGGAGAAATGTGTGTTTGAGATTAGTCAGGTATCTTTTCTTGGTTTCATCGTGTCAAGTCAAGGTCTTTGTATGGATCCCACCAAGGTGTCAGCTATTCTGGACTGGCCTCAGCCACAAGGCCTTAAAGCCATTCAAAGGTTCATCGGCTTTGCAAACTATTATCGCCAATTTATTCAGGGATTCTCCACCATTATAGCCCCCATTACAGCGTTAACCAGGAAGACTGCCAACCCTAGGGTCTGGTCCTCGGAGGCCATGTCTGCCTTCATAACATTAAAGAAAGCATTCTCTTCAGCCCCAGTTCTGTCCCAGCCAGATCAAGAACGACCTTTCTTCTTAGAGGTAGATGCATCCTCAGTAGGCATTGGGGCGGTGCTTTTTCAAGAGTCTCCGGCTGGTTCACACAACCCGTGTGGGTTTTTCTCCAGACGATTTCTTCCAAGCGAATGTAATTATGGAATAGGGGACAAGGAATTACTGGCCATCAAGGCGGCTCTGGAGGAGTGGCGACATCTGTTGGAGGGAGCTATATTTCCTGTTACTGTGTTTACCGACCATCGGAATCTAGTGTTCATTCAAGAGGCTCGTTGCCTTAATCCTCGGCAAGCCCGCTGGGCATCCTTCTTTGCTCGATTTGACATGAAACTCACATTCTGCCCGGGAGCCAAGAATGGACGTGCCGATGCATTATCTCGCTCATTTGACGATTCCGATCGTTTAAGACCATTGATTCCGCAGCATATTATTGATCCTTCTAATATCGTAGCCCTTACTAGGACCAAAACGTCCTCTCCTCCTCCAGGCCGGTCATTTGTGGAACCCCATCTCCGGTTCAAGACCCTGCAGTGGGCTCATTCATCCCGCATTGCCGGCCATGCTGGAATAAAGAAGACTACATCGCTGCTTTGCCGACGCTTCTGGTGGCCTAATGTACGTGCCGATATTGAGAGATTTATTGCTTCCTGCACTACTTGTGCTCAACACAAGACTTGTAGAAGAGTCCCGGCAGGCCTTCTTCGTCCACTTCCTATCCCCGATGCTCCTTGGGAGAGTGTGGCCATGGATTTTATCACAGACCTACCCCTCAGTGCAGGGTTTACCACTATCTGGGTGGTTATTGATCGATTTTCGAAGATGGCACATTTTATTCCTCTAACTGGACTGCCCACGGCCAGTCGTCTGGCGGATATCTTTATCAAGGAGATATTCAGACTACATGGGTGCCCGAAGGAGATCATTTCGGACCGCGGAGTCCAATTTACATCCCAGTTTTGGAGAACCTTTTGTAAAAAAGTAAACATAGAATTGAAATTCTCTTCAGGATACCATCCGCAAACCAACGGACAGACGGAGCGAATCAATCAGGATCTCGAGACATTCCTCCGCTGTTTTACCTCCGACAACCAGAATAAATGGTCTCAATTCCTTCCTTGGGCGGAGTTCTCCCATAATCAACACATTCATGAGTCTACCGGATTCTCTCCGTTCTTTATTGTATACGGAAGTCACCCTGTGTTTCCGGATCCTTTTCCAGTGTCCTCTTCATCGGTGCCAGCCGTAGATACTCTTTATCGGGAATTTTCTCTCATTTGGGCTAAGACTAAGACGGCTTTACTCAAGGCTACTCAGCATCACAAGATCTTTGCAGATCGTCATCGGAGGGCCACTCCTCTCTTAAAGGTGGGAGACCAGGTATGGCTATCCACCCGGGACCTAAGACTAAAGGTTCCTTCTATGAAGATGGCGCCTCGATTTATTGGTCCGTACACCATCATGCAAGTCATTAATCCTGTATGCTTCAGATTGAAACTTCCTCCTTCTCTGAGATGTCATAATACTTTTCATGTCTCATTACTACGACCACTGGTACTCAATAAATTCTATCGACCTCCTGGTCGTCCCCCACCAATACAAACCTCTTATGGAACTGAATTCGAAGTCAGTCGGATCTTGGCCTCTCGCATTCTTCGTGGCAAACAGCAATTTCTGGTCCATTGGAGAGGATTTGGCCCAGAGGAGAGATCATGGGTGGACAAGCAGGACCTTCACGCTCCGAGAATTCTTAAAAAGTTCCTTCAAACAGGAGGAGGAAGAGGAGGGTATACTGTCAGGCGCCGTCCGCACGGCCGCCTGACTGGGTGATCGCGCGTCTGGTTGCTAGGCAACCAGACGCGTCATTTCCGGATTCCCCTGCCATCTATTTCCCCCGCAGTATGACGCGCCCCGTTGCTAGGCAACGGGACGCTATGTATTCCCGGCGGCAGGTATGACAGCGCTCAGCGCTGAAGCTGATTGGATCCTCTCATTATTTAAACCCCTTCCTGTCCTTTAGTCAGTGCCAGAGTATCAGGTCTTCCTGCCTCCAGCGTTTCTGTGTACCAGTTGCTATATTGTTCCTGACCTTCCTCGTGCTGCCTGTGACCCTTTTGACCCGGACCGTTTGACCACCCCTATCTGGATTCTGCCTTTGTACCGCGCTCCCTGAAGATTACCGACTCGGCTTGCCTCACCATTCTTCTGGATTTCCCTTTTGTACCTCCTCTACCTGAACGTTGCTGAACCGGCCTGTCTGACACCCCCTTGTATCTCGCTGTGGACTCTAGGAAGGACCGCGACCTGCGTGTCCCTGCAGCGGAGTCCATACTTCCTTGCGGGGGTTCCTGGTGAATACCAGGGGCACGTTAGACTCCGCGCCTTCCTCTGAGTTGCGCCAACAACAGCAGGTACCTTCTACCAGTCATACACCCACTAACAGTCGTGACATCCCTATCCTGTACCTGCTGCTACCACAGATCTCCACTCCCTATCCAGTACCTGCTGCTACCACAGGTCTCCTCTCCTTATCATACCTATCCTGTACCTGCTGCTACCGCAGGTCTCCTCTCCTTATCATACCAATCCTGTACCTGATGCTACCACAGGTCTCCACTCCATATCCAGTACCTGCTACTGCCCCAGGTCACCTCTCCCTATCCTGTACCTGCTGCTACCACAGGTCTCCACTCCCTATCCAGTACCTGCTGCTACCACAGGTCTCCTCTCCTTATCATACCTATCCTGTACCTGCTGCTGCTGCAGGTCTCCTCTCCCTATCCTGTACCTGCTGCTACCGCAGGTCTCCACTCCCTATCCTGTACCTGCTGCTACCGCAGGTCTCCTCTCCCTATCCTGTACCTGCTGCTACCGCAGGTCACCTCTCCCTATCCTGTACCTGCTGCTCCCGCAGGTCTCCTCTCCCTATACTGTACCTGCTGCTACCGCAGGTCTCCTCTCCCTATCCTGTACCTGCTGCTACCGCAGGTCTCCTCTCCCTATCCTGTACCTGCTGCTACCGCAGGTCTCCTCTCCCTATCCTGTACCTGCTGCTACCGCAGGTCTCCTCTCCCTATCCTGTACCTGCTGCTCCCGCAGGTCTCCTCTCCCTATACTGTACCTGCTGCTACCGCAGGTCTCCTCTCCCTATCCTGTACCTGCTGCTACCGCAGGTCTCCTCTCCCTATCCTGTACCTGCTGCTACCGCAGGTCTCCTCTCCCTATCCTGTACCTGCTGCTACCGCAGGTCTCCTCTCCCTATCCTGTACCTGCTGCTCCCGCAGGTCTCCTCTCCCTATACTGTACCTGCTGCTACCGCAGGTCTCCTCTCCCTATCCTGTACCTGCTGCTACCGCAGGTCTCCTCTCCCTATCCTGTACCTGCTGCTACCGCAGGTCTCCTCTCCCTATCCTGTACCTGCTGCTCCCGCAGGTCTCCTCTCCCTATACTGTACCTGCTGCTACCGCAGGTCTCCTCTCCCTATCCTGTACCTGCTGCTACCGCAGGTCTCCTCTCCCTATCCAGTACCTGCTGCTACCGCAGGTCTCCTCTCCCTATCCAGTACCTGCTGCTACCGCAGGTCTCCTCTCCCTATCCAGTACCTGCTGCTACCGCAGGTCTCCTCTCCCTATCCTGTACCTGCTGCTCCCGCAGGTCTCCTCTCCCTATACTGTACCTGCTGCTCCCGCAGGTCTCCTCTCCCTATACTGTACCTGCTGCTCCCGCAGGTCTCCTCTCCCTATCCTGTACCTGCTGCTCCCGCAGGTCTCCTCTCCCTCTACTGTACCTGCTGCTACCGCAGGTCTCCTCTCCCTATCCTGTACCTGCTGCTACCGCAGGTCTCCTCTCCCTATACTGTACCTGCTGCTACCGCAGGTCTCCTCTCCCTATCCTGTACCTGCTGCTACCGCAGGTCTCCTCTCCCTATCCAGTACCTGCTGCTACCGCAGGTCTCCTCTCCCTATCCAGTACCTGCTGCTACCGCAGGTCTCCTCTCCCTATCCAGTACCTGCTGCTACCGCAGGTCTCCTCTCCCTATCCTGTACCTGCTGCTCCCGCAGGTCTCCTCTCCCTATACTGTACCTGCTGCTCCCGCAGGTCTCCTCTCCCTATACTGTACCTGCTGCTCCCGCAGGTCTCCTCTCCCTATCCTGTACCTGCTGCTCCCGCAGGTCTCCTCTCCCTCTACTGTACCTGCTGCTACCGCAGGTCTCCTCTCCCTATCCTGTACCTGCTGCTACCGCAGGTCTCCTCTCCCTATACTGTACCTGCTGCTACCGCAGGTCTCCTCTCCCTATCCTGTACCTGCTGCTACCGCAGGTCTCCTCTCCCTATCCAGTACCTGCTGCTACCGCAGGTCTCCTCTCCCTATCCAGTACCTGCTGCTACCGCAGGTCTCCTCTCCCTATCCAGTACCTGCTGCTACCGCAGGTCTCCTCTCCCTATCCTGTACCTGCTGCTCCCGCAGGTCTCCTCTCCCTATACTGTACCTGCTGCTCCCGCAGGTCTCCTCTCCCTATCCTGTACCTGCTGCTCCCGCAGGTCTCCTCTCCCTCTACTGTACCTGCTGCTACCGCAGGTCTCCTCTCCTTATCCTGTACCTGCTGCTACCGCAGGTCTCCTCTCCCTATACTGTACCTGCTGCTACCGCAGGTCTCCTCTCCCTATACTGTACCTGCTGCTACCGCAGGTCTCCTCTCCCTATCCTGTACCTGCTGCTACCGCAGGTCTCCTCTCCATATCCTGTACCTGCTGCTGCCGCAGGTCTCCTCTCCCGATCCTGTACCTGCTACTTCCGCAGTTCTCCTCTCCCTATCCTGTAACTGCTGCTCCCGCAGTTCTCCTCTCCCTATCCTGTAACTGCTGCTCCCGCAGGTCTCCTCTCCCTATCCTGTACCTGCTGCTACCGCAGGTCTCCTCTCCCTATCCAGTACCTGCTGCTACCGCAGGTCTCCTCTCCCTATCCAGTACCTGCTGCTACCGCAGGTCTCCTCTCCCTATCCAGTACCTGCTGCTACCGCAGGTCTCCTCTCCCTATCCAGTACCTGCTGCTACCGCAGGTCTCCTCTCCCTATCCAGTACCTGCTGCTACCGCAGGTCTCCTCTCCCTATCCTGTACCTGCTGCTCCCGCAGGTCTCCTCTCCCTATCCTGTACCTGCTGCTCCCGCAGGTCTCCTCTCCCTATACTGTACCTGCTGCTCCCGCAGGTCTCCTCTCCCTCTACTGTACCTGCTGATTTCACAAGTCGCCCTCTCCCTATTCTGTACCTGCCGCTCCCCCGGGTTGCCCAATCATGTACCTGGCGCTCCCACGGGTCACTCTCTCCCTAACCTGTACCTGCTGCTACCACAGACTTCTCACATTTTGGTAATTATGTACATGCCAGTTCTCACTCCCTACCATAACTACACTCTACCTGCCACAGAACATCTGTACCTGTTTGTGTAAATGTCCTGTAAACATTGATGTTGTTTGGTCTTCATAGGGTCGGCCTCTTTGCCATGTTCTCCAGTCTTGCTGCAGAGAGTAGTGTCTCCGTCTGATGTCAGAGAGGACTGTATAAAGCCGTCCATACCACAGCCAACTGGGGGTGTCCTGACTGGGCTTGACCAAGTGAACCCTGACCTGACACATAGAGTTTCGGGCAGACATAGGACACGACGGCTTCTCTTCCTCATGCGCCAGCGTCATCTGCTGACCTTGACACAAGACTTTGTTGTGCATCAGATAAACGTATTAAAGTTTCATAATGTTTGTGGGATGTTCAAACAGAGACCTCCAAGATCTTCCGAGCTGGCAACTGTGTGCGAAAATTTGCTGGATGTTTGCCGGAAAAGTGTGTTTCTGCAGAAGAGATTGAGAGGAGACAAATGGTTGTACCCGATCTCGCCCTCCCTCCAGGAAACCATCACAAACATGCAACAGGTGCTCGTGTTGCTGACGATGAAGGCCATCATTGTGACAGAGAAGCTTATTCTGTCTGTCCTGCGCCGGGTGGCAAATTTCCCAGCTGAGGTTACGAGAGACCTGAGCTCTTCTCTGACCATGTACAATCAAGCCCTGTCGGATATGTCAAAGTGGTTGGGGTCATGGTCAGTTGTGCAGCCGTTTACTGTGGGCAGAATGTTGGAGATGATAGCGGAGGAGAGAGGGTGTTCTCTGGCTGGATTATTTTGCCGTATGCTGGTCCATTGTGGTCTGGAGGAGACTTTGAAGAGAGAGATGTACAGTCGGAAGTGGAGGAAAGTGGATGGGAATCCCTTGTTCTCCGGTCAGCACCCGGCTATAGATCTCCTGCAGAGGGTATCTGAGCCACGTTCTAATGCCAACCTGGAGGCTCTCATCCAGCTGGACCGGCACCAGGTCAGCCCTGTTCTGCAGATCCTGGACAGCTTTGATCAGAATATGTGGAATCTAGTCTCAAGCAGCTCTGAGTCTGCTCTGTACAACCAGTATTGTACCCACCTCTGGCCCGTCCTGTATGCCCACATCTTCCAGGCTTTCTATCCAGGGATTAGGAAGCAGCAGGCACTACCAGCCTTGTCGTCATGTGCTGAGGGAGCACACGTGTCGGCTGTCCAGTTCTTGTCCAACATCCTGGCATCAGGTATATTGTGTCATGGTGTGGGACACTTCATATTATTAATAATAGAACCATTCAGGGCTGAATGATGATCCAGTCAGTGGAGGTAATAACTGGTGTGAATGTCCAGGAGCAGATGGAGGCCCCAGAAAGCAGCTTCTTTGGCCATCAGATAGGCCACAATAAAGGACAGGAATCTAGTGTGTACCAGCGGTGTGCCCACTGAACATGTGCTCGCCTATTGGTGACGTCATCTTAATCCGCTATAACAGGACCAGAGGGTTGTCCCTGCTCATATTTATATGGGGAAAACAAATATGAGAAATATGGCACTTTATATTAGGTGACAATCCATTAGGCCCTCCATTATATTTCAACATCTAATGTAGGCAAGTTCATTTCTAGCCAGCACACTGCTATATTTATATTGTTTTACGGCCCATTAGCTGTGGTATTAATGTACAATGCATGCAACTAAATGATCGGTAAAGATGTCTGCTTGTCTCTGATGAACATTGTGTCTGTACATGGTAACACATCACAATGTGCCGCTACTTTATAGTCTCATATATAAAGATATAGGTGTCACTATTACACCACTAGAGGGCCTCCTCCCTCTCTCATACATACAGCGGCCGTGTCACTATTACACCACTAGAGGGCCTCCTCCCTCTCTCGTACATACAGCGGCCGTGTCACTATTACACCACTAGAGGGCCTCCTCCCTCTCTCGTACATACAGCGGCCGTGTCACTATTACACCACTAGAGGGCCTCCTCCCTCTCTCGTACATACAGCGGCCGTGTCACTATTACACCACTAGAGGGCCTCCTCCCTCTCTCGTACATACAGCGGCCGTGTCACTATTACACCACTAGAGGGCCTCCTCCCTCTCTCATACATATAGCGGCCGTGTCCCCATTACACCACTAGAGGGCCTCCTCCCTCTCTCGTACATACAGCGGCCGTGTCACTATTACACCACTAGAGGGCCTCCTCCCTCTCTCATACATACAGCGGCCGTGTCACTATTACACCACTAGAGGGTCTCCTCCCTCTCTCGTACATACAGCGGCCGTGTCACTATTACACCACTAGAGGGCCTCCTCCCTCTCTCATACATACAGCAGCCGTGTCACTATTACACCACTAGAGGGCCTCCTCCCTCTCTCATACATACAGCGGCCGTGTCACTATTACACCACTAGAGGGCCTCCTCCCTCTCGTACATACAGCGGCCGTGTCACTATTACACCACTAGAGGGCCTCCTCCCTCTCTCATACATACAGCGGCCGTGTCACTATTACACCACTAGAGGGCCTCCCCCCTCTCTCGTACATACAGCGGCCGTGTCACTATTACACCACTAGAGGGCCTACTCCCTCTCTCATACATACAGCGGCCGTGTCACTATTACACCACTAGAGGGCCTCCTCTCTCTCTCATACATATAGCGGCCGTGTCACTATTACACCACTAGAGGGCCTCCCCCCTCTCTCGTACATACAGCGGCCGTGTCACTATTACACCACTAGAGGGCCTCCCCCCTCTCTCGTACATACAGCGGCCGTGTCACTATTACACCACTAGAGGGCCTACTCCCTCTCTCATACATACAGCGGCCGTGTCACTATTACACCACTAGAGGGCTTCCTCTCTCTCTCATACATATAGCGGCCTTGTCACTATTACACCACTAGAGGGCCTACTCCCTCTCTCATACATACAGCGGCCGTGTCACTATTACACCACTAGAGGGCCTCCTCCCTCTCTCATACATACAGCGGCCGTGTCACTATTACACCACTAGAGGGCCTACTCCCTCTCTCATACATACAGCGGCCGTGTCACTATTACACCACTAGAGGGCCCCCTCTCTCTCGTACATATAGCGGCCGTGTCACTATTACACCACTAGAGGGCCTCCTCCCTCTCTCATACATACAGCGGCCGTGTCACTATTACACCACTAGAGGGCCTCCCCCCTCTCTCGTACATACAGCGGCCGTGTCACTATTACACCACTAGAGGGCCTACTCCCTCTCTCGTACATACAGCGGCCGTGTCACTATTACACCACTAGAGGGCCTCCCCCCTCTCTCGTACATACAGCGGCCGTGTCACTATTACACCACTAGAGGGCCTACTCCCTCTCGCATACATACAGCGGCCGTGTCACTATTACACCACTAGAGGGCCTCCTCTCTCTCTCATACATATAGCGGCCGTGTCACTATTACACCACTAGAGGGCCTCCCCCCTCTCTCGTACATACAGCGGCCGTGTCACTATTACACCACTAGAGGGCCTCCCCCCTCTCTCGTACATACAGCGGCCGTGTCACTATTACACCACTAGAGGGCCTACTCCCTCTCTCATACATACAGCGGCCGTGTCACTATTACACCACTAGAGGGCCTCCTCTCTCTCTCGTACATACAGCGGCCGTGTCACTATTACACCACTAGAGGGCCTCCTCCCTCTCTCATACATACAGCGGCCGTGTCACTATTACACCACTAGAGGGCCTACTCCCTCTCTCATACATATAGCGGCCGTGTCACTATTACACCACTAGAGGGCCTCCTCCCTCTCTCATACATACAGCGGCCGTGTCACTATTACACCACTAGAGGGCCTCCTCCCTCTCTCATACATATAGCGGCCGTGTCACTATTACACCACTAGAGGGCCTCCTCTCTCTCTCGTACATACAGCGGCCGTGTCACTATTACACCACTAGAGGGCCTACTCCCTTTCACTTTGTCTTTCAGACAATCTCCCTGGGCAGTGCCAGTCGCTGGGTCTTCGTCTCTGCGACCTTCTCCTCTGTACCGGAGTCTTCATCGCCTGGGACCATGGTAAATTGGGATAATTTCATGTCTGGATGTTGTATTCTTTATGTAAATTATTTTGTCAGTGTTGTCCTCCTTCTCTTTTCGTCTGCATTAGTCCAGAGTCACAGAACTCTCTCTATAGCTTAAGTCACTAAGACAATTCCACTTTTTATAAACTAGTTATGATAAAGTCACCAGTAGAGTGAGTGGTGGAGGACCCCAAATATAGAGCAGGTTACAGTGCCGCCCAAGGAGGGGGGTTGACTAAGAAGGACCGATTCATCTGCATAGAGAGAGAGGTTCTTTATCCTGAAGGAGGAGGTGGTGTCTGCACAGTCCAGTGGGGGAGAGTAGTTGTAGGGTCCCAAATATTTACATGCAGTGAAACTGGACCCACTCTCTTCCTAAAGTGAGGACATCTGGGAACAGGAGACGTTATGTTGACATGAACTATGGTAGATACTAATATTCGGCCCTCCAGTGATTTCCAGCATTCACCATTGTAGGTGGAGAAGTTACTTGCAGCTCCGCACACGTTATAACGTCTGTAGTCCGCATAGGATGATTGGTGTAGTGTATGTGGACGGGGGACGGAGGTCCTATAATTTATAGAATGGTGCGGTGACCGTCCTCTCCTCCTCTGTGCAGTGTTCTGTCAGGCGTTGAGTTCTGCATTGACTGATAAATGTGTGGTCCCAGTATCGTACAATGGAGATCGTAGCTCTGACGCTCACAGCAGAACTTCCGGGATCCTGGTGAATTTGTGTCGACAGCTATCAGGATTACTGCACAGTATGAGCTCCAGTCATCCAGGTCAGACACCACATATCGGCTCTGTGCTACCTGACCCCCCACATGTCTCTGACCCCCGCCTCCCTTATCTAGGTTCTGTCCTGAGTGTGGTCTCCATCCAGCACGGCGTCCTCACCCGGTGTGCCGCCTCCCTCCAGGTCTGTGATCTGTGGATACGAAGTGGCACCCAGACCTACGTGTCCTCTGGGTCTCTCAGCCATCTGGTGCTGGTGACTTATGGAGACGTTCCGGTAAGGACATTGCTCGCTGACGTATACACACAGCCTAGAAGTATTGTCACAGGCAGCTCTTTTCCCACCTCACTCTGATGGGGTCACGTTCTGGTGGGTGGTTTTACAGAGGTGTTTGGTAGTATTTGAAACTCAAACAACGTAGAGTAGAAAATAAATGACTTTTAGTCGCAGAACAGATGGTGGAGTTTGGTTAGTACTGCGCCCAATGCATATTAACATAGCAGAACATTACACCAGACTCACGCAGGGTGTAGGTCTCTCACTGGACATTTTTTTATTGAAGACTCTACAAGACAAACAAAAGATATAAAACAATACAACTTTTATCCTAAACGAACACTAACTAAAGTTTCCTCACATCCCTAACAATGGCCAAGAGAAAACCTGTGATGTAACTGATCGGTAGTAAACCTAGAATCAAGGGAAAATCAACCCCATGACGCACAATTTAGGTATAAGGGACCAGAAGCGGAGGTAGCATCCATTATGTAATCGGGAGAAAGTCTCTTCACATGTGGGTGTAGAACAAACAAACCACACTGTAGCGTAACAGGGCTGTCTAAATATTCCCGACAAAAGCTGGAATCCTGGTGCTAGTCTTCTAGGCATTTGGTAGTGTACTCACCTGGCGCTGCCATCTTGTGACCGCTGTATCTGGGATCCTCTAGGTGATAAAGGAGGGATCCCGTACTATGGCCACTGCTGCTGGGACTGTACGATGGCTTCCTCCGAGTCAGCGATTGTGCGTCAAGATGCAGAACGCCCAGGAGGTCCTAGACGTGAGTGTGGCCCCTGTCCTGTACATCCCGCTTATCTTCTATTATGCCGATTAATAATGAGTCCTGACACCATTACTTTAGGAAAATGAATATATACCATCAGTTATTAGATAGGCTGTATATGCAGTGACGTAGTAACCCCTGTACTGTACACTCTGGGGTGTCCCATGTACCCCACGCAGGTCTGGGTATAGATCCTGGATACCCAGCGGCTGTAGGGGGTGACCGGATATATGCGGGTGGCCGGGACCCTGCTTAGTATGATAATGATGGGACCCCCAGTAAGTATTATCTGAGGGCAGGGTGGGCAGGGGCAGCTGGCCTGGGGGTCAGGGGGCATGTCCCCCCCCGGCCCGGTAATATAGTGAGCTACCTTGGGCTGGGTCTCTGGGCCTGAGTCCAGCCTTGCCCCCCGGGCTGAAATTTGCCAGCCCTCCCCTCAGGGTGAGTGAATCACAATTAAATATTTAAAGAGGGAATAGATTTTTGAGTGCAGAAGACATTCTATTAGTTTGGTTATATTCTAGAGGTGGCATTAGGACGCTGGGCTCCGGACAGGGGTAATAGGAGTAAGGTGTCAGATGGGCATCTTTAGGAGATTTGAGGGGTGGTACCAGAGCTTCAGGTGGAGTATGGGGGATTGTGTGACATGAACAGACCCACTTACTCTGTTACCCCCGATTACTTGTATAAGCTGTCAGAGCAGATCTATGGGTGTGCTGCTTGCAGTCACCACTAGGGGGCAGAACTTAACCTTCCTCCTGCTGTTATCTCCTCAGGGCCTTACCTTGTCTGTGACCCACATCCTGGGCTCCGTGTGTGCTCGCAAGGCCCGGGACGTTTTCCAGCACGTGATGCCAGCAGGGCGACACTGGAGAGGGAAGCTTGTGGCTGGTGAGTTCCTTCATATGCTGATTACATTACAATCTGTTCGTATAGAGAAATGCAAGTTGCATACAGTGAAGATGCTGACAAGGCAGTATGACCACAAGCTTTCACAGAATTATGGCAGCATGCAGGGAGCAGGTGGTATTAGTATATGATTTCCCAGGTTCAGGAGTATCTGGACAAAGGTGTCTCTCTCCCATCTTCATCCACTATACAAGGTCACGTTACTATCTGATTTCATCGTCATTTATCAGGTTTTCCTTCTTACACTTGTGCCGTATAAACGTTACACAGCAGTCACAGCTTATATAACATAGCCCCTCCAAATGTCCCTGACCAGCCTCATTGAAATGGGGATTTTCCTAGTTTGGCCTCTTTTCATCACATAAAGTCCAGAAAATCAAACTATATTTACTTGACCATGCTACAAAAGTTCCCCAAAATACCAATATAAAATGCACCAGGGTAGACTATGAATAATGTTGAGAACGGCACATTGGTAAGTGTGATATGTAGTCTGGTCACTAAGGTAGGTCACGGAGGGGTTAAACCAGGAGGTAATTACACGCTCCTGCTGGGGCACATACAGGTATCCCCAGGAATTCTTATTATAAAGCCTTGCTATGTACCTGTGCTATATAGTAACTCCTCCTGTATCTGTGTCTATCAGGCCCTGAGTTAGCACCCAGTGACTACGCCCGGGTGGCAGTCAGTGCGGTGGTGCTTCCGGTTCTGGATGGAGTCCTCGCTCTGTCTTTGGATGGACAGGTGACTGCAGTACCTATGGCTCTCAGTGCGTTTATGGAAACCTGGATGGGACATATCCTGAGACAGAGGCTGAAATTCAGGTATCTGTATGGCATAATATTGTCCTGGTACAGGGAGACAATCTGGGCTCAGTTACACACTGATATTATGTAAAGATATATCTTAGTGAGCCACGTCTTGGAAGCCTTTATCAGCCAGCCAAAGCCCTGCTAACCCTGCCTTGTCCTGGGAGCCTTCACCAGCCAGCCAAAGCCCTGCTAACCCGGCCTCGTCCTGGGAGCCTTCACCAGGCAGCCAAAGCCCTGCTAACCCGGCCTCGTCCTAGGAGCCTTCACCAGCCAGCCAAATCCCTGCTAACCCGGCCTCGTCCTGGGAGCCTTCACTAGCCAGCCAAAGCCCTGCTAACCCGGCCTCATCCTGGGAGCTTTCACCAGCCAGCCAAAGCCCTGCTAACCCAGCCTTGTCCTGGGAGCCTTCATCAGCCAGCCAAAGCCAGCTAACCCAGCCTCATCCTGGGAGCCTTCACCATCCAGCCAAAGCCCTGCTAACCCGGCCTCGTCCTGGGAGCCTTCGCCATCAAGACAAAGCCCTACTAACCCAGCCTCGTCCTGGGAGCCTTCACCAGCCAGCCAAAGCCCTGCTAACCCGGCCTCGTCTTAGGAACCTTCACCATCCAGCCAAAGCCCTGCTAACCCAGCCTCGTCCTGGGAGCCTTCATCAGCCAGCCAAAGCCCTGCTAACCCGGCCTCGTCCTGGGAGCCTTCACCATCCAGCCAAATCCCTGCTAACCCGGCCTCGTCCTGGGAGCCTTCACCATCCAGCCAAAGCCCTGCTAACCCAGCCTCATCCTGGGAGCCTTCACCATCCAGCCAAATCCCTGCTAACCCAGCCTCATCCTGGGAGCCTTCACCATCCAGCCAAAGCCCTGCTAACCCTGCCTTGTCCTGGGAGCCTTCACCATCCAGCCAAAGCCCTGCTAACCCTGCCTTGTCCTGGGAGCCTTCATCAGCCAGCCAAAGACCTGCTAACCCAGCCTCATCCTGGGAGCCTTCACCATCCAGCCAAAGCCCTGCTAACCCAGCCTCGTCCTGGGAGCCTTCACCAGCCAGCCAAAGCCCTGCTAACCCTGCCTTGTCCTGGGAGCCTTCACCAGCCAGCCAAATCCCTGCTAACCCTGCCTCGTCCTAGGAGCCTTCACTAGCCAGCCAAATCCCTGCTAACCCGGCCTCGTCCTAGGAGCCTTCACCAGCCAGCCAAAGCCCTGCTAACCCGGCCTCGTCCTGGGAGCCTTCACCAGGCAGCCAAAGCCCTGCTAACCCGGCCTCGTCCTAGGAGCCTTCACCAGCCAGCCAAATCCCTGCTAACCCGGCCTCGTCCTGGGAGCCTTCACTAGCCAGCCAAAGCCCTGCTAACCCGGCCTCATCCTGGGAGCTTTCACCAGCCAGCCAAAGCCCTGCTAACCCAGCCTTGTCCTGGGAGCCTTCATCAGCCAGCCAAAGCCAGCTAACCCAGCCTCATCCTGGGAGCCTTCACCATCCAGCCAAAGCCCTGCTAACCCGGCCTCGTCCTGGGAGCCTTCGCCATCAAGACAAAGCCCTACTAACCCAGCCTCGTCCTGGGAGCCTTCACCAGCCAGCCAAAGCCCTGCTAACCCGGCCTCGTCTTAGGAACCTTCACCATCCAGCCAAAGCCCTGCTAACCCAGCCTCGTCCTGGGAGCCTTCATCAGCCAGCCAAAGCCCTGCTAACCCGGCCTCGTCCTGGGAGCCTTCACCATCCAGCCAAATCCCTGCTAACCCGGCCTCGTCCTGGGAGCCTTCACCATCCAGCCAAAGCCCTGCTAACCCAGCCTCATCCTGGGAGCCTTCACCATCCAGCCAAATCCCTGCTAACCCAGCCTCATCCTGGGAGCCTTCACCATCCAGCCAAAGCCCTGCTAACCCTGCCTTGTCCTGGGAGCCTTCACCATCCAGCCAAAGCCCTGCTAACCCTGCCTTGTCCTGGGAGCCTTCATCAGCCAGCCAAAGCCCTGCTAACCCAGCCTCATCCTGGGAGCCTTCACCATCCAGCCAAAGCCCTGCTAACCCAGCCTCGTCCTGGGAGCCTTCACCAGCCAGCCAAAGCCCTGCTAACCCTGCCTTGTCCTGGGAGCCTTCACCAGCCAGCCAAATCCCTGCTAACCCTGCCTCGTCCTAGGAGCCTTCACTAGCCAGCCAAATCCCTGCTAACCCGGCCTCGTCCTAGGAGCCTTCACCAGCCAGCCAAAGCCCTGCTAACCCTGCCTTGTCCTGGGAGCCTTCACCAGCCAGCCAAATCCCTGCTAACCCGGCCTCGTCCTGGGAGCCTTCACTAGCCAGCCAAAGCCCTGCTAACCCGGCCTCGTCCTGGGAGCTTTCACCAGCCAGCCAAAGCCCTGCTAACCCAGCCTCGTCCTGGGAGCCTTCACTAGCCAGCCAAAGCCCTGCTAACCCGGCCTCGACCTGGGAGCCTTCACCATCCAGCCAAAGCCCTGCTAACCCGGCCTCATCCTGGGAGCCTTCACCATCCAGCCAAAGCCCTGCTAACCCAGCCTCATCCTGGGAGCCTTCACCATCCAGCCAAAGCCCTGCTAACCCAGCCTCGTCCTGGGAGCCTTCACCATCCAGCCAAAGCCCTGCTAACCCAGCCTCGTCCTGGGAGCCTTCATCAGCCAGCCAAAGCCCTGCTTACCAAGCTGCGTCCCAAGAGCTCCGATAGACAGGTGAAGCCCCTCTTAGCTGGTCTCATCACAGAACCCCACCCCTTGACCTGCCAGAGCTCTGCTTAGCCAGGGTTGCCCTTTAGCCAGCCTCAGTATGATTGGCAGAGATAAAATGCATAACGCCTTATAGCTTCTGTGACTGGCGTTCTATATGTTACGACTCTGTCTTTGAGTCTTACAGGACTTATTGCAGTCCTGTTACATAAAATGCTCCACTCCGGGGACTTTGTGTCTTGTTTGATACGTCTCTCTCTGATGTTCTAGTCTCGGTGTCGCTTTTCTGTTCTTAATGTCTGTCTCTCAGTTTGCAGGGAGCACTTCAGCTTAGATGTGATTTTGAGAGTGTCCGGGAGGTGCTAAGGTCTCAAGAATCTAGGATGTCTCCTGAGGTGGTTCAGGCTGCACTGTCTCTTCCCGTTTTCCTGCAGGCAGACAATGCCATAGTCTGTCTCCTGCAACAACCATCTCACAAGACTTACCTGCAGGCTCGTGGCTGCCCGATCTTCTGCTGTGAGTATAAAGGCATTCACTTCTCAGCACTTCTTCTGCTTCCAGCTCATCTCCTATCTCCCCGTCAGGTCCTTTTCTGTGCCGAGCTGCGGTGGAGAGTGTATCCGACAGCTTGCAGAGTCTGGACAGTCTGGAACGCAGAGCATGGGCCCGGACTTACTCCACGCACCGACACAGCCATGATTCCTATTTGCCCCACAACCAGCGCCAGTGGCTTTCCTTACGTGTGCACAAGAACTTTAATGGCATGAATTTATCATGGGAAGGACGAGAAACCTCAGAAGAATGAGAGCTCCTGAGCAAGGAGAGCAGCAGAAAGTCATTCCCTCAGGCCCTACTGGTCAGCAAGAGCCCATCCCTCAGGCCCTACTGGTCAGCAAGAGCCCATCCCTCAGGCCCTACTGGTCAGCTAGCAAGAGCCCATCCCTCAGGCCCTACTTGTCAGCAAGAGCCCATCCCTCAGCCCCTACTGGTCAGCAAGAGCCCATCCCTCAGCCCCTACTGGTCAGCAAGAGCCCATCCCTCAGGCCCTACTGGTCAGCTAGCAAGAGCCCAGGCAGCCTGGGGAGATCTATTTTTTTAATATATTTACCATTTATTTAATTACAATGCACAGATGTCTATTTTATTAAATATTTGTGATACTGACTGATTTATTGATTTTATTTAATTTTTACACCAGAATTGCAGGTGGGATTAGTTTACTCACCAATAACCCCCATCCTCTATAAGTGTACCGTTAACTGCATCAATCCACATGTGGTTGCAGTAGACAAGTCTATAGTCCACCCGAAGCAACAGGTGCAGCCCCTACAGGTGTTCCTGAGGAGGCCACAATTTATATCACTTTGTCATTATGACTAGGTAGAAATGTCATAGAAAGAACGATCCATGTTTACGTAATGATTATATTCTTGTCCACCAGAGGCTGCAGTTGTCACTGTTAACTTTCATGTTAGGAGGTGAAGGAGCGGCGAGACCTCGACCTCGCCGGTCGGGAGGGGAGGGGGAGAGGAGACCTCGGCCTCGCCGGTCGGGAGGGGAAGGGGAGAGGAGACCTCGGCCTCGCCGGTCGGGAGGGGAAGGGGAGAGGAGACCTCGGCCTCGCCGGTCGGGAGGGGAAGGGGAGAGGAGACCTCGGCCTCGCCGGTCGGGAGGGGAAGGGGAGAGGAGACCTCGGCCTCGCCGGTCGGGAGGGGAAGGGGAGAGGAGACCTCGGCCTCGCCGGTCGGGAGGGGAAGGGGAGAGGAGACCTCGGCCTCGCCGGTCGGGAGGGGAGAGGAGACCTCGGCCTCGCCGGTCGGGAGGGGAAGGGGAGAGGAGACCTCGGCCTCGCCGGTCGGGAGGGGAAGGGGAGAGGAGACCTCGGCCTCGCCGGTCGGGAGGGGAAGGGGAGAGGAGACCTCGGCCTCGCCGGTCGGGAGGGGAAGGGGAGAGGAGACCTCGGCCTCGCCGGTCGGGAGGGGAAGGGGAGAGGAGACCTCGGCCTCGCCGGTCGGGAGGGGAAGGGGAGAGGAGACCGCGGCCTCGCCGGTCGGGAGGGGAAGGGGAGAGGAGACCGCGGCCTCGCCGGTCGGGAGGGGAAGGGGAGAGGAGACCGCGGCCTCGCCGGTCGGGAGGGGAAGGGGAGAGGAGACCGCGGCCTCGCCGGTCGGGAGGGGAAGGGGAGAGGAGACCGCGGCCTCGCCGGTCGGGAGGGGAAGGGGAGAGGAGACCGCGGCCTCGCCGGTCGGGAGGGGAAGGGGAGAGGAGACCGCGGCCTCGCCGGTCGGGAGGGGAAGGGGAGAGGAGACCGCGGCCTCGCCGGTCGGGAGGGGAAGGGGAGAGGAGACCGCGGCCTCGCCGGTCGGGAGGGGAAGGGGAGAGGAGACCGCGGCCTCGCCGGTCGGGAGGGGAAGGGGAGAGGAGACCGCGGCCTCGCCGGTCGGGAGGGGAAGGGGAGAGGAGACCGCGGCCTCGCCGGTCGGGAGGGGAAGGGGAGAGGAGACCGCGGCCTCGCCGGTCGGGAGGGGAAGGGGAGAGGAGACCGCGGCCTCGCCGGTCGGGAGGGGAAGGGGAGAGGAGACCGCGGCCTCGCCGGTCGGGAGGGGAAGGGGAGAGGAGACCGCGGCCTCGCCGGTCGGGAGGGGAAGGGGAGAGGAGACCGCGGCCTCGCCGGTCGGGAGGGGAAGGGGAGAGGAGACCGCGGCCTCGCCGGTCGGGAGGGGAAGGGGAGAGGAGACCGCGGCCTCGCCGGTCGGGAGGGGAAGGGGAGAGGAGACCGCGGCCTCGCCGGTCGGGAGGGGAAGGGGAGAGGAGACCGCGGCCTCGCCGGTCGGGAGGGGAAGGGGAGAGGAGACCGCGGCCTCGCCGGTCGGGAGGGGAAGGGGAGAGGAGACCGCGGCCTCGCCGGTCGGGAGGGGAAGGGGAGAGGAGACCGCGGCCTCGCCGGTCGGGAGGGGAAGGGGAGAGGAGACCTCGGCCTCGCCGGTCGGGAGGGGAAGGGGAGAGGAGACCTCGGCCTCGCCGGTCGGGAGGGGAAGGGGAGAGGAGACCTCGGCCTCGCCGGTCGGGAGGGGAAGGGGAGAGGAGACCTCGGCCTCGCCGGTCGGGAGGGGAAGGGGAGAGGAGACCTCGGCCTCGCCGGTCGGGAGGGGAAGGGGAGAGGAGACCTCGGCCTCGCCGGTCGGGAGGGGAAGGGGAGAGGAGACCTCGGCCTCGCCGGTCGGGAGGGGAAGGGGAGAGGAGACCTCGGCCTCGCCGGTCGGGAGGGGAAGGGGAGAGGAGACCTCGGCCTCGCCGGTCGGGAGGGGAAGGGGAGAGGAGACCTCGGCCTCGCCGGTCGGGAGGGGAAGGGGAGAGGAGACCTCGGCCTCGCCGGTCGGGAGGGGAAGGGGAGAGGAGACCTCGGCCTCGCCGGTCGGGAGGGGAAGGGGAGAGGAGACCTCGGCCTCGCCGGTCGGGAGGGGAAGGGGAGAGGAGACCTCGGCCTCGCCGGTCGGAAGGGGAGGGGGAGAGGAGACCTCGGCCTCGCCGGTCGGGAGGGGAGGGGGAGAGGAGACCTCGGCCTCGCCGGTCGGGAGGGGAGGGGGAGAGGAGACCTCGGCCTCGCCGGTCGGGAGGGGAGGGGGAGAGGAGACCTCGGCCTCGCCGGTCGGGAGGGGAGGGGGAGAGGAGACCTCGGCCTCGCCGGTCGGGAGGGGAGGGGGAGAGGAGACCTCGGCCTCGCCGGTCGGGAGGGGAGGGGGAGAGGAGACCTCGGCCTCGCCGGTCGGGAGGGGAGGGGGAGAGGAGACCTCGGCCTCGCCGGTCGGGAGGGGAAGGAGGTAGATTTGAGACCTGAGAGGTCCGGAGGTGAAAAGAGAGATAGACGTTCATGTGTCATGAAAGTTCACAGATCAACATATGGGCCAGGAGCTTCAGTATTTTGTATGCACCTATATATAACTGATCTGTTAAATATCAGTATACGTATTCATTTTCCCTATGCCCCCTCACACTTTCACTATTGATAGACTCTCCTCATAAACCACCCCTCTAAGTTTCTATCAGTTGTGTTGCCCCAGGGCTGAGACCCCTTTTGTTCTCTCATTGACCCAACTGTTAACCCCCAACTCCCCAATACTAATCACTATTGATACAGAGAAAGAATAATACACAGGTGTAATGGATGAAGAGTTGGATTGTTTTCATTTCAATTATAGGATGTAATTTTCTAGAAGCAGTGCAGGAAATACCAGCTGTTCACTAGTATCGCAGCGATGTGCTGTGGGGATACTGGGTTTATTTGGCCCAATTCTACCCACTTCACTCTGGCTGGCCACCCAGGGATGCCTTACTATGCCACCCTGTACCTTCTAAGGTTCATATAGTTACTCGGGGAAATCCAGTTAGAAAAGTACAACAGTACATTTATTGTAATAAAACCAACGTTAGAATGTTATATACACAATAAATAAAAGCCAGGCAGGTTCACCACATCATCTGTCCTTTACACCACAAGATTAAGGTGTTAGTGACCTGGCTGTCCTGACTTGAAGACCCATGGATCTGAAGATATAGTCCACTGGTAGAGGACTGCAACTCGAAACCAGTCACACTGCAGCTTCCAGCCCTTAATTCTCAGAATGCACCCCTCCCCCTGTCTGGAGTGGCTTCTTATATCTAGGGTCAAATTTCCACAGTGTTTTCTTCCCTGGGTAAACCCCCGGGTCTCTCCTTCTTCAACATTGGCAAGTGCTGGTTGGAGGGGAGATGAACTGTTATTCCACAGTGGCTCCCCTGCAGGTTTCCAAGACAGAATGTCTCAGGCAGTCCTATGGAGGACAATGGGTACTAATTGGCCTTCTCCACCTCCAAATATCAGATAACATTTAACCCCTTCTGAAACTAACCCCTTACACTACTTTGTGATGTCACAGGGTCATCATCATCATCCTCATCTATTTATATAGCGCCACTGATTCCACACCGCTGTACAGAGAACTCGCTCACATCAGTCCCTGCCCCATTGGAGCTTACAGTCTAGGGTCCACAGCTGTTCTATGCTTCCTGTAGAGAAAGGAGGGGTAGAATGAATGCAGCTCCAGCCCCCTCACCTGTATCCTGGACACCACCTGATCTTTACCCATAACCCACCTGGCTTTAATTTGAGAACAATGTATAACAGCATCACTGAATTAATAACCAAAACATTTTCACAATGGGTAACATGGAATGAAGAAGTCTCTTATCTAGACATGGCTACAATGTCCACTTATCCACATGTAATTAGACACTGCAAATGTACTCTGTTCAGCTGGGGAACAAAAGCAAGGGCTATAAAAAGTATATACTATAATCCACAATTTGTGAGAATCGAGGGACAGGATGGTTAAGGTGTTATCAAACTCATTTTATCACATGTGCCCATAAGAAAAGACAGTAGGTGGCAGTATTACAGTACAGCATGCAAAGGCTTTGTAAACTTTTTTTTCCGGAACCTCCTAAATGAAAACAGAATACAATAATGTAATGTATATATGTGGGTATATAGGGGCTCACGTAGCGCAACTGTCAGGCCGATCTTACATGTAACATTCAGGATGCAAAATTGTGCTCTTACTTGGTATTGATAGGTAAGATACTGTTAGGCGGGTGCACGAAGATACGCTATTTATAATAACATGATGATGACTGTCGTTTTAATGTGTATATTAAACATTAATAATACCAAAAACAGCATCTCTCCCACCCTGAAAAACAAAAGTGAACCAGTCATTTTTAGGAACGAGAGACTGTATCTGTGAATTGAAAGAAGTAAATGGCATGATGGACGTATGGGCACTCAGAATACCACGAAGGAGGGACAGAGGGTATGTGCCCTGATGATACTGAATACAAAGGATTGGCTGCAAGAAATAAAATGATAGAAAGAAATAATTCTACAGAGATACATATAAAGTTTACAAGTGACAGATTGTGATCACTGGTCTCACGGTGCTGATGGATGTTCGATCTGACTGGGTCAATGAACTCCAATTATTACCTCACTCTCTTTAGTATCAGATCCAATGGCTCTGGTCCCAGGAAGCAACTTGTTATATAACAATCATTAAATAAGTGATAGGTTACTTATTATTAATGGTTATCACAGAGCAGTATGCGTGGGGCATTCCACACTGACGTGGATGAAGTTACCACCTACAAAATATATATATATATATATATATATATATATATATATATATATATATATATATATATATATATATATATATATATATATATATATATAGACACACCCTGTGACAGGATGGACCTCCTATGCCACCCAGTTGTTGGGGACTGGCTGCACTTGCCTTGCCAACGTCCCCTTTCTTTATCCTACATGTGCCCCTCCCGCCACAGAAGGAGGAGCCTGCTGCCACCATTAGGCTCATACACAGGCACCTAGAACCTCGTCATTCTCTGTAACTGTCGCTGCTAGTGTACCCCGTCACTGGGCACCTGGGTTGGTACCCCTGACCTCTTGCCTTCAGATCAGGGTTTCTGTGGAAGGATCCTTCCTGGCCTATCACACTGACCAGAGCTGCTGGGTAGCGGGCAGAGCGTTGCTACTGGGTCCAAACCTCAGCTGGAAACGGATTAGAGTTGGGTCTAATCTCTAGATCACAGGAAATTTCAGCATGGAAGAAGTTGTCAAGCAGGTCTTTGAAGCAAGTGATGTTTATTTAGCTCCAGTGTCCTGATAAGGACAGATCACACTGGTTGAAGGTACCAGTGATCAGGTCAGATGGAACAATAATGATACATTTCAGTACAAACCAGTGCTGTTTTATACAGTTTTGGACACAGCCTAACAGGGGGTAAGCCAGCCCCCTGAACTCTTTGCTGGACCCAAGAAGTCCAAGTTATTTTTAGTATCAGGATGCAATATGTTTCCCAAAAGATGGATTTAAATGCAATTTATACTTAAGAGAATTTACACTTATCTGTGATATCCTACATCATGTGCTGTTTGCAATGTTCAGACAGGTTATAACACTCTGGACAAAAGGCCACTCAGGAATACCAGTAGACTAAAATAGACATGTTGGTTACTCAATAGATTTAATTAGCCTTAATGAGGACTTCCTCTCGAAGCTACACAACAGACTCCTCAAACAAATGCTTATTGCATCAAAACCTCAGAAATAATGCAATTCCTATACAAAGTGCCACATGATACAGTGAAATCAGTACATTGCAATGATTTAAATAAGCGTCCTGCACTATTTACATTAAATAAATTTATACAAGTTATTTATAAGTGATCCTGCCACACAACCCATATCAGCACCCCTAATATATACACTCCTAATATATACACCCCTAATATACATCCCCCATATCAGTACCCTTGTGAGGGAACAGAGTCTACCAAGGCAGACCAGCCTACCGAGGTCCCCTGTACCTGGGTAAATACTTACACCCAGGCAGATATCCAACTTAACCAATGGTAGCTTTTATTAATGGAACAGCAACAACAAGCACAATACCAACATAAGTACAGAAGTAACAATTACAGGTATGCACAACGGATACAAGAGTAGTCCATACGATACAATACCGGTCCTATTATGGCCACCTTGGGAAATCCGACTATAGGCTTACACTTTCCTGGGAGTACGAAGCCCCAGTGACTGCCAGCAGGGCAGTGGTCCGGCTGCACTGTCACCTCGCTTTTGGTGAGCACACAGATTCACAAGACCTGGGGCAACTTATCCAGAGGAAGAGGAACAAGTGTCCTCGCAGTCCTTATCCTGATCTCCGTCCTCCATCAGCTGGGAGGAACCATTACCTCCTACATCAGCCTGATCTTTCCTCCATCATCCCCTGACACTGCTCTATCTAACACCCACAGAATAGCCTCAGGCTGTAGGGTGTGTTGGGCTGTCTGATGTGTCTTAGGATATTAAGGTATAGGAATACAATACACGTTTCCTAATTAAGGTGCTTAAATCAGACACAGAAAGCCACCATGTCTGGCTTGTGAATACACTACTAAACATTATGTTGTCTGCCCAGGGCCGGTGCTAGAGTCCGTAGCGCCCTAGGCAAAATCGGCGGACCTCCCCCCCCCCCCCCCGCAAAAATCGGCGCCCTCCTCCCTCCTCACCCCGTCTTTTCTTACCTTGTCTCACCACCGCCGCCTCTCTGCTCCGTCTCCTCCCCTCCACTCACTGACACTAGTGAGTGGAGGGGAGGAGACGGAGCAGAGAGGCGGCGGTGGTGAGCAATAGCCTCTTCCCCCCCCTCCTCATGCATCTGAATGCTGTGCGGCGGCCGTGACAGGTATGGTCAGCGGTCGCCGCACAGTTTTAAAATTAATTTCCAATTCTGTGGCACCCTCCAGGCGCCCTCCAGAGCCCGGCGCCCTAGGCATGTGCCTAACCTTGCCTAATGGGAGCAACGGGCCTGTGTCTGCCTACAGATGTAGCTAAAAGCACAATATTACAGTTTCTTATTTTTAGCCTGTAAAGTGTGGTTAACTAGCGATGTAAATAGGGCCAAATATACACAATCTATATAAATGGTTACAGCATAATGTAATAGTGATAATCACTCCATTGTGTTTTAAACATAACACTTGTCTGACCAGATGTGGCACAGAGGAGGGGACACTACCCCTAGATCTCCTGTTTAGCTTCTGTTAAACAATAATCTGATCTATCTGATAATATAATTATTGATGTATTGTTTCTACAGACCTAGAATACATATCAGCACCCCTAATTTATACACCCTATATCATCACCCCTAATATATACACCCTATATCATCACCCCTAATATATACACCCTATATCATCACCTAATATATACACCCTATATCAGCACCCCTAATTTATACACCCTATATCATCACCTCTAATATATACACCCTATATCATCACCCCTAATATATACACCCTATATCATCACCCCTAATATATACACCCTATATCATCACCCCTAATATATACACCCTATATCATCACCCCTAATATATACACCCTATATCAGCACCCCTAATATACACACCCTATATCATCACCCCTAATATATAAACCCTATATCATCACCCCTAATATACACACCCTATATCAGCACCCCTAATATACACCCTATATCCTCAACCCTAATATACACACCCTATATCAGCACCCCTAATATACACACCCTATATCAGCACCCCTAAAATACACACCTTATATCATCACCTCTAATATATACACCTCATACCATCACCTCTAATATATACACCTCATATCATCACCTCTAATATATACACCTCATATCATCACCACTAATATATACACCTCATACCATCACCCCTAATATATACACCTCATACCATCACCCCTAATATATACACCTCATACCATCACCCCTAATATATACACCTCATATCATCACCCCTAATATATACACCTCATATCATCACCCCTAATATATACACCTCATATCATCACCCCTAATATATACACCCTATATCAGCACCCCTAATATACACACCCTATATCAGCACCCCTAATATATACACCCTATATCAGCACCCCTAATATATACACCCTATATCAGTACCCCTAATATATACACCCTATATCAGTACCCCTAATATACACACCCTATATCATAACCCCTAATATACACACCCTATATCAGTACCCCTAATATACACACCCTATATCAGTACCCCTAATATACACACCCTATATCATCACCCCAAATATACACACCCTATATCACCCCAAATATACACACCCTATATCATCACCCCTAATATATACACCCTATATCAGCACCCCTAATATACACCCTATATCAGTACCCCTAATATACACACCCTATATCATCACCCCAAATATACACACCCTATATCATCACCCCTAATATATACACCCCTAATATACATACCCTATATCAGCACCCCTAATATACACCTTATATCATCACCCCTAATATATACACCTTATATCATCACCCCTAATATATACACCTTATATCATCACCCCTAATATATACACCTTATATCATCACCCCTAATATTTACACTTTATATCATCACTCCTAATATATATACCTCATATCATCACCACTAATATATACACCTCATACCATCACCACTAATATATACACCTCATATCATCACCACTAATATATACACCTCATATCATCACCACTAATATATACACCTCATACCATCACCACTAATATATACACCTTATATCATCACCCCTAATATATACACCTCATATCATTACCACTAATATATACACCTCATATCATCACCCCTATTATATACACCTCATATCATCACCTCTAATATATACACCTCATATCATCACCCCTAATATATACACCTCATGTCATCACCCCTAATATATACACCTCATGTCATCACCACTAATATATACACCTCATGTCATCACCCCTAATATATACACCTCATATCATCACCTCTAATATATACACCTCATACCATCACCCCTAATATATACACCTCATATCATCACCTCTAATATATACACCTCATGTCATCACCACTAATATATACACCTCATGTCATTACCTCTAATATATACACCTCATGTCATCACCTCTAATATATACACCTCATGTCATCACCTCTAATATATACACCTCATATCATCACCTCTAATATATACACCTCATATCATCACCTCTAATATATACACCTCATGTCATCACCTCTAATATATACACCTCATATCATCACCACTAATATATACACCTCATGTCATCACCCCTAATATATACACCTCATGTCATCACCACTAATATATACACCTCATACCATCACCCCTAATATATACACCTCATATCATCACCTCTAATATATACACCTCATATCATCACCACTAATATATACACCTCATATCATCACCACTAATATATACACCTTATATCATCACCTCTAATATATACACCTCATATCATCACCACTCATATATACACCTCATATCATCACCACTAATATATACACCTCATATCATCACCACTAATATATACACCTCATATCATCACCACTAATATATACACCTCATATCATCACCTCTAATATATACACCTCATATCATCACCTCTAATATATACACCTCATATCATCACCACTCATATATACACCTCATATCATCACCACTAATATATACACCTCATGTCATCACCACTAATATATACACCTCATGTCATCATCACTAATATATACACCTCATACCATCACCCCTAATATATACACCTCATACCATCACCCCTAATATATACACCTCATACCATCACCTCTAATATATACACCTCATGTCATCACCACTAATATATACACCTCATGTCATCACCTCTAATATATACACCTCATATCATCACCACTAATATATATACCTCATATCATCACCTCTAATATATACACCTCATATCATCACCACTCATATATACACCTCATATCATCACCTCTAATATATACACCTCATGTCATCACCACTAATATATACACCTCATACCATCACCTGTAATATATACACCTCATGTCATCACCACTAATATATACACCTCATGTCATCACCTCTAATATATACACCTCATATCATCACCACTAATATATACACCTCATATCATCACCTCTAATATATACACCTCATGTCATCACCACTAATATATACACCTCATACCATCACCACTAATATATACACCTCATACAATCACCCCTAATATATACACCTCATACCATCACCCCTAATATATACACCTCATACCATCACCACTAATATATACACCTCATACCATCACCTCTAATATATACACCTCATACCATCACCTCTAATATATACACCTCATACCATCACCCCTAATATATACACCTCATATCATCACCCCTAATATATACACCTCATATCATCACCTCTAATATATACACCTCATACCATCACCCCTTATACACCTCATATCATCACCTCTAATATATACACCTCATATCATCACCTCTAATATATACCTCATGTCATCACCACTAATATATACACCTCATGTCATCACCACTAATATATACACCTCATGTCATCACCTCTAATATATACACCTCATATCATCACCACTAATATATATACCTCATATCATCACCTCTAATATATACACCTCATACCATCACCTCTAATATATACACCTCATATCATCACTACTAATATATACACCTCATGTCATCACCTCTAATATATACACCTCATACCATCACCTCTAATATATACACCTCATATCATCACCACTAATATATACACCTCATATCATCACCACTCATATATACACCTCATACCATCACCTCTAATATATACACCTCATTTCATCACCACTAATATATACACCTCATACCATCACCTCTAATATATACACCTCATGTCATCACCACTAATATATACACCTCATACCATCACCTCTAATATATACACCTCATGTCATCACCTCTAATATATACACCTCATACCATCACCCCTAATATATACATCTCATGTCATCACCACTAATATATACACCTCATGTCATCACCTCTAATATATACACCTCATGTCATCACCGCTAATATATACACCTCATGTCATCACCTCTAATATATACACCTCATGTCATCACCCCTAATATATACACCTCATACCATCACCTCTAATATATACACCTCATACCATCACCACTAATATATACACCTCATACCATCACCTCTAATATATACACCTCATACCATCACCTCTAATATATACACCTCATACCATCACCCCTAATATATACACCTCATATCATCACCCCTAATATATACACCTCATATCATCACCTCTAATATATACACCTCATACCATCACCCCTTATACACCTCATATCATCACCTCTAATATATACACCTCATATCATCACCTCTAATATATACCTCATGTCATCACCACTAATATATACACCTCATGTCATCACCACTAATATATACACCTCATGTCATCACCTCTAATATATACACCTCATATCATCACCACTAATATATATACCTCATATCATCACCTCTAATATATACACCTCATACCATCACCTCTAATATATACACCTCATATCATCACTACTAATATATACACCTCATGTCATCACCTCTAATATATACACCTCATACCATCACCTCTAATATATACACCTCATATCATCACCACTAATATATACACCTCATATCATCACCACTCATATATACACCTCATACCATCACCTCTAATATATACACCTCATTTCATCACCACTAATATATACACCTCATACCATCACCTCTAATATATACACCTCATGTCATCACCACTAATATATACACCTCATACCATCACCTCTAATATATACACCTCATGTCATCACCTCTAATATATACACCTCATACCATCACCCCTAATATATACATCTCATGTCATCACCACTAATATATACACCTCATGTCATCACCTCTAATATATACACCTCATGTCATCACCGCTAATATATACACCTCATGTCATCACCTCTAATATATACACCTCATGTCATCACCCCTAATATATACACCTCATACCATCACCTCTAATATATACACCTCATACCATCACCACTAATATATACACCTCATGTCATCACCTCTAATATATACACCTCATGTCATCACCACTAATATATACACCTCATGTCATCACCTCTAATATATACACCTCATACCATCACCCCTAATATATACACCTCATATCATCACCACTAATATATACACCTCATGTCATCACCACTAATATATACACCTCATGTCATCACCACTAATATATACACCTCATGTCATCACCCCTAATATATACACCTCATACCATCACCTCTAATATATACACCTCATACCATCACCACTAATATATACACCTCATGTCATCACCTCTAATATATACACCTCATATCATCACTACTAATATATACACCTCATGTCATCACCTCTAATATATACACCTCATACCATCACCCCTAATATATACACCTCATATCATCACCACTAATATATACACCTCATGTCATCACCACTAATATATACACCTCATGTCATCACCACTAATATATACACCTCATGTCATCACCACTAATATATACACCTCATACCATCACCTCTAATATATACACCTCATGTCATCACCACTAATATATACACCTCATACCATCACCTCTAATATATACACCTCATATCATCACTACTAATATATACACCTCATGTCATCACCTCTAATATATACACCTCATATCATCACCACTAATATATACACCTCATATCATCACCACTAATATATACACCTTATATCATCACCCCTAATATATACACCTCATGTCATCACCACTAATATATACACCTCATACCATCACCTCTAATATATACACCTCATATCATCACCTCTAATATATACACCTCATATCATCACCCCTAATATATACACCTCATATCATCACCACTAATATATACACCTCATATCATCACCACTAATATATACATCTCATGTCATCACCACTAATATATACACCTCATGTCATCACCTCTAATATATACACCTCATGTCATCACCTCTAATATATACACCTCATGTCATCACCCCTAATATATACACCTCATATCATCACCCCTAATATATACACCTCATATCATCACCTCTAATATATACACCTCATATCATCACCCCTAATATATACACCTCATATCATCACCACTAATATATACACCTCATATCATCACCTCTAATATATACATCTCATGTCATCACCACTAATATATACACCTCATATCATCACCACTAATATATACACCTCATACCATCACCTCTAATATATACACCTCATACCATCACCCCTAATATATACACCTCATGTCATCACCTCTAATATATACACCTCATGTCATCACCCCTAATATATACACCTCATATCATCACCTCTAATATATACACCTCATATCATCACCCCTAATATATACACCTCATATCATCACCTCTAATATATACACCTCATGTCATCACCCCTAATATATACACCTCATGTCATCACCTCTAATATATACACCTCATATCATCACCCCTAATATATACACCTCATATCATCACCTCTAATATATACACCTCATATCATCACCACTAATATATACACCTCATATCATCACCACTAATATATACACCTCATATCATCACCCCTAATATATACACCTCATATCATCACCTCTAATATATACACCTCATGTCATCACCCCTAATATATACACCTCATATCATCACCTCTAATATATACACCTCATATCATCACCACTAATATATACACCTCATGTCATCACCTCTAATATATACACCTCATGTCATCACCCCTAATATATACACCTCATGTCATCACCACTAATATATACACCTCATGTCATCACCACTAATATATACACCTCATATCATCACCACTAATATATACACCTCATGTCATCACCACTAATATATACACCTCATGTCATCACCTCTAATATATACACCTCATGTCATCACCCCTAATATATACACCTCATATCATCACCACTAATATATACACCTCATATCATCACCACTAATATATACACCTCATGTCATCACCACTAATATATACACCTCATGTCATCACCACTAATATATACACCTCATGTCATCACCTCTAATATATACATCTCATATCATCACCTCTAATATATACACCTCATATCATCACCTCTAATATATACACCTCATGTCATCACCCCTAATATATACACCTCATATCATCACCTCTAATATATACATCTCATACCATCACCCCTAATATATACACCTCATGTCATCACCTCTAATATATACACCTCATACCATCACCCCTAATATATACACCTCATACCATCACCTCTAATATATACACCTCATATCATCACCCCTAATATATACACCTCATACCATCACCCCTAATATATACACCTCATACCATCACCACTAATATATACACCTCATATCATCACCTCTAATATATACACCTCATGTCATCACCACTAATATATACACCTCATGTCATCACCACTAATATATACACCTCATATCATCACCTCTAATATATACACCTCATACCATCACCCCTAATATATACACCTCATATCATCACCTCTAATATATACACCTCATATCATCACCTCTAATATATACACCTCATATCATCACCACTAATATATACACCTCATATCATCACCTCTAATATATACACCTCATATCATCACCACTAATATATACACCTCATATCATCACCACTAATATATACACCTCATATCATCACCCCTAATATATACACCTCATATCATCACCTCTAATATATACACCTCATGTCATCACCTCTAATATATACACCTCATGTCATCACCCCTAATATATACACCTCATATCATCACCTCTAATATATACACCTCATGTCATCACCACTAATATATACACCTCATACCATCACCCCTAATATATACACCTCATATCATCACCTCTAATATATACACCTCATATCATCACCTCTAATATATACACCTCATATCATCACCACTAATATATACACCTCATACCATCACCTCTAATATATACACCTCATGTCATCACCCCTAATATATACACCTCATGTCATCACCTCTAATATATACACCTCATGTCATCACCCCTAATATATACACCTCATATCATCACCTCTAATATATACACCTCATATCATCACCCCTAATATATACACCTCATATCATCACCACTAATATATACACCTCATATCATCACCTCTAATATATACATCTCATGTCATCACCACTAATATATACACCTCATATCATCACCTCTAATATATACATCTCATGTCATCACCACTAATATATACACCTCATATCATCACCTCTAATATATACATCTCATGTCATCACCCCTAATATATACACCTCATATCATCACCACTAATATATACACCTCATATCATCACCTCTAATATATACATCTCATGTCATCACCACTAATATATACACCTCATATCATCACCTCTAATATATACATCTCATGTCATCACCACTAATATATACACCTCATATCATCACCTCTAATATATACACCTCATATCATCACCCCTAATATATACACCTCATGTCATCACCCCTAATATATACACCTCATATCATCACCCCTAATATATACACCTCATGTCATCACCTCTAATATATACACCTCATATCATCACCACTAATATATACACCTCATACCATCACCACTAATATATACACCTCATGTCATCACCTCTAATATATACACCTCATACCATCACCACTAATATATACACCTCATGTCATCACCACTAATATATACACCTCATACCATCACCCCTAATATATACACCTCATACCATCACCTCTAATATATACACCTCATGTCATCACCCCTAATATATACCTCATATTACCCGCTGCCACCTGTCCCTTATTTTCTTGTACATTAGATGGTTGTCCCGGTTTTCAGTAATGTAAGTGAGTGGTTATGACATATATGGGTCAGGGGACATGCTGGGAGTTGTTGTTCTCCTCAGTACCAGCAGTGGGAGCCGGGAACATGGCGGCGTCTGAGGACAGAGACAGACCGGATGCTACCTCTAGTGACCGGAAGTACCGACAGCCAATCAGCGCTCAGGTACTAGAAGGCGGTGCTTATCCCGGATATTATGGAGGCTGCTCAGGGACCCGGTGTACATCTCACCCGCGTCTCCCGTCAGTGACCCGGCCCAGTGTGTGCGGCGTCAGCAATGACCCGGCGTGTGCGCTCAGAGTGACAATATGGGTGAGTGTATTTATATCACCCTGCAGGGGGAGGGGCCATGTCTCATAACTCCCTTCTGTCTGTGTCACCCTTCAGTGGGAGGGGCCATGTCTCATAGCTCCCTCCTGTCTCTCACCCTCTAGTGGGAGGGGCATGCTCCATGTCTCATAGCTCCCTCCTGTCTCTCACCCTGCAGTGGGAGGGGCCATGTCTTATAGCTCCCTCTTGTCTCTCACCCTGCAGTGGGAGGGGCTGGTTCCATGTCTCATAGCTCCCTCCTGTCTCTCACCCTGCAGTGGGAGGGGCATGCTCCATGTCTTATAGCTCCCTCTTGTCTCACCCTGCAGTGGGAGGGGCTGGTTCCATATCTCATAGCTCCCTCTTGTCTCTCACCCTGCAGTGGGAGGGGCCATGTCTCATAACTCCCTTCTGTCTCTCACCCTGCAGTGGGAGGGGCTGGTTCCATGTCTCATAGCTCCCTCCTGTCTCTCACCCTTCAGTGGGCACATTGTTTACATATTTTTTCCGTCTTGCAGATTCTGATGACAGTTGTCAGGATGAATATTATTATTTTAATGATGGTGATAATTACGTTGACAGAAGCTGGAATGGGAGCTTCGCTCAGGGGACATACTGTGGCCTGCGCCCGTCTTTTCTATACTCCCAGGACTACAACCTACCTAAAGAAACACATGTAACTCCGGAGGTGAGATCCAGGTCACGCTTACACATCGGGTGCATGCACTGATATATAGGACGTGGGACTGGGGTGCGTGGACTGAGCCGTGTGACACGGGCACACGCTGGGGTGCGTGGACTGAGCCGTGGGACCTGTCCACAATATGATGGTGGGATATTTGAGAGGCGAGGAAGATGACATAGATAGGTGAAATGGTTATATGGTTATTGGGTACAGATATGGTTGGATGATTTTGTTTGAGGACCTTTGCATTCCTAGGTAAGATTGTGGATAGGTGGTGGGATGGTATTGTTTTTGGATAAAAGTGGCATTGATATTTGAGATTGTAGACCCAGGTGCTTGGAGGATTTGGTATGGGTGAAGGTGACACCAATAGGACAGATTGTGGACATGGTGGCCAAAGGTCTGGCTGGAGATGCTGATGGTAGAAATAGGCGATCTTGAGTGTTGGGTTGAGAGCAAGATGTAACTTACAGATTAATCTATGGACACAGGTTGTGGGAGGACAGAGTTAGGAGGGTGATATGGAGTATGTGGTGGTGGGAGGACCAGTTAGGAGGGTGATATGGAGTATGTGGTGGTGGGAGGACAGAGTTAGGAGGGTGATATGCAGTATGTGGTGGTGGGAGGACCCAGTTAGGAGGGTGATATGGAGTATGTGGTGGTGGGAGGACCCAGTTAGGAGGGTGATATGGAGTATGTGGTGGTGGGAGGACCAGTTAGGAGGGTGATATGGAGTATGTGGTGGTGGGAGGACCAGTTAGGAGGGTGATATGGAGTATGTGGTGGTGGGAGGACCAGTTAGGAGGGTGATATGGAGTATGTGGTGGTGGGAGGACCCAGTTAGGAGGGTGATATGGAGTATGTGGTGGTGGGAGGACCCAGTTAGGAGGGTGATATGGAGTATGTGGTGGTGGGAGGACCCAGTTAGGAGGGTGATATGGAGTATGTGGTGGTGGGAGGACAGAGTTAGGAGGGTGATATGGAGTATGTGGTGGTGGGAGGACCCAGTTAGGAGGGTGATATGGAGTATGTGGTGGTGGGAGGACCAGTTAGGAGGGTGATATGGAGTATGTGGTGGTGGGAGGACCAGTTAGGAGGGTGATATGGAGTATGTGGTGGTGGGAGGACCAGTTAGGAGGGTGATATGGAGTATGTGGTGGTGGGAGGACCAGTTAGGAGGGTGATATGGAGTATGTGGTGGTGGGAGGACCAGTTAGGAGGGTGATATGGAGTATGTGGTGGTGGGAGGACCAGTTAGGAGGGTGATATGGAGTATGTGGTGGTGGGAGGACCAGTTAGGAGGGTGATATGGAGTGTGTGGTGGTGGGAGGACCAGTTAGGAGGGTGATATGGAGTATGTGGTGGTGGGAGGACCAGTTAGGAGGGTGATATGGAGTATGTGGTGGTGGGAGGACCAGTTAGGAGGGTGATATGGAGTATGTGGTGGTGGGAGGACCAGTTAGGAGGGTGATATGGAGTATGTGGTGGTGGGAGGACCAGTTAGGAGGGTGATATGGAGTATGTGGTGGTGGGAGGACCCAGTTAGGAGGGTGATATGGAGTATGTGGTGGTGGGAGGACCAGTTAGGAGGGTGATATGGAGTATGTGGTGGTGGGAGGACCCAGTTAGGAGGGTGATATGGAGTATGTGGTGGTGGGAGGACCAGTTAGGAGGGTGATATGGAGTATGTGGTGGTGGGAGGACCAGTTAGGAGGGTGATATGGAGTATGTGGTGGTGGGAGGACCAGTTAGGAGGGTGATATGGAGTATGTGGTGGTGGGAGGACAGAGTTAGGAGGGTGATATGGAGTATGTGGTGGTGGGAGGACAGAGTTAGGAGGGTGATATGGAGTATGTGGTGGTGGGAGGACCCAGTTAGGAGGGTGATATGGAGTATGTGGTGGTGGGAGGACCCAGTTAGGAGGGTGATATGGAGTATGTGGTGGTGGGAGGACCAGTTAGGAGGGTGATATGGAGTATGTGGTGGTGGGAGGACCCAGTTAGGAGGGTGATATGGAGTATGTGGTGGTGGGAGGACCCAGTTAGGAGGGTGATATGGAGTATGTGGTGGTGGGAGGACAGAGTTAGGAGGGTGATATGGAGTATGTGGTGGTGGGAGGACAGAGTTAGGAGGGTGATATGGAGTATGTGGTGGTGGGAGGACCCAGTTAGGAGGGTGATATGGAGTATGTGGTGGTGGGAGGACCCAGTTAGGAGGGTGATATGGAGTATGTGGTGGTGGGAGGACCCAGTTAGGAGGGTGATATGGAGTATGTGGTGGTGGGAGGACAGAGTTAGGAGGGTGATATGGAGTATGTGGTGGTGGGAGGACAGAGTTAGGAGGGTGATATGGAGTATGTGGTGGTGGGAGGACCCAGTTAGGAGGGTGATATGGAGTATGTGGTGGTGGGAGGACCAGTTAGGAGGGTGATATGGAGTATGTGGTGGTGGGAGGACCCAGTTAGGAGGGTGATATGCAGTATGTGGTGGTGGGAGGACCCAGTTAGGAGGGTGATATGGAGTATGTGGTGGTGGGAAGACCCAGTTAGGAGGGTGATATGGAGTATGTGGTGGTGGGAGGACCCAGTTAGGAGGGTGATATGGAGTATGTGGTGGTGGGAGGATCGAGTTGGTATCAGGATGGTTCTGATAGCTGAGAGTGGATGGTAGAAGGGTAATGTGGTACTATTAGGTGAGATTATGGCCCTGCTTAGTGAGAAATGCAACGTTGATGACTTGAGGTGCAAGGTGTGGTGCAGATAACATTGATGAGGAGATTGGGTGTTTTGAGGAATGGGTTCAGGGTTCAGAGTGACATTAATATGTGAGAGTGTTGTCTTAGCAGCACAATACATGTTAGAATTGATTTCCTTTAGGAAGAGTGAGTTGATGGCAGGACGGTTATATAAAGACACTTTCAGATGTGGCTGTAATCTGCCTGTTTATGTGCACAATGCAGGAAGCCGACAGAAATGCTAAAGAACTTATAGAAGAGGAGCAGAGAGAGAAGGAGAAAGCAGTCAAGAAGCGCCTGAAAAAGAAGGTGTAGTATAATGTACAAGGGATTTGCGCTGCGCATTCCCTAAGAGACTTTTCTCATAGTGCTTCACTCTCCATTGTTATCTGTGAAGATACCAGGTTATCTGACCCAATTATACCCCCTTCACGCTGGCTGGCCACCCACGGGTGCCTTACTATGCCAGGGAAGCGCACCCAGTACCTGCTAGGGTTCCTATAGTCACTCAGGGAAATACAGTTAGAAAGGTACAGCAGTACATTTATTGTAATAAAGACAATCACTAGATTACTATATATAAGCAGTAAATAAATACCAGGCAGGTTTATCACACTCTCTGTCCCTTACCCCACTAGCTGAAGGAGCTTCAGTCACCTGGATGTACTGACTTGCTGAATCCCAGCCACGTGGCCTGATAATCTCTCCTCTACAAGAACGGTAGGAGTCAAACCCTTGGTCTCCCTGCTCGATCAGGCCCACCAAATAACAAGTCTCCTGGGGAGTTCTTCTGAGCTGCAGATGTCCCAGCAGGATGCTCAGTCCAGCAGAAGCCCAGACTTCAACGCTGGAGATCTTCCCAGGATGAAAGCAAAAAGACCTACAAGCTTCCCTGTGTCTCACTCTATCCTCTATACCCTGTAGTTTTCCCACGCTGCAGGGGTTGGGCCAGGGGTGGTCTTAGATGGTGGGATCCTCTTAGTGGCTGTTACAGGGCTGTCCCTTCTAAACCTAATGTATTCCTTGGTCCCCTGCTGGCGTCTGTGTCACAGGCAGGAGAATAGTTGATACCTACTGCTACCTACTTATAGACCTACTGCTACTCACTGATAGATCCACTGCTGCACTTGGAGGCGCTGAGTCTAACGTGCCCCTGGTCTTTGCCAGGGACGCCTGCAAGGAGGTTTGGATTTAGCTGCTCGGGACGCGCAGGTCGCGGTTCTCCACGGCAGCGCCCAGCGAAGTAGTAGGAGGTGCGTAAGAGCGAGCCAGAGAGTAGTCAGGGAAGCAGGATCAGTACGCCAAATGCAATCGGCAATAGGAGCACAGGAACGCACAACCAGGAATGCTGGAGCTACGTCTGACCGAATACTCCGCACCCTAATGGTTTAACAGAGAGAAGACACTGTTTGCTGTTTTGTGGTCCCCAATAGATGATTTGTGCATGGTGCCAGTCGAATTGAGGTGAATGAGCCCTGAGCGAGGGTAATCTCAAAATGATGGGGTTGATGGATTTGAGTAATACAAAAATGCTGATTTACTTTGAACACATAACTCCTACCAGGGGCCGAACAGATAAGGTGATTCTGGTAACGGAACCGTTGCTAACACGGGTACCATCTTCAGCAGTTAGAGAAAACATCTGTGGCATGGTCTGCACTGGCAGATGGAGTTGTTTACACAAAGCGGCGGAGATGAAGTTTCCGGCAGAACCCAAAAATAGTGACTGGCATCGGGAAGTGTAGAGCCCTTGAAGAAGGAGGACCCGGAGCTCCTAGAATGGCCTCCCTCACACGCCTAGAAGGGAACATTTCCCAGTCTCTTGGGAAATGCGGTCAAAAGATGTCCAGAGTCCCCACAATACAAGCAGTGGTGATTCTTAAACCTTCTCTCACTCTCCACTGGAGTAAAGCAAGAGTGCCCAGTTTGCATCGGTACCTAAGGTACAGGAGCGGGATTTTGGAAGCTTGGAGCGAGGCATGAAGCGATGGGAATGATCTCGCTCCTGAGAGCGCTCCCCGAATCGTAGATCATTTAGAATACTCAAGGAAATAAGAGCATCAATATCTGACAGTAATTCTGTAGAGGTTTATTCACCTTTGATGGGATTAAGTCCTTGCCAGAAGGTGGCGACTGAAGCCTTATTGTTCCATTTTAAGTCAAAAGCAAATATGAGAAATTCATCCGCATATACCGGCCAACTGGGAGAGATCCCTGACGAAGATTCAGTGAAGACACGATCAGGCTCGTCAAAAGTTCTGCAGAAAGTATCAATAAAGTTGGATCCTTTAGGTGTGCTGGGATAAGCGCTACTCCTCCTAGAGGCGCGGAAGGCGTCTAACAATGCAGAAGGCCTTCGCAGGGATCCCCGCAAGGAGATTTGGACTTCGCAGCCTCTGCACTGCAGGTCGCGGTGCTCTAGGGACGTGTCCAACGAGACCTGGGAGAATGGAAAAGTTGAAAAGTATTTGGAGGTGTTACCCCTAAGGAGTAGAGATGATACACGGTGCAATGTTCTGCGGAACTATACACTAGAGGCAAAGGTATGAGAAGGAGCCACGTCCTAACACAGACAGGTATCTGATAAAAAGAGCCGGCACTTCCTGAAGATGGGAGGTGCTAGTTACAGTGCCGGTAATGAATGGGCGACCAATAGGAGGGCAATGGAAGGATTAGGAAGAGAGTGGTTCTGTGCATGCGCAGAACCACAGAAGAGATGGCCGCCTGGAGAAGCTGCATGGAGCGGTGATAGGACTGGGAGGCATGTTGGGCCCCGGGTGGTGAACAGAAAGAGGCTCATGCGAGCGCCTGACCGGATAGTAAGGAAATAATTAGATACTTCGGCCCTCTCAGATGTAAAGCTCTCGGGATTCCACTCAAACTGAATTGCAGATTGAGGAAACTGCTACAAGTTTTAGGGTCTCATTTAGCGTCTTTTTCAGGTGGGGGACTGCTTGGATTCCTGGACAAGGCAGGAGTAGAGACAGAAGATGAACCTGCAGCGATTGAAGATGTGACTGGTGTAGGCTGTGAGCAGCCAGGGTATTCTATAAAGAAACCGCTCTCTGCACAAACTGCAATAGGCCAGTTCAGACTTTCAGACTCTTGCTGTTCGACCCAATGGGCCAAATGGAGACATAAATCCTGGGCTGAGGGTTCCCCAGTACCATACATCATGGCCAGAGTATATTGTCATGGGCTGGAGAATAGATGATGCCTCCTTGCTGAGATGGACACTGCTACACTTAGAGGTGCAGCATCTAATGCACCCCCTGGTCCTCACCGGGGACGCCTGCAAAGAGCTCGGAACGCGCAGGTCGTGGATCTCCAAGACGGCTCCCAGCGAAGTAATAGGAGCTGCGTGAGGATAGTCGACAGTCTGAGATCAAGCTGTGTGGGTAACGCAGGGAGATCCCCAGAGGCCAGATGGCAGATATCTTCAGGAGCCAATCGGAGAGCCAGAGTGTAGTCAGGGACGCCGGGTCAGTGCGCCAAATGCAATTGACAATAGGAGCACTGGAACACACAAACAGAAATGCCGGAGCAAGGTGTGACCTATCAACGGGACGCGCATGTGCTGTGCCCGAAACTCTGTCCAGAAGTAATGTGTCTGGTTGTTTGCCAAACAGACACAAGTGTACCGGGTACAGGTGGCCATCCCTGAGTAGGAGAGCAGCAGCAGGGACCGAGCCTGACAGCCGGCTGACTCCAAAGTGTCTGAATAGGGGCGAGGCCAAGATGATTTCGTGACACTCCCAGTATTAACCCCTTACAAGCTCTGCCAGAACTAGCTTCCAGCTGATCAGAACTTCCTGTAGAGACAGGTGGGGGGAATGAATACAGCTACAGCCCCCTCACCTGTATCCTGGAACTGAACCTCTCCCGATCCTTACCCATAACCCACCTGGCTTTAATTTAAGAGCACTGTATAACCGTATCACTGCAATATCAACAAAACACATTTTCAAAATGGGAAAGATGGAATGAAAACGTATTCTATATAGTCATGGCTACATTGTCCCGTTATCCCCAGTGGATGAGAGGGTGTGCAGCTGGTTAAATCTGACAGACGCCCTGCTTTTACCACACATTCTGTCCCTTGTTCCTCATAGTTATTCACTCTTTTACTTCCCATACCGTGTTCCTGTTGGCTCTTCCCTCTCCGTTACTGTCCGCCCCTCGTAGCTGCTTCCCTCGCCGTTACTGTCCGCCCCTCGTAGCTGCTTCCCTCGCCGTTACTGTCCGCCCCTCGTAGCTGCTTCCCTCGCCGTTGCTGTCCGTCCCTCGTAGCTGCTTCCCTCGCCGTTACTGTCCGCCCCTCGTAGCTGCTTCCCTCGCCGTTACTGTCCGCCCCTCGTAGCTGCTTCCCTCGCCGTTACTGTCCGCCCCTCGTAGTTGCTTCGCTCGCCGTTACTGTCCGTCCCTCGTAGCTGCTTTGCTCGGCGTTGCTGTCCGTCCCCTAAGCTGCTTTGCTCGCCGTTGCTGTCCGTCCCCTAAGCTGCTTTGCTCGCCGTTGCTGTCCGCCTATCGAAGCTGCTTCGCTCGCCGTTGCTGTCCGTCCCTCGTTCCTCACAGCTGCTTTGCTCGCCGTTGCTGTCCGCCCCTCGAAGCTGCTTTGCTCGCCGTTGCTGTCCGTCCCTCGTTCCTCACAGCTGCTTCGCTCGCCGTTGCTGTCCGTCCCTCGTAGCTGCTTTGCTCGCCATTGCTGTTCGTCCCTCGTAGTTGCTTTGCCCGCCGTTACTGTCCGCCCCTCGTAGCTGCTTTGCTCGCCGTTGCCGTCCGCCCCTCGAAGCTGCTTTGCTCGCCGTTGCTGTCCGTCCCTCGTTCCTCACAGCTGCTTCGCTCGCCGTTGCTGTCCGTCCCTCGTAGCTGCTTTGCTCGCCATTGCTGTTCGTCCCTCGTAGTTGCTTTGCCCGCCGTTACTGTCCGTCCCTCGTAGCTGCTTTGCTCGCCGTTACTGTCCGCCCCTCGTAGCTGCTTCCCTCGCCGTTACTGTCCGCCCCTCGAAGCTGCTTCGCTCGCCGTTGCTGCTCACCCCTCGAAGCTGCTTCGCTCGCCGTTGCTGCTCGCCCCTCGAAGCTGCTTCGCTCGCCGTTGCTGCTCGCCCCTCGAAGCTGCTTCGCTCGCCGTTGCTGCTCGCCCCTCGAAGCTGCTTCGCTCGCCGTTGCTGCTCGCCCCTCGAAGCTGCTTCGCTCGCCGTTGCTGCTCGCCCCTCGAAGCTGCTTCGCTCGCCGTTGCTGCTCGCCCCTCGAAGCTGCTTCGCTCGCCGTTGCTGCTCGCCCCTCGAAGCTGCTTCGCTCGCCGTTGCTGCTCGCCCCTCGAAGCTGCTTCGCTCGCCGTTGCTGTCCGCCCCTCGAAGCTGCTTCGCTCGCCGTTGCTGTCCGCCCCTCGTAGCTGCTTCGCTCGCCGTTACTGTCCGTCCCTCGTTCCTCACAGCTGCTTCGCACGCCGTTGCTGTCCGCCCCTCGTAGCTGCTTCCCTCGCCGTTGCTGTCCGCCCCACGTAGCTGCTTCGCTCGCCGTTACTGTCCGTCCCTCGTTCTCACAGCTGCTTCGCACGCCGTTGCTGTCCGCCCCTCGTAGCTGCTTCCCTCGCCGTTGCTGTCCGCCCCACGTAGCTGCTTCGCTCGCCGTTACTGTCCGCCCCTCGAAGCTGCTTCGCTCGCCGTTGCTGCTCGCCCCTCGAAGCTGCTTCGCTCGCCGTTGCTGTCCGCCCCTCGAAGCTGCTTCGCTCGCCGTTGCTGTCCGCCCCTCGTAGCTGCTTCGCTCGCCGTTACTGTCCGTCCCTCGTTCCTCACAGCTGCTTCGCACGCCGTTGCTGTCCGCCCCTCGTAGCTGCTTCCCTCGCCGTTGCTGTCCGCCCCACGTAGCTGCTTCGCTCGCCGTTACTGTCCGTCCCTCGTTCCTCACAGCTGCTTCGCACGCCGTTGCTGTCCGCCCCTCGTAGCTGCTTCCCTCGCCGTTGCTGTCCGCCCCACGTAGCTGCTTCGCTCGCCGTTACTGTCCGCCCCTCGTAGCTGCTTCGCTCGCCGTTGCTGTCCGCCCCTCGTAGCTGCTTCCCTTGCCGTTGCTGTCCGCCCCTCGTAGCTGCTTTGCTCGCCGTTGCTGTCCGCCCCTCGAAGCTGCTTTGCTCGCCGTTACTGTCCGCCCCTCGTAACTGCTTCGCTCGCTGTTACTGTCCGCCCCTCGTAGCTGTCCGCCCCTCGTAGCTGCTTCGCTCGCCGTTACTGTCCGCCCCTCGTAGCTGCTTCGCTCGCCGTTGCTGTCCGCCCCTCGTAACTGCTTCGCTCGCCGTTACTGTCCGCCCCTCGTAGCTGCTTCGCTCGCCGTTGCTGTCCGCCCCTCGAAGCTGCTTCGCTCGCCGTTGCTGCTCGCCCCTTGTTCCTGCTTTGCTGGGGCTCTGCGTGAGTGATGGTCGTGGGCTCTGTACAAGAGATTGTTGGGTCTCTGCATGAGCCATTTTCAGGCTTGATATTATGGTACTTTATAGGTGTCTTGTTTTAATGAATGTGTAGAAATAACAATCTGCTTATGTGCTCAAATTTTCAGAGGCAGAAAGATCGGATACGTCAGCAGAAACTGCAGGAGGTGGAGAACGAGAAGACTGTGGATGAAATTCAGGTCAGTGAGGGACTATGGTTATCAGAAGTTGTCCTTTTCTTTCTGGCTAAGAGAATATCTGATATTGGATTAAGGGCTCCAGCGCATCTGAAGGGGCATCTAGTAGGATTCACCGATATCCACAGTGCAAGGACATCCGCAGCCTCCTCTTATACTGTCCAATGGTAATCGTTCTCTTTCCACCGTCTGTATTTACCGCAGACACAGCTGCTCTAGTGACCCCACATCCAAAATACTTATCACCTGCTTTATAAGTTTCCCAAATGCAGTAGAGATAAGTATTACGAGTGAGAGATCCCCTCCCACATAGTAACCAGGATGTCTATATAGTGTTGGTATAAGAGGAGGCTCACACATTACAGGTGACATTATAAGAAGGTTTCTGGAATGTATCACATTTAGTAAGTTGAAAATAAAGGTGATGCTGCCGGTCGGCCCACGCACTGCCGGAGGCCGGTCGCCAGTCACTTGGGGAAGGGTTGTCCTATTTCACAATTAATCATATGTTTTCTTTATTAGGTCACAACCTCAGCAACTGTTAATAATAATAATAATGATTATGCAGCAGTTGATCCGGACGCTGCGCCTCCAGCCTGCAGTGAGTCGAGCAGTGAGGTGAGTGACGATCCGTAACTCAGCCTCTTGTCCTCTGCTCACCAGTCTCATATCTCCAGTTATCATGTTTCTATCCTCTTCCTTCTGGCAGGATAACCTGGATCTTGGAAGCACATTTGTTCGCCAGGTGCAGAAGAAGATAGAAAGTAAACCGAGGAGAGAGCGGAAAGAGCGAAGTAAAGAGCGTTCCCGGGATAGAGCACTAAATGGGTCTCAGGAAAGACAGGCAATGTGTGCTAAAGAGCCAGCCCCATCTCTGCCTCCAATACAGAGTCAGGTAAGGATTCCTTTTCCATTTAATACCTTTGCTCCTCCTCCTCCTCGCCCGTCTGCTCTCCCGTCCTCCCCCTCCTCCTCGCCCGCCTGCTCCCCCTCCTCCTCGCCCGTCTGCTCTCCCGTCCTCCCCCTCCTCCTCGCCCGCCTGCTCCCCCTCCTCCTCGCCCGTCTGCTCTCCCGTCCTCCCCCTCCTCCTCGCCCGCCTGCTCCCCCTCCTCCTCGCCCGTCTGCTCTCCCGTCCTCCCCCTCCTCCTCGCCCGCCTGCTCCCCCTCCTCCTCGCCCGTCTGCTCTCCCGTCCTCCCCCTCCTCCTCGCCCGCCTGCTCCCCCTCCTCCTCGCCCGTCTGCTCTCCCGTCCTCCCTCTCCTCCACGCCCGCCTGCTCCCCCTCCTCCTCGCCCGTCTGCTCTCCCGTCCTCCCCCCTCCTCCTCGCCCGCCTGCTCCCCCTCCTCCTCGCCCGTCTGCTCTCCCGTCCTCCCCCTCCTCCTCGCCCGCCTGCTCCCCCTCCTCCTCGCCCGCCTGCTCCCTGCCTGCTCTCCTCCTCCTCTTCCCCCTGGCTGCTCTCCTCCTCTTCCTCTCTCCCCCCCCCCGGCTGCTCTCCGCCTCCTCCTCTTCCTCTCTCCCCCCCCCCCCCCCCCCCCCCCCCCCCGGCTGCTCTCCGCCTCCTCCTCTTCCCCCCCCCCCCTCCCTGGCTGCTCTCCGCCTCCTCCTCTTCCCCCCCCCCCCTCCTCCCTGGCTGCTCTCCGCCTCCTCCTCTACCCCCCCCCCCCCCCCCCCCAGCTGCTCTCCACCTCCTCCTCTACCCCCCCCCCCCCCCAGCTGCTCTCCTCCTCTTTCTCTTCCCCCCCCCCGGCTGCTCTCCGCCTCCTCCTCTTCCTCTCCCCCCCCCCCCCTCCCTGGCTGCTCTCCGCCTCCTCCTCTGCCCCCCCAGCTGCTCTCCGCCTCCTCCTCTCCTCCTCTTTCTCTTCCCCCTCCCCCTGGCTGCTCTCCGCCTCCTCTTCTTCCTCTACCCCCCCCCCCCCCCCCCCCCCCGGCTGCTCTCCACCTCCTCCTCTTCCCCCCCCCCCCTCCCTGGCTGCTCTCCGCCTCCTCCTATACCCCCCCCCCAGCTGCTCTCCGCCTCCTCCTCTTTCTCTTCCCCCCCCCCCCGCTGCTCTCTGCCTCCTTCTCTTCCTCTCCCCCCCCCCCCCCCCCCCTCCCCGGCTGCTCTCCACCTCCTCCTCTTTCCCCCCCCCCCCCTCCCTGGCTGCTCTCCGCCTCCTCCTCTACCCCCCCCCCCAGCTGCTCTCCGCCTCCTCCTCTCCCCCCCCCCCCCCCCCCCCCCCCCCCCCCCCCCTCCCTGGCTGCTCTCCGCCTCCTCCTCTACCCCCCCCAGCTGCTCTCCCGCCTCCTCCTCTTCCTCTACCCCCCCCTGGCTGCTCTCCGCCTCATCCCTATTCCTCTCCTCCCTGTTTGTTCCCCCTTATCACCCATCTGCTCACTGTCTCCTCCCCTGGCCCACTTACTCTCTTGCTTTCCCCTCTTTTTCTCACCGTCTACAATGTCGTCTTTTTAAATCTCCCATCCTTCCCTTTTCTATATTTCTCTCTCACACATTTGTTTTATCACATCCGCACCTCTCTCCCCTCAGCCACCTGGGGACACGGACATCACAGTGGGATGTGGTCAGGGCCGTGCACGTGTCCTGTATCTGTGTAGAAGTCAGTCTGCTCTTCCATCCCAGATGCGGCTCCATATGTTAATACCTTCTTGTTTCCACACACAATTACCCTGTGGGTACCGATGGTGCAGGGAGTACACACTAAATCCACACAGTGCCAACCACCACTGCCACCATTCTACCAGGACGTGGCATCTTATTCTCCTGGTCAGTCCATTCTGTGACCGGCCACCGTCCATCTTCTGACTACTTCCTCTCTGTGGTAGCGTTGCCCACACACCGGGTGACACGGTGCAAAGATTCCCTGGTGGTGGCCGGTTGGAGGCCGTGGTGTCCTCAGCCCCCCAACAGTGATGTCTGTGTCCCGCATTGGCTTTGGAAGAAGAAATCTAATGGTAAATTAGTACACTGCTCTCTCGTACTCCCAGTACTGACGTAACACTTCCATTGTCTCTTTCAGGGAAGTCTTGTGAGCCAGTATAACATAAAAGCCAGTATGGACTTAGCAAGTAAGTATAATCCCTGCTTGTCTGCAGCCCCTCCCCCTTGTCCCAGCGTGTCTGCAGCCCCCTCCCCCTTGTCCCAGCGTGTCTGCAGCCCCTCCCCCCTTGTCCCAGCGTGTCTGCAGCCCCTCCCCCTCCCTCCAGTCCTGCTCCGGCCTCTCTCCTTAGTGTATTTGTTTCTTTGCAGATATTGGGAATAATTTGGCTGGCATGGGGCGCTACGCAGATTCTTTGGTTTATTATGCAGAAGCTATAAAGTTAAATCCAATGGAGTACAGGTGAGTGGTAATGTGCCTGTATGTCTGGCACATGGCAGTCTATGTTATCAGAGTACTGACCAGACTACTGCTTTCAAATGTTTATCTGGTGTATGTTAGTCCCTGGTGTTTAGTGTTCACTCTTTCTGCCTCTCACTGCCTGGCCCGCCCCTGTCCCGCCTCTTCTCTCGCATGGTCTGGCCGACCCCTGCCCCGCCTTTCGTCTCTCTTGGCCCGCCCCTGCCCCCGCCCCTCTGCCTCACGTCTCTCGGCCAGCACGCCCCTGCCCCCGCCCCCGCCCCTCTGCCTCACGTCTCTCGCCGCCCTGCCCCCGCCCCTCTGCCTCACGTCTCTCGTCTGGCCCGCCCCTGCCCCCCACCCCTCTGCCTCACGTCTCTGGGCTGGCCCGCCCCTGCCCCCGCCCCTCTGCCTCACGTCTCTGGGCCGGCCCGCCCCTGCCCCCCACCCCTCTGCCTCACGTCTCTCGGCCAGCACGCCCCTGCCCCCGCCCCCGCCCCTCTGCCTCACGTCTCTTGCCGCCCTGCCCCCGCCCCTCTGCCTCACGTCTCTCGTCCGGCCCGCCCCTGCCCCCCACCCCTCTGCCTCACGTCTCTCGTCCGGCCCGCCCCTGCCCCCACCCCTCTGCCTCACGTCTCTGGGCCGGCCCGCCCCTGCCCCCCGCCCCTCTGCCTCACGTCTCTGGGCCGGCCCGCCCCTGCCCCCACCCCTCTGCCTCACGTCTCTCGTCCGGCCCGCCCCTGCCCCCGCCCCTCTGCCTCACGTCTCTCGTCCGGCCCGCCCCTGCCCCCACCCCTCTGCCTCACGTCTCTGGGCCGGCCCGCCCCTGCCCCCCGCCCCTCTGCCTCACGTCTCTGGGCCGGCCCGCCCCTGCCCCCACCCCTCTGCCTCACGTCTCTCGTCCGGCCCGCCCCTGCCCCCGCCCCTCTGCCTCACGTCTCTCGTCCGGCCCGCTCCTGCCCCCGCCCCTCTGCCTCACGTCTCTGGGCCGGCCCGCCCCTGCCCCCGCCCCTCTGCCTCACGTCTCTCGTCCGGCCCGCCCCTGCCCCCACCCCTCTGCCTCACGTCTCTGGGCCGGCCCGCCCCTGCCCCCCGCCCCTCTGCCTCACGTCTCTGGGCCGGCCCCGCCCCTGCCCCCACCCCTCTGCCTCACGTCTCTGGGCCGGCCCGCCCCTGCCCCCCACCCCTCTGCCTCACGTCTCTCGTCCGGCCCGCCCCTCTGCCTCACGTCTCTGGGCCGGCCCGCCCCTGCCCCCGCCCCTCTGCCTCACGTCTCTCGTCCGGCCCGCCCCCTGCCCCCACCCCTCTGCCTCACGTCTCTGGGCCGGCCCGCCCCTGCCCCCGCCCCTCTGCCTCACGTCTCTGGGCCGGCCCGCCCCTGCCCCCACCCCTCTGCCTCACGTCTCTCGTCTGGCCCGCCCCCTGCCCCCCACCCCTCTGCCTCACGTCTCTGGGCTGGCCCGCCCCTGCCCCCGCCCCTCTGCCTCACGTCTCTGGGCCGGCCCGCCCCTGCCCCCACCCCCTCTGCCTCACGTCTCTCGGCCAGCACGCCCCTGCCCCTGCCCCCGCCCCTCTGCCTCACGTCTCTCGTCTGGCCCCGCCCCTGCCCCCACCCCTCTGCCTCACGTCTCTGGGCTCTCCCGCCCCTGCCCCCGCCCCTCTGCCTCACGTCTCTGGGCCGGCCCGCCCCTGCCCCCCACCCCTCTGCCTCACGTCTCTCGTCCGGCCCGCCCCTGCCCCCGCCCCTCTGCCTCACGTCTCTGGGCCGGCCCGCCCCTGCCCCCACCCCCTCTGCCTCACGTCTCTCGTCCGGCCCGCCCCTGCCCCCGCCCCTCTGCCTCACGTCTCTGGGCCGGCCCGCCCCTGCCCCCGCCCCTCTGCCTCACGTCTCTCGTCCGGCCCGCCCCTGCCCCCGCCCCTCTGCCTCACGTCTCTGGGCCGGCCCGCCCCTGCCCCCGCCCCTCTGCCTCACGTCTCTCGTCCGGCCCGCCCCTGCCCCCACCCCTCTGCCTCACGTCTCTGGGCCGGCCCGCCCCTGCCCCCCGCCCCTCTGCCTCACGTCTCTGGGCCGGCCCGCCCCTGCCCCCGCCCCTCTGCCTCACGTCTCTGGGCCGGCCCGCCCCTGCCCCCACCCCTCTGCCTCACGTCTCTCGTCCGGCCCGCCCCTCTGCCTCACGTCTCTGGGCCGGCCCGCCCCTGCCCCCGCCCCTCTGCCTCACGTCTCTCGTCCGGCCCGCCCCTGCCCCCACCCCTCTGCCTCACGTCTCTGGGCCGGCCCGCCCCTGCCCCCGCCCCTCTGCCTCACGTCTCTGGGCCGGCCCGCCCCTGCCCCCACCCCCTCTGCCTCACGTCTCTGGGCCGGCCCGCCCCTGCCCCCGCCCCCTCTGCCTCACGTCTCTGGGCCGGCCCGCCCCTGCCCCCGCCCCTCTGCCTCACGTCTCTGGGCCGGCCCGCCCCTGCCCCCGCCCCTCTGCCTCACGTCTCTCGTCCGGCCCGCCCCTGCCCCCACCCCTCTGCCTCACGTCTCTGGGCCGGCCCGCCCCTGCCCCCGCCCCTCTGCCTCACACACTGTAAACTCCTGTTCTGTTGTCTCTTCTCTTCTCTCTGTTGCAGTGTTTCTTGTTGCCATTAATATTTCCCGCTCGTTGTGTGGACAGGTTTCTGGGTAACCGCTCTTATAGTTTTGAACGTGTTGGCTGGTTTAAGGAGGCGCTGCAGGATGCGGAGAAGGCTCTGGAGCTTCAACCACATTTTATAAAGGGCCTTTTCCGGAAGGGCAGAGCCTTGAAAGGACTGAAGGTAAATAAGGAAATGATCGTCCGTCATTGTGGCATCATTCTGTTATTGCCGTTCAGTCCCCCCATAATCCAGTTCTCTTCTGCAATGACAACAAGCCCCCATCCTACTTCCCCAAATGTTTTATATACTTCCCGTCCTCTACCTGTCTGTTCCAGAATCATTCTGTGTCTTTTATTCTCTGAACCATTTCCTTTCTCCGCAGAGATATTCCGAGGCGATTGCGGCTTTTCAGCAAGTGTTGTTATGTGACGTTAATCACTTGGAGGCCGCGGCGGAGATCGCACTGTGCAAACAGGTCAGATTATCATCCCCCCTTTCCTGTGATCCATCTACATCTGGTATCGTCCTCATTTCATCGCCAACTCATTTACTTTCCAAATTACTTCCCTTGCATGGATCCTCAACATCGTCAGCCTAAATGTTACCTAAACTACACCCCTTGTAATGATCACCCCAATCACCAGCCTAATCTACAGCTGGCACAATGGTGACCTCACCCCAATCACCAATATAATCTACACCCCCTCTAACGAGCACCTCTGTCCACTACTTTGTCACCATTTTATATATTCTTCTCAATTTATGGGACGTTTCACACATTGTATAGTAATTTATATTTGAGTGCTCTAAGGTACAAGTATATAGATTATAACACAGCATTAATTGTCACTATAGAACAATTGTATCCTCTTAGTTGTATCTTACTTATGATATTCAGTAAGGTAACATTTAATAATAATGGGACATAAGGGATACAGGCGCTAGGTTCCCCCCCTTAGGAGGTATGTCCCCCCCCCCCCCCTTAGGAGGTATGTACCCCCCCCCCTTAGGAGGTATGTACCCCCCCCCCCTTAGGAGGTATGTACCCCCCCTTAGGAGGTATGTACCCCCCCCCCCCTTAGGAGGTATGTACCCCCCCCCCTTAGGAGGTATGTACCCCCCCCCCCCCCCCTTAGGAGGTATGTACCCCCCCCCACCCTTAGGAGGTATGTACCCCCCCCTTCCTTAGGAGGTATGTACCCCCCCCCCCCCTTAGGAGGTATGTACCCCCTCCCTTAGGAGGTATGTACCCCCCCCCCCCCTTAGGAGGTATGTACCCCCCCTTAGGAGGTATGTACCCCCCCCCCCCCACCCTTAGGAGGTATGTACCCCCCCCTTCCTTAGGAGGTATGTACCCCCCCCTTAGGAGGTATGTACCCCCCCCCCCCCCCCCCTTAGGAGGTATGTACCCCCCCCCCCTTAGGAGGTATGTACCCCCCCCCCCCCCCCTTAGGAGGTATGTACCCCCCCCCCCCCCCTTAGGAGGTATGTACCCCCCCCCTTAGGAGGTATGTACCCCCCCCCCCCCCCTTAGGAGGTATGTACCCCCCCCCCCTTAGGAGGTATGTACCCCTCCTCACCCTGTAGCACCCAGCTCCTCCTCAGTGCCCTACAGCCTCCTGGGGGGAGGAGGGTACCCTACAACATCTCTTACCTGGTGTCACAATATCCCACCAGTACCTGTCTGGGTGCACCGCAGTGCATTTCTTTGTAGGAGGTGGGGGGTGGAGATCTTTCCAAGATGGTGGCCCCCGCTGGTCACAGTGAATGCTGGAGAATTTACTATGGATCAGGGTGCTGTGGATGGATCCCCCCCTAGCCTATTGCACCGGCCAGAGCTGCTGGGTAGGGGTACTTCATACTTAGAATTAAGTATGCTTAACTATGCTGTGGGGAGACGCAGACCTCCAGGCCATACAGGATTGCTATGTCCCTGCTTGTATAGTGGTAAATTGGGGAGGGGCAGGGGAGCAGAAGGTTAAAGGGGGGGCTGAGCCAGTATTTTGCCCAGGGCAAAACTATCCCATTTTTGGACAGATTGTTTCTGCCAGTTTGAGCGAGTTACCTGTTCGTGTTACAGGCTCACAAAAGTGAAGTAAGGAGGAACATTAAGTTTTGAGCTGAAGACCCTCCACTCGTTGTCTGACCTCTTCTTACAATCCGTTTCCATATGTTGTGCTGTACATGGGGTCTTATTAAAGCTCAGTACTGCGGGTGCTGCTAATCCCCCAGTGCATACTGAATAACTGAGTCCTTCTCTTACAGGAGTTGATGACATCCACAAGATTAATAATTCAGAATCCTCTGCTCCCTCAGCCCTCACACCCCAGTAAGTAACGAAAAATGTTTATCATTCAGTACCGAAACATTACATAATGCTGTGAGGTTGTATCATTGGTGGTAATATGTTCTCTAGCAAAGGATATGCTTCTTATGCTTACATAGGTAATGAGTAAAGACTTGTGAAACATCAGGAGAATGTACGGGACGCTGACAGGATAGTAGGCAGGAGAGGGCTCGGGGGAATGTACGGGACACTGGCAGGTTAGTGGGCAGGAGAGGGCTCGGGGGAATGTACGGGACACTGGCAGGTTAGTGGGCAGGAGAGGGCTCGGGGGAATGTACGGGACGCTGGCGGGTTAGTGGGCAGGAGAGGGCTCGGGGGAATGTATGGGACACTGGCGGGTTAGTGGGCATGAGAGGGCTCAGGGGAATGTACGGGACGCTGGCGGGTTAGTGGGTAGGAGAGGGCTCGGGGGGGAATGTACCGGACGCTGGAGGGTTAGTGGGCAGGGGAGGGCTCGGGGGAATGTACCGGATGTTGGCGGGTTAGTGGAGAGTGCTTGGGGGGAATGTACGGGACGCTGGTGGGTTAGTGGGGAGGGCTCGGGGGAATGTACCGGATGTTGGCGGGTTAGTGGAGAGTGCTCGGGGGGAATGTACTGGACGTTGGCGGGTTAGTGTGGAGGGCTCGGGGGGAATGTACGGGACGCTGGCGGGTTAGTGGGGAGGGCTCGGGGGAATGTACGGGACGCTGGCGGGTTAGTGGGTAGGGCTCGGGGGAATGTACGGGACGCTGGCGGGGTTACTGGGCAGGAGAGGGCTCGGGGGAGGGATGTACGGGACGCTGGCGGAGTTACTGGGCAGGAGAGGGCTCGGGGGAATGTACGGGACGCTGGCGGGTTAGTGGGCTGGAGAGAGCTTGGGGGAATGTACGGGACGCTGGCGGGTTAGTGGGCTGGAGAGAGCTTGGGGGAATGTATGGGACGCTGGCGGGTTAGTTGGGAGGGCTCGGGGGAATGTACGGGACGCTGGCAGAGTTACTGGGCAGGAGAGGGCTCGGGGGAATGTACGGGACGCTGGCGGGTTAGTGGGCTGGAGAGAGCTTGGGGGAATGTACGGGACGCTGGCGGGTTAGTTGGGAGGGCTCGGGGGAATGTACGGGACGCTGGCGGGTTAGTTGGGAGGGCTCGGGGGAATGTACGGGACGCTGGAGGGTCAGTGGGCAGGAGAGGGCTCGGGGGAATGTACGGGACGCTGGCGGGTTAGTGGGCAGGAGAGGGCTCGGGGGAATGTACCGGACGCTGGAGGGTTAGTGGGCAGGAGAGGGCTCGGGGGAATGTTCGGGAAGCTGGAGGGTTAGTGGGCAGGGGAGGGCTCAGGGGAATGTACGGGATGCTGGCTGGTTAGTGGGCAGGAGAGGGCTCGGGGGAATGTACGGGACGCTGACTGGTTAGTGGGCAGGAGAGGGCTCGGGGGAATGTACGGGACGCTGGGCGGGTTAGTGGGCAGGAGAGGGCTCGGGGGAATGTACGGGACGCTGGCGGGTTAGTGGGCAGGAGGGGGCTCCGGGGAGTGTATAGGAGTAAAGTGCGAGGGGTTTTGATGGATTTCCACTGACTGTTCTGTAATTTCTTTTTTAGATTCTGTAGGTGGATGTAATAATGTAGTTGTACCTCGCAATGTGGCTTATACAAGAACTGATGGAAAGAAATCT